>JABWTJ010000010.1:1261164-2461164 GCA_016801875.1 Solanum sitiens | reverse complement strand
CCCCCCTTCGTTTCCAGTTACCTTCTCCGGCTAAGAAAACCATCGGAAAACAGCCCCTTCTCCCTCAGTGACCACCGTACCAGACCCTTTTCGAACCAACTCACACCCTTATTATTCTCCATCTTCTTCGACAAGCTCACACAACCAGCGAATTCTATTTTTCTCCCACCGAAATGCAGACCCACTTCCTTTTTGTCCTCCGTTCCACAACTCAAAACAAACTAGAGCCACCACTGTAAAAGCTTCTTTTATTTTTCTGTTTCTCTGGCAAAACCAGACTCTTTTCTTCCCGTTACCAAACTCCGTCGCAAAACACCACTCATTCACGCCACCAGTGACTCCGGCGAGGAGCTCAAATCTCCAGTGAGCCGGAGCAAAAGATAAAAGTCTGCGAAACAACCCCTGAACCAGCCCCTTCCTTTTTCCTCTTTTTTGAGTTCTTGTATTTGTTTTTTCACTGGTCATCACTAAGCTCAAAGCTTCATCAAACAGTGAGATCAAGTTCCGAGCTCCATCTCCGGCGTGGCTCCAACACCGGTGAAGGACAACCAGATCTAGCCTAGAAATACCATACTCAGGTGACCCATTTCTTTTGAAAAATTTTATTTTGAGTGAGGTACAATCAACAATAGTTGTACGAGGGTCCATTCATTTTTTAACACGTGAAAATGTGGGGTCAATTTGACCTTAAAGTCTGCTAAAGAAATAAAATGAGAGAGAATATAAATTTTAATTAAAAATTAAAAAGAAAACGCGGGGTCCACGCCATATTCAATTAAATATATTAATAAAATATTTGAATTGAAGTGCATTGTGGGGCTCAGTTGCCACACATTCCAATGAATTATATCCTTCCTTTCTAACTTTTCTTCTTCTTCTTCTTGAACATTTACATTCTTTTCTAGCAAATTTATTTTATTAAAAATCTGCATGTCAACTATTGAAGTTAAACCTGCAATTTTCTTGAAAATTGGTGTGATTTTCTTGAAGATTGATGTTTCAATGTTGGGGATCTTGTTAATGTCAAAAACAAAAAGTTGCTAGGGTGTTGATGTTTAAAAGCTTGAGAAGTTGATGTTGATCTTGATTTTGATTCTTTCCTTTAAATTTTGCTCAATCTTCGTCTGCAATTTTCCGTTGGCTATTTTTCAGGTATGATTTTTCTTAGCATAATGATTTTCAGTCTTAAGATAGTATGTTAAAGAGATTATCAGTAAATAAGTAATTAATATTTGAAACAAATGTATAAGTTGTTGGAAGAGGATCTTTTTACATGTCATTTCTAATGTCGAAATACCAAAAATCACCTGCTACACACATATTAACTACTAAATTACAGATATAATTTTCAAAAATAAAATCTACTGTGCTTAGGTGTTCTATTGAATTCTCTTCCCATTGGTATCAACATTCTCTTGTGGATTGTTTGGACTTAACTTTGAATGCAAACACCATGTAACAGCATGTGTAAATTTGATAGAAGATAATTAATATTAGTAGATCAACTACATTAAAAAATAGGGATCAAAATTAGTAGATAAATCAAGTAACAAAATAGTGACAGAAAATGTTTAATTTGATGAAAAGAGTAAAGAAAATTTAGTACCGTGAATTCTTTTGGTATTGAAGCTGACTGTGAGGCAAAGTCACTGGCATGGTGTTCAAAGACTGGTATTTCATGTGGATATTCTGTTCTGTTTTTCAATGTTCTCTGTGATGCTTTTTTTTCCTCTACTCATTTTTTGATTTCATTCTTTCATATCCATTTCCTTTGTCTTTTTTCTTAATTGGATCCAAAATTTGAACTTTACACCCTGTAACAGAATCATTAATGGAGTTGAAATTGCTCTTATTGTTCTCATGATTTTGAACATACAATGCACCTTGATGCTTAATAATCTTGACATTTGCTAGATACCAAATATTTTCTGGCAATTTCCTCGGAGTCCACATCATTTGTTGCTAAAGTCATAATAGTAAATGACTCTTTCATCAATCCATTTAAGCGAATTGCCATGAACGACTTGAACGTCTCTTTTTTTTCTGTGTACTCCTCAAATCCACACTCATGCTTGGCATTTTTAGTCCATCTTTTCAAAATGTATTTCTCAGGAATATGAGAAAAATTTAAATCAAAGAATAAAACTCTTAGTGCATGACAACATAGACATCCCATGGTTTCAAACATTTGGCAGGTACAAGAGATAGAATTATCAAGAGAATTAAACTGGACAATTTCAGTTTGATTATTCTCACCCTTTAAAATTGTATATTTAGTAGAAGTCCCAACAGTTTCTAGATGGATCACTTTTTTGGTTGTCCCTTGCAAAAATTCATGTTGAAACCTTGTAAAAATTCTTCTTGAGTACACACTACCAGCATGCTTTAAGATCCCACAGTCTTCTATGAAAAGTTTTGGCTTTCCTCGACATTTGTAATCTTCAGTTGCTTCTGTGTCACGCATTTTAGTTATTCGTTGCTCATAATGCTTTACAAATTCAGTTATACTCATTGTCTTGCATGCCATTTCTGTGAAGACCCTATTCGTGCTTTCACTTCTTTGAGTTGATTTAATGTCCACAGAGAAAATGGAACGATTAAATGCAGGACACCATTTCTTTCTTAAATCATATAGCTTTTGAAGCCAAGAATTATCTGCACAGTTCCAATCACATATCACATTTTGCCATATCACCTCAAATTCTTATTCTGACTTGCATCTCCATAAGAAAGTATCAAAATAGTTTCGAAATCCCTGTTTCCAATAGAGTTGAGGTATATTCTTTTGAGAATTTCTATCAATATGTCATTCACACAATCGATGACAACTGTTGGGAAAAACTTGTCTAATGGTAGCCGTCATTGCATGATCTTGATCTGTAAAAATTGTTTTTGGTGCTTTTCCTCCCATTCCCTTCAAAAATGTTTGAAACAACCAAACAAAAGAGTCTGTTGTTTCATTACAAAAGAAGGCACATCCAAAAAAAATATTTTTCCAATGATTATTGACACCAACAAATGGAGCACAATCATGTTATTGTTGCGGAAGCCAAATATATAGAGAGTGATAGAATCACAACTGCTATATCTAAATGTAGCTAATAAATAGTAAATGAGACAACAACAAAAGGAACACCAAGAATTAACGAGGTTCGGCAAACTTTTGTTTTCTTTTGCCTAGTCCTCAGACACAACCAACCAATATTTATTTCACTCCAAAAGAGTACAAGTGAAATACTACAAGAGAGAAAGAAGAACAAACGCCTTAGGAGATGAGAAGGCAAGTAAGAGGTGTGTTACAAATGAATTAGGAGCTACCTATTTATAGGAGTGAATTCTTCCTATTGATGTCATCCATGACATCACAATATGTCAAAATGTCAAGATTTACCTTGTGAAACCAATTTGTTGTTCACCTAAATTTCACCTACAAAAGGTGCTATCTTTGACTTTCCTACCAATGAAGAATTATCCTCCTAACTACCATATCTTCTCATTAATCCATTTTTGAATCTTGTCAAATTTAACAAATCTCCACCTTGGCAAGATTCTCCATTTTCAACTTTTTCTCAACAACAATTTTGATTGTGTCTTCAACCTCAATCTTCAATGTTCAACAATGTTAATCAAGTTCAAACAATGTTGAAACTTGACCGCAGTCACCACTTTTGTCAACATATCGGCAGGATTATCCGTAGTATGAATTTTCTGCATTATGACTCCATCATCTTCTATGATGTCTCGTATGAAATGATATCGGACGTCAATGTGCTTCGTCCTTGCATGATAAACTTGGTTCTTTGCTAATTGAATAGCACTCTGACTATCACAAAATATTGTGATTCCTTCTTGTCCAATACCAAGTTCTCTAAGCAATCCTTGAAGCCAAATTGCTTCCTTCGCAGCCTCTGTAATTGCCATGTACTCTGCCTCAGTGGTAGACAAAGCAACTGTTGACTGCAAAGTAGACTTCCAACTAACTGGTGCATTTGCAATAGTGAAAACATAACCAGTAGTCGATCTTCGTTTGTCCAAATCACCTGCATAATCTGAGTCACAATATCCAACAAGATATTGACTATCTTTCTGCTCGAAAACCAAACCAACATCTACAGTATTATGAATATACCGTAGAATCCATTTTACAGCCTGCCAATGATCCTTTCCAGGATTGTGCATGTACCTGCTTACAACTCCAACAGCGTGTGAAATATCTGGCCTTGTGCAAACCATTGCATACATCAAGCTACCAATAGCATTAGCGTATGGTACTCTTGACATATATTCTCGTTCAACTTCATTCTTAGGTGACATAGCATCACTAAGCTTAAAATGAGGAGCAAGTGGAGTGCTAACCGACTTCGTTTTTTCATTCATACCGAATCGGTTTAGTACTCTCTTCAAATATTCTTTCTGAGATAAATAAAGTTTCTTTAAATATCTATCTCTTTTTATCTCCATGCCAAGAATCTTTTTTGCCTCACCCAAATCCTTCATCTCAAACTCCTTTCTCAGTTGAATCTTTAGCTTCTCAATTTTCTCTTGACTTTTAGAAGCTATCAACATAATGATCGTATTTGCTTCTTATGTACCTTTGCTGCAACATAAACTTGTCAAATCGTTTGTACCATTGTCTAGAAGATTGTTTCAATCCATACAATGATTTTTCAAGTTTGCACACCATATTTTCTTTTCCATCAACTTTGAATCCTTCTTTGAGTCATATAGATTTCATCTTCCAAGTCTCCATGTAAAAAGGCAGTTTTTACATCCAACTGAACTAGTTTCAAATTCAACTGTGCTACCAAAGCCAACAAAACTCTAATGGAGGAGTGTTTCACAACTGGAGAAAATACCTCATTATAATCAATTCCCTCCTTTTGAGCATATCCTTTGGCCACCAATCTTGCTTTGTAGCGAACATCTTCTTGGTTAGGAAATCCCTCTTTCTTTGCAAATACCCATTTGCACCCAATTGCTTTCTTGCCCTCTGGGAGATTGGCCAATCTCCATGTATGATTCTAATGAAGAGATTGCATTTCTTCATCCATGGCATTCCTCCACTTATCTTCTTGTGAACTTTGGACTGTGTCTTTATAAGTGGTAGGAATGTCATCGGCTGCAATTGAGTTAGCACAAGCCACCATATCTGTGAGTCGAGAAGGTTTTCTTATTGTTCTTTTTGGCTTGCTCTTTGCTATTGATTCAAGTTGTGGTTGAGGTTCTTGAGATGGAACCTCCTCTTCGACTGGCTCTCCTTCAAGAGGAAAATTTTCTGTTATTTCCTCGTTTGATCCCTGTGTTGGGAAAATTATCTTTCCCTCAAACTCCACCTGCTTTGAAGCACCATCAATTTGTTTGGCTTCTTCAAGTGTTACCTTATTTGTCAAGGCAGATTCATCAAAGGTAACATCCCTGCTGAAAATAACTTTTCTTGTCTCTGGACACCATAAACGGTATCCTTTGACTCCAGAAGTAATTCCCATAAATAAAGCTTTCTTTGCTCTTGGGTCCAATTTTGACTCTCTTACATGATAATATGCAATTGAGCCAAATACATATAAAGTACCATAATCTTCAGCAGGTTTTCCATACCATTTTTCAAATGGTGTCTTCCCACCAATAGCAGCAGATGGTAGACGATTAATGAGATGGCACGCATATGTTATTGCCTCAGCCCAAAATTCTTTGCCCAAGCCAGCATTGGACAACACACACCGAACTTTCTCCAGCAAAGTTCGGTTCATGCGTTCTGCCACTCCATTCTGTTGTGGTGTATTTCTGACGGTGAAATGTCTGACGATGCCATTTTCCTCACAAATTTTTTGAAAAAGATCATTTTTGTATTCGCCACCATTGTCTGTGCGAAGACATTTGATCTTTCTGCCACTTTGAGTTTCTATCATCGCCTTCCATTTGAGAAAAATTCCCAAAACTTCATCTTTTGTTTTCATCGTATACACCCACAATCTTCGAGAAAAGTCATCAACAAAGGTTACAAAATAGTGTTTCCCACCTAATGAAGGTGTTTTGGAAGCACCCCAAACATCCGAATGAATATAATCCAAAATACCTTTAGTATTATGGATAGCTGTTCCAAATTTAATCCTAGTTTGCTTTCCCTTGATACAATGCTCACAAAACTCCAAGTTGCAAGTTTTTACTCCTTTTAGCAATCCTTGATCCGATAAAGTTTTCAAGGATTTCCCTCCAGCATGTCCCAAGCGCATATGCCACAGCTTGGTCATTTCTGCCTCCTTCTCGTCATTGGATGTTGTTGCTGCTGTCCCAATAACTGTACTACCTTGATAGTGGTACATGTTATTATTTTTTCGAATTGCCTTCATTACCACCAGTGCACCAGAGCATATTCTCATCACGCCATTATCTGCAATGACTTTGAACCCCTTTGATTCTAAGGCTCCTACAGAAATGAGATTTTTCTTCAAATCTGGTACATATCGAACATCTGTTAATGTTCTACTTAATCCATCATGGTTCCTTAATCGGATTGAACCAACACCATATGCGGTAAGAGGATTATTGTTTGCAGTGTGAATAACTCCACATTCTCCTTCTTGTAAATCAATAAACCAGTCCCGATTGGGACACATATGATAACTACAAGCTGAGTCCATCAACCATACATCAGATGATTTGGATGGATCTGTTGTAACTAGTGAGTAATCGGAGTCATCACAATCAGCCACATTTGAATCCATGACAGCCTTCCCATTATTTGGTTTGGCTTTGTTATTCAACTTTGGGCAGTCTTTCTTCTAATGCCCTTTTTCTCGGCAAAAGGCACATTCATCTTTGCTGAGTCTCGATCTTGACTTGGATCTCCCTTTCTTCGTTCTCATATGATTTTGAGAACGACCTCTCACAACCAGTGCTTCTGCTTCTCCGTCTTTTTGTTTTTCTCTCTTTCTTTGTTCATAACTGTATAAGGCAGAACAAACTTCTTTGAGAGATACTTCATCATTCCCATGCAGTAGAGTCGTTTCAAGATGCTCGAACTCATCGGGAAGTGAACTTAACAACATTAAGGCCATATCTCCATCCGTAAAAGTCACGTCCATATTCCGCAAATCTGTTGCCAACTTATTAAAGCTGGTGATATGATCATTCATTGTGCTACCAGGAATATAAGTGAAGCGTAACAGTCTTCTTTTCATGTAAAGTTTATTTTGACTGTTTTTCTTCGAAAATTTCTCCTCCAATGAATTCCATAATTTATTTGCAGATGTTTTCTTCGTGTATGGATACTTTTGTTCTCTTGCAAGGTAAGATCGAATGGTACCGCAAGCAACACGGTTGATAATCTTCCAATCTTCTTCTCCTACACCGTCTGGTTTCTTTTCTTCAATGGCAATATCTAGCCCTTGTTGAAAAAGAACATCAAGGACCTCGCCTTGCCACATTCCGAAATGTCCTGACCCGTCAAAAATTTCAACTGCAAATTTCGCATTTGACACAATTCTTGTCATAAGCGAAGATGCCAATGATGACGTATTATTGACACTTGATGTGGACTCATCATTTTTCTTGTCTCCCATTTTACTACAAATACTATTTACTAGCTAACAATGCAAAGACCAAAGTAAATCTTTTTCTGATGTGGAAGTTCAGACTATGCTGCAACCACAGAGCATACTCAGATAATACCTTGGCTCTGATACCAATTGTTGCGGAAGCCAAATATATAGAGAGTGATAGAATCACAACTGCTATATCTAAATGTAGCTAATAAATAGTAAATGAGACAACAACAAAAGGAACACCAAGAATTAACGAGGTTCGGCAAACTTTTGTTTTCTTTTGCCTAGTCCTCAGACACAACCAACCAATATTTATTTCACTCCAAAAGAGTACAAGTGAAATACTACAAGAGAGAAAGAAGAACAAACGCCTTAGGAGATGAGAAGGCAAGTAAGAGGTGTGTTACAAATGAATTAGGAGCTACCTATTTATAGGAGTGAATTCTTCCTATTGATGTCATCCATGACATCACAATATGTCAAAATGTCAAGATTTACCTTGTGAAACCAATTTGTTGTTCACCTAAATTTCACCTACAAAAGGTGCTATCTTTGACTTTCCTACCAATGAAGAATTATCCTCCTAACTACCATATCTTCTCATTAATCCATTTTTGAATCTTGTCAAATTTAACAGTTATATCTATTTGTGCGGTATGTAGTGTCAAAAATCATTACATCTCCAAAGCACGCATAATGCAATCTGAATATACTATCCCTCCAAAAAAAGTTGCATAAGCTACCATCTTCATCAACTTGAAAAGAATAAAAGAAGTTTGAGTCCTCTAAATGCAAATGCCTAAAATGATTTATCAAAGTTTGAGCATTCCCACTACTTATCATGTTTCTCTTATGTGCTTGTACAAAGTTATGTGCATCTTGCTCAATAAATCCTGCATTTTCAGTCCCACCTGCTTCATTTTGAAGGTATCGAACAACCTTTTTTGTACGAATTCCAGCATCAAGCATAGAACCAAGAATATTTTTAGTAGATCTTGTGAGCTTTCGACCATACTGTATGAAATGCCTCAATTTGTCTTCAATCATGGGATGACTGTGCTCATCACTAAATTCACAGACTTCCCATATGTCATTTGAAATTTTAAACTTTATACGAGCCAAGCAACCACATCTATATTCTAATCTTTGTCGCTTCCTTTCTTGAAAAGGAGAAAGCTTATCAGATTTTCCTTGACAAGAACAAAAAAATACGCATCTTGTCATTTCGTTATTTCTGTTATGAGTTTTTGGACCTTTTCGAATTCCAAAACCTTTTGCCACATCATATGAATTGTATGCATTGTATGATTCCTCTTCTGAGACAAATTTCATACCAATCTCAAAGATAAAACTTTTGTTGATGTTATAAACATTATGAGTTCTTGTGGAGTATTTTTGATTATTTAAGTTGTGAGCTACAACAACAATTTTCAGATGATAAGTATCAAAATACGAGGAATAAATAAAACATAAGCTAATCTTATTTAATTAAGAATTTCTGTTAGAATTAAGAGAATTTCACATAAGTAAGATATTACCTTCTTGTTCGGTAGTTCCTTTATCAACATTTATATTCTTCATTCTTGATTTGAAATATATCTAATTTGTACAAAAAATAATAGCATTAGAAAATATCAAAGATATCTTAGTATAGACATATAACATGTTTTCCTTTTGTAATATTATAAATATTATGATATAGTTTGAATTATGTAGTAAATTATAACTAATTTTGTTAGATTTTAAATAAAAGTACTATAAATTATTTTTTGTTAATTTTACTTTTGTTCTCTAACAAATAATATTTGTATGTTTACAGAATTTTTCAACAAATCATGACATGGGAAAAGTGCTATGCATAGATGTGCACAATTTGAATGTATCTATGAAGATAAAATATTTATGTTGATGATGTATATGTATGAAACAAGATTCACTGATAAGTAACTTTTCTTTTTTTTTTTCTTATACCTTGAAAAAATTGGCAAGACAAGTAACTGCACAAATTCAAATAGCAAAAATAAGAAAGAGCATTGAAAAAATTGATATATTAATTACATTTAGACTGGAGAGTGTGTTGTTATAAAAGAAAAGGAAAACAAAAAAAATGATATATTCATTACATGTAAAATGGAGATTTTCTGGTATAGAAAAATTTTATTTGAGAAAAAAGGTGATTAGTATATTGTATCTTTTGTTTGGTGAGATGTGATCAAAATACTTTATTATAGAGGGAAAGTGTCTTGTCGTTCCCTCCAATTTTTGCTATTGTGGAGTGTGCACTAAAGCACTTCAATCCAAATGTTTTATTAATATATTTAATTGAATATGACGTGGACCCCATGTTTTTTTTTAATTTTCAATTAAAATTTATATTCTCTCTCCTTTTATTTCTTTAGCAGACTTTAAAGGATAAATTGACCCCACATTTTCACGTGTTAAAAAATGAATGGACCCTCGTATAACTATTGTTGGTTATACCTCGCTCAAAATAAAAAATTCATTTCTTTTTGACGTCTTATTTTATACATATTTGACTTATTTCCAGTTGTTATAGTTATTATTGGCAATATTTTGCTATTACTATTTCATTGTGACTTATTTGGGTCTAACTTTTGACATTTTTAATCTTTCTAATATAATTTTCCAGTTATAATATGTGGGACTGTTCTATTCTTGTTTTCTTTTTGAGTGTTTATTTCAGCGTTTTACTATTGGCTTGTTACTAATAGTTTTATTATTATTTTATTTACTGATTATGTGCAATTGTTCATTAGTTTGGCAACTAGTGCTTAGTTTAGTTGTTATTTCAATTTTTATTATTATTAATTGCATACTTATTTCTCCGGTAGCTTTATCTTGATTTTGTAATGACACGTGATTTTATTCTAATACTCTGCATTAATTGTTGATGTTGCCAAAGATATTTTTCTTAGACTTTGTTTCCGTTTTAATTATTTAGTTGTAACTGGTGCTAATATTAACTGGAAGTAAATAATAGCCAATAATAAAATTTCTCCGTTGATTTTGGAAGCCTTCTCAATGTTAAAAGACGGAAATTTAGTTTATGTTTATATCTTTTATTATTAAAATTGGTCGATGAAGAAATTACCGTCGATTTCCAAACCCTTCCATGTTAATAAGACGGATTTTTTATTTTTAAGTTATTCTTTGATTAATTTATTTTCTCACATTTATTTATTACTAACACTTTTACTAAGTGTCTTTATAGGTACCCGGAGTTGCTTCCCATTGAAGCTATTCAAATTATGTTCGAATTATATTTCTTATTCATTATCTTGTATATATCGATGTAGGCAAATATTAGGCCGTTTCATATATTATTGCTTTATTTTATTACTTGTCTATATCACATGTGTATATTATTTTTGTTTACTCCTCAATTTGAAAAAATAAATTCAGTCGGGAACCATAATTGTGGATTTTGAAGGATGCCTAACCCCCTCCCTTCGAAATAACTTGAACCCCTTACCTAGAATCAAATTAGTTTCATAGACTTTCTTTTAAGTTAATTTATTAATTGGTTTTCTAATTTTCCTAAAAATTAGATGATAACTTCCATTTTCCCTTTTTACCCCTTTACACCTTTTTAAATTCTTTTAATTCATTTAAAATTGAATAACTTTAAATATTTTTTATTTGAGTCATCGTTACGTTGCTTCCATTGTAAAGGATGTCAACAAATTGTTCATAGCGAAGCCCGTAGGAATGTGACTCTTTTCAGGATGAAGATGGAGAGTTTCTCTTAACTCTGCTTTTAGTAGGTATAGTCCTTGATCCTTTTTATCAATTCCCATGACCCTCTCATTAAAGAGATCCTAAGAGATACACAAATCTAGGAAAAGTAACACAACACACCTTAGATGCTTTGTCAGTTGTGAGAAAGATAAAATATTGTGCATGTTGAAGTAAGTTTAACAGATGAAACATAGGACCTAGCGTAAGGAATTACAGAAGAGCCACAAACTCTAGCCTTAGTGAGTTGATTCCCCAATAGCAACAATGTTAACATGAGGGAATATGCTCGTTCTTTATTCTTATGATAGTCATAAAGCTTGTAAGTCTCTTTAGTGTGACCTTTGTAATGGTAGAACTCACAGTAAATTTGTGACTTCCCGTGATTATAACTATTATTTCCATCACCATAGTTCCTCTGACCTCCATTATTACCATGACAAGAATTGTAATCATTGAGTATAATTTATGTTATATTCTAGGTGTTTTGATGATCCTCATAAATGCGGGGACCTGGTCCCTGGCAGAGTGCTCTCTTCCAGATACAAATGGGGTACAACCGTAAAAGCTGTCATGTCAGGTGATAGGTGAAACGTGCAGTGTCCTACACCAATAAGAAGAACGGACGAGATTGTATGTTTAGTATCTCACAAATGTAGGGACCTGGTCCCAGGCAGAGTTTCCTCCATCAGATACATAATTGGTTACAGCTGTAAAGCTGTCACGTCAGAGGTTGGTGAGACATCAGCGTACTACACCAATCAGAATGGAAGAGGGTGTTTGTCCAACGGATAATAACTTTTTATGTTTGATACTTTTAGCATGACAAACACCATATTAAAAGTTCATTCATCCAAAGAAGGAAGTCAGCCAGCAAGCCTTTTCAAGAACTCACAAAGAAGTTTGTAAGGAACCTGATCCGTGCAAGACTGCGACGTGAAAAGGTGAAAAGACAACTGTCAGAAAAACTATCACCTCTGATGCGGTAGGTGCACAACTTCTCCAACAGCACGTCTTCATCTAATGGGATGGCCTCAACGAATTTGTAGTGAATTATATTATCTCTTTCCAACAAACACAAATTCAAGACTCGACAAATTAAACTTGGATTTTCTCTGAAAATTCACAAGCTTGAACAGAAGGTCATCTTCAAGGAAGAACATTGCTCAACTCAACAAAAGGACCTGATAGAGTAAAGAAGAGTCTTGTTGTATTTAGAGCTTTGTGTCTTATATGCTTACATTGTAATTCCGTTCCTAATCTATAAAGGATTCAGATTTCTTGGTTTGTTGAAAAGTATAAGTTAGTTGAGTCAAACTGATTTAGTGGGCAACCTTGTGTGTTGCTTAGTAAAAATATCCTAAGTCATCCGGAGCATGGTGATTTAGTGGGCAACCTGTGTGTTGCTTATTTGAATCCTAAGTTGTCTAGTGGTGATAGCTTAGTGGCAGAGTGGAATTTGCTTAGGCTCTTCAAGCAGTAGAGTTATTGCTTGGTTGTGAGATTAATATCTTTTTCTCACGTTGTTGTAATCGGGTTTCACTTTTGCTTGTGAAGATTAGTGAAAACTGTTGAAAATCCTGTGTGACAGGTTGTGGTTTTACTCCCTTGAGCAGGGAGGTTTCTACGTAAACTGCTTGTGCTGTTTCTGTGTTTTCTTAGTCTTTGTTCTTACTTCGAGTGTGTCAAGAGACCTGGTCCGTTGACTGATAGTGGACACTCGTATTCTAACAGTTTCACTAATAATCCCAGAATGATAAGCACTGGAATCATATCCACTATTACTAACATGATAACCATGAGACATTTTGTAGGTCATAAAAGCAGTGCTTGAGTGTTCTTTGGTGGAGGAGGAACTACTATTTGCACCATTTAACCGCTGGCTCTCAACATTCATTATCATAGATTAGGCTTGATTAACATTGGACACAAGAATTGGTTTTGATTCTTAGTATGAGAATAAGACTCTTTCAAATCCATCAGAAACTACCAGAACTTCTGGAATGTTCTACATACTATTTGGATTCGAGATAGGCACATGAAGGAGGAGGCATGAGAGTTTCAAACTTTTGTCAAATCTCACTCAAACGAGAAAAATAATTTGACACAGAAACAGTTCCTTGAGACAATGTAACTATGTGCTTATGAAGGTAAAAGCTCTAGATACATTGACCTTATCAAATCTTTTATAAAGATTTTCTCAGACAATATTCATTATCCAACCTATGACAATAGCATTACATCAGATCCATATATGGCAGTGCTATTAGACCTTTAGACACAGTATTCATGATTCAGCCTATGACAATAGCATTGCATCTCCCCCCATAGATCATGCATGGAAGAAGTATACATGTCCTTTCTACATGTACCTAACAAAATTCCTAACTTGTTTTTGCATAGTAGAACAAGTTTCAAGGATTTACTTCACAATCAATAATTTTCATAACCTGAGAGATGAAGTGAGATAAGAACAGAACA
The DNA here is from genome assembly GCA_016801875.1 of Solanum sitiens. Classification (NCBI taxonomy): domain Eukaryota; kingdom Viridiplantae; phylum Streptophyta; class Magnoliopsida; order Solanales; family Solanaceae; genus Solanum; species Solanum sitiens. The sequence continues at coordinate 2,447,386 of JABWTJ010000010.1, read as the reverse complement.
TTGAGTATCAAAGGGATGAATGAAGGGGAGGTAATTGTGATTGACATGGTAGACCTAATTTGAAGACATCCCTAGTAGCTGAACTCAGTGGTTTAGTAATTTCATCAGTATGCAGTATGATCAACTTTAATCAGAAAGAAACAATAATTTGGAGCTTAAATACACTCGATCAACAATTTTGAAGAGCTGAAACTCAGAACTCCTTCTACAACAAATTTTGAGTTTGAACCAGTGTTGATCTATGCAATACAAACATTAAAAATAGAGCAACTTACAAAAATGACTATATTTATAGGGTTATTAAAGTTCAATAGCAATAAGTATGGTATTTATTAAAAAAACAATTTAACTCTTTTTCTAGCTATATTATTGTATGTGTTTTTTATTTTTCTATTTATACACTGATACAGTTTTAATTACAATGGACTAAATAAGAAAATTGTATTAATTGTACAAATTCAAATTAGTATCTTTATTTATAAAATTTAAAGTATTAACATATCATGATATCAAGGATACAAGTATTTATAAAAATTTAATGTATTAATATATTAAACAAGATAAAGTATAACAATTTAGCATATGAACACAATAATTTAAGAATGAATACATTGTTGTTAGACATATATTACACATATGAATACATTGTTGTTAAACAAAAGTTGAATATATTTGACAATACAGAAACAAAAAAAATGGAAAATAATAGAATGTGTACGTAGGTAGCAAAAGTATGCAAGTATTCAGTTGTATAAAAAAATGAAAAAACTCAACAAACGTCAATCTCTTTTTGGTCAAATTTTTCTTATAATACTTGAGGCTTGGTATTGACTCATGTATTTGTTTATAAAAAAAAAATAGTATAAATATATTCAATTATACTTGTATTGCCTAATTAACCTTTTCAAATTCGATAGATTACTTATGTATCCAAATATACTTGTATTCAATAATCACCATTTCAATAGAATAAAAGTATCTATGTATATAACACACAAACTTCAATCTATTTTTGCTCGTGTTCTTCTTGTACTACTTTTTTCTTATAGCTATAGCCATTGTAATATAGAAACAAATCAATCGAAAGCCTATAAAAATAGATGCAACATACATGTATACAAATATGATCTTCATAAAAACTAAGAGAAAATCAATTGAGTGACATATGATGAATACAAACTACAAAATTGCTCCTAGAATCATCAAAAGATCTTAAATTGGAAGAAATTTGGGAGAAAAATACAAAAAAATTGTGAAATAGGAAAATTGATGAAAGAGAAAGTATTTATGAGGATAAACATGAGGAACCAATCACATAAAACATGCTTAGACATAATCAATTAGGTGTGTAATAATAACTTTCTATTTAATAATAATAATAACTTTTCTGATGATTTATATATAACTAGTAAAATAACCCGCGCTCCGCGCGGGAATTTAATATCACAAAATTTATAAAATAATATTTTAAATCTATCAGTCATTAATACTAAAACACTGTATTATCTTACATATAACATTACGTGGTAACAAACATTAATAATGTAAAGGAAATAAAATTTATTACATCTTAGCATTTATCCTTAATAACATAAGCATAAATTAATGACTGTAAAAATACATAGCAATATCTTTAACATAAACAATGGTGTTTGTGAGCCACTCAATAGGGACGAAGTACACAAATATTTAGTTGTGAAGAAGAAGAGGAGGTTTAGAATTTTAGTTGTTTAAAAAAGAGGAATCCCTCTATTTATAGACACTATATGATGCATGCACAAATGTTGGAAAAGTTGCAACCCTTCGGAAAGGTCACGACCTTTATAAAAGTCACAACTCTTCATAAAAGTCACAACTCTTCATAAAAGTCGTAACTCTTCATAAAAGACACAACTTTTCATAAAAGTCACAAAACTTCATTAAAGTCACAATTTTTCATGAAAGAGAAAGGCTAGTTTTGGAAATAAATAAATTTAAAAGGAAAGTCTAGTTTGTGGTGACGCCACGTAGGCGGGCCTAAGGTTTTCTTTTATATATATTTATATGATTAACTTTGCTATGTATTGTATAGTTATATCCATATAACATAAAAAAAAATTGTAGCTATTTATTTTTAATCTATATTACTGTTTGCCATATTTTGTAGTTTATTATTAAAAATACAAGATAACATTTTGTGCTCTGATAACATGTTAAGAAACTCCATTAATAGGAGAAAATGAAGAGAAATAGAGAAAAATCAGAGAGGATGAAAACTAATTCATTTATTGTGTATGTGACTTACATGTTAGATTTGATAGTTTCGGGCATAGAATATGTCAGTTGGTATTTCACTAACTACCAAAGATTTTATGTTAACAAACTCCTCTAACTAACTAACTGCCTATGTGTACAATTAATTAGTTACATATGTTCAACACTTGATGTCCTCTAATTATTTCTATTGCTAGTTTTTGTTAGATTGCAATATATACCTACCGAACAAAAGAATGTAAAAGAGGACCCAATTTGCATTATTGCTTATAATAAGATCTATAAACATATAATTTTTGGACCATATATATGTTTGGTCCTCCAGATGTGTGGGGCCATTTTGGCTAGAAGCAGACAATTTGTCGATATGTTTGCTAACGACTATATTCAAAATTCTCTCAATTCAATGATTATGTGTGTCTTGGATTTTTCTAGAAGTCCAAGACCTTGTTATTCAAAACATCAAACAGTTTGAGTAGGTATAGACTATCTTTAGTTCTATCCTTTAAATTAGTATTTATTCGGATTTAGACTATCTCTAGATCTAATTCAATGATTAAATCTTAAATCCTCGATCACTAATGAAGTCTTACCCAACTTCAATTTTTTTTCAAAGTAAAAATAAAATTAGAGATTTCAATCAATATTTGTAATTCTCAATTTTTAGATTAAACATATTAATCAATTTTAAGACTATTTAATCACTATCCAATCAAGTTTACTCACTCGTCATGCACATACCTCTAGACAAGAGTTTAGCTACTCATAATAAATGGAATAAAAGTTATATACCGAAATCGTAACACTTCATTGCATTCATATCCAACAACCAAAATCATATCCAAGTTTGAATATATACACCAATTGTGTTTTCTTCTTAAATAAGCAAAGGAAAAAGTACTACCTCTCTACTACTTGATTCTACAATGTCTAATATTTCTAATATCTCAATTGAAAAGAAGAATACACACATCCCTATGATGTAATTGAGGTTCCAACAATCCATGATTGAATAATCTTTCTTTTGGCTTTTGATTTTACAACACCTAGTGAACTTTTAGGAGTGATATGAAGTAATATTGAATCAAATTTTTAGGCCCATCTTGAAATTTCACAAAATTACTAGTACTATCATGAGAATTACTACATCATAGAATCTAAAAACATCAAGGAATCCATATCAGTCCCCTACATACAATATCTTTGTTTCTCTGCATTTGTAGCTTCCACGCTAAGGCACAAATATACATTGTATCGATTGGAGGAGATGAAAAAAATAATGGTATTGATGTTGTTGGTTCTAACCTCTTTTCGTAATTTTTTATTTACTATCTTTGTTCACTTTTATTATCACAATTTGATTTGACATATATAGCTATTAAGAATATAATTATTGATGTAAGTGTTTTATCAAACTATGGAAATGATGTTTAGTATTAAATCAAAATGTGAAAATATAATGTCTTTCCTTGATATAGCAAAAGTGATACATAAATAAATTAAAAATTATTTTAACAAAAAATGATACGTAAATATTTCTTAAAAAGAAAAACCATGTGAGTTGTGTGTGTGTGAGAGAGAGATTAATAGACATGGATGAGATCTAACTATTTTTAAGCTAAACAATATTAAAGACTATTCACTTCCTTCAAACCTCAACCATTAGTAGCCCACATACTTAGACCTAAATAAATAAATGAATGAATAAATGCGTAAATACTCGCTCAATTTCTTGTCAACTTAATTTCCGAGGCAATACACACTCATTAAAAAAAATATTTAATGAAATAATTAAAATCAAATTTTTCACTATTATCTTTTATGAAATTATAAATAAAAATATTCAATGAAATAATTAAAATCAAATTTTTTATTATTATCTTTTATGAAATTATAAATATAACTTTATAAGTAGTATAATTTTATATCTTAAAAAATATCAAACTTCATTTAAGGAAAGGATAAAAATGAAAAAAACAACTCAACCATTCATTTCGACATTAAAACATTTTCAATTATTTTGAACAATAAAAAAATCTCAAAAACTCAATTAATATAGAGTAGAGAGGAAGTAATAATTATACATATTTATATATAAAGAGGTAAAACACATGTAATATCCTATAATCGAAATTCACAACACCCCTTTTGACTTATATTACATATTTGGTGACTTCACATAATTAAAATACATAAAATATATTTGAATATCACGTAAGCTCACGTATTACTCCCACCTTATTTGCCTGAATTTCTCCAACTTCACCCATTTTCCTCTGTAATTTCAGTCCAGAAAAAGAAAAGTAAAAAGAAAATTAACATCACCAAACAAAAATATCCTATCATTTTGTTCACGAAACACGAAGCTAACAAATCAATACAGTAAACTAGGGTTCCCAAATTCCCTCTTCTTTCTCCCGGTATTTTTTCCAATACTTCTCATAATTTCATGTTTTTATCGGAATATCTTTTTTTTCTCAGCTTTGCCAATTCGAACTTTGCATATCTGCTAACTATTCTTTGATTGCGATATTTTTCTTACTTTGACTTAATTTTTTTTTACAGGATTTCGTATTTGAGAGAAAAGGGAAGATTTGTGCATATTTATTTGAAAGAGGGAGGAATTTGCATATCATTAATTGTGGTTTATGGGTGTTTTGGTTTGTGAATTTTTTTTATTTTTCAATTTATGGGTTATTCTTAATTTAGGGTTTCGAGGAGTTTATTGAATTGTGTAAGTCGATGGATTCTGAAAGTATGATCCCGTCTACCAGTGTGGTTAAATGTTGTGATTGCGAGTGCAATTGCTCCATAACTAATAGTTCCTTTTCGGGGAATTGGATACGGACTGTGAAGCGGAAATTTGATGAATATGATGAGATTGAGAAGAAATTTGTGATCCCGGGTTTAGTTTTGCCGCTAACGGCTCGTATAGATATGGGAAATGAGTGTATTGCTTTAAGGGAAATGGTTTGTGGACAACAGGAGACCATTCAGGAATTGAGTGTTGAGCTGGAGGAAGAGAGGGAAGCGGCTTCCTCAGCTGCTAATGAAGCTATGTCGATGATTTTGAGGTTGCAAAGGGAAAAAGCTGAGTCACAAATGGAATTTAGGCAATTCAAAATGTTCACCGAGGAGAAAATGGCTCATGATCAGCAAGAGATAATGGCGTTGGAGGATTTTTTGTATAAGAGGGAGCAAGTGATTGAGTCGTTGACTTGTGAGGTGCAAATGTATAAGCACAGGATGTTGAGTTATGGGCTATTGGAGTCTGAGGTTGAGTTTGATGGTGAGAAAGAGAATGGTCATTTTAGCCGGAACAATAGTGTAGGTGAGAGTTCCGATGGCCGCTTTGACATTCCTTCTTATGATTACCCTCCCTTGAAGTGCACTATAAATGAGAACCAAGTGAATACTGAGGTTGACGATGAGGTTGATGATGAGGTTGTCGATGTTGAGAAATATGCATTCGGGGAAGCCCCACGATCATGTGATCATTTGCGATATCTGGAGAAGAGGATCAATCAGTTGGAAACAACACCAAGTAGTCGGACTGATGGGGAAGTATTTAACAACAATATCCTTGAAAAAGCAATAGTTGCTCAGTCTCCTTTTGTACCAACTAAAGAAATATGCTCAGATTTCATCTCAGGTTCTCCGAAGTTTGGCGGAAATGTTAGAAAAGCTGAAAATTCGCAAACAGAGGAGTATGCAAACTTGAGGAAGGTAGATGAGTCATCGGATGTTGGGGATGAAATGAGTGACAGGGTTTATACAATTGACTCTATACATCAGGGTGCTGGATATAATGGTAACTCAGAGACCAAAGGTTCTGTTCATACCCCAAGAGATTCCCTAAATCATACAGATTTTGGAGATCCTGAGGTCACAAAGCTTTACCTTAGGCTGCAGGCCCTTGAGGCTGATCGGGAATCAATGAGGCAGGCTATCATTTCTATGCGGACTGATAAAGCGCAGCTGATATTGCTTAAAGAAATTGCTCAGCAGTTGTGCAAAGAAGCGTCTCCAGAAAGGAGGACACCTGTTAGGAAGACATCTGTAATCAAGAGATTTTCTTTCATCTCCATATTCAAGGTATGATGTTATCTGTGAATCTTCATTTTTGTGCTCAATAATTTCATTTTCACATATCAAGGTATGTGGTGCACCATTGCAACCACAGTAGTCTCCATGTGCCTGTGTGCGGAGCCACTTTATGTTACAAACATTACCTCCTCTTGTTTCTCTTCCCTGATTTCCATTTCTGTGAACCACTACATCTCATCTAGTTTGGTTAAAATCCCATTACAATGACAATTTTGACCTGAAGTCATCTTATGTCTCTTCAAATTAGTTTTACCAATTTTGGTGCTCTATTTCTTATATGATAACAAAAAGGGAATGCCAAACTATTGTCCCTGTATATGATGTCAAGTATTTGTAAAATAAAATTGTGTAGTTTACTTATCATAAAGACTTGGGCTCTCGGGCTAGGAATGCTGATCGATGAGTACTGTTTGTTATTTAGCATACCTTGTATTATGCATATTTTCGTGTTTGTTCCACTCTTGTACTTCAATCAACTACAGTATTATTTTTCCAGTTTACTGATGCTATGATTATTCTCTGTGAGGATCGGTGTTGTAATTGTTTGTTTCCTACTGGTTGAGGCTTCGGAAGAATGCAAAATCTCACAAATTTTAGTTGTCAACTTATTCTGCAGTTTTGTTGTGTAATAGGATGAGCCTTTCTGGACATAGAATACAGCTAGTACGCCTATATCCAAGCTAGTTGGAATCGGCTATATGAATCCTTACTATCAATGTTGCTCCCTTTAGTCTGTATTCAATATTGTGAGTATTGATCATAAATAGACCCATTATACATGGCTTTCTACGTACCGCTACTCTCCTCCTTCATCTGCTTTTGGGGCTGAAATTTGGGCAAATTCACACTGTATTCAGTTTTTCAGAAAATAAAATGATGAGGTAAATATTTTTCTGGTTCGCAAGCTGTCGAAAAATCTAGAGTTGGGTTGGTAATATCCCTTGTGTTACCTCCATTCGGTTAGCCCTGGAATATTTTCCTTCATTGGGTTGGCTAGAATGTTATGGCTAATAGCTAGTCTATTTAAGAGAAGTTTGGTTCGTATATTAGAATAAAAAAGAGTTATCAAAGGTGAAAAGCGCAAAAAAGCTCTAAGGTCCGTGAGGGATTTAAGTGCAAAGCAGAAATAAAGTGTAGGCTTTAATGTAAAAAGGATTAAAGGGAGAACAAAATACAAATGTATATGTTTAGTCCAAAACTAATAATTATAAACATGAATGACAAATATATGGCCAAAAATATTGAGAAAACTATGATAAAGTGAAATATTAATTGTTTAGTGTCACTTCTTAATAAGAGGCCCTAGCAAGGAAAAGTTTGCCTTACAAGTTACAACCTTGACGACGACACTGAAGCACACATAAAGCAAGGTGAAGCACTCAACATGTTTTGAGCCTTGCATCAGGGCTTAAGCGCCCTTAAAGCGTGCCTTGATAACACCGGAATAAAATATTGAACTTCTTGGAATCATCAAATGTATTGACCTCCTAGAGCTTATGTTTAAGTAAGATATTGAGCCTATCCAAGAACAGGAAGAACTCAATGTGAACATGAATTTTGGGTGGAACAACATACCAAGTTATATGAAATCTGCAATTGGGATTACTTTTGACCTCAATTTGAGATCTTGATGTCTTATTTTACATGCTGCTCTTTTGTTGATGTACCTAATTGCTTTTTCCAATTTTACTTGTATGTTCGTCTCACATTGTATTGAGCCTATCCAAGATTAGAAAGAACTCAATGTGAACATGAATTTTGGGTGGCACAAGATACCGAGTTATATGAAATCTGTTATTGGGGATTACTTTTGACCGCAATTTGAGATCTTGATGTCTTTTTTTTTTAAATAGAGATCTTGATGTCTTATTACATGCTACTCTTTGTTGATGTACCTAAATGCTTTCTCCAGTTTGACTTGTATGTTTGTCTCACATCTCCCTTCACTGGTTATTTTGGAGGGGTAAATATTGATTTAAGGAGAGTACAGATTATTATAGATATAAACTTTTGTATCTTAATTTTTATTTCCCTGAACTGTGTTTATTCTGATACTTCTCCCCTTCTCTTTTTGTGCGGGATGGAGAAGAAGCATAGAGAATCTATTTTTGCTCTTCGGTATCAAAGTTTTCCCAACCTTGCTCCCTGCCCTTGAACTCCAATTAATCTTTTGGCTCTCCCGTGTCATGTTTTCTGGTATATAATTGCTGATATCTTATCTGTTTTCCTGTTCAGTGGATAATGTCATTTGTCTTGTGGAGAAGGAAAGCACATCGATGCAAGTGAGTTTTGATCATTAGAAAGCTATTACTATTTTGTGTAGTTGCTTTCACTGTATTTCTTCGAAAGGAAAATCTGTTATCTCATTTTGTCTGCTGCCAGTTCTAGTTGAGTCAGTTGAGTTTGGCACTGAAATAATCAATATACTTGTTTAGGTACTTGTTTGGTTTGACAGCCAACAGGGTGGGCTTGCTTATGCTGTTAGACAAGGGACCTCGTGTTGGGCAATGGAGATGTCTTTCAAGTACGCAAGTGTGAAACCAATCCTTATTGGTCCACATCGACTTCCGCATCTCTTATGCTCATCGGCATGAATGCAGAGCGGATTTTAGTCAGATTAGTTGCTTTTTGGATGTTCATTCATTTGTTCTCGCCCTATATGCCTTGCTGCTGCGAATTTGGGTGCTGGATTACTTTGTGCGTTGTTCTTTTCACTTGATTGTTGGAATTGAATTCATCTTGATGAAACATTCGGCAAAAATTATAGTTGTTCCTCAGCCATCTAGAACTTGGATCTTATGGCTTGGTGGAATTTCACTTTAGGTTAGTTACTTTTGTATATTGTAGATTTGTGAATAATCTTTTTGGGGGCCTCTCAATACAAAATGAGTGCTTTGTTTGGTATTGAAATGTAGTTGATTGATTGAATAGAATGAGTGCATTTTTGCACATCTTTAAGTAAGTTCTCTTTTCATGTTAACTTGTTCGAGATAGTTTCAAGAATTTATTTGCAAGGCAGCGCAAGGAGTTCCCACCAGGTAATGTTTGTTCTCTTTTATGAACTTTGGCGAAAATAACTCTTTTTGTTTTATTTATACAGTAATTGCCTTTTCTGCCTTTTTCCAACTCTTCTTTTTCTGCCACTCTTTTCGCAATGACCTTTGGTTCTTATTCTCCTTGCACCTGTGTTTTACTGTTTGTTTTATGTCAATCAGAGTTTAGGAAACTATCTTGTTATATTCTAGTTTTTTTTCTTATGTTAATAGATGCATAATCTTGATAACTTAGTAATGTCATTATACATGGAGGCGCATTTTTGTGTGAATAAGTTGCACAGACATCCCAAAACTCCACATACATAGTTTGAGATATTCCTGGAGGTACTGAAATTTGATCTATCTAGTTCTAGTTGCATAGCCCAAAAGGGCAGGGGTATATAGATTGGTAATAATATTATCAAAAGGTTCTTGGTTCATTACTTCTTTTGCAAGCAAATCTGCAATTTGACTAGTTCAGTAGGTGAAGATTGCAGTAATAATTTTATGGCTTCAGTTCAGTCTGGTTTCATTTCCAATGAATATAAACAATGCACATTAGCAGTCTTGATGCATGTATCATGTATGTATTGCTAGTAATTCTGCATGTGTGTGGTTAGTTGCAGATAGACTGTCATGGAAGCCAAGAACCCAATCTCCTCTGCCCTTTCTAAAAACTCCTCCCATCTCTTCTAACATCATCGTTTCCATCTGTTGCACCATTTGTTTTCAATTTATAACAGCTAGCTGTAGGTGTAGTGTTTTTATTTATTAAAAGATGAATGAATGTGTTTCTCCTTAGAAAATTCATTACTGGTGTGTTTATGGAGATTTTATTTTGTAACTTGTTATGGTGATTGAAGCTCTTGATATGTCAAAAGTGACAAGTAAAAATGAAATTTTATTTTAGGAATAAGTGACAAGTAAAAGTATTTGGGTGGAGCATTAATTGGACAAACCCAAAATTTAGTGGCAATATAGCACACTGAGAAATAATTAGGAATAGTATTTCAAGTAGCTTTGGCTAGGATAGTCCAATTAATTAGGAATAGTATTTTGAGTAGCATTGGCTAGGATATATAGTTTAATTAACGGAAAAGGCTCAAAAATACCCTTAAACTATCTGAAATAGCTCATATATACCCTTAAACTATATTTTGGCTCAAAACTATCCTTCCCGTCAAACTATTGGATCAAAAATGCCCTTCTAATTAACGGAAATTGTTAAATGCCATGTGGATGCCACATGGCATGCCAATAGGATTTCACTGCCACGTAGACTAAATAAAAAGGGTCAAAAATACCCTTAAACTATCCGAAATAGCTCATATTTACCCTTAAATTATATTTCGGCTCAAAACTACCCTTCACGTTAAACTATTGGGTCAAAAATACCCTTCTTATTAACAGAAGATGTTAAATGTCATGTGGATGCCAAATTGCATAACAATAAGGTTCCACTGCCACATAGACTAAATCCCTAAATCCTAATTACTCCCCCCCTCATTTCATTATTTCCACAAACGATATATTCACCCGTTCTCCCTCATTTAGTGGCTAGGGTTTCACAGTTCTCTTCATCGCTGGGTTTCAAAGTGGATATTCTTGGTTGTAGGTTAGTAAAACTTTTTTCTTGTTTTATTGTGTTTACAACCACTAAAATCAACTTTGAAACTTAGCTCCGAAGAAAGTTAAGAAACCTTGGCCGCGAAATGACGAAAAAGTTGTAAAATTCTAGCTATCATACTTATAAATCGTAAATATAATAAAATAAGAACAAATATTTACTAACCTACAAGCATGAATATCCACTTTGAAACTCAGCCCCGAAGAAAGCTACGAAGCCTTAGCTGATAGGGGAAAGTTGTGAAATCCTAACTGTTATGCTTTGAAATCATAAACATTATGAAATAAGAAAAAAGTTTTACTAACCTACAACCAAGAATATCCACTTTGAAACCCAGCGATGAAGAGAACTGTGAAACCCTAGCCACTAAATGAGGGAGAACGGGTGAATATATCGTTTGTGGAAATAATGAAATGAGGGGGGGAGTAATTAGGATTTAGGGATTTAGTCTATGTGGCAGTGGAACCTTATTGTTATGCAATGTGGCATCCACATGACATTTAACATCTTCTGTTAATAAGAAGGGTATTTTTGACCCAATAGTTTAACGTGAAGGGTAGTTTTGAGCCGAAATATAGTTTAAGGGTAAATATGAGCTATTTCGGATAGTTTAAGGGTATTTTTGACCCTTTTTATTTAGTCTACGTGGTAGTGGAATCCTATTGGCATGCCATGTGGCATTCATGTGGCATCCACATGGCATTTAACCATTTCCGTTAATTAAAAGGGCATTTTTGATCCAATAGTTTGACGGGAAGGGTAGTTTTGAGCCAAAATATAGTTTAAGGGTATATATGAGCTATTTCAGATAGTTTAAGGGTAGTTTTGAGCCTTTTCCGTTTAATTAATATCACACGAGAAATAATTAGGAAATAGTATTTCAAGTAGCTTTGACTAGGATAGTGCAATCAATATGATAAGGAATTTAATTTTTTCAATCGATAATTTATTCCTTGTATTGTCAATGATGTAGTTGAAATCTGCCGATCTCCGACTTCTGTTAAAAGAAAAACCTAAATATTTATCAAATGTATCGGTGAAGAAAATGCCAAGACTAGATGTGATAAGTTGAACAAAAATAGTGTGACAATTTTGAATTTGGTTCGGTTGATTATTTTGGCCAAAGAGGTAACTGAATTGGTCGAGACATTATTTTATAGAGTTGAGGGATTTAGTTAGCCTGAGCCATAAGAGTTAAATGTCGATGTGTAAAAGAGATGAGAAACTTTAGAATCTCTAGAGTTCAGAGTGATATTAGAGAATAATTCCATACATAAAAAACAGTATCTACTTTATGGTTGATATAAATAGACAATAATTCCATACATAAAATAAAGGGGCAAATAACAGAAATCACATACTTTTAAGGCAAAATTACCATTTGTCCCTTATAAGTTTATAATTACATAAATTCCTCAAATGATACAATAATGTAAGCGCTGAAACATTAATCTGATGTGCGAGATACATGCATTACATTTTATACATGATACACTAATATGATGCGCGAGATACATTAATATGATGCGAGAGATACATTAATTTGATGCGCTGATTAATCTGATGCGTGAAAATGAGGGATTTTGGAGATTTGTAAAACTAATAGGAGATAATGGTAATAAGAGAACTTAAAGGTGAGATTTCTGTCATTTTGTTGGGGGGGGGGGGGATGGGGGGGGTGCAAATAGCTTCCTTTTCATAGGGTTAAAGAAATTTGTCTTTGATCCATTAAACTAAAATACCTATGCTACTAATGGTAATGAAGTTCATAATCATCTTAGTGACATTGAGATGGAATTTTAAAAAGGGAGAATAGATTGATATACCTATTAATTTTGTCTCTCGTGTACCCCTTGTTATGGAAGTGATTCAAATATACTCCTTTTTTTTTTTGTTCAAAAGGTAAGATTATTCACAACCAAATTGCAAATATGTACAGCTGGTCCTTTTGGACTCAAGTTCCAGTCCCAGATTTCAGACTACTACTGTTGCTTTCAACTGTACAAAAGGATTTTAACTGTTACTAACTACACCTTCATGGGTATCCTCTCATGGTCCCTAGTATGTGTTTCCATAATTCATCTCCTCTACTTTTGGCCAGCTATATGTAGTTCTATGAAAATCTCTTTCAGAACTACAGTTGGTGCTCTATATATCTGTTGGAACCTACGATTGTTTCTCCATCCAAGTATAATAGACAACGACACCATATAAGAATCCTAGGAATTAGGATAGTATTTGTGGTGATATATTGCTAAAAACTTTCGACTGCCACATTACCTCTTCTTCCCACGAGTGCTCCAGTCTTCTTATCCTTATCCAATTCAATAGTCTACATCATATCTGAGTGGCAAAGGTGCAATCAAACATCTGTGCAGTTGTGCAATAGGGTTTTAACGGTCTAGGTATTGCACAGGACACAAGCAACATCGACTTGAAAAACCAATGTTGTTAATCTGTCAACTGTTGTTAATTTCTTTTGTAGCGCTAGCCATAAGATGAACTGATGTTTTGGGATCAGTCCCTTAGCCATATTAAGCCTGAAAACTTTAGGTAGTTGTGGGAGAAATGACTTCTTTGCTATAGCGCATAATCATTTGAGTGTTGCAGCATTGTTCCAGTGCCGCCCCCACCCCACCCACCCACCCACCCACCCACCCACTCCCCAGACATAATGTATCCCATGCCACAAGGGAACTCCTAGTGTAATCTCCACCCCCTGTCCATAGGAAGTGTGATGACCTGGTTGGTCATTTTTTATTTTTATGGAAATTGTCATTTTGCCCCTCCCGATGTCAATTCCGAGTTTGTTTTGATTGAGTTTGAAAAGTTGGTTTTAAACTTTGAGTTAAAAGTTGAGATTTTTGCTAAGTTTTGAGTTTGGAAGGCTAAGTTGTTAAAAAAGTGATTTCCGGAGTCTTTTGGAGTTTCGAGTGTCAGAATGGGATTCCGTCACTTCCATTGTACCGAATGTGAAATCTCAGTCGTGAGAGTTGTCAGTTTCTGATTTCGAGTCTTATTGAGGATTTGAGGTTTGTGAAATTGTGGAAATTTAGTCTTCGGATTGATTTGGTCAACATTCATGGTTTGAATGCTCGAATTGGGATTTCGAGAGTTCTGGTGGATTCGAGGGATGATTTTAGGTCTAGAGGTCTTGGTTGATTTTTGAGAGGTCCCAAATTTGTTTTAACCTTTTTTAGACGTTGAGCTAATTTCTAGTGGTTTTCATGAATGTCGGGTCAAGGATAAATCAAATGTAAGGGGGGCATATGACTTCCTTTTCGTAGGGATTAAAGAAATTTGTCTTTGATCCATTAAAACTAAAATACATATGCTACTAATGGTAATGCAGTCCATAATCATCTTGGTGACATAGCGATGGAATTTAAAGAAAGGAAAAGAGACTGATATACCTATTAATTTTGTCGTTCATATACTCCTTGTTATGAAAGTGGTAATATACCTTCTACTATTACAAAAATGACTTATATATATCGTTTTCCTCTAATAGAAGAGAAAAAAATTAATTTTAAATTCTTTAAAATATTTTTTGTAGGAAATAATTTATAAAAATACATACCTCTTTTGATTCAACAACTACTTTAAATTTATTATTTTGATAGTAAAATTTCTTGTAAAATTTATTATAGATGTCTCATTTATTTTCACAGATACAAAATTAAATTACAATATAGATTAAAAAAAAATATCCTTCGTGGTAGTGGTTTGGGCTTGAGGCTACCATGTTGGAGGTCTCAAGTTCAGAACCCCTTGCCAGCGGAAGTAAGGGATTTGCCTTTTGGGTTGAGCTCGTCGCATCGGTCTTGCTTAGTGCGGGTTACCTATCCTATGGTTTGCGAGCTATTGCATAAGAGCGGGGGTTTTATCCTATGTGCACCCAAAGAGTAGCGGTTGCGGGTTTCCATTGTTATAAAAAAATATAGATAAAAAAACTAATTCTAAATTACGATAATGCCGTAAAAATTTAGTTTTCAATTTTTTCTCTTTTTTTTTTCATTTACGGTTTTTGTTTTTTATTTCTCTTATTTTTACACTAAAGAATAAAAGAAAATAAATGAAAGAAGAATAAGAAACTCAAATGATGATAATAAAAATAATTCAAAAAATTATTTATGTGTTTGAAAAGATTATAGTAGTGGATACCCCGCAAATTCCATGACAACTAAAGTAGCTCCCTGGGGAAACGAAGTTGGTCCATCGAATCAGCCCCCACGAGTGGTCCCCTATCTGTATCAACTGGATGAAGTGATTTGGGGGGGGGGGGATTCCGTTCAGTCTATCCAGCAGAGGCTCCTAGCCAAATACTCTTATACTCCCCCTATCGGGATCATGTACCTGGCCTAAGTCCTTTTAAGTCAGCTTAGGTCATCGATGATCTTGCAGCTATCCTTTATTTTGTGTTCTAACTTTTTCACAATTGAAGATGTGTATATCACCTAAAACTTGATAATTTATTGTGTTTTATGCTTTTTGGTCACTTAGACATCAAAATCCTACAAAACAATAAACTAACAAAAAATATATAGTGAAATGAGTCGAAGAACATAAAACACTAGAGAAAAAGATATAAATTATGTACAAATTTCTAGGCACATCATAGCTATGTATAGTAAATACATAACACATATTTACTAAACCATGTAAGAAATTCTAAAAGTTCAAAAATTAGTGTTTTTTAGCTTAATTAGAAATCTATAGCTATAGTTTGAATAATTACCGAGGTGAGTGAGATTAGAAGACATAAGAGAAAGGTTAGAAGGATCTGGAAGAGAGAGATGCTAGATACAAGTTGTATCAATTGGATACATTCCAATGCGAATAAGCTGATACAAATTGTATTTGACACATATATCTTGTAAATGTGATACATACATGTTGATGCCATTTATATAATTTGTATTCATTAGCGATACAAAATATAGAAAATACAAACCGATACATGTAAACGTATTGTATCAATTATATTTATTGTCTCTTGTATAATTTGTATTCATCCGTGATACAAAAATATATGTTGTATTTGTTACATATAGACCCTCTTATAACACTTACATTTATTCGCGATATAAAAATACAAAGACCTTCTTTTATCGCTTATATTCATTCTCGATATAAAATACAGGTTATATTTGATACATACTAGCGAATGCATGATTGTATGTTAATATAACCACTAGAGTGATACAATTAATAGTTTATTGAAGTAACTTGTTTTTCTATGCAATTATTCCATGTATTTAGCATAATGTAATTAATGCAAATAAACAAAATAAAATATACCCAATTAAATACAGAGGCAGAAGGGTTTTTTAGAGGAACATAAGAAAAAAACGCATATATCAAATGTAGAATGGGTTGAGAAAAGAAGAAAGAGATAAGGAGAAAAATATACAAGTGATACGAAAATACAATAAAAAGACTTTAAAAAGAGCAAATCAAATGAGAGAGAAAGGAGAAATGCTAAAACGGTCAAGTAGATTATAGTAATTTAGGGAGTTCGTGATTTGAAGATAGTAGTAGTAGTAGTGTCTATATATATATATATATATATATATATATATATATATATATATATATATATATATATATATATATATATATATATATAATGTTTGCTGAATAAAATGCTTACCAAATCACTTTGATGAATACATATACTTGCAGTTATAAGAAGATAATTAAAACAAAAATCTATCTGAATACATATATCGATCGTTTGTCTGTCTTTTTAAAGCAAATTAAACAAATATAACATCTGCCTAGCACCTCCATAGACGAACTATAATGGCCAGAATATAATCCGAAAAAATTGTAGCTAATAATATCATAAGGAATGGGGTGTTGGGATCTTCTGAACCTGCAAAACATTAGAACTGCGACCCTGAATCAACTTGAAGCGGCAAGTTTCACCAATAGCTATCTTGTTATCCTTTTGAAATTCTGTCCATCCTCTTTTTATGATAGCCATACGCTCAGTGTACACTATTTCCACTCCCCATCTTTTTCCTTCTTCATTAACCAACCTCATATTCTTCATATTGACTATGTCTGTCCTTTTGGCGAATCTCATTGGGATCGTCTAATAAATATATTTATCAAACAAACACGATCATTAGATTTTTAGGAAAATAATTTGAATGTAAAGGAATGAAAAATCTAGCAAATGTAAAAACAGAATATACAAATTATTAAACTTTACCATATAAGTAGTGTGTGTCTTTTTTATAACAATTTCAAAATATGGAGTGTCATCAGTTAAGTTCACCACGTTGTATCGATTGCTATTCTTTGGACCAACTTCTTCACTTCTATGATTAGCTTCTCCGACCTCCTGATCTGCAACAAGCTTGATATAAGTAAAACAACTACAATTATATGATTCCAACCGAAATATTATAGTATATCTAAGAACGCACGTTTTAAAAGTCCTATGGCGACATATATTAATGTTATGACATGTTTATATTCACTGATTTCATTAGTATGGTTTCATTAGTATGCTTCATTTCATTTTAAAATTATATGTGTCTATTGAAACTTTTATCACATAAATTGAAACATGGGAGTTGCTACTTGTTTTTAGGAAATATTAAGGATCTTACGTTGATATACAAGTCTATATCTACACTAAAAACAATCTCTTAATTATATTAAAAAGTCTAATAAGCTTTTGGTCTTAACGATACCAATTTTGGATTTTTGCTCGTCCTTC
This sequence comes from Solanum sitiens, assembly GCA_016801875.1. Taxonomy (NCBI): domain Eukaryota; kingdom Viridiplantae; phylum Streptophyta; class Magnoliopsida; order Solanales; family Solanaceae; genus Solanum; species Solanum sitiens. The sequence goes on along the minus strand of JABWTJ010000010.1, from coordinate 2,429,631 downwards.
TCGAAGCCTTAACTTATTTCTTGTAATAGATATCCAAATGCAATGTATTACTACTAAATGCATTCACATAATAGCTAATAACCAATTAAGGATATACTTACCTTGAGACTCTTCTTCCTCAAGTGCGTAAGCATTAGTTTGAAGGTTAACCGGAATATCTTCCTCTTCTTCCTCAATTACATTAGCATTCTTCTGAAGGTTAACTGGAATATCTTCTTGTTCTTCCTCAATTACATTAGATTTAGTCTGAAGGTTCACTCGAATATCATCATCTTCTTCTCCTTCTTGTCTTTTTCTTATTCTCTTCTCAACTAAGGGCCCATGGCTCAGATTTTCAGCAGAATGATCCAAACTATCCATATAATCATCTGATTCAATATCTTCTATAGGATATTCAATTTCTACTGTACTCATACCAAATATAGTGACATCAAAATGATCACGAGCATTGTATGTAAAGATCAAAAGTTGTCTGACGCTTATTGCGTAGTAGTCACTGAATTCCTTCCACCCTTTCGCCAGCCAAATTTGTCCTTGAGAATGTTCCACTTCTACCTCCCATGCTTTTCCATGGGGAGCCTGAAGAAACACAGGATTTAACATATCCTTGCAGTGTCTCTCAACAAATACTGGTGGAATCCTCTGTATGCAAAATAAATTTCAATTCAGTATCATACGACATAGGACGAAGACAGAAGTAGACCTACATAATTAGTTTTATACATCTTGGAACAGACCTACAAAATTGATAGTACACTCCTGTGCATACAATATATTTATTCAACCTATGTTAATTGTCCCACATTAACTTAGAGATTGAATTATAGGTCTTGTGAATTTATTACCTCATTAGCTACCTTCTTCTATTGAATAAAGGTAATTATTAAATTATTACATGACATCAAAGTAAGACACACACATATACATATATATTCAACTTTAGAGTACCTGACCAATAAATTCTACAGGTATATGCTCTATCCTAAATCAATAGTTAACAAGGAGCAATAGTTGCACTAAAATAGAATTGTAAATCCGTAAGTGAATCAAAGATTGAAAAATTGAATTAAAGACGGAAGTACTTACGAGACGACTTAATTCATCCAAGGAACAAATGATTTGGCAGAACTTTGGATGAGACATCGGTTGAAATCAACTTCAAAAGTTCAAACCCTTGAAACTCAAATTCAAGAGAAACTTTCTATTCCTTTAAAATCAAAAACAAGAAACTTATGTCAAGATTATGGAATAATAATAATGGGGTAATGGAGGATTAGGGTCAAAATCACTCACCTGAATGTTGAATCTCGAAAGCCTCTGTTAGATCGCCCACATCGAGCTCTCGGGGTTCAAAAATAGAAAAATGGGAAAGAAACCCTACTTTTGGGAAAACTTATTTATGCCCAGACATTTCTCTTCACGATCGCAAAAAATAAGTTAAAGCGCCCAACTTATAATTAGGTGAACTATGAATTTTAAACCTCACGATTGTGATAAGGGCCACGTGGTCTCAATACACATGGTCTTACACTTGTGTAATTGTGATTTCAACCATGTGATTATGAAGCACATGAAACAATGCCTATGCAACCTCGAAGGAAACAACATGATCACGAGGAAGAGAACATCAGGCACACGAGAACATACACTACAACACAAAGCACAAAACATTCACCAAATGGAACCTCGGGATTTGTTTGGAATCCTAAGCACACAAATCAAATATGGTACCCAACTAAATTCGACATCCTAGACTCACTAGAACCATTGAAATATGGATTTGAGGTCTCCTTGACCCAACACCCATCAAAGCCACAACTTACCAATTCGAAAGAACTTATTTATAATATAAATTTAGATGTATATAAGATGATGTTACACCTCTCTATGTCCTTGTAACACTTTTACAGATTCAAAAAGAAAGGAAAAAATATAGGTTTCATGTAATACCTCAAACTCGAGAAAATAAAAAATGCAGTTTTCCACAATCTGGTGTCAGAACCAATGGAAACCACCCACGGACCGTAAATAGAACGATAGATTGTAGGTGGGGTCCCATGGTTCAGTCCCAGACTTAGGGTTATTTCAGAACCTAAAGATCACACCTAATATCGTGAACCATTGTTTATTGATTGACTCACGGACCGTAGGATGGTTTCGACGTTGGGGTTCAGAGTTTTATGGTCTCTGATTCCACCCACGGTCGATGAGTACGGTCCATGGTTGGACATATGGACCGTAGGTGAGGGTCAACAACCAATTAGTGGAAAATTATTGTTGGGTCAACATCAAACGGTCATATATTTTAACACAAAAAAAATTATGTGTCCCATGACCTATTAAATTAAAGATAATTGAATCTTTTTTCTAACGCCACCGAGTTTGCTCAAATCACATCTTAAAGTAAAAATTTGTGCTTGTTTTAGTAAATCCTTGTCTCGCAGACCACGAACCACAACCACGGATGACGGTTGGTAGTCCAAACGACGGTCCGTAGGTCCTTCTATAGATGGCCTTGGTTAGCTTTTATGTTAGGGTCATTTAGGTCTTTTTTATGCGTTGTGGCCCTTACACTACGTTGTTTAATGCCTAAACTATGTTATTTTACTCAGTATAATTCTAACAACTTTGTCAGACTTACCCAAAACCCTCATTCTACAAAAATCATCCAAACTTTGAGAAAAAAAGAGAGAAAAAAGTTGACCAAACTTCCCAAGAACAAGCAACAACGATCTTAAGGTTCAACCTTGAAATCTAAAGGATTTCTCTGTAGATTTCCTCACTAGGTATATGGGATTTCACTAGTAGGTTCCTTTCATCCACTAGGTCCTTAGAATTCAATCAGTTCCTTGATTTTCCATATCTTTTCTAGACCTAGGGTTTCTAAAACCTTGGATATTTACTATGATTAAGTTGTTATATTATCCTACATCAAAATAGCTTTTTTTTAGGAAAGTTGCTTAATTCATTATATGAAACTCAAAACCCTAGTTTGTATGAATTCTCTTAGTCCATGAATTATACTTACTAGGTCAGTTAAACAAATAATCATGCCCCAGACTTCAAACGTCAAAGTTGCATTCTAAGATTGCATATTAGTATTTTGAGCTATTTAGTAATTGAGCATTTAAGTTATATTTGTGCCATATACATATTCAGTTGGGAGTAGACTTAGCACCGAGTTGAACTACAATTCAACGTATTCTCATAGTCTAGAACTATGTGCTTCCTCGGAGTATAAGCCCCTCTATTGGGCATCATATTTAATGATCACGCCAGTCATGCCTTTATACCCCTATCAAGGTATATTGGGTCCTCTCAATGGAGCATATACATCTGTAAGACCTCGAAAACGACATAGGTTAACCAGAGCCTAACATGTTGTTCTTGATTTTCTAAGGTCCTAAATATGTTTAATATATGGTATAGAGGCAGTATCCAAGGTATTAGGTGTGTTGGGAGTCAAACGTCAAGGGACGACTAAGACGTTTGACGACTAAGTCACCTAAATGTCTCTTATGTGATTTTATGTGTTTATGTGTGTTTCATGGTGTTTTAAGGTTCTTAATAGAGTTAATATAGCATTTATAGGCAGTGGTTAAAGTTTCGTGAAGTTTGGAGGTCAAACGACCAAGAACGTCCAAGGCATTCGAAAGATATGCCTTGAGTCGACCTTGTACGTCTAGGCGAGTTTCGTTGAGTTTTATGTGTTCGTTTTTGATGAAATTCATGTGAGAGGTGTTAAAATTATAGATGATCATATTTGGGTTGGAAACGTCCAGGAAATTATCCCCAAGGACCATCTAAGGGTCTTTGAGGAAGGACCCAAAACTGATGTGCTGGCAGTCCCAGGCAGCCTTGGCGACGGAGCTGTCAACGGCCGGTAGTGGCTGTGACGCCCCGTCACAAAGGTCTCGTCGTGGGGGCCTTGTTCAAGGGTGTAGAGGGGACCCTTGGCAAGCTACTGGAGCTTGCAACGAAGGTCCATGACGGTCCGTTTCACCCGTGACGCCCCGTCACAAGGCAGTCGTCGTGGGCCTTGTCTCCTACGCAGATTTTTCTGCCAAGTCAGGGGTGAATTGGTAAATTCACCCCACTTCCAAATAAGAGTTTATGCGGTTTATAAGGGTCTTATGGGTATTTTAATTAACTATATAAGTAGTTAACACCCTAAAGACTTCATTCTTCCAAATTGAAAACCCAAAACTCTTAGAAATATCCCCAAAACCTCCATTGAAGACTCCATTGAAGAGGCAGCTTGGTGAGGGGTTCTTGAGTGGAAATTCTTCATCAAAGTGAAGTATTATCATCCTTGAGGTATGGATTTTGATACTTGAAACTTATTTCATCAAGGAGCCCAATCCTCAAAGTGTTTTACAAAGTTTTCTAAAGTGAATTATCCAATTTCGAGATTCTACCATGGGCTCTTGCATAAATGATTTCTAAACATTGAATTATGATCTAATTGATATTGTATTGATTATTTCAATATAAATTACCTATGAACCCATGTGAATTGATGAACCCTAGTTTTGACTACTTATTGGGTTACTTGATATTAAGCTAATGTTGATGAATTGTTGTGTAGTTTCTTATGGGCTTTCTAATGATATAAGAATTGTATTCAATTGATATATAATTGATCTTAGATTGTTAAACCTATATTGAATTGAGGTAGATTCATTGAGTTTTATGGTTATTGCTTTGAATTATTGTTCATGGCCATGGGTAAGGGCCTTGTGATGTTGAATTGGTTGATTTGGCATTGAATTGAAGTGTGGATATGGGGATGAAGGTATGCTGCCCCATTTTCCTTAATTTGATATTAATTATACTTCGATTCTATTGTGTTTGGTATGGTCCACTTATGGTGGCGGTGTTATGTGTTTTACTTGCAATTGATGTGGCCTTGTCGGCGTTACTTTATGCAATATTATGAGCATGGCCTTATTGGTAACTACTTGAAATTATGTGGCTATTTGTGTAGTTGATGATGTGAAGTATGACATTACCTATCTACATGTGAGGTTATATAGTCATGTATGTGTTCTTCTAGTTATGTTGCCTTAAGTGATCATGTTAGACTTTGACTTGACATTATGAGTGTAGTTTTAGGTTAAGTCTTGGTTATTCCTACTTGACTTTATGAGTCTATGTGAAGTATATTAATGATGTTATGATGATATATAAGGTGACTTGAAGATGTTAGGTTGTTTTAGAGGTGTTTCTAGAATGACTTGTATTATGTGTTAAAGGTGAAGTATGTGATGTCTTGTCTTGGTTGACTTGTATCTCTTGCTTGATGTATATATGATTATGGATATGTGATGTCTTGATTTAGGGTGTTATAACTCTTAGTCTTGAATAAATAAATATAAGTGAGACCTTAATGATAAGAAGGTCATTTATGTGGAACCTTGAACTTAGTGGCGAGGTTATGAATTGTGAAGTAGTTAGCCGTAATGGTATCCTTCATGTGATGAGTGATGGACTTAAGGTTGATTGGCTGGAACGGCATCATATCATACCTTAGGGAAGTCGCTATGAGCTTCTTGTCGCCAAAGTGAGTTATGCCCTAGTGGACCTTGCTTTGGTAGGGTGAATGTAAAGGGGGTCATGAACTAGATATGGGACCTATTTATATGAACCTTAATGTGAATTAATCTATGAGAACTAAGGCTAGCACCGAGTGAGTATGAGTAAGGGGGAAGTGGATTCAGTTAAAGAAGAGATTGAATGCTTTGTACGCCCTTCATATTCCTTAACCATGTGCCTACATGGGATGTGTCCAAGTTCTACCATTGACAAGTAGAACAACCTCATCGGAGTAGGATAGAACTTCGGATTCCATGTATTGCTATCATGGTCTATGTCGGTTATTGCCTATTCTCATCATGTGGAATACCTTTTAGCATTAGATAAATTTATGAGGTTTAGGTGGTGGTATGGGACGCTATCTAGACATTGCACAATAGACTTTGAAGGTGTTATGTGGAGTTCCTAAGTCTTGTCCAAGACCATTATGTGAGTGTCTTATGTGATGCTTTATGTGAGTGTCTTATGTGATGCTTTATGTGAGTGTCTTATGTGATGTATGAGTCTTAATGAACTAATGAACTAATGACCTATGTTAGTAACTACGTATATGAATGAGTACCTAATCTAAAGTGACTTAAGCATTCCTTAGCTAAAGTGTGTGGAGGGCATGAAAGGATGGTCTCTTCATGTCTTATCTTTGGAAGTCTTGAGGATGACTCTAGTTAGGGAAGTTGGTTAATCTTGTTGACATGATCTAAACCTTAGGAAGTCTTAAGGACTATTTAGGTAATCTTGAAGAGGTCACTGCACTATGGACATTATCTTCTCGATTTACTTAAGTAGGTCTTTTGATAGTCTTTGGAAGGAAAATGTCTTCTAATCTAAGTGTAGGTGTGTTTAGTGAGAATGATTCTATTTGAGGTAGTCTATAGGATCTCTTGTGTGTGTGATAGAGATTGTATGGGCGTTCGCTCCACACTCACTCAAGTGAACCTTGGAAATAACCTTTGGTAGAAAAATCTTACATAGATTTTTATGATTGTTTTCTAAGTATGTATGTGACTCATTGTAGGTAATCTTAAGGGTCGTTTAGGCACATCTAAAGAGGGTGTATGGGCGGTCTCTCTTTGTGTGACTTAAGTGAATCTTAGGATGACTTTAAGTGAGGGAATTACATGCTAGGAAGACTTAAAGTGAGGGATGAAGTGCTTCACTGTAACAGTGAATTAATTCACTGTACAGTGAATATAGCTCACTGTAAAGTGAGTTCTTTAAATGGTATCTTTGGTTAATTGTTATCTTATGTGTTTCCTAATTGCTAAATGATGTTCTTATGTTTAAACTATGATTTCCAAATGAAAAGATGCATATTTCCAATAAAGTCCATTTTCATGATTTTATGCATATAGCCATACTTAGTACATGTGGTTGTACTAATTCCATGCTTTATTTTCTATCTATAGTTCTTGGTAGGTTAAGAGCTTGTGAAGTGAAGACTTGGACTTAGAAGATCGTTCAAGAAGAAGTTGAAGTATGTCCTCAATTGACTCGAGGGCATATGTCTTTTATTGTTTTTCTTTGAAGTATTGTAATAGACTATGTCTTTCTATTTTCGTATTGAAGTATGGGTCGTGTCCCAAAGTACTCTTGTGTCTTAAGATAATGAGATTGAGACTTAGCATTTCTATTACTTTTATATGAAAGAGATTTTTAAAGACTATACTATGTTTTGGTGAAAAGTTTTAAATTCCGCACTACTTTTCACTATGTATATACAATGAATGATATGAATGAGGCTTGTCTTAGAACTCTGAGAGTTCGACGACGCCGGTCGCAATCCGAGATTGCACCTATCTTCTAGGGTATGGTTTCGGGTTGTGATAACATCGGACTCCACGTTTAGCTCACGTAGTTTTATGTCTGTTAATAGTATCTCCCACGGCAAAAATATTAGTGCATTTGACCACGTTTTCAGGATATAATTCAACATTTAGTTCAATATGTTATTTTTCTGATTAGTACTTGGTCATTGCATTCAACTTAGCTTTTCAATTATGTTTCCGTATTTACATTCTTGCACAGTTTATGTCATTGCTCATTTATGCTTTTGTTCACCTTATATACTTTTGTTCAGCTTAGTATCTATATCATGCATCCTCACTACATTCCAAGTACTGACGCATACTATGCGTGACATCCTTTCATGATGTATGTTAAGGTACTCAACATCCAGATCATGCTTAGATCGATTCTCAGTCCGCAGTTCAACAACTTCAGTGGTGAGTCTTCATACTTCGAGAACAATAGACATGCTTTCCAGTTTAGTCTTTTATTCAGTTTTCAGTTTTCTTAGAGTTAGTTGGGGTATGTGCCGCAACTCAACTCAATCAGAGCCTTTTCAGAGATAGTAGTAGAATCAATTTGAATTGTTAAGTTTAATCTTACAATTATACTTAAACTCTTTTATATACATCCAGACTAGTTAGGTATTCCCCACTTTCAGTTATCCATTGTTTTAGGTTCTGCCTATTATATGTCTTATTCAGTCATCCTCAGTATACTTGTTATATTCCAGAAACGGGGTTAGATTAGGGTCACTCATGATCTTAGGTCTCGTGTTACGTCAAGAGGATAGCTTCACGACGTGACATTTCATAGATGTGGTGCCGATACTGAAGGAACCATCGATGTTCCATAGGTGGAAAATTCAGATGAGTTAAAAATATTAAGTTCAAATATTCTTTTACGATTCAGTAGAATGAACCTTCTTTCAATATACGAGTCATAGGTAGGTCTCGTAGTTCAGTCCCATAATTAGTAAAACAAATTACGGCCAAAAGTGGGACTTATGATGGCCATGTACGAACTGTGGGTTAACAAATGTGTCATACATGGTCCCATCATTCAAGGGTCTAGAGTCAAATTTCTAAAGCCCACCGACGGTAGACCGGGACGGTCTGTAGTTGGACCCAAGGACAGTGAGTCCAATCGTTGATGAGATCCGACAATTATTTTAAAGTGGCTTTTGGTTCTCTTCCTAATTTTTTAACCCAATACTATATCGTTTTACCCTCTACGGTAGGACTTATATAAATATTTTTACCCTTAAATTACCCAATTCAATTCACTTACTTAAATTCCTAAAAGTTGATTAAGTTCATCCACTCAAATATTTCTCTTTATAAGAAAGAAAAGAAGAAGTCTAGGGTTTCAAGATCAAGTATTTAATTCACCATTTTTTACGCCCCGAGCCTTCACCCTAGGAAACTTATACTTCACGGGGTCCTATTGCCCTCCTCCCTGCCCCCTCCTTCGAACTATTCTAATGTGGAATAATCAATTCATTAAATGTTGAGTTGACACATAGAGTGTATTTCTCTCCTTTTGATAGGGTGAGAAATAATAAACATGTAAAGATTATATTATATTTTTGTTATAATTTTATAATTTATATTTTTTTATTTATCTATCTCGTAAAAATAAAATAGTATCTCTTTCAATGGGGGTAATTACATTTTTCACCCACTTTCATGGTGAATAAGAAACAATCGTCACAACACTTCTATCTTCAATGGCCCGATTGTGCTGTCGACAACGAGAAAATAATCGACGAAGAAAATAAAGTCAAAAAATTAAGAAGATGAATTTGATGGCAATTTGTTTCGATGACTTTTTAATCTCTCCTTTCTTCCTACCTTAGTTTCCGATTTTTTTATATACACAAATCAATCTTTCGATTTTTTCAAAACCAATCATTAGATCTATAATTTTATTTACACACAATTTACAATCAAAGAAATAAGTAAATAAACTCAATTCCTTGTTCATTCTTCACAAAATGTTAATTTTTTGCCTTCAACCATTTGATGAATTCGTATTATCAACAATACTCATTAATGATTTTTGTTCATATTATCATTAGAAGAACATTATTGATAAGAATTTTTAAAAAATTGACTTTTTTTTTTACCTTTTTAACTATCACTTGAAAAAACTCTTATATCGTTTTAATGGTGAAACAAATAGTGGAGAGTGATGAAAATAGGAAGAATGAGGAAAAGTAAATAAAAAATAAACTTTAATAGAAAATACACTTGTTAAACATGGATTGGTACGTGTATTTCACCACATAAAATAAATCTCAGTATTGCATTTTAAGGTGGAATTAATTTAATCTTGAAATAGACCAAGTGGATAATAGGATCCTCTAAAGTATAAGTGTGTAGTTGGAAATCTCCGTCCACCTGACATATATAACAATTTCATTTGTTGACACATTAATTTTATTAATATAATTTAAGTTGACTATCTTTAAATCTAAGTTCTCCCCTATCAATTTGACTATTCTCTTTATTGAATTTCATACCTAAATTATAAATGTGAGTTTCATACCTGGATTATCCTCCAACAGTTAGCGAAATAGACTTATACATTAACTAGACCAAATGTTTGTCTAGAAATGATTAAAGGTGCGATTGTCCTTTAAATCTCCGTCCACTTGACATTTATATAACAATTTTATTTGCTGACACATTAATTTTATTAATATAATTTTAGTTGACTTTCTTAAAATCCTAAGCTCTCGCCGTTCAAGTTAGAGATATCGGTGCCATGATAGGGAGAGCACAACTAAGAAGGTGGATATCACGGTTGGAATAAATTAAATTATATGAGAATAGTTTTAACATTAAACCTTCAACTCTTAATGTAATATTAATTTTTTTATATTTGCCACAATGAAATTATTTTTTCATGTGTCAGGACCACATTGCAGAATTTTTAAACGAAAAAAGGTACACATATCATTAGGAATTAGTCGAGGTGTGTTTCGCAAACTATTGAGTATTGAGTCATAGTTCAACTAGAAAACTCACTCTCTCTAGTATACTTTAGGTATGAAACTCATAATTTTGAAATAGTTTAAAATGTGTTTTAGAACCTTTACTAATAAATAAAGAGAAAATGATCAAAAGCCTCCCCAACCTATATTCGAATTCCAACTACACACTTTAATTTTACGGGAGTCCTATCACCCTCCTGAATTATCTAAAACTGAAATAATTACCTTCTTGAATGCTTAGCTGGCAAAGAGAGTGTATTTCACTCTCTTTGAGAGAGTGAGCACAAAAAGTATATATTAAAACTTTATTTTTTGTATTTCTTTTTATAAATATATTTATTTATTTATTTTCTTCTTTTCCATAACAACAAAGATCAAATTCCTCCACCATTCACCATCTCTAAATCATCATTGCCATCACCATCTTCACCGAATTTACAATTATTAATTTCACACAAAATTTTAAATTCTCATGATTTTTTTTTTATAAACCAATCAAATCAATTAAAAATAAAATGAGATGTATTTATATCACCTAAAAAAGGGATTTGAATTTACGTCCTCTCTTTCCCTCCCCTCACTTTTTTTTAGTTTTTTTAAGGTTTCTCTTTCTCCGTTGCTCGACTGACCGGCGAAACGCCACCATTGTCCCCCCTCCCCAAAACCCAAAACACCAGCAATTCTCCCTCCGTTCCTAAATTTCCTATTGTACATTGGCGGATGTACTGTGAACCTGTTCTTATACAAAACAACACAGAAATTTGATCCAAAAACCTGTTGTTTTGAATCTATGGATTACTTTGATAAAATTATTTCTCAAAATCAAAATATTGAAATTTTTGAAGCCGATGAATATCAAATATGAAATCCACAAATTAATTTTGAAAAAGCTCCAAATATTGCCTGTTGAAATAGTTATATAAGATAATTGGAAACTTAGATTAAAAAAATCAATTTTTTGGTTATTACTATTGAAAGTTGGAATTTTAACTTCAATGGCAGAATTTTTTTTAATACAAAAAAAGGAAAGAGAAAGAAAAAAAGAGAGGAAGAAACGGCTGAGAAGAAAGAAAAAACATAGAAGAGAAATAGGATAAATAAAAAAGAATAATAATATTTTTATATGAAAAAAGTATCATATAATTACGTGGCACGCGCGTGCAATACACCACTCACCACAAATCTGGGTATGGTCTTTTAAGGAGCTATATATTCCATTTTTGAAATGTCTAGGGGGTAATAGGACCCCCGTGAAATATAAGTATGTAGTTGAGAATTGACTAATAGATTAGGGGGTCTTTTGGCTATTTTCTCATAAATAAATAAATAAATATCATGGATACTAATTAGGCTAGTTTTAAATATATACAGTAAAATAATTTGTTTACAACAAATATAGTCATGTTTTATTTACATATAAAATAATCAAAAGTCATAGAAAATATACACTACCTGTACTAGGGGTGTGCACTATTTAGATTAAACCAAAAAAATCAAACCAAATTAAATCAAATTCTAATTTGAATTGATTTTTGGTTTGGTGTTGAATTTATAATTTACTTTGTTTGATTTCAGATTTAGAAAAATGAAAATCGAAAAATCGAACAAAGTTGAATTATATTATATGTTTAGAATTAAGTTAGAATTAATCATTTTTTTCCCTTTTAGTTATTTTTGTTATGATTTAGTTTATTTTTTTTATGTTTCGACATCTATAATTGATATACTTTTAAGTATTGTATTTTACATTTCACTTGTGATTTATTTTTAAAAGTGTATTCAAGAAATTCAATATAATATTACTTTTTTTCAAATTGCAAATGACTTGTTATGTTTCTAATTGTTGACATAATCGATTAACCGAATCGAGAAAATCTAAACCTAATCAAACCATATTTATTTTGGTTCGAATTGGGTTACAATTCTTCAAAACTAAAAATCGGAATATCCAAATCGAATAGTACAAAATCAAACTGAAAAACCCATTGCACACCCCTAATTATGCACTATAGTTTGCCAAAAGTTATAAAAAGTATACATTGACTATACAATATAGCATACCTATACATGACCTCTACACGGACTATACATTATAATACATTCAAAAAACTTAATATAACTTAATTATACATTAAATATACATTAACTATACATAAATTGTATATTAACCATTCAATCTCGATCAACTCGAAATCACCTCTGAACAATTCTAAATTTTAGATATTAAATTCTCCCAATATTTCAAAACTTTTGATATATAATTTATTCGATCATTTACAATACATCAATATTTTTTTCATATAAAAAAAAGCCACAAGAAGAATCAACAGCAACAACAACAAGAATCAACACAAGCAACAACATCAAGAAGAAACATAAGAAAAGGCCATGATGAAGCGGACCACTTTTTTTGCAAGGAAGAGTGCCAAATGACCATTTATTACTTATTTTTTGAAGTTGATTATTTTTTGTGTAAGAAATATAACCTCATGCACATTTTTAGGGATGACAACAGGGCAAGACGGATGCGGGGCGGGGCGTCAGGTTAAAGGTTGTGCAAGATGGGTGGTATGCGCCTATGCGAGGCAGGTTGAAGTAGGTTTTTCAAAACTAATACAGAGCGAGGGGCTGTGGGTATATGTAATTTTATGTAGGATTAAATTTAATTTTAACTTTTTATTTGTTGTACGAGTTATAAAATATTATTTATTAAGATAATTTCTTTAAGGCCACTAAAATATTCAATACAGTAAATAAAAATCGTTCAACTCTATCCTATTAATTAATACAACTCAATAAAAAATAAATTTTATTTTTAATATCAAATTTAATTATTATAAAAAAAATATCAAAAAAATTATACAGGGCAAATTAAAAAATTTGGCTCGCCACCACCACGCACCACCCCATCACCATCCCTGTACATTTTGTCTAATTTGCCCTACTTGACTAACATTAAAATTAACTCACCAAAGTTAGACTTAATACAACTCCATTCACATGCCGGGGAAGAAATGAGGACACAAAATAAATTTAGTTGGCGGGAAAATCCACTAATTTTTCACTATTTTGAAACAATTGCGTATCATCATCTCTTCTAAACCGAACAAAATTAGGGATACAGTACAGGCCATGGACAAATATTTGGATCCCTCTCCCATAAGCCCTAAACCAACTAAGAGGTAACCATTTTTCTCTTACTCTTTCTTTGCATTGGTGAATAGAAAATGGTATAATTTACTTGATTTTAGGTCACAATGGAAGAGAAGTTTACTCGAATTAAACGGGAAATTCGACCGGAAGTATCAGCATGATGTTTCTGGGTTACTCATGCAATCTTATTCAGAGGTAAAAATGGTGTGTTTATGTGAATTTTCAATTTTGAATTTGGTTGCTCAATTGTGTTGTAATTTTTTTTTCCCGAATTTGAAGGTTATGGTATTACCTCATACTTATCACATCCATGGAGCGCCTTGCCAAACACATGTACTGCTAATCTATGCCTTTCTGTTTTCCAATTGAAAAATGTAGCATCATTTTCTCTTGTAGGAACTAAATTTTGTTAGTTTTGATTAGGTTTATGTTTTACAACAATTTCCTTGATTTTGAAGGGAAACTTTGCATCACAGTAGCAATTTAGACGTGCGACGTTTTTTTTTTTTTGGTTATATACCTATAATTTGTTCTTCCCGATTTATTCTTATGTGAGGTTCATTCCAGGTGAACTGGTTTGTTGGTGGAGTTGATGGTGCTAACTATAGTCAAAATCCGTTAGCCGGGTATTGTGGTCTTTAAATTTGTTTCAATTTATTTGGTTGTTGATTGGAAGAACTGAATTATTGCTGGTGTCTGTGTTTTGTCTTGTCGATGGGTCCTCTCTTGATTTCATGTCTTTTGTTTTCAGAGTGGGTATCTCGGCTTTGGAATTTGATAAAAAGGTAACTGCTGGATTACTAATCCCTGGAACTTGATCTAAAGCATTTGCTATTTCTTTCTTTATCCTTTTTTTTGGTGGTCAGATTTCTTTCTTTAACAAGTTTGTTGTGTTCTTTTATTTGGAAAATTTTGTCTGCTATATGTTTCCAGCTCCCATGACCTATAACTGCATTATTAGATGGTTGAAAGAACAGTTTGTTCATTGCTTCTTTATTGTGGGACTAGATTAGATGCCAATCTTGATTAGAAGTAAAGCTACTATAAAACATAATGTAATCTGGACGTTCTTCAAGAAATAACATTCTGTTAGCTAAATGGAAGTAAAATAGGCTTTCATAATACACTTCTTCATACCTTACAATAACAACAACGACATACCCATTGTAGTCTCACACAATTGGGTCTGGAGAAGGTAGTGTGTACGCAGACCTTACTCTACCTCAGAGGTGATATAGAGAGGTTGTTTATAGACCCCTGGCTCAAGTCAAAGACATAATGGAAGTACAAAATACATCAAATAGTGACAAAAACAACAATTAGTAACCTAGTAGTACTATGACAAAATAATACTACAAACAGTAGACAAAGCACTCCTACCTACTAGTCGGTACACACTCCTACATACTAACCTTGTACCTTAATTCATGTCCTCACACTTTCTTATCTAAGGTCACGTCCTCTGTAAACTGCAACTGTGCCATGTTCTGTGTAATCACTTCTTCTTTATATTTCTTTGGTCTACCTTTACCTCTCCTGAATCCATCCATAACCAACCTCTCACACCTCCACACTGGGCATTTGTGTCTCTCCTTATCACTTGCCCAAACCATCTCAACCTCGCTTCCTGTATCTTGTCCTCTACTAAAGTCACCTCCTTGTATATCCAAACATCCATCCCAACATCCTCATCTCCACCGCTTTCATCTTCTAAATGTGAGAGTTCTTAACTGGACAATACTCCGAACCATAAAACATAGCTGGTCTAATGACCACACTGTAGAACTTGCCTTTAAGTCTAGGTGTTAGATCAACATTAGATGTGTATTCCTGCTCTAAGTTAGAGATATGAGTAGTTTTATGCTAGTTATTTAATGGGCAATTTTCACATATAGCAAACATAAAATTCATATTTGTATGCTATAGCAAAGTTTGCATAATTGCGCTCTATAGCAAACATATATATATATAATTCGCTATACACATACAATTGAAGGGAATTGTATAAAACGAAGTGTATAAAACGAGAAAGAGAAAGAGACTTGGGCAGAGAATTTTATAAAACGAAGTGTATAAATTGAAGTATATAAAATGAATTGTATAATTATAAGTGATAGGATGATTATATACAATTTGGATTTGTATAAAACGAGAAAGGGAGAAAGGCAAAAGAGACTTGGGCAGGGAATATACAATTGAATCGAATTGTATAAAACGAGAAAGAGAGAATCAGAGAAATTATATACAATTTGAATTTGTATAAAACGAGAAAGAGAGAAAAACAAAAGAGACTTGGGCAGGGAAGTACTTTTATTGTATAATTATAGGTGTATAGGACGGAGATATATGTATTTGCATGTGTATATACAATTTTCTCTCGCTTTATACAATTAGAAACACAATTTATACAATTCTATTATATAAAGCGAGAGAGGCGAGCGAAGGAAGCGAGCGAGAGAGGGAGAGTGGCGAGTGAGAATATGAGGAAGAGAGGGACACAAATAAATCAAACGGTAGCTACTGTATTTATTTTATATTATTAGTTTGCCATTCTATACAATTATCCCTTATTTAATAGCTCATTTAGTTTTATTGATTTTATAAGGAATTGTAGGAATACCGAATACCAAAAATTGATCTTTGGGTTTTCATCTATAGCTGTCTCCAGAACATGCCGAACTCACCGAGATTGCTGAGTATGATAAAATCCACGTGGACGTAAGGAATCTCCATATATTAGTCACTGAACTATGTTTGTGCGTGCCCTTGAAGGTCCATTATCCTTACCGCAAATCCAACACACCATCTGTTTGCTTTTTAGAGACTATTCATTACTTTTTATCTTCAGAGAGTTTTTCTTAACCATTGTCCTTCCCTTCTTTAATAATAAGCAATAGGAACCTAATAATCTCAGTCAGAATTTTTATTCTATTTTATTCTTTTGCTCCTTGAGCAACACTCCAGATACTTTTTCCTAGAAGATTCCTATTATACTGGGAGATGCTTTACTCCTCAGAAGCAACAATACCATACTTTTGGAGGAGGGCTAATTCCAGTTAATAGCGTGTTAGATGGTATTCCAACATACCTGATGTCCTTGCTACTATTTCTGCCAGTATAGAGAAGAAGATTGACAAGATAAGGAAATATTTTTGTGGGAGGATAGTGCTCAGAACAAAAAGTTTTATTTGGTTAAGTGGAATACAATAGTTAGACACAAGGAAGAGGGGGGCTTAGGAGTTAGGAATTTAAAAGTTCATAACCGAAGTTTGCCATGAAAATGGTGTGGAGATCCTTCTCAAAAAAATGAAAGTGGTGTGGAGACTCAACACTGGAAAGGTAGCCCCTTGGAAATCTGTGGTGGAAGGGTTTTGGGCTCCTAAGGCTGTGAATACACCTTAAAGAGTAGCTGTGTGAAAACAGATAGTTTCTGAGCAGAATCCATCAAGAATGTCAGCATTGTAGTTGGTAATGGGAAGAGAGTTAGACTGTGGAAGGGCAATCAAAATGGTACTGAACTGCTAAAAGAGCGATTTCCTTGCCTTTACAGTACAGCGAACAACACAGATGTGCTAATGACTGATGTCTTTAATGAAGATGGCTGGAATTTTCTGTTCAGGAGGAATTTCTATTATTCAAAATGCATAAAGTGCGACCTATTTTTGCAAAATGTGTTCGTTTTAAGCAACTTTAAGCATCTCATGTGCCTCAAATTTGGATCTCTCTACCTAGAAATATATTGAATACTGCGGTAACTCATGAACACCTCATATTGCTTTCCAAGTAAATAATGCCTCCAAGTGTCAACTCTAAGCTAGCGTTTGGCTATAGATTTCCAAATATTCTTGGCAAATATTATTTGTGTGAAAATTTGGGTGAAATTTCACCATGTGTTTGGCCATAGTATCTAGGAAATATATTTCACTTTTTTAGAAAAATATGATTTATATCCATAAATTTTAAAAATATCAAAACTAACCATAAGTTTGTATTACAAGTCAATTGGATCTTCGTTACAACAATAACAGATAGTGTCCATGACACTTGAGCAATGTGGTAATTTGGACCGAGTGCAACAAGCATCATTCCATACATCGTGAAGTAGACAAAACACATGATTTTGTTATCTTGAGCCGATTGTTCATCATTTTCATCAATAACCATGTCATTATTTAACATTCACCGTATATTTCATCACTATTTTGATGAGAAAAGGATCAAAATTGTCAATTATCTTTGAGTTAAGAGCCAAAGTAGTCTTTTAATATGGAGCACTAATAGTCCTTCATGTTTCAAGAATTGGTACACTTTTCATACTCATCCAAACATCCGTTAATATTTTAACGGCACTTGATCTCTTTGCACGTGAGAAATCTTCCCTCTTTCCACCATTATTAAACATATTTTCCCGTAGGCCATACCTATGTTTCCACCATTGCTAAACAAGTCTTTCCCTCCCCCTCAAATAGTAGTCATTCACAATTCCACTGCTCTGGTTCTCCTATGAGGCAAACAAAATCAAACTAAAGAGACTGATTTTGTGTATCTTTCTAAAATGGAAGTCTGCGGCAACAGTAAACCATTCTATTTTTATGAATACAAAGCAATCTTCATCGAGCCTTCTTCGATGTCCTCTGCGATATATTGTTTAAATTCAGGAAGAAAAGGCAGAAGAGATCAAAAACTGCACTAAATTTACACCATAAAAGTATCAAAACGGCATTGCAATTACACCAAAACATGAGCATCAGAATCACCTCTGAAACACAATACACTTGCACCAACAAAACCACCAGAAAAGCATTGGAACTGCACCAAAAACAGACCTTGAAATTGCTCCAAAACAGTAGCACCAAATTCTCACTAAAACAGCACAGTGACAACGGTATCAATGTGCGCCGACTTCGTGAACTATGGCACACCAGATCTGCAGATGCTTGATGAATTTTATTACTACTTACAGCCAAAATGCTGCTGCCATTTGCCACTCTGCCTGGTTTTTGTGATGTTTTGGTTTCACTATTGACTCAACATTGTTGTGCCTTAACAACGTAGTTTCTTCTGAAAATATATCAAGATTTTAATTAAATTCATAAATTTTTTTTTATCACAGGGCTTGATTTGAAAAGGAAAGGACAGAGACAAATCAGTAGTCTGATTTGATAAGAAAAAAATGAGCATAGAAGAATGAGTTTTGGAGGAAACTTTCTCACGTGCAAAGAGATCAAGTGCCGTTAAAATATTAACAGATGTTTGGATGAGTATGGAAAGTGTACCAATTCTTAAAACATGAAGGACTATTAATGCTCCATATTAAAAGAAAAGGACTACTTTGACTTTTAACTCAAAGATAAAGGACAATTTTGATCCTTTTCTCCTACTTTGATGTTAACCTAAAAAATTATGTAATACAACGCAAGCAACAACTATAGAGGGTGTTTTTGTAAAAGATAAAAGTTTGGGGTAAAATTTCAATTTTTAAAAGATCCCAAATAATGAGATTTGGCCCAAATACTAGAAAAAACTAGTATTTGGAAATTTGGGATATTTGCCAAAAATATTTACCAAATAATGACAAAGTGTATGGACAAACACTATTTGCTAAAATTTCCCCCAAATATTATTGAGAAATCTATGGCCAAACGGGCCTTAAAAAATTGTGTAGAGTGTTTTTTCTCCTACACCTTTAACCGTCTCAAAGTATACTTTATTCCTTCACCTTTATATATCAAAACATTCCCAAGATGAACCCGCGATGCATTATAATACTCCATGAACTCCTTATTTTTCATTGATAAGGTCAAAATCGAGTTGGAAGTCAACAAAGTCTTAAGTTTTTTGAAAGCTAGTCTCACACTTCTTAGATCATTACAGTTAGAAAATTAAATTTTTCTTAGTTACAAATAGCGACACAATAAAAAGGAAGGTCGTCCAAATTCCATCTGTAGTAACCATTCAAACCCGTAAAACTCTTTATCTCTATAGATGAAGTAGACCTAGCTCAATCTCTAACTGACTTGATACTCTACAAATCTATCATATTGTCATCCTTCGTCACCACATGTTTGAAAATATTACAAAACTGATATAAAACTCACACTTAAAAAAACTTTAAATAAGGTTGCTCTTTCTTCAAATTTTGGATACAATTCTCAAATGATACTCATACTCTTCTCTACTATGAGAGTAGATCAAAATATCATCAATGTAGACTATAGCAAAAAAATCTCAAATAAGTCATGAACATCCTATTCATCAATTCCATAAAAGTTGATGGGGGAGTTAGTCATCCCAAAAGTCATAATTAAGAGCTCATAATGTCATAAGGGTCCTGAAGGCTATCTTAAAGATATCATTTACCCTAACCCTGAATCGATAGTAATCAAATCTCAATTCAATCTTCAAGGTTACCAACCTCCTAGACAGGTCCTCAATACGCGAAATATGATACTTGTCCTTAATAATCCCTTTGCTAAATTTTCTATAGTCGATGCACATCCTTCTTTTCACAATTAAGACTACAACAATTCAAGGAGAAATACTTGATTGAATACAAGAACTTACTCAACAAGTCTTATTTCTATTCTTTTAATTTTGTTGGAGCATTCCAATAAGAAATGATAGAAATGGACTAAATTTTCAACTCTAAGTCAATACTTAAATCAACATCACAATAAAGTGAAACACCTCTAAAAGCTATTTCATCACTGATAGTGATTTTAAAGAAGAACTATCGGTACTCATATCATGAATATAATCCAAATAGGTGAGATATCCCTTCTCAATCATACATTGAGTCTTTGAAAATGATATTACACTCCTCAGATAGGGACTAAGGGTGACCAACCACTTCAGTTTAAGAATCCGCAACATATCTAAGGTCACAATCTAGAATTTCATAATATGGATGAAGTCAACCTATATCCAATGTGATATCAACGTCTGTCATATTCAAAATAATTAAGTATATCCACATGTTTTGTCCTATCAAATCAACAACTTAAGATCGATGTAATCGATCCACCACTAAGAAGCATCTAAGAGTGTATGAATACGTACAAACATAGAAGGAGGGTCATGAAACATATTCATTCAAGTGGGTCCATAGTCAAAACAAAAACTGCAGAAGATCGAAAGCATATTGAACAATACTTGGAACAACTTTAGTTACTCGAACAAAGTTAGTTATCTAACTTTATAATATTTACAACCACCATAACATTGATCCATGATTTGTTGGGTGATACCTTTCCACTATGCTTATGTCATTATGAATATTTCCATATAGTTTCATACATGTATCCTTGTACGAACTTCTTTAACTAAGAACTCTCTTTCCCTTTTTGTTTCAACTTATACTATTGATCCTCAATTCAATTTTCGTAATACACCTCACAAGTTGTTTTGTCAATATATCTCATTAAGCACCACTTTAAAAGTCCTTGCTAATTGGAACTCAACTTAGCTCATATCTCTTGATGTATTATATAGAGACCACCTCGCGACTTACATCAAACGAACACTATATCAACATTGTCATTATGTCATTCAAATTGAACTATCTAACTTCTTTTTAGTACACCTCTACTCTAAAGGATAGAAAGGAAGTCTTTCATACAAATCTTATAACAAGTCCTGTAACATCAAACGTCATTGTAAAGAATCATCATGTATGTCTTTGTTAACCCTTAACTTTTTATCATACTCTTTTCAAGATAACTATTCTCTCATTTGGTTAATCAATCCTCCAAAGCTTACTCTTGTCTTTAAGACATTAATATCTAACCATTCTGTTGCTCAATTATTGACTTGTCATTAATACATGTGTCATAAGTCTGTTGTAATAAGTCTGAATTCATTTTAAGTATTTTCATCTAGATCACACCTCAGACAAACCATCTATACTATGTCCAACATTCTCAATGTCACAACTCTTATTACTTAGTAATTTTGCTAACCACATCATAACATCTCGCACCATACCATGTAATGTCAATAATATCATTGACCTACGAATTCGAGAACGTCTCGTCACTATTGGCGAGAGAATGAAAGAAGAAAGTTTAGATCTTAAAATGAACCACATACTAGACTCTCAAAGATAAGTAACAAATGTCTCCACACCGATCTACAAGACTCTACTAGACTCGGCTCTTGTACTCGTTAGTCCGATGAACCTGGGAGGGAAGATGTATTGCATTGGAATTCTCGTTAGAAAGGAGCTCTTCTGTCAACTCTTATTATAGAGAACTCCTTTAGCAAGACACTGAATTGGGATCTATGTGGCCCTGAAGGTTGATTTGGAAGAGCTTTGCACCAACTAAAGAGGCTTGTTATGATTGGGCGGTGGTTCATAATGCATGCTTTTCACAGGAGAATTTGAGGAAAAGAGGCTCTAAAATTTTTAGCAGATTCTATCTATGTGAACACTCTTGTGAATCTGTTAATCTTCTTTCTCTGCACTATAATTACACCTGGAAGATTTGAACCTTGTTTATGGGAATTTTCGGTGTGCAATGCGCTATTCCTGAAAATTTCAGAAGTCTGTTAGGATGCCGGAAGTCTGTTTGTGTGGCAGGGAAATTTCAGAAGAATATCTGGTTGACCATTCTGTCATGCATAGCATGGACAAACTGGATTTAGAGGCATAGGAGACGTTTGATGGCAAAAAGGAACAACTCAATTAGTGAAATATAGAAGCACTCAAAGTATGTATTACTGGAAGAATGGAAACTCTATTTTTAATTTTCACGATATGCTTTACTTGTTAAATTTTATAGGGATTTAATGTGATCAGGTCTAGCTCTTTGTTGCTCAGTACCTCCTTGATACTGTTATTTAATAATATCTTGCCTTATCAAAAAGAAAAAAACATATCATTTACACTTGGTTCAAGATTACCTTATTATTTCCCCCGGTCCCTTCTGTTAGTTTAAGTTTCTCAGACTGTTCTTCAATTCTTCATACTTAACTGCATCTTCATTTTTGGCAGGGAATATATCTAGCATCAGTGACTCAATCAGGTTGCTTAACTGTGCATGACTACGAGAGTCTTTATTGTAATGGTAAGGGGTATAAGTTTTCATCATGTGTCATTTTTCGTAAGTGTTTGTTCCTGAGAATTTGTTGTATAATCATTCTGATTATATCATTAGGAAGAAATATAATATCCCTTCCAATTATCCATGAGATAATACTTTTCAATTGGTATCAAATTCTTAAAACTATAATTATTCTCTAATAATAACAAAAGTCACTTATTGGCCTTTATTATAGAATCACCTATTAGCATGACGCCATGGGGTAGGTATTCCTGCTAAAACTTACTTAACTTTGGTATTCTAACTAAGGGAAGATCTTGAAACTTAACTCAGCCCCAACCATCTAGAGTTGGCTAATGAAACTGTACTAATCTTTTTCCTTAACCACCTGCCTTCCATGATATGATCTTTTACTGTTGAAAGACCAAACTAGAGATGTCCTACATGCTTTGCCTTTTGATGTAGTTTATTGTTGATCTACTTCTTATACAATGTTTTGGAACTTGAAAACTTCATATAGGTTCAAAAGAAGATGAAACAAAGCAGTTGCTGCACATTTCTACTGGTCAACAACTTGATGTTGTTCGATGGAATGTTTCCAATCAAGATGAGGTTTGAACAATTTCCACTGCAAGATCTTATGCAATGAAAAAAGTTAGTCTTCCTATATTATGCTAACTTAAAGATCATTAATTGGTTTTCATGTGAGTTGATAAGAGTATAAGCAAATTTGGTGAAGTTGTTGAGGACTAGTGTCACGACATCGTGAGTGACACTCTCACTAACCCTCTGGTGGGAGAACCAACTACCAACCCAATGTTTAACCCAACACCAATTACGAACTAAGTCATGATATAAAACACTAAGGAAATAGTCTTTTAATAATTAAAAAGATTTAGTTCCCATACACTCAAATTTAACAAGAAATCCAATTGCAGAATAATACTCCCTAGAACCTGAAAGTTATAGTACCAAACATCTCACAGTCTAGGATAGGTGATGCAACCCCAAACAAATCGAGAACATAAGTCTGGAATGTTTGAGTCCGAATAATGTACTCAGTGGATAAGAGGAATCCATAGCATCCCGGAGCAAGTGACTCACCCTTGGATTCAAATTTCGATGGTCTCACAGTTGAGGTCGTAAAGTAGTCGCGTGAAGATGTCCCATACTCAGCAAAGAGAGAGAAAATGCAGTATCAACACACAACAATAGTGTACTGGTAAGATCATCGGCTAGTTCCAATCTACAAAATATGGGCAGACAACCACAACTCAGTAAGCACATAAAACAC
This sequence comes from Solanum sitiens, assembly GCA_016801875.1. Classification (NCBI taxonomy): domain Eukaryota; kingdom Viridiplantae; phylum Streptophyta; class Magnoliopsida; order Solanales; family Solanaceae; genus Solanum; species Solanum sitiens. Next base: position 2,405,765 of record JABWTJ010000010.1, on the reverse strand, counting down.
AATCACAACACAATGTATCATTGTGGAATTAGATTGTTGAATAATTTCATTCATATGTTTCTGTCATATATATGGCGATATATACGTAAGAGATTGTGGAATAGAATCACCTAAATCCCATGAAATCTGGTATTATACAGAATCATATATTTTACATTAAGAGAAAGAGTTAGAGATATGATATTCTAATTATCCTAAATCTTAGAGGATCATATGTTGATATGGAGAATGTCTTTCCATCTTAGAGGATCATATCTTGATAACAAGAAAATCTTCTATCAACCAACACTGAATGGATATCTTCCATTCCTTGCTTACTGACGAATGAGTCCACTATCTAATTTCTCCTTAGTGAAGTGTCTATCTACGTCAATATGCTTAGTGCGATCACGTTGTACAGGATTATGAGCTATACTTATTGCTAATTTATTGTCACAACATAGTCTCATATGTCCTTCCCATCTTATCTTCAAATCATCAAGGATTATCTTTAACCATTACAACTCACAAACTCCCATAGCCATAGATCTAAACTCTGATTCTGCACTTGATCTAGCTATTTCATTTTTGTTTTTACTCCTCCACGTCACCAGATTTTCACCTAAGAAAGTGCAATATCTAGAACTTGACCTTCGATCGACTAATGAACCAGCATAGTCCGCAACTGTATAAGCCTCTAAAACTATGTCTCCACCTCTTTTGAATAATATTCCTTTTCCTGGACTTCCTTTAAGATATTGTAGAATCCGGTTGACAGCTTGAAGATGCATTTCTCTAGGATCATGCATAATTTGGCTAATGACACTTACATCAAATGCAATATCCGGCCTTGTATGCGACAAGTAAATCAATTTCCCTACATGCCTTTGATACAAGCCTTTATCTACCACAGAATCTTCTGGAGCATTGCACAATCTATGATTATATTCATTTGGTGTAGCCACTGGCTTACACCCTAATTTTCCTGTTTCTTTCGGCAAATCAAGCACATAGTTTTGTTGGGAATTAAAGATTCCTTGTTTGAGTGTGCCACTTCGATTCCCCAAAAATATTTTAATTTCCCAAGATCTATGATGTCAAATTCCTTGAGTAAACACTTCTCTTGCAATCACATAACAAGCTCTTTTGCAATCAGTTGTCCCTTTTAAATATTTTGCAAGGTGTCATTGACAGTGGCATTATCCCAATCCTTGGTTGAACACTTCTTTTGCAATCACAGAACAAGCTCTTTTGCAATCTAAGATGTACCTTTTAAATAATTTGCTAGGTGTCATTGACAGTGGCATTATCCAAATTTATTGAATATACCTTCTTATCTAAGCTTCATTCTTTCAAACAGTCCTATTTAGTATAGCAGCCAATTCAACTCCAGTGTGAGGTGGATACATATGACAGAAAATTGGAATTTTACAAATCAAACCTCAATTTTTATCATCAAATTGGGCAGTTAAACAAATATATCCCTTGGAATTAGATGGTGTCCAACAATCAAAAGACAAATATATCCTATTAGAAATTTTAGCTAAGGTTTTTCAGTTTCTCTTTCTCTCTATATACACTTCTTTACATTTGCTACAAAAGTGTTCCTAGAAGGAATCATAACATTTGGACTTAAATAATTCGCCCAAGCCTTACTTCCATCATATTCAACAAAAGAATACGACAAATCATGCTTATGATAGCTCCAACAAGCATTGCACGTTGTGTCCACTGATCAATTTTTTTAGACTACATTTTACCTTCTTTGATTAAAGATTCGACATGAATCATGAACTTAAAGCATTAGACATTTATCTTTATGGCACTGCAAATATGATGGATGTCCTATAACTTTTACCTTGGTGACCAAGAGTTGAACCACACTTAAATGATGCTTTACACACTGCACTTTCAATTCCATATATAGCTCTGCCAGGTCTTTGGAATGGCGGCAAACAACTAATGTTAACTTTTTTCTGATTTGGTTCTGCATGATCAATTACCTCCACAGTATTCTCACCATGTTCATGTATGCTATAAGCATCCTAAACTGTGATCTTTCTGTAAGCTAGAGTATAAGCTAAATAATATAATAATCTGTGATATGTCAGCCATGTGCCCTTGCAGCTTATATTTCAAATTTTCTACTCAAGACATGATATTTAAAATGCAAGTACCATTTAAAATATATTCATGTAACATATGTTTCGTAATAATCATCAAGACTTCTATCCACATTAAAATCACAAATGCTTCCGTCATATATTCACACACATTCACAAATAAATTTAATATGAACATTAGAACCTACATTGTGAAATGCAATGCGCCCGACAAAAGGGATGTGAGTACATATGAAATAGTACTCATGCATGAAGCAGAAATAATGGCATATGGTAGGCAATATGCATAAAGAAAGTATATGAAGTAGGAAATTAAAGCATAAGATAACTGGAAGCCACCTTTTAGGTTCATTATGCATATTTTTTATCATTTATCTTACTTTTATACCTTAGCTTTTGGGATGTCATCATTTTCTTCTTTAACCATTTGGGATACTATCCGTCATATAGAGATGGAATACTATCTGTGTGTTCGGACCTGGTACCTAGGCATAATATAGTGCATGTTATCCGCCACATCCTGGCCTTCGTGCTTGACACGAGCTTTAGTTCGTAATGCCATTCTTGTGATTCATAAACATTAGTAACTTTAGAAACATTATGCCTTACTAAGTCATGAACATTGTGTTGGGATAATATGTACTCATGATATTGGACATTCAAATGTTGAAAAAGAAACAATCTTAATCATTAAATGGTGAGATCTAGATACAACATCATAATCATTTAGATGTGCATTCAAATTCAGACGTCTTAATCTTAATGGAAACAAAAAAGACCGAAAACTTTGTTATAGATTTTAAGCATTCAGATCTTCTCCGGCCCATTAAGTGGTTGTTAAATTTAAAAAAAACAAATGCACTTAATGATTAAGAGTTGACCAATAATATAAACAAACTTAATACTAAGATCTGAGTGGTTAAGATTAAGGCCTTTATTAAGTTCAGACGAGTGAAGCGTTAGTTTCAACTTATCAGTTTTGTCGAACTTTGCACCACATAAAATGTGTACCTGATAGGGAACTTTCGCTTTAAGGTCTGTTTGTCTTCTCTCAAGTTGATTAGTTTAGATCTTGTTCTATCTGGAGTATATGTCTTTTAGTTGGACTTTAGATTTGACACGTCTTATTTTCCCCAAATCAGGTTGCTTGCACATCTATGAAAAGTTCAGATGTATGTATATTTGACATTGGTTATGTATCTTCAGAACCGGTTGAAGTAAGTACCATCTTCTGTCTCACTAGAGTTTCAAACAATTACATTTTGTTCTTCAAGAGAAAATGTAGAGTTGCTTCAACTGTCGTAGTTATCTAAGTCATATCATCCACAGAGCCCAAAAATGCAGATAAAGTAGTCAACTCAAAGTGATTTCAGGCAAATTGTTGTTGTTTTACCTTTTGTTATTATTTGTGTAGGTGTTACGGAAAAGGCATACTATCTCTGTTCATGGATATAATGCTCATAAAGGTTTCTCTGATGTAGCATTTTGTTCCCACGATGACTCAAGGTCAGCCAATATGTTACTGAATTAACACTTCAGATCTTAAAATCATGATGGCATGTCATGTTGAAAGTTCATTTATTAGCCCAATGCGGACAAGATCTTGTTGTAATGCTACAGTTAGAATAGATACTGTTACTGAACAAGGTAATGGAGTAATTTCCAAATTGTCTATTCCATAATGTAAGAGGTACACATGCATATACATTGAACTCTAATTAAGGAAAGAAATCAAAAGAAAATTCTATGAATCCCTATATGTAGGCTTTGTACATTAAACTAATGGGTGTCTGCATTCATTATAGGGTGTAGATGCATTCTTTGGCTCCTCTCAAGCTGGAGCGGGTATTGATCATGCCTAGCTTGTTACAAAGATAATAATTAACTTGAGTTCCATTCAATACCCTTTGTAAACGAATCAACTAGTTGCTCTCTTGTCTTCACGTATCCGGTGCCAACAGTCTTCAGTTCTACTTGACCAGTATCTTGGACAAAATCTTTAAAGTCTTTAACCTCCCTATCTTGTACAGTGCAGCAATCTCCCATGATCAATCCTGGTTTTGTTGAGCCATTGATAAGCCCCTTTAGATCCTCCCAAAGAGCTTTTCTATCTTGAACTAGCTTGAAGACCATATGCAATATTGTAGCTAAAACTAGCTTGATTGTGGAGTAAAGTCAACTGTCCATGTATAAACTGTGCATGTATCTGTCATTCTGAAATCAACCATGGTAGTTAGCCACCCAACGCCAGTTACCTAGTAGTTTCTTTATAATTTTCTGAGCCTTAGGCTCTTTCAATACTATTTTCTATAACATTAATAAAAACTACCTTATGCGACTTGCAAAAGCTAGTGAACCACTATGCTTATCTATTGATACCCCGACATTCCAAGCACCTTTATTAATGTAATGGAAAGAAGGGGGGGGGGGAGGTACTAGCATTACCAAGGACAATGAAAGCATTTCGGCTCCCCATTCCCTGCCACTGTGTAACACCACTTGCTTAGCAGTTGATTTGCCTCACTGTTTGCCCCCTTCAAGTACTTCAGTAGAGATAGATGTATTAGCAGTTACTATACTACTATAAGTTCCATCAGTAAGCAACCAACTCTTAAGTCTTACCTAGGTATCAATAGTATCATCTGTACTAGGATGATCTAAAACCTTGTTCACCTTTCATTCCTGCTTCTATTGGACCCCTTACTTTTTTTCCTATTGGTCTGCAGCCTGCGCAGCATCTTGTTTCATTCTCATTACAGGGCAAGAGTGGCCTAATTGGCAGTATATTGGACAGTGCAGTGGCCTCCAATCAGAAAGCACAGTTTGATCCACTACCTTCCCAGTAGGATCACCCACATTAACAGAGCTGGGCAAAGTCCTAGTTACATCCTTCTCAACTAGCATCCGCGCATAAGAGATCCTATCAGCCTTCGTTGTACTATCATCCTCACAAAGTGGCCTCCCCAAGCCACTCCCTATCCTGCTAAATGCCTCCTTGCTCCAGCCGTTTAGGGGAAGATTAGGAAGCTTCACCCACAGAGGAATGGCCTTTTAGACCTCCTCAATGAAGTCAAACTCAACTGTCCAGGCCTTTATGATCATTGGTCTATTATTCAGTGTGTAAGGTCCAGAAAAAATGACCTCATCCCTCTGTGGTACTACTAATATGAGTCACAAAATAGTCATCAGTGTTGTACAATACCTTATCGACACAAAGTTCCACTGCATAGCAATAACTTTTCTACTGATCCAATTGTTGGTGTATTACCTACCACTTATAGTATGAGGTCTTTGTCCCGTTGTTGATTCCCACCTTCAAGATCCTCCTTCAGTAGATGGACTACGATTCCACCTTCTTCGATCACTAGTGAAACGTATGAGAGATTCATACGTTTTGAAGCAAGTTTGTTGCCCACTACCAAACCAGCCCAAATCCCCTCATTAGCATCTCATGTAGTATCCCCATAGTCTCACAGTCTTGTCAGGTTTTGGGTCAACCTTTAGGGGTGAAGAGACCTAGGTTGACTCCATTGGTTGATCCCGTCAAATTCACTGGTGTGGCAGTAGGGTTCATCTATCTGTTTTGTACTTGCACCTTGTTCACAATGGTTCATTTATCTGTTTTGTACTTGCACCTTGTTCACAATTAGAGTTGGTGATGTTCACTATCGGGAGGGGTTAAATGGTAATTTTCTGAAGATTTCCAAAAATGACCTTTAGGGTCATTACATGATCAGATTGTGCTGCTACTCGGTAAATATGGCCATTGAAGCTCACCGTCATCAAATTTTTCCTGATTCTTCATGGTTTATTTCAACTTACCCATACCAGGATCCTGTGTCACAGGGTGCTCCTTCCGCTGACATTTTCCATTTGTTGCTGGCAATCAGTTGGTGGTTTTCTTCGGTCGTTCCCGTGCCATCGGGGAGGTGTGCAAGTTACAGGCACCTAACGTGTCCCTAGAGAGAACATATTCTCCCTCCATCCAATATTAATTGTCACATTTCTTGTTAGGCTAAGTTTTTAAAATAATCATTTTTGTGTTTATTCTACATATTTTTTTTATAAGTTGCAACCTTAAATTATGTTTTGTAACATGTTTATAGTTTCTCTTTTCTGATTTTCATTATAATTATAAAATGGAGTTTAAGGTTTGTAGTTCCACAACTTACATATTTTGTTCTAGGCCTTAATGAATAGTGATATGCTTGCTTCAACAGGTTACTTGCTTCCGATGTCTCTGGTGTTATAAATATATGGGATAGAAGAGCTAGTGCTCTTCCATGTCTTGAGCTAGCAACCAATTCTAATAGTCCTGTTAACAGTATCAAATTGAACGCAGATGATCAGGTTACGACTAAGATGGACTCTTTTTGTTTGCTATGAACAACTTCCATTTGTAAATCTTCTTTTTTTCCAAATAGTAGGTTATATTTGGAGCTAGCAAGCAGGGAACAATTTACATGTGGGATATTCGTGGTGGAAGATCGTCTGCAGCTTTCCAGAATAACAGAGTGGTATTAATATTATGTGTGTTTCTTTATTCTAGGCTTCCAATCATGATGCAACATATAGGAAAATAGATTGTTGCTTTGTTGTCCATGTCAGATTTAATAGTTGACTTGTAAATATGAACTGCTCCTGTTTTCTCTTCCATTGTGAGTTCTTGTGTCTTTTGTATTTGAGGCTTTGAGAAAATATATAATGAAATCTCTTATTTCACTATTGTTAAGATAAAGGATGTTAACTTAAGTCTATCGTAAGTGAAAAAAAGGATCTTTGGTTATTGATATCATGTGAATTGTATTTACGCCATCGATAAGTAGAACATGAGAAAGTAAGTGTTCTTTGATTCCCGATGACTTTGGTAAAATTCTTAATTGCGTATAATAGAGAGCTTTTGTTTTTTCAGGCAAGTTATTCTCCTATGACATCAATTAAATTGGCATCTGAGCTAGAGAGAATTGCTTCTTTGAAGGTATGTTTACTTGTAAGTCATGTTATGTAGCTGTGAAATTAGGTCTTAGGCCTAACTCACACCCCAAAAGCTAGCTCAAAGGGAGGAGGATTGCCCAAGCCTTATAAGGAGTCCACCCATCTCATTAACCACCGATGTGGGACTTTTGTCATTCTTTTAACACCCCACCTCACGCCCAGTGCTTAGCATTTGGTGCGTGGGCAATTTTTGATTTCGGGAGGCCCAACATCGGGTGAGACCTAAGACCTAATTTCACATGGTATCAGAGCAGGGCCCGTCTCACCCGATGTTGGGGCCCCCTGAAATCAAAATTGCCCATGCACCAGATGCTAAGCACTGGGCGTGAGGTGGGGTGTTAAAGAATGACAAAAGTCCCATATCGGTGGTTAATGAGATGGGTAAACTCCTGATAAGGCTTGGACAATCCTCCTCCCTTTGAGCTAGCTTTTGGGGTGTGAGTTAAGCCTGAGACCTAATTTAACAGTAGCATTATCTTATTCTACAGTAATAACTATAGTGACATCATCTAGCGTCTCCATTCCCCAATATATTTGATTTTCGATTCTTCTTGGTATACTTATTAGCATGCCGAGTAGGGATTGAAGCTAGTATTTTGCATGTTTGAGTACAGATAATCCTGATTATCTATTTTCCCGATATTCTTATGTCACATCCCGAAACCCCACCCTAGACGTGACATGGCACTCGGAACTCAATTAGGCCCGAGAGCACCAACCAACCTACTTAATCTTGATAATCCAATACAAATACCAATGCAAAAAAGGAGGCCCATTACAATTAATATTCAAAAGAATTCAAAGAGGAAAATCAATTAGACACTTAATAAGAAAATCAATTCCAACTAACCATAGGTCTACGAAACTTCTACTAACATAATAACAATGTCTACGTCGGGACATGGCCCTCGACAATACCATGAAAACCAGAGGAAAGCCTGATAAAAGAGTAGTCCACTTTTCGGAAGATGGAAAGCTCACCACAACGCGAACTGTTGTCTCAGAATGATCTACTATTGCTCGAAACCATGAACCTGTGTCTCTGATCCTACGTCATGAAACAGTGTAGTGTCTGAAGACGGTTAGTACTCGTCGTACTGATATGCAACCCGGGGAAGGACAAACAATATATATACATACAATATAATCATAAAGGAAAGACAATCAAGTGCAGACCCAAAGCATTTAAACATCGACCTTTCGAAAACCATTTGTCTTGAGTAGGGTAGTGTTCAACGACATAAAAGCGACCCATGGGCTATATGGGTCCGGCCTCCCCCCACCAGGGCCCCAATCCATGTATGTTGCATGACTTGAGAAATATAAGACTCCGGCGAACCAAATTTCCCAAAGGAAAGAGCTGCTCCAATTAACAACATACAACTGTCCATCTTATTTTAGGACAAGGATCTTCCATGTTAGCAAATGCGGATTGGAGTGATGAGTCACGAGGACCTTACACCTTGTCAGTGATACTACCAATCACTTTTTAAGCCCCCATTAGAACCTTTACAAGTTTTTATTTATTTAAAGTTCTCCAAATAAGGTATATTTCCATTAGTATCGTCATACCAACACTTAAAAACCATGCTGAATGTATAATTTACCATTTAAAGATCTTAACTCATTCTTTGAAAATCGAAAACTCATTTATGTTAAAGCATTTCGTTCAATGCCATCATCCAAGTCTTTCCAAGTTATAAGTCAACATAAAAATGCAATATCATTAACAATTAACCAGGATGGGAAATTCCTTTGTTCGTCATTTTAAACCAAAGCCTTTGAAAATCTCACAAATTCTCAGATTTGTTATTTATACCAAAACCCCTTTTTCAAAATCATATGAGGTAATTCACCCATTCAAAACCAACAATCCAAGTTCCGAAATCATAATAAAGTAATTTGAACACAGTTAACAAGGGAGGAACATTTGTAATCAATTTTCTTGAAAGCATCTCTCAACCTTAACCTCAATTGGCATTTTAGAAAATACAAATAATAGAAATGAACCTTGTATGAGTAGTTTGAGATGGGGAATCTTCAAACATACCTTTTGACGAAGAACTTAGGAAAAAGACCTTGAGAATTAACCTTAGATCTTGCTTCTTGAAGCGTTGAGTTTTTGTTTTTTTTTAAGTTTTTGAGCGTGGAAATTTAGGAGTGAATGAGAGAGTTTTAATTATGAAGTTGATCAGTCTATTAATGATTTCTTAATTACCGTGTACAATAAGATGTGTCCATCTAATATGGGATGGAGGAATTATAAGTCACCATGATTGACTATTTAAAATATAAAATTTTTTTTTGGTAAAAAATAGATTTTTTTGCATCTCAAAATCTTGAAGGTGCCACATAACTTGAGACGAAGGGAGTATCTTTTAAGGTATGTAAATTCATTGTGTAATTGACCTGTATTTCCTCTCAAACAATGTGAAACAATAGGATTTACCCATCTTTGTTTTTCTTTTTCATTTCATTAATTAGCTGCAATATTTCTGTCAGTGTCCATCTAAAGTTGCAATGAAATTAACTAATAATAATATACAAAGTAAGTATTGTCTGCACAAAATAAGAGTATCGAACCTCTCATGTGTTAGATGAAAAATAAAGCTGACCACACTCTAGTTTTAGTTGCATTAGTAAATTATTTTTTTGGTTTTCCCATTATATTTAACCCTCTTGTGCTCTTATTTTGTCTAGTCATGTCTTGTGAAATGCAAGTTCAATGTGAGAAGATTGTCCGTATAATGTGAGAGAATTATACTAAGTGAAATGACATAAAATCACCACATAAAATCACCATTGAAGTTGTTCCGGATTTTCAAAAAGACATCTTAACTTTGCAACTGTCCTAAAACCCCACTAAACAATTTTGAACATATATTATTATACCATTGTTTGATCAGACCCAAATTTTAAGAAGCAATTGTGTTCACACACCAATCATAACATGACAGGTGTTAATTTAATTTTTTTTTCATTTTGAGTTTTTCCTTTTGTCTTTTCTTTCTTTATTTCTATCTCTCTCTTATTTTTTGAATTTTAATTTTGATTTATCTTAAATTTCATTTCATCTTCCACCTCTCACTTTTAAGTAATTCATCCCTCCATTTTCTTATTTTTTTCTTCACCTCCGAGCCCCCATGTTAAATAAAATCTCACTCCCGTTTTTTCTTTTCTTTTTCTTCTTATTTTCCGGTCAAATTCTTTATAGAATTCATACTATTTAACAAAATTAATTATTTTTCTAAAAAAATTTAAATTTTGAAGTATCATCAACTACTCATTTTCATATAAATTCAAAATTAGAAATCATAATTTTAAAAGAATCAATTAAGTCCCAAAAAATTGAATGAAATTAATTGAAATCGGATAAAAAAAACTATATGATACTTCCTAATCATCTCATTAATTTATCTCATTTTCATATAACTTCAAAACTAGAAATGATAATTTTGAAAAAATCATAATTCTCCGAAAATTTAAAAATTTTAATTGAAATTTGGATAAAAAAACTAAATTATACCTACTAATCACAACATATTCACAATTCACAAAGTCCCTAGCCAGTCCTAAGACGAGTTATATATGTAGCAAGCTTGGTACATAAAATTTTTATGCACCAACTTGTAGGGGTGTGCTAGTTGTGATTTGTAATTAGGTATTCATTTCCTTTCCTTTTTAAGGCCTTTGGACACAGTTATTTAAACCACAATAGCTTGAGGGAATAACCAAGCCGAGTTCCTCTCATCTTCTCTTCCGTTTTCACATTATCTATAGTTATTCTCATAATTTACATACATTTTCTATTTCTATCTTATTCAAGATATCATTTTGCAGGCTCAGTCAAATATAGTATCGAAGGAAATACACTCCATTGACATAAATCCATCTTGTCAAAATCAATTGGCATTTCATCTTGATGATGGTTGGTAAGTTGGAAGGAAATGCATAGACATTCTTTCATTTTTACTTCTTGATGCATTTTTACGCCCTGCTAAATTATGCGTTGCTTATTAGGTGGCTTTTCTCTGTTATTATTGGAATATGTTCTATTGATTTCAGGTCATTCACATTCTTACTTTTGTTTAACAGAGAAGGTACTGGAATATTTTTGGTAAAACTCTTGTTATGTAATGCTGGTGTCAATAAGATTATTTCAAACTTGAGCTGGAGTAGGAAACTCACCGAGTCATGAATCATGATCAAAGATTTTCACGTGACCCATACACTAAGCATGCTTTCAAGGCTTTGTCGTTGTGTTTTTTCTGAGTATTCCTGCATGAAAGTAGGTTACGTTGCATGTTTTTATTTTGGATTGACGAAGTTAGTATTACATGCTTCTGCTAATTGACGTTGTGGTACCTTTGTACCTTTGGCATCAAGTAGCCACAGATATTTCATACATTTCTCGAATGCACACACTGAAGTGTGAAAGCAAGCGGATGAAATCAAAGAGCAATCACCACTTTTTCCTGTCTGTCAAAATGTATACTCGTGTGTGATATTTATTCCTAAGTACTGATTATTAGATATTTATTTGTAACTAAATGTGACATACTACCGAAGTGTTGGTGCTCACTTGTTTTTCCACTAATACATATACCACTCCTTAGTTGTTTGTAAGTCTCATTTTTTTTACAGGTCAGGTGTTTTGGATGTCCATAGTTTGAAAGTCACACATATTCATTGTCCTCCTCCACCTTGGTTGTGAGTAAAAGCCATTTCTAGTTCAGTATTCTAAAGGTCGATCTGTTTACTACTTCTATCTTACATAATTTATCTTCTTCCTGAGTGTAGGGATGACTTCAATGATTTGGCTAACTTACGTTGTTTACGGAAACCTTCATGGATACCAGCATATTCTGTAAGACTAATCCTTCTGCTGCACATACTTCTTTAGTTCTCCTTGAGTTATATCAGTGCACCGTAGATTCATTTTTGTTAAGATGGTTTTTGGGAGAAGATATTCTGTCAAAAGTTATGGTTTTTTTCTCTTAAAATCAGGTTTTATATACTTTAGATTAGTCACTTATACTGTGTTTTAAATTTCATATAGTACTTGGCCATGATAAGTATTGGTATGGAGGGGCTTTATCTCTAATTTATTATCTGTTTGAAAGTTGAGGGAATGAGTGAATTCAGTTGGCCGTTGTATGTTCTAGAGGAGTGGTCAATTTGATATCCTATTTTATACAGTATTATGCATTTAATAAGAAATCTTTTGGCATCATTAAGTACTAAGAGTTCCAAAAAGTTTTTATTTTGATATCTTCTTTGATTTGCTTGAGCCGGGGGTCTTTCGGAAACAACCTCTCTACCCCTAAGAGGTAGCGGCAAGGTCTGCACACACTCTACCCTTCTTCATACTCCATCTTGTGGGATTTCACTGGCTTTGTTGTTTTTGTCGATGAGAGGTAGCAGCAGGTGATAGTAGGTTTTCTTTTCTCCATTTTAATTTATAATTTTGAAACTTTACGAGTGTTTTCTGCTGATTTTTGACCCTAAGCCATCATGCTGATATTTTGATCATCTCCCATGCTTATGATCATGCCTAAAAATACCGTTCAAATTGGCTTGTTTGTTTCTATAATGTTGATGGTGAGAGAAACTGGTTTCAACTTGATTGCATTAAACCATCATCAGTTAGTTGTGCATGAGGAAACTAGATGGAAGATACTGATATTTTGGGCAAGGATTATATCTCAGTGGATTGTTACTATGAGTCTATGATCCCTGTTCAAAAGGCTGATTTACAATTATGTGGATCATCCTTTTACATCTTTTCTTCTTGATTCATTTTGGGTAAGCCTTGGGGGCGGAGGAAGGGGGAGAAAGTGCTTTGTGAATGTTGTTTGGAGATGCTGCATGTTCTTTGTTTTTTGCATGGAACATAAACCTCAGAAAATGTATTTGAAGTGAAATTGATGGTCTGGTTGTTATTTGCAGCTTACCGTCCTTTATAGTGTTTGATTTATGTACAACACTGAGATAATGGAGTAATCTTCTGTTCGTTTTATTCCAAGAGAGAGTTATGTGTAGGTATACAAGTACAGGGGCGTATGCAGGAGGGGGTCACCGGGGTCATGTGAACCATGCCTCTCTCTGGAAATTATATAAAGTAGTGTTATATTTTTAAAAAATATTTAAATATAGATGTGTGAACCCACACTTGAAGTATATGCAACGATGATTGGGTGCACATCTCTAAGTGAGTTTAGAAATTTGAATCTTATATCTATCTTGTTTTATTTTTCTTTCTAAAATTGGGTGACACATGGTTATTGGTAGCACTTTATATATATATATATATATATATATATATATATATATATATATATATATATATATATATATATATATATATATAGCTTTAATCTTTCAAAATTTACAAGTTTGTCACGTTTGAAATTCCTATTTTTTGGGCACTATAATTGTTTTTATATAATTAAACCAAATGTGTATAATATAACTAGTAGTACTAGATGATATAACATACAATCAATGAGTTCAGTCGATGATATATACCTAAATGTCAAATCGATCAAATTTATATGTTAGATCCACCTATTTGTAATAGTGCACCCTTTTGAGAATATAATTAACTAATAAAAGTGTGCTCTCTCTAACAACTTAAACTTTTAGATGAGATGGTCAGACACTTCAACATGGTATAAGAACAGGTAGAGGTCCTGAGATCGAATCTCACCGTTACCCATATCAAAAAGAATTTCCAAGTGCTTGGCCCGCGAAAAAGAATCAGGCCTGCACGTGAGGGGGCGTGTTAAGAATATAATTAACTAATAAAAGTATGCTCTCTCTAACAACTTAAGCTTTTAGATGAGATGGCCACACACTTCAATAGACCCATCATCTAGGATATGCCTCTGTACAAGTGTACAAGTCAACACGCCCATCATCCCGAAATCCTGATCCTGGATATGCTGCTGTACAAGTTCAACACACCCATCATCCCGAAATCCTGGATACGCCTCCTCTGTACAAGTAAATTTATCAGAGGAAACAAAAGAAGAAAATCTCTCAACAGCTATACCTATGTATTCTATAAGAAGATGTGTCTATGAACATTTTATAACAATTTACATCTGTTTGCTTCAAGTAGAATATTTTCCTGCAATGTGAGTTCTTATGTTCTACTGAAATTTCTTTTGCTGCAGATTTATGTGGTTGGATCATTGTCAAGTAATGGTCTCTATCTTTTGGATTTCTATCCAGATCGAAGCTCCCCTTGCCATGTGTATTTCAAGTAATTTTCAGTTTTCTGTTATTTCCTTTTAACATATTTACATTAGATGTTCATAGTGGACTGTTAGTTTTTTTTGTTTTTTTACTTTCATTGTACTTGATGCAGATCTTTTCATATGATCTCTTGGATGGCCATAGTGGACTGTTCTGATTTTCTGTTTCTAGTTTCAACGTACTTGATGCAGATCCTTACATATGATTTCTTTTCGACTTAGATTCTTAACTGGACAAATTGACAAAATCTGGGGGATTCACGGTGTGTTAAAATGTTTTCTTGGAAAACAAATAGAATTTTTACTAATTTCTAGTGTTTGATAATTAAGCAAATAAATATTATCCCACGAGTATTTATATGTAATCTTACTTAACACGATGGGAATGGGATGAGGTGGGGTTCAGGGGTGGGTATAAAGATTCAGATGAGGAGGTCAAAGGGATCATCTTATTGAATCTGTTATCCAACATTAAATACATGAACTTAAGCTAAAGCGTATGCAACTATCTTCTAAACTTAAAGTGTAGGCAACTATCTGCCCAAACGATAGGAACTAATAACTACTAGATATGCTCCAAAGCATTAAGAGACTTGTTCAAACTATGATAAAATAGTAACAAGAGATAAATAAAATAATACCCTTCGGGGTGGCCCTGTGGTTTGAGCTTGGGACTTCCATGTTGGAGGTCTCAAGTTCGAAACCCCTTGCCAGTGAAATCAAGGGGTTTGCCTTCTGGGTCGAGCTCGTCGCACCAGGCTTGGCTAGTACGGGTTACCTCTCGTATGTGGTTTGCGAGCTATTGCATAGGAGCGGAGAATTTATCCTGTGCGCACCCAAAGGGTAGCGGCTGCGTGTTGCCCTTGTCATAAAAAAGAAAAAGAATAAAAAAAGAGACAAATAAAATAATATCCTATGACTTAGTCAAAACAGACAGAGCATAAGATAGTTAATACACCCCCTCAAGTTAGGCATGGTGTAACAAAATACAATGCCTAACTTGGAACAATATCTAGTGAAGGGTGATTAGGCAGCTTGGTGAAGGTATAAACAAGTTGATCACAAGCATGAGTATGAGTAACATGAACTCAATGAACTTGAACCTGGTCATGGACATATGCAAAATCTACAACAATATGCTTCATACGAGTATGAAACACTAGGTTGTGAGATAAATAACTCTAACATTGTCATAGTAGATTGTTGGTTACTTCGAAATGGTGACATGTAACTCATGAAGTAAGTTTCTCACCCAAGTGAGCTCTGCAAGTGCATTGGTGACTGATTTATCCTTGCCTCAGTGGATGAGCGAGCCACATCATGTTGCTCTTATAACGACCAACTGACTGGATTTGGTCCAAAGAAAAGGATATAACCTGATGTAGCGATTTTGTCATTTGGATTGCCATCCCAGTCCACATTAGCACACATACAAATTAGAGTCAGAGCTGCGAAGGATGCAAAGTCCTGAACCCGTAGTTTCTTTGAGATACCGTATAATCTTTTAATCGCTTTCCAATGTTCATGAGTAGGCGCATGCATAAATTGTGACAATTTATTGACTTCATAAGAAATGTTTGGACGAGTGAGGGACAAATACTGCAATATTCCAAGGGTGCACTGGTTGCACGTGGCATCAGTAGGTGGAGAACCATCAGCATACTCAGTGGTACGCTGGAACACACGGGAGTAGAAACACGAACACCTTTACAATTGTCCATATCCAGTTCGGAAAGAATGTCCAAAATGTATCTTGATTGTGAAAGAATGAGACCGTTCGGTACTTTCTTAACGTCAACACCCAAGTAGTAGTTCAGATAGCCAAAATCCTTCAATGAAAATATTTCTACAAAGAATCTGATGACAAATTTAATAACTAGTGTATGGTTTCCAGTGATTATGATGTCGTCGACATAGACAAGCACATAAATAGTTACATCCAAATGTTTTAAAAGGTTTCAAATTTTGTTTTGACAAAGCCCATTCTCGGCAGATGTTTACTTAGAATATTTTACTAAGCCTGGGGGGCTTGTTTGAGGTCATGAATAGCCTTCTTCAGTTTGTAAACATGAGTTGGAAATTGGGGACTAAGAAATCCCCAGAGTTGAGGCATAGAAACTTCTTCATCCAATTTTCCTTGTAGGAAAGCATTATTGACATCAAGTTGATGGATTGGCCAATTGTGTTGCATAACTATAGATAGCACCAATCTTATGGTTTGGTTATTAAAACATCATACCCCACTGTCATGGCTGTCTCCACTCTTTATTTTATCGGCTTGTTTGAAAGTTTTAAGTGTAGGAGTCAAATGTGTCAGAAAAGAGAGTTTTCTTATTTTCTTGAAGATATTATTCTGTGACCTGGTTAGGTTTGGGGGTGGTGGGGGAATCGGGGCAACAAGTATAGAAGGAGAGGACTCAACTGTTTGGTTTCTGGGATTTGAATTTTGTTGGGATGACAAGGGTGGAGGAGTGGCTGCTCTGGGTGTTGGGATTGTAGGTTGGTAGTTATGGTTTTGCATCTCTGGTATGTGTCACTACTTGATCTCGAAGGTCATGATGACACATACTATAACCCACCCGTAGGTAAGTCAACTCGTAACCCGAAATGTCAAGTAATGGGTATAGGGGTAGAAACTAAACAAGAATAAACAATTTGACAGAAATAATGGGAGAATAGAGCGGAAGCAAAACATATATATACATAAATCCCAAAGATCCCTCCTAGAACCTAGAAGCTCGAGTACAGAGCTACTAAATAAAATAGTACAAGTCTCAAAAGTGGACCAAAACAAACAGACTGGTCTCAAAACGCAAAAGACTAGTCAAATAATACAGATGGAGTCAGGTATGATCCAAGACAACCATGTGCTCACCCTCACCTACGAATACTACGCTTGCCGGCTCGATCTCAACTTTGATAGCTGGTGCTTGCACCTGCATCTTAAAACAGATGCAGAGTGTAGCATGTAGTGTTTAGAAAAGCGAGCGCTCATTGCTTAAAGCGATGAAGCAGTGATGCGAGCCTTTTACGCTTCACAGACTAGAATGAGTATGTGAGCGCATCATCGCTTAAAGCGTGAAGCGAGGCCTTATCGCTTTTTTCCGCTTCACGCTTCCCTAAACATTGGTAGCATGAGTACCAAAACAATAGGAGCTCAGTAGGCATCGTAGGCCGACTGGGCAAGAAAAGTAAAGGCAATATGAAAAGCGAGAATTTACTACAACAGAGATCAAAGAGCAGAAATCTAATAAAAATGCACACTAGTGTAGAAAAGACTGAAATGAAGTAAGTAACTAACTCAAATCTAACTGGACCCATAAGCCTAGGCGGTACACTTGGGTGAAGTTCAAATAAAAACCTGAATGGACCCCCAGAAGTCCGACGGGTGCAGAAAATAGCTATACCTACTAAACCCGGTGAATCCAGAGCTGGAGAGTGCGTAGCCTAGACCTTGAAACATGGATAACCTGCCAAGTAACCATTAGGATCATCCAAAGCTAAAAAGTGTGTTCGGACCTTGAATCGTGGATAGGCCTCCAAAAGAACCAATAGGATCTAGCCGATATGTATCAACTTTGTAGAGGATAAAAGGGTCTGAATCATGGACTCCTGCTGTAGATCAAATGACCAGACCTCGAATCTGTGACCAATAATAGAGCAGCGTGACCAGACCTTGAATTTGCGAACATAAAGCTGCTGAAGATTACCATGCCAAATCATCATCACAGTACCACCGTGGGACGACGTCCATACCAAGGCAATCAATATAGTACTCCAAGCCTGAACTAAATCCAATCTCACGTCGCCAAGCAAGGCTCGAAATCTTAATCGTAAATTGAAGGGCCGTAGAAAGAGGGAGTTATAGATAGAAGGTCATCAGAGCTGAGTTATCGCTAATCTAAGGTGCTTAATCTAAGGCTCATTCTATCAGATCCAAGTGTCCTACATCATTCTATAGGAGCTAAGCTGTCCGAAACGACATCAAAGTATAACTAAGGCCTATGGCTCCAAAACTAGTTAGTCTAAGGCAAACACTAGTCTACATTAGACCAAGGCCAAACATGCTTCCAACATCTATAGAAAAAAGTACCAACCAAGCCACAAGGTAGGGATGGTCAAAAAAGAAGAGCAACATGCCAACGAGTCCCGACATAACTCGAAGTAAGCGTAAAACAGGATTTCTGAGTAATTAAGCACGATCGACTAACCACCCAACCTAAATTCACAACATGCATTTATATTCTCGAGCTCAATCTAAAGGTTCGGAAGCCATAGCCTACCACAAAGCAGACCACACGTGCTCCAAAGCTTTTTCTTTTCGTACGGTCTCCGAATGCTTCCATGTTATCAAAAATAGGATCACAACGTAAAGGCGATCGTTTAGACACCGAAAACACAATAATCGAAGACGGACCAAATTTGAGTCAAAATGAGAATGTGGGACCCGCGTCAAAAATCCTAGAATTGACTTCGTCAAAAGGTCCATCTAAGCTCTCCAACTTGTATCCCAAAATTGGACCCAATTTGAGGCTTGGAACATATATAATCAACAACGTGCAATAAAAAACCAATATAAGCAACATAAAAACGGCTGGCAGTCCCTTTAGGTCGGAATATACCTCATACAAGCAGTCCCCGACAATCCACGACCACCCCAACGCGTAGCCACGAGCCTTTCAGACATCTACGACTTGAAATCACCTAATTTGGAGCTTTGTAGCTCAAGATATTCGAGTTTGAAATTTCCTAACTAAGCTGATACGCGTCTGATCTTTATTTAAAAGACTAGAGAAAAGCTTCATCGTGAACACGGGGAAACCTTCTGTGATCGCAGAGGGTCGAGGCTCTTACTCTTTGCGAACGAGACAACTGGCTCGGGAACGCTGAGGGTAAGTTCACTAACCTCCACGAACACGGCCTAGCATATGCGATTGCGAAAGGCAACCATGCTGGCCTCCGCGAACGAGGAAACAAGGTCTTCTCGTTACCGCAAATGCAGCCAAGAAGCCTGCGAAGCGAAGGGCAAGTATGTTACCACCAGCTGGTTTTGGCCAATGCCAAAATCTCCAACGGGGTGCTCGATATACGTTGGGAACGCAGTGCGCACAAAAAACATATGCTGCCTTACCAACTTCGACATTCCGAACTCAACGAAGCCGTCAAAAGTTTCAATCAAGGTCATCTCGACAAAAAGTGGGTCCTACACCCAAGCTCCACTCTAAGCCAAATTCTGCAAGAGGGCTCAAGATTAGCTCGAATGCCTCGGGATCCGCACGAAAGGTCCTTATAGACTAACTCGACGTTTTGGAGCTGACAGAACTGTTAGATTTGTATTTTGAGGTTGTCTTCCTGTACTTATGACCGAAGTCAATCGTTCAAGTTTCAAAAGCTCCACGACACGAAAACTTGCACAGAATCCAAATAAATGACCAAGTGACCAAATTGTTAGTTGCAGCAAGTCATAAATGACTTGGGGTCGCTATAGGAACGGTCTAAACTATGAAAATAAGGCAATAACGCAGAGATGACCTGGAGGGTCATTACAGTATGTGAGCAGAGGCTTATGTGTAGCAGTGTCGTGTGAAGAAGAAGGGACACGAAGTTGTGAAGAAGGAGCAGGGAGTTGCAGATTACCTGATGTCTGCCTGGTACGTAGCCGTTGTTGTAGGAGTGAGCATTGCTAGGGGAATAGGTTGTATTGTTAGCCTTGGACTCTACAGGGATTGAAATTAGTGATGGAATAGAGAGAGGAGGAGTTTGAATTGTTGTTGGACTGTTCTCGTTGGAGTCAATAACTCCCCAACTTAATTGGAAGTATATTTCCGTAAATGGATGAGCATATTTTTAGAAGTGATTCATTATCAAAAAACAAGACATCATGACTTAATTTTTTTAAAACTGAACTGCGTCAAAGCATACATGAGCATGGTGAGCCTAAGAGATACCTAAATACACACGGGGTGGACCAGGGTTCAAGTTTATTTTTGGTACATATAACGTTTAAGCCATGGGTAATAGAGATGACCAAACTTTTTTTAAGGTGGTATAGTCAGGACTCAGGAGATCTACCAAATAGTTTTTGATAGGGTGACTTGTCATTCATGATAGGGGTGGCAACTATCTACTAAACTTAAGCTTTGTTGGCAACTATCTACTAAACTTAAGAGTATAGGCAATTATCCGCTTACGGAATAGGAACTTATAATTACTCCTAGATAAGCTCCATAGCATTAGGAGACTTATTCAAACTATAATAAAATAGTAACAAGAGATGAATAAAATTATAATATATCCTATATGACTTAGTGAAAATAGACAGAAGATAAGATAGTTAATAGGGGGTGGGATGGTCAAGCGGCAGGGGTTGGGAGTGTTGGGTGAGTGAGGAGGAGACAATGAACTTGGATTGTCATTTATAGAATTTGTTTTCCTTTAATTTCATTAGAGAAGTCATTTGCCTCATTTTAAGAGAACTTGTTTTCGTAGAGAAATGCTTTCCAAAACATTTTGACAAACTCCATACCCAACACACCCTCAATGTTCATTTTTGCTTGGAGAATATGGCTTAAGTGAGTGTATTCTTCTTATAGTGAAGAGATGCAAGAGCCTTACGGAGGAAAGAGCCTGCAGAAGCAAAATCAATTCATTCCAACAACTGAAGGTGTTACTGCATGTATTACTCATCCCTCAAGTGGAACCATTGTGGTTGGAACCAAGGTCTGTATACTTGTTCACCTTACCTGATGGACCTTATTTTCTGGTTATGCTCAGAATACTTCTATATATATGAAGCCTTTGCACCTCATGTCATTTTATCGTAGTTTTTTGTCCCTATTTGTATTACATTAGTTCTATTCTGATATATAGCAGAATGTTTTTTCTATAAATAATAGATGGCAAACTTGCACTGAGCCGGCTCTATAAAAAGAAATTACAAGTTGTGTGACTCCCTTATCATGTCTAACATTGCATGTTCATCATTTGTAAGAGACAAGTTGCACCAAAAAACTAGTAAAGCATCTTTGTTCAAGGCTAAGTATGTTTGTCCTTATGACTTAGAAAATTCAACTGTTTCTTTCAAGCCAAATAGTCCTCCAGATGATGTGTGGTGTAGTGTTCCTTGTCTTCAGGTACTTCTTGTTCACTCTCTTTCTTTCCAGAAATGCAGTAGGTCTAAAGTGGAGTTACAAAAATACATGCACCAAAGCTGAAATATGACCTTGCAATTCATAAAAAGATGGTCTTCAGAATATTCTTCACACATGTTGCAGACTGTTTTACACCATGCCATTTATTACGTCTTCTATATACTATTTTCAAAAGTTTTAAGAATTTCAAATAATTAATCAAATTCAAATTTTATGTTACATCTTCTGTATTGGCAACCTTTTGTCAATCTTTATTTTAATGTTTACTTCTACTATTACATACATAATACACAAGACAATGATATTTTATGGACAATAATGAGTCCAAGCAGCCACCAACCCAGCTGACAAAGGGCATTCAGATGTAGACTTCAGTCCTGCCACCTCTCTTCAGTTTCTTGTGAATCTTCCTGTGGTTTTTTTAAATGCAGTTCCTTTAGAGGCAGTAACTGCTTTATCCGTATGAAAATAGAACCTCCATCTCTTTACAGTCAAAGCCCAAGTAAACCTGAGACTGTTTCAAAAGGGATCACAATTTTAAAAGAAGTGAATAAAATTTGAAATGCTTGTAGTCTCTGGGAACCTGGTATAGTCATTGTTTATTGCTTATCTTGTTAAGATAATGCTTTTCTCAAAACTGTATGCTGGAAACATGTGACTAATAGAAGCATACATATCAATATGATGCTAATTTTCTGTTCTAACAAGTCATTATATTCTTCTGTGGATGCAGCACTCGTCGCTCCTGGTGATTTCACAAACAGGCAAGTCATTTCAAGGTGCATATGATTCTCCTTGCTCTGAAGGCAACCTTAGAAGAACCAGCTAAATCTTGCTCACATGCTTATACACATCTACCAAGCTAGAATTCAGTTGTGCATTCTAACAAGTGCAGCAGGAAGATATTGGCAGTGCATGAGCTTTAGATGAATGTGGAAAGTCTTTGTTAGAGGGCAAGGTTTCAGACCACATGTCATTTGGACGTGTACAAAGGAGTGTATTAGAGGCAGGTGAAGATTGCTCCGTCTGCTTTATGTGTGAATCATGGAAGGATCATATTGTCCTACCTGTAATGATTCATTGAAGTTGATTTCGACCCCAGCAAGTGAAGGAGGTGGTATAAATATAGCCTTCAACTTTATGCTTTGTGGAGGTGTTAGTCATAAGTAGTGGATGCAGCTGTATCTACTACACCGACTGTCTTACAATTCTGGATTTTCGTTGATAGTCTTCACTTGTCAGTTTTCGTGGTATACTTGGTGATCATTCCTTTGCATCCGTAGCATGCATATCCCTTCATTACTGTGCTTTAGCAATGGTATTGCTTGTACAGCTTCCAGGAGGTGCACCATCCACAATATTCTCCTGCTTATCATGTTAGAATTATGCATCCATCAGTTTGTCCAGGGTTCATCTTGTCAATGGATTTGATTTGGGAACTATGTTTATTTATGAAATCTTACTTCCTATTCAAGATTGATTCTTAAATGATGACTAAATATATGCATTTTCAAAGTTAATTTTGTGTAGGTGAGGTACACACTTAATAGCACTATATATTCAGCAAAACCTGGATGATTCCGAAGAGGCTCTCTCTAAAGCCCTAGACAAAACCCCTATCGGAGCAGAGGGGAGAAAAAGGTATATGGATCACGATCAATTATGATCTTGTGTCGAAATATCATAAGATCATTTTTCATCCAAAGTTGAGAAACGTAAGGTGTTTTACCATTGATATTGTGCTATGTGTGCACATCAAGCTTCAATAGGCATGGTCTAATGCCTTCTTGATCAAATGAATGAGATTTTAGAGTAGGGAACATGTTTAACATCTTTGTATTGCTCAGAATCTTCTCTAATTTCTTAAATATGCAACCTCTATGATCAATTGTACCATTCCATCAAGTATATATATAAGCATAAGATGATCATTGAAACTCAAACAGTTTCATTATGGTACACCAGTAATCCTCCAAACTTCTCCTATGCACTAAGAGTAATATTATTAATAGAAAGTCATTAGGACTAGTCTAATGACAAATTATTTTTATTTTTTATTTTTTTAAAAAAGTGAGATTTTTACTATATATTATTTTCAAGCAGTGTTAGCCTACCCACGAAAAAAACATGTTTTTGAAGCTCTATTTGATGACACCTTTTTTTTTTATGGTTATTCATTTAGGATCTCTCATAGATTGACATGCTTTTGACTTGACTACAAAGGGAGAAAAAAATTGCAATATACTAAAATAAAAATCTATTTTGCAATAATAAAAGAAATGAACAATCAAATTATTGATAATTTGTTATTTTAGAACTCAATAAATTGGTTACATTGTAGTAAACATAACAATTCATTAAAAGTCAACTTGACAAGATGAACTCAAAAAGGATACAACAAGTACAATTTTTTATTTGTGAATGCTTAAAGTTATTTGAAGCACTTTTTGGGAATGAAAATAGAAGAAGAAACCCTCATAAATTTACAACTTAAGTAGAATCATCATTCTGAGCAAAATCAAGAGATTTTTTCCCTTCATGAGCTTTTCCAAAAAAGTTTTTCATGTAATCACCAAACAAGACTTGTTTGTAATGAGCAACTCCATCACTTTCCACAAGTTGAGGCAATGGACCTATGTTTTCACTTGGCTTTGGTGTAGCAAACAATGGAACTGAAACTCTTGATTCTGAACTTGTTGTACGAACTCTATGCTCCGCGCTCTTGTATCTCCCATTACTTAAGATCTAATTCCGAAATAACAAAATATTAGGCTTCATTTCCTTTGATTATGTAAAAATCTAGTGTAAATTTAATTTTATAAGATTAACTTATTATATATGTAAATTTATTCTAATATGCTATATGGTTACCTAAAAAGATAACTATAGGTAATTGTTCGTAAAAGGAAATCAATAACCTAGAAAATAAGATTGATTATCTACTACAACAGACCATAATATAGTGTAAAAGTAAAAATTCTTTACGCTGTCAGTGTATAAAAGTGAAAATTCATTCTTACTTGCATGGTATCTCCAACATTGATAACTAAAGCACCAGGAATGGGAGGAATCTCAATCCACTCATCTTCCACACCTTGTTCAAGTTTAACATACAGACCACCAATGCCATCTTGTAGTAAAACAGTTAGGGTTCCCATGTCCGAATGCCGTCCGACGCCTACTGTTAGCTCTGGATTAGGGCAACTTGGGTAAAAATTCATGTTAACCATTTTGAGTCCTGTCAGTGATTCAAATTTTTCTTCATCTAGTGTTGCTCCAAGATTTTCAAATAATATCTCCAATAGTATCCTCACCATTTTTGTTGATGACTTCAAGTATTCAAGAGCCACATCCCTAACATGTGAAAAATATAAAATCTAACTTATTTTCTTATGTATGATAGCTAGCAAAAGTATTGTTCCAAAAGAATTTATATATTATATCGACAAACACTATTCAAATGGTGTGATTTGAGGATGAGTAGATAATTAACGTGGAACGCCACTTATGAAACTTCTTTTTCTACTTTCACAATAGAAGTCATATATATAAATTTTAAAGAATTTATTCTTTTGAAAGAAATGATCAATCAAATATGAGAGGAAAATATATTTTCCTTTATACTACATACACCCTTAGTCACATAAACGATAATTGCAAATAATCACTCATAAAAATAAAAGTAATATTCCCTCCGTCCACTATTATTTGTCATAGTTTCTATTGTTGGAATCAAACTATAAGAACTTTGACTAACATTTTTAGATGTAATTTTTCATCATATTAATATGCAAAAATTGCAATTTATAATACTTTTCATATAGTTTTTGAATATCTAAATCTTTTATTTAAAATATCAAATTAATGTAATCTAATTTTATTTTAAAAATTAGTCATATTGACTTTCGAAAAACGCAACATGACAAATAAAAGTGAATGGAGAGAGTAACATATTATTACTAGCTACAATAAGTTAAAATACATAGGATAGATTTTTCACACTTTGCATGAATATAATTAAAATCAGAACTAAAACGAAGTAATATAAAACATAATGTTTGAGGAATAAATATTCACATGATAATATTCTCTATTTAATTGTAGAATTTAATTTATATGCACTATTATTGTACTTCCTCTGTCATAGTTTATATGACTTATTTTTTTAGTCAATTAAAATAGGAATGATCGTTTCTTCATATAGAAAACAGTTTAATTTTAAAATGTTTATTTTACTTTTAATGAAATGGTTTATAATAACACAAACATCTATGACATATTTTAGATTACAAATATTAAAAATCTTTTCTTTTTCTTTAAACTCTGTATCAAATCAAACTATATCATATAAATTGAGACGAGGAAGTAGAAAAGTTTATACTAAGAATGTAACCTTACATAAAAGGTAGAATTTGGAAGTGATCAAATTAAAGAGAAAAGTGAAGAAGAGTTCCTACTTGCATTGAGGAGGCCATTGTGCATGTGCCTCTTCATCATTAGTATACATCATACTAACATAATCTTTCCATTCCAAAGCCATTTCCTTTTCAGGTACAAAACTAGTCCCATATTTAACCAAAGGACTTGGACTCACTTCTTTTAGATAAACAGCCTTTTCCATAGGTGGTTGAGCAAAGAAGTTATGTGCTGCACCTTTAAGTGATTCCAACAATTCCAAAGTCACACCATGATTTACCACTTGAAAAAATCCAAGTGTCTCAGCAGCCTTTGTAATAGTTCCCACCACTTCATCATGTTCAGGACCATGTAATTTTGATAAATCAATGGCCACCAATAGTTGATCAATATCATCATTTGAATTGATGATTTTTTGGTCAATTAATATTCTCTCTTTTGGTGGTTGTATGTATCTTTCTGGTACTATTTTAATGCCATTGTCTACAAGTCCCTTTACTCCATTACCCTTTTGGACCACAAAATCAAACAAGGCCTTACTTTCATCTATACTTGGGGTCATATTATATTCTTTGGAAATATATTTTGGTAAATCAAGATTTTGTGAATTTGAATGAGGAAGTTGTGCTTCCTATCTATACCAATTTATAGTAAATGTTTTTTTTTTTTGTTACATAGTCAAATTCTATTTTATGTTTAGGAAGCAAGATTTTGGCATTTGAAGTTGTTGGAAATATAATATGATCTAGTTGAACATTAAAAAATATGAATTTCAACATTTTTCTTTGATTCTTTATTCTAACCCTTGCTTGAATTAGTTTAGTTGTTGCATAAGAATCGATACACAAAAACTATATAATTTGGATGTCCAAGACTCCAATGAGATGTAAGGTTCATAAAAGCGTGATATTGAACCTCTAAGTAGGTGAAGACAAAGAAGAATAGTTTGTGCTTGAATAAATTTCTATCAAGTTGCAAAGAATACTATCAATAGCACACTATTCTAACAAAATAATTAGATTTGACTTATTTTAAGTGTTTTTAAGGTAAAATAATTTTAAAACACCTTTGCAGTATTTGAGTAAATTTTAAAAAATGCTTATAAATACTTAATTACAAATTAAAATGATAAAAATAAGCAAAAAAATAATCAAAAGTCAACCCTAACATACTCTTACACTTTGTTTGGATCATTGAATTGTTTCATAATGTATTGTATTGTATTGTACTCTATTGTACTGTATGGTATGGTAGATACAATGTTTGGTTAGACTGTATTGTTAGTTGTTGTTTAATAACATTTTAATTATTTGGTTTGATCATATCGTACTGTATTGTAATTTATAAATTTACAAAAATATCCTTATTTATTCTAGGGTAGGAGGTTTGACTAGATTTAAATAATTAAGATAAAGGGTAAAATAGTATTTTGAAATATTATGTAAATATATAATTGAAAAAGAAAGTAAGTAACAATGGAAACACACCTAATTGGTTGTTCCATAAAATAGGGGTTTTTATTGTTACGTAACAATGAAATTAAACAATACAATACAATACAATACATTTTAAGTAACAATCCAAACAAACACTATAGGTGTAGTAACGACACAATACAATATAATACAATATAATACAATAGATAACAATGATCCAAACATAGTGTTAGTGACACAAGAGGAAATCACACTTTTTTGGTTTTTAGTCAACTGGAAAAAAAATGAATTCTAAATACAATATTAGATCAAAAGGGTGATTAATCTTTTATGGCATGAACCATGATGCCTTTTGGTTGTCAAATTTGAGACTTTGCACCAACGTGAGTGTTTTGTTGGTAGGAAAGAAATGAAAGGAAGAAATGAATTATAAACATTGCGCCAATCATTTATCGTCACAACTCAATTGTACAGAAGTTTGGGTATAGGGCAGTAGGGGTTATCAGGTTTTACTTCATTTACAAGTTGATAATTTATACTCCTATCTTTAAAAAAAAAAGAAGTCAAATTTGATTTGGCACGAAGTTTGAGAAAATAACAAGTCTTTTTTTATTTTTGGTCGTAACTAATGTTATATCAAATGTACTAAAATATTCTTTAATCTTATAACTTTAAATATGGCACGTGAAAAACTGAAATTAAAATATTATCAAAAAGAAAAGGGATCATTCTTTTTTAAACAGACTAAAAGGAAAAACAAATTATTATTATTGAATCAAAGAAAATATTACTTTTTAACAATTTCAGAATGTTAATATATACATTTATTAAATATTTGGACGAAGCAACGTCAGATGACCAAGGGTAGATCTACATTGATGGAAGGGTGTTGCGTGACACAACTTCATCAGAGTTTTTCATTATATATATATAGATATATATTATTTTTTTAAAAAAAAAACAGTAAATCAATAAAAGAAATTAAAAGGACACTGCTTGCAAGAAATTCAGGTGCTTCATAATGTGGAAGATGTCGCGCGTTCGATTTAAAATGTTTTAAAATGTTTTTTTATCTCTTAAATTTTGGCTTTAAATTTAAAATTGTAGGCTTATCAAAAATCTACTGACACACTCTAATTCATTCTTTTATTTTAGAATTGATATAAAACTTAAAATCTTTGAGTCCTTTATCAATTATATATATATATATATATATATATATATATATATATATATATATATATATATATATATATATATATATATATATATATATATTTATTTATTTATTTATTTATTTATTTTTGTGACTTGTAAGTTTCTTAAAAAAATATATTGGTTCATGTTCATCCATTATCGTTATTCGGCATCTCGAATCTCCACATGTTAGTTTGGTTATTTTGTTATGCTATTTTTTTTTATGTGCTTGAAGTTTTATTTTCGTTTGTTCATAGTAATAATTTTATTTTATTCTATTTCATTGTTACAATACAATGAAATAATATATGATTTATTAAACTAGTGACAATTCTCCGCAATAAAAAATATTGATGAAGGCCTAACGCAAAAAACTTTGTTGATTTTCCTCTCGAGTTATTCTTGTCTTTTAAATGATGATACTATTAGAAAAAATCCTGCACATGCCACTGCATATGGCATCATCACGTTGAAGTTATAATAATTATTTTTTTGGGGTTGAAGAGAGCATTTTATTATCAAGCAAAAAGTAAAAGTTATTATAAAGTATGAACGGAATGAGAAGTTGCAATTTCTTCTAAGGCTTCATTTCTTTTCATTAAGATTAGGAGGTTTGAATCTGATTATACATATGACTATTAAGATTTTGCATAAGATTTTTGATCTGAAAACACATCTGAATATTAAGATGTAGTCATTAAATCTGAACACTAAATAATTAATGTTGTTTGTTTTCAATATCTAAATGTGCAAGTGAAATTGAAAATTATATTAATAAAATACTCAACAAAATATATCACTTTTGATAAAAGAAAAATTTAATAATCATGATTTTGAGTACTATTTTTAATTAAAAAACCTTGATAAACAACAATACACCAAAAATATTATTGCAATCAGTGTTCTTAACACACGTCAATATAAAAAAATTATTAATATAAAAAAATTACTTCAAAGGATTTTTAAAAACTTACCAGTTCAAGAGGGAAAAAATGGTGTTTATTGAGAAAAGAGAGATAGAAAGTTTTTAGTTATGAGATAAAAAGGCACAAGCAGAGGAGCGATGATTTATTATTCGGAAAAGAGCCTAAAATACCCTCAAAGTATTGAAAATGGTACAAAAATACCCTCTATCCACCTATTGGCTCCAAAATGCCCTTCTCATCCATCTATTGGCTCCAAAATACCCTTGTCATCCACCTTTAGGTTCAAAATTGACCACTTATTTAACAATTTTAAATTTAAACTATTTAAATATTTTATAAAATACTTGACGTTCAATTATTGGTTATAATTTAATTTATTAATATATTTATAAACAAACCCACTACCCACCCAATTAATAACCAATTCTAATATAAAAATCGCTCTAAACACAACTAAAACACGACGAAATTACAGATTCCTGAAAATGACATCCAAAAATATTTGAGTCCGAATTGAAGCCCCAATAAAGTTTAGGTTGAGCCGCTTATTTAGGAGGTCACTTTCACTAGGATTCACTTCCAAACTTGACTTCGAATTTATGATTAAATGTAAAGAAGTAGTACATCCCGAATAATTCATGCACTTTTTTAAAATATAATTTTATAAAATACTTACGATTTGTTTTAAATATTAAAGCTGTGATATATTATTATTTTAAAAAAATTATCTATTAAGTAACATCACATAATTGAGACGAAGGAATAATTAAGATAAACATAGTCAAACTTTTAAGTTTATCGGTAATTTTTATTTAGACACTTCAATTATCATATGTTTTGAATGATGACTTGAATGTATATATGATAATGTACTTCTATGAACATTTAAATTTTTAGAAACACTCATTGGCAGTAGCTTTCTTGTTGATGCATTAGTAATGGGGCGGGTTTATTAATTGGTGGGGTTTAATTAGTAATGGGTGGGTAGTGAATTTGTTTATAAATAATATTAATAAGTTAAATTATAACAAATAGTTGAGCGCCACATATGTTAAAAAATATTTAAATAGTTTAAATTTAAAATCGTTAAATAAGTGGTCAATTTTAAACCCAAAGATGGATGACAAGGGTATTTTGGAAACAATAGATGGTTGAGAAGGGTATTTTGGAGCCAATAGGTGGATGGAGGGTAGTTTTGTACCATTTCTAATACTTCAAGGATCTTTTAGGCCCTTTTCCGTTTATTATTTGATAACTTATCAAATGAGTCTGAATGTTGTTAAGAGCCTCTTAAATCTCTGACTCGTTCAGACCTTTTCAGACCCGTTAAAAGGTTTTTTAAAAAATAAAACAAATAAACTTAATGGGCTACTTAATGGGCTGAATCAGAATTAGCTAAATCATTTAGACCTAAAAATCAAACGTAGTTAATGAGTTGAATCTGAAGGATTAAGATTCATACCTCTGCAAATAAATGAGGCTTGAGTCTAGTTTATATTGCAACAAAGTAAAAGGGGATGACAATAGTAAATTAAAGCAATTATTTGGATCGATTTATTTTAAAAGAAAAACTCCATAACTTGGCCCATTAGAAAATTATTTTTATTTAAATTGAATCCAACTTAATATATTTATCTTTATTATAGACATTGCCTTAATATTGTTTCTGTTTTCATCTAAAAAAATTTTATTGTTCGGTAAAATTTTTCTTTGTTTCCTCTTCCTTTCCTCTTTTTTTTTTTTTTAAAAAAAAATATTTCTTATTCTTTTTTTCTTTCTTTTCCTTTCATTTTTTTTTTCAAATCATAATATTGACAGCATGATGAGAGAGTTAAAAGAGATGTGTGCTTCTCAAAATAAGTAATAATTTAGGTATGAAACTCCACTCTTAATAATTTAGGTATATATTAAACTAAAAAAAAAGGAAGGATAGTTTAGATGTACTTTTGACACTTATATTAATAATGAATGAAGAAGACCTTTGTGCTACTTCAACAATATATTCATATATGGTGATGATACCATACATGATTTGAAGAGTATTACAGGTTATATAAAATAGTCCTTAATGATATCATGTCAGTATATGATATATTGTGATGGTATCATTGAGAAATTCTAGATTCCTCCCTGAAGGACTGGTCAATAATCAATGATACAATGTTTGTTGTGTTCTAAAGGTGTGAACAGAAAATGAAGGGTTGCGACTCTCTTGTAGGGTTATGACTTTGCCGAAAGGCTGTGACCTTTATGAAAAGTTGTGTCTTTTTCAAAGGATTGTGACCTTTTGAAAGGTTGTGCCTTTTCCAAAGGGTTGTAACCTTTCTGAAAGGTTATCTTATTTCCAAAGAGTTTTGACCTTTACCCTTTGTTGGCTATAAATAGAGATGTATTCTCTCATTTTTTCTGCATTGAATTTTTCTCTCCTCTTGCATACATTTCATAGAAAACAACATCGATTGATTGTGTCTGTGTGTGTGATTCGTTGTTACATTTTGAGGTCGTTGAAATTATTGAAGTTTGAGGTACCACTACTTCTTTAATGGTTAATCCATTTTATCTTGAGAGAAATTAATCAGCAACCTCGGGTACTTGAGGGGATTAAGTTTCTTAAGGACACAATGGGTTCAGTGGACTCCGATAGATCCTTGTGTTTTTCTTTTCATCTTTTATTATTTCTGATTTGCTAATCTGAATACATGAGACAACAAACATAAGAAATTTAAGGGAAAAGGGTCAAAATTACCCTCAACTTTGTTTTATTTGTTGACTTTACCCTGCCGTTAAAAACAAATTATTTTTACCCTTACCGTTAATAAACTTAACAAATATACCCCTCCTTGGATAAAAAAACCCAAATCAATTAAAGTTATCCAATTTTAATCCGACCCGATCCACTTAATAATATAACTCATTTCTTTTACCCAAATCAACTTTGTTTTCCCCACCACCTCTCCGTGATCTCCTTCACCATCACTTTTTCCATTACTCTACCTCCTACAAGTCAACAGCTAGCCCTATCAAGAGTCAATTTCTTGCTTTCTAAGATCAAATTCCTTCTAGAATTTTCAGCAAAAGTTAACACAACCAAAATTGTAATTTCATTCTGTTTCCCAGCAAAAGCAAGTAAATTTAGTGCTCTATATTTTCCATCTTTGGCACAAATTTAGTCTCTACTGATAAATTAGTACTAGTAGTATTTTTTCCCCTTAAGGATGCAATATCTGTTTTTTTGCTTATGATTTTGTATTGGTTTGTTGTATACTAAATTTGGTGAAGATGGCAAAAAAATTCGTTGCTTTTATAGGTGGCAGCCTTATGAACTAGTTGTCAAAGCCTATGGTTCATTGGTGTGATTTAGTTTAATTTTTCAGAAGATGTTGTGTGTTGATTGGGGGAAATATTTTCTTGTCCAAAGAGAGACAAGTGTAGCAAGAAGTTGGTAAATGGGAAAAAAGATTTAAAAGTAATGCTAGTAGGAAGAAAGCTGCAGGTCTCTAGTTGTTTTTGGCCTTAACTCATAGATCGAGTTCAACTAGGCTGCTATTATATCTTCCTTTATTTGAGTTGAGGTAATAAATTTTGCATGCTTGGTTAATACTATTAAGTGGGAGAGGCGGTGCTATGGTGGGTGGTGGTGGTGGGGAAAACAAAGTTGATTTGGATAAAAAAAATGGGTTATATTATTAAGTGGGTCGGGTCGGATTAAAATTGGATAATTTTGATTGATTTGGGGGTTTTCATCCAAAGGGGTATATTTGTTAAGTTTATTAACGACAGGGGTAAAAATAACTTGCTTTTAATGGCAGGGGTAAAATCAACCAATAAAACAAAGTTCGGTTAATTTTGACCCTTTTCCCAAAATTTAATATTGATGCTATTTTCTATGGTAAGGAAATTACTTCTATATTCTGTAATCTTTTTGGTGGAAAGAAGAACAAGAACAAGAAAATTATTTTATCATATGATAAAAAAGATTTGAGATGAATTAGTACAAGTGCATTCATGCATTGCACCCCTTAGTTTTCTTTTCAATGAGAAAATTATTTTGTGCATAAAGGCTAAGATGAGCATATGTTGTCTCCTAACAATCTTTGAACATGAGTTTAGTTTCTCATTGAAATCCAATGTCTTCTAAGGAAAATTGGAATTTGATGAAAACTGGGAAAGAAAGAAATAACTTTCAAGAAAAGTGACTTGCATAGAATCATTGTTGACAGATAGAATATGATTAAATGAGAGGAAAAATTAGGTTCTATTTTTGTTTCCCTTTATTATTATTTTTTCTATCCTTTATAAGTTATGAGATTTAATTCATAAATGTTAGGATAGATTGTCATTATGTGATGATCTCATAATATATCCTTATTAATATTAATATGTATTCAGTTTAGAGGAGAGGAGTTTTTTTTTGTAGTTTTCTACTCCATTTGAAACTTGATTGTGTTTTACTTTTGGAGACTAAAATCTTCTTTTTTTTTTTACTGTGCTGCTGTGAAGAATATAAAAACTTCATGAACAAATCAAATTGTGCATTGATTCAAAGAATATAGAAATTTCACCAATTTGTTAAATACTCTGTTTGATTGAATATTCTGACTTAAATAGTACAAAATCTTCGTCAAGAATATTAAGGTTGAAGAATTCATAAAAGATAAAATCTTCTTTGTTATCTAGAAACAGTGTTGTATTTGAAGTTTCTGGAGATTAAAATCTTTTTGATTTACTACTCTGTCTGAATATGAAACTGATTAGAAGAATATAAAAGCTTCATCAGAATTCAAGGTTCATTCGGTTAACGATTTGAAGAATATAAAAACTTCATTGTTAAACTAAAAACAAGTTGTATAAAGATTGAATTTTTATTGTTAGTATTCTAAATAATAAGTGGTAATTGTGATAGAAAGGGGAAAAAAACACTAGTGACATAAAATTAGTGATTTTTGTGTCAGTAATGAGTGTTTCTATGGATTAAATCTACAAAGAAGGTTGTGTTGTCAATGTGTATTTGTTGGTATACAATTTGAAAATATGAAAAAAGAATATTGGCAATATAATTTCAAATACTTGAAAAATATTTTTGAGAACATATTTAAAATGTGGGGGGTTCTTTACTTGTGATAAACACAAAATTAGATTTACTATCTAATTAAAATTTGAAAGAACAAGATATGAAATATAATGACATTCTTTTATTATGTTAGACCCATAAAATTCTTGGAGTATATTTGATATTGTGGTCGTTGAGTCTCTCTTTACTAGTAAATATGATATGACTAGTATTAAACCACAAAATTATATTACTCGTTCGAAAGAATTGTATTCTTTGATAAAAAAGTGTCACTTAAAATATTGTGATTTTTCATGAAAAGATATGTCTATTAAAATAAATTTATTTGTATAAACATGAACCTTATTGGACCTATAAGACTATACTCATGGTAATTTCTTTAACAAATTGAATGTTATTGAAAGGTCCTTTTGAAAAGGAAATCTAGCAAGATGTTGATTTTAAAATAATGTTTGTATTTGACAAAGTTATAAAAAGTAAATAACAAAATATTTATAAGAAAAAGTTACCTCATTGAAGGTCTTTCAAACTCATTATTTCTGTTTGTTCTTACTTGTTTGAATCAAACTGTTTGTGACTTGAACGCTTGAGACATGTCAATTACAAAATCTTGCAAAAACTGATCAACTTAGAAGTTTTGCCTAACTTCTAGTGCAATAAATTAAAATGTCAAGCATGTGTTGTTGAAAGGAATTTTAATCCCTTAGAATTGATTTACACTGACATTTGTGATATAAAGTTAACACCATCTCGTGGTGGAAAAAATGCTTTTTTATTGGCAATTGCACTATATATATTGTTATGTCTATTTGCTGAATGATAAGTATGAAGCAATAGAAACATATAGGCAATATAAAACTGAAGTTGAAATCAGTTGGATAAAAAAATTGTCATGATTAAAGGTGGTAGATGTGGAGAATATAAATATTCTTTTGCTGAAATAATTTTAAAAATGAAATCATCCATTAAATTACTGCACATACTCACCTCAATTTAATGAAATTATTGACAAGAAAAAAATCGAACTTTGAAGAAAATGTTGAATGTCCTACTTATAAGTTCAGGTTCACAACAAAATTTGTGGAGGGAATGCTATCATTATAGCAAAAGAGAACAACAAATTGGATGTTCAAAAATGTTTTGTTTGTTAAGAATGGGAGCAACAAATAGAATACTTTTGTTTGTTAAGAAAGGGAGCAACAAAAAGTTTGTTTGTCTT
This sequence comes from Solanum sitiens, assembly GCA_016801875.1. NCBI lineage: Eukaryota > Viridiplantae > Streptophyta > Magnoliopsida > Solanales > Solanaceae > Solanum > Solanum sitiens. The sequence goes on along the minus strand of JABWTJ010000010.1, from coordinate 2,369,993 downwards.
CATCCCGGATTCTTCATGATAGATTCCATTTTCCTCCTAAAAAGAAATTTCTGTCAGTCACCTTGCAGCTAACCATCTTCGTGTCATCTTTTCTTCTTCTGAGTGTCTTATCCACGACCAGCGCTCAGACTTTGTTGTATCCTGATAAATTATTTGTCACCCCTTAAAGTATATACAAGCAATAGCTCTTGAAAGATAGTGATGTAACAATTTACAATACAATTTATTCCATATGAGAAATGGAAATGAAGAAACTATTTCTAAATGGGTCAAAATAGGACCTAAGACTGTGAATTGTATGTTCATTAGATATGCTACAAATAGTAAAGCATGTTGATTTATGGTTCATAAGTCCGAACCGTCGGATAGTCAAGTAAAGGGTCTAAACAACCTCCGAAAGAACTAAAGGAGAATGTACTTAACAAAGAGATTCAGAGGCGTAGTAAATGTCAATGGACAAATTACTTCCTCCGGATTTTATTTTTTAATATTTCTTCTTGAAAATGAGTGCATATAATTGAAGAAGATATGTCTTTTATAGATTCATCTTTTTTGAAAAGAGACTGTCAATAGTAAGATATATTCAATCTTTCTTAACCAAACTTGAGAGTTGGTTGATCTTCCTCCAGGAAATAAACTTTTGGGTTCAAAGTGGATCTACAAAAGGAAAAGAAAGTTGATGAAACTATTGACAAATACAAAACAAGACTTGTTGTCATGGGCTTTAGAAAAAAACAAAAGTCTTGATTATTTTGATATATAATAGCCTCTAACTAGGATTACATCAATTCAGATGTTAATTGCGCTAGTTGCGAATTTGTCAAAATAAATGTGAAAACATTTTCTTGGAGGAAGAAATTTACATGGAACAACCCGAGGGCTTTGTGGTTTCTGGTAAAAAAAGTGTGTAAACTTGTTAAGTCACTTTATGGACTAAAAACAAGTGCCCAAATAATGACATGCGAAGTTTGACCAAACTATATTGGCAAATGAATTATAGATTAAAGAATGTGATAAATGTTCTACATTAAAGACATTCCAAATCACAAGGTCATTATTATTTTTTATGTTGATGACATATTGATCATCAAAAGTGACATATTTGGCATAAATAGTACTAAGCATATGCTAAAAAGTAACTTCGATATGAAAGAAATTAAAATTACTTATGTGATTGAAAAGGTACTTGACAAATTCAAGTAGTTGAATTTCAATATTTACTAGACCCCAATAAATGTGAGCTTTGTACTTCATAAGAATGAAGAAAAAAGTGACTCACAATTGAATTATGCTAAAGTATTTAAAAGTATGATATATATCATGAATTGTACGCGATCTGATATAGAATGTGCTATTAGTAAACTGAGTCGGTTCACAAGTAATCTCAATCAAACTCATTGGATGATAATGAAAAGAGTTTTGGAGTATTTAAAACATACTTAAAAATTATTGTTTTGCATTATAACTAATATTCAACAGTATAAAAAGAATATAGTGATGCAAATTGAATCACCAGGTCAAATGAAATAAAATTCACGAGTGGATATCTATTTACTTTTGTTGGAGGAGCAATCTGTAAATCTTTCAAACAGAAATGTATCGCTCGCTCTACTATGAAATCTGAGTTTATCACTCTAGATAAGGCCGGTGAAGAAGTTGAATGACTCCAAAATTTCTTGAAAGATTTTTTTGCCCTAACCTTTAGCTTTAGTATTCATATATTGTGAGAGTTAATTTGCAATAGGTACAATGTGGAGGATGATGTAAAACAAAAAGTCTCATCATATATGACGTTGACATAATATCGTTAGAGAACTACTTTCTAGTGGAATTATCATAATTGACTATGTTAAGTCAAAGGATAATGTGTCGGATCCACTTATAAAAGGCCTAACCAGAAAGGGAGCTGATAGATTATCAAAAGGAATGAGACTATGGCCGAGGATAAGTCATTGTGGAGGTAACTCTACCTAGAAGACTGGAGATCCCATGATCTAAGTTTAAGGAGATCAAATAAAGTCATTAATGACGGTTCAACATTGTCAAAATATTTTTTATGGTTCATTCTCATGATAAGACAATGTTAAGTAACAAGGATAAAGACATTAAGATTTTTTAATGGTTTTAAGTTTGATAAAGGGAATATAAAATGGTGTTACGAGATAACACATTTAGAAATCACCTATGTAAGTGTGAAGTGTAAGCCACTTCAAGGGGAATCCGGTAACGCTAGTTCTCTGCGCACTTATAAACCAAGATGTGTTCATGGCTGGAACGAACGAAACAATGAGAACCAAAAACAGTTCAAGTGTTGCTTGTGTGACTTATGTTGTCTAGGTATACACCAAAGATCGAAAGTTCAAAGATATCAAATCTACCAATTGATCAGCATAATCGATATAAGTTCACTATGGAAAGTTCAAAAGGAAACTCACTTATCCAGATGTGATAAATCCTTATTTAAATCACACAGTTTTTCATGCATATATTTTAACAATAGTCATTCCCTATTCATGTGGGGGATTGTTGGGTTCTATAGGTGTGAACATGAAATGAAGGGTTGCGACTCTCCTGAAGGGTTGTGACTTTGCCGAAAGTATGTGACCTTTATGAAAAGTTGTGTCTTTTTTAAAGGGTTATGACTGTTTGAAAGGTTGTGACTTTTTCAAAGGATTGTGACCTTTCTGAAAGTTTGTCTTATTTCCAAAGAGTTGCGATCTTTATCCTTTGTTGGCTATAAATAAATAGGTTTTCTCTCATTTTTCTGCATCGAATTCTTCCCTCATCTTGTATAGATTTCTTACAATATAAAATTGATCAATCGTGTCTGTGTGTGATTCGTTGTTGTCATTTTGAGTTCGTCCAAATCATTAAAGATGCAGGTGGAATGACACCAGTACATTGAATGTACGAATATGTAATATAGTTGAATAACATATAACTAAATGAAAATATTGCAATAAACATGGATATAAACTCAACTAATGTAAAGAAATAAAGTAATGAGATCATTAAAACCTTACGAAAATTATTTACTCGTCTTTGAACTCAACATATTAAGTGATATATAAAATATATTTTTAACTCTATTAGAGAGATACTCTAACCGAAAATTATCACTATAAGCTACATGATGATACAACATTTCGCTCATACTGTCAAAACTGTCTTATATTGTTTTGAGATATATGACACCTCAACTAAGTGGATCTTCTAATCAATCAAGATTCATCTAAAAATATGATCCTTTATACAGGTTGGCAAGACATGATTTATGACGATTTTGAGTTGTCTGAACTCATTCTCATATTGATGTTTAATACTACTCCCAATAATACATGCATATGCTTATAATCAAATGTATAAAACATACTCTTTGTCTAGTTTGAGATAATTGCTCAAATTATCCATTTAAAAGTGGTAACTGCTCTGGAATATCTGTGAACTCATAAACTTGTTTAGAAATCAAAGTTTCTATTTTCTCAAAATAATACTCTCTTTGTTCATGTGAAAATGAAACATCTGGGAAATACTTAGTTCCCTTATACTCTTTCTCAAACTCCTCTTTACTTCCTCAAAATTTCAGTTTAAAACACAACTGTTGTCTTTAAAATATTCTTAAAATGTATAACTCAAAATAGGGTTCATGCTGGAATATGAACATGACCAAATCAACTCAAGAATCTCAATAACAATATAAAAACTCAATACTCAAAACTCAATGATACTACTCATCTCAAGAATACTCAATTTATAGCGTTCATGATGAAATATAGTCATGAATGAATCAACTAAAAAATCTTAATGCATAACACATATCAGTTCAATAATTAGAATAGAGTTTCAAAAAGAATCACAAAATTAAGAACTGAGAACTCAACATCAACTCATCTCAAGAATACTCAATTCTAAGGATAGAATCCCAGATTACTCTTTTACTGATTTGAAAATAGATGTAGGTCATGAGGACAAACTAGTCCAACACTATGATCGCCTTACATGCCTAGAAGAATAAAGTTCTTGAAGAATCTTGAAGAAGAACTTAATTAGAAGCCTTGAATCCCTATCTTGAATGAGCACCGGGTTTTCTTGAGATTCTCGAATTAGCTTCTTAAAACACTATGACCAAAACTTAGGATTCTTATTAATGATTCATAATTGAATAAAGAAATTTGAGTTGGTAAGAATGAAATTCTTGGAAAGGACTTACCTTGAAGAAGATTCTTGAAAAAGATAGAAAGGTCTTGAATGAAAGTCTTCTACTTTGATTTTTTCTTAGAATTTTGCCTTAGGGTTTAAGAGATGAAAATCTGATTGGTTTAGTCCCATAATTAGTTGAGAAATTTGTTTATGGTTTTCTTGGAGGCAAAAAGACAATAATGACCCTTTTTAAACGTTTTTTCGCCGATTAATTCGTCACTACAATGTTTCAATTTACTACAATGGTAAATAACTTTCTACTCGGAACTCCGATTAACGCAATATTGGTGGTGTTGGAAAGAAGTTTAAAATATCTTTAATTTGATAGTTATGGACCCTGTAAGTCTTTAAATTCTAAGAGATATGATCGTTTGAAGTTGACCCAAGTAGAATCCTGTATCAAAACTTACTCGGTATGGATTTCAACTCAACTCTGTGCTAGGGAATTCTAGTGACCTTTAATTCATATCCAAATTCATTCCCACACTAAAGAATTGACCTTTACATATATGGACAATTTAAAGAATCACCCAGTATGATCTTATTAACAAATGAAAAATGGTTCGAGTCTTCACTTAACACTTTTTTTAGGGTTTTACGTTACACAAATTTTAATGAAGTTAAGTTAAATCCTAGCTACAGAGGTATATGTTGTGATTTTTCTATCCTTTATGAGCTGGGGTTTTTCGTGATAAAATATTATATGATTACTTTATTTTCTATACATAACGTAGTTGTTGTCATTAGTAAAGGAATGAATTGAATATACAAGTTCCTTAAGCAAATTTGGGGATCAGTATTCCAACAGAATACTTCATAATCATCACAAGTAGGGAATATATAAAATCTTATATATATATATATATATATATATATATATATATATATATATATATATATATAAAGGTAGAAATGTGTGCAACGTAATGCGTAAAGATACACCAAGCATCAATAACCCTGGAATATTTTCTCTTGTTGAATTCTGTCTCGAAGTTTGCTTATTTTCTATTTTAATTTCTTACTCTTTTTAGTTAATCAAAATCACTTCTAAGAAGTTGCTTGGATAAATAATTAGTATTAGTTTAATACAATGAATAGTCAATTATAAGACTTAATTTGTGGAATAATACTCAGTCTTATCATCAATTTATTACTTGTTGACTATATATACTTGTGTGTGCATTAGGAAGCAACGTTATGCTCTTGTTAGCTAGCTGTAAGTCATCATAGTTAACATTATAAGCAAGATCTTATCCTAATCTGCGTGATGTCAAACCATAATGTACTAAAGTAATTAATTTGGTTATCTAGTTAAGTAATGTAATAAGGTATAAATATATAAATTTGTGGACCTTAGGTTTTTAATTATTTTTCAATTTACATGAAAAAGGAAATCACCATAGCAAATGACAGGTGACTTACTCCATACAAAATCTTCATAGTATGATGACATTGTCATTCCATTAAACTAAAGCTAATTAGTAATTAATCCACTAATTAGACGCGTTAACAATCACTTTTTCTTTGGACAAAAGCCACCACCTTCTTATTTAACATTTGGTATAAAGAGGTTATTGTTAAAAACAATCCCTAACAGACAAACATATGATGCCAAATTAGATTATTATAATACTAACAAAAAGAAAATATGACCCCATGCATCAATTCATATATCAAATTTCATAGACAACTTTTCACATGCCAAGAAGAAACTTATTGCTTTTGTTGGCCATGTTTAGTTATTAACATAACAAAAGAGATTAAAAATTTAGAGTGTTATAAGACAATGAGGGCCCATGATATGTAGATTCTCTAAGAAGTCCCATCAAGTAGGAGCATCACCTTTATATAATTGAATAAATAAATGAATAATGTAAATCACAAAGATTTGTTTTCACCTCAAATACTCAAAACCAATGTTGATAATTAAGTCTTGAAAGTGATATTTTATATAAATATATATAACTTTTTAATCAACACATATTTTCTACGCAATTAAATACATAGGTGAACGTCATTTATATTTAAAAGTTTCAATGGAACTAAGTAGTTTCGACCTACGGAATACAAAACTCTTTACGTGAGAAATCACTAAAATTTCTAACATGCTAAATTCTAACTTACTATTTCAAAGAAAAAATATATTTAGTGCTTATAAGTTCCAAGAATCTTATTTTTTGATCTTATCGAGTTCAAATTCTAAATTCATCCCCTAATAAACTATTTAATAATTCTAGAGTTTCAACAACAAATGCACAATATATTACATGCCATTTTACTTGTGGAAAACTAAATATAAAAGCATAAATATTATACTCTGTTTTATTTTATGTATCACTTTTTCTTTTTAGTCTGTCCGAAAAAGAATGCCACATTAACAATAAGAAACAATTTAATTTTAAAAAATTCTTTTACCCTTAGTGAAATCATTTTCAATTTCATAAATATCTAAAGATTAATATTTTCGATCATAATATCAAAAAAAATCTTTTTTTCTTGAACTTTATATTGAATCAAAGGATGCTACGTAAAATGATAGGGAACAGTATAGTATAGTCATAGTCAAAAGCATTTATTAATAATGGCAATGGGCACATCCCCAATTCATTTCAAATATATCACCTGCATGTGTCAATTGCATTAACAATATTTTCAAAGATGGTGGATCACAAAGGTATTCACAAAAGTAAAGCATTACTTTAGAAGATTTACTACTACAAAGTTGTTTAATTTATTACTCCAAAATGCTATCAAATATTATAAAATCATAATGTTTGCTAATTTTTTATGTGTATTTGTTCAGGATTAGTGTCGGAAAGTGTTAAAAGGTTTAAGAAAATCCTAAGCTAAATCCATACATTTAACTCCTAAAGAAAGCTAATTGGCACTAAGCATAAAGCAATTAGTTACTTTATTCAGGTTGTTTACTAAGTTAGTTATAGTAATCATGATGTTTAGTTAAAGTGTGATTTGATGGAGAAAATAGTAATAATGTAATTAGCAAAAATTAGACAAGTTGGTGGAATTTATTTTTAAATTAATTAACGAAAGAAATAGTAGTATAACATAAAGAGGTAGAAAGTCCACCAAATATATATGCTTTATGATTAATCACTTCTTCTCCATATGGTTCTTTTTTGTAAAGTCCACCAAATATATATATATATATATTTGCAATTTAACGTCACAAAGACTTAGATATTAATCCTCTTTACCTAAATATATAAAACAAAAAACTTCCAGACTAACATTGAGTTGATAATTTACCTATGCAGAGGAGGCTCGACCATAAGATCACTAAATTAAAGCATCTTTGCTTATATTTCTATTTATTTTCATCATTATTATGAACCCACATAATTATTTTGACACTTTTCTTAATACCACCAAACACTCAATTTTTTTACATTATGCTAAATTTATTGTTGTTTGTTTATAAAAAGATTAACTTTATTTTTTGATATATTCTTGAAATTTCAAACACTTCATTAGATTAATACTATTTTAATATCATTATATCAATACATGAAATTCAACACAACTATCTCAATATCATTATATCAACTTTTTACAATTTTTGAGCTAGGTTTTATTATACTCAACTTTCTATTATAATTTTTTCATTGAAAAGTTATATTGTTTACATTTTTACTTCATAAGTTTGCGTACATTCTACTTTTTGGAGACTTAATAAGATTACATTTAGTATGTTATAGTTATTCAATGTACATATGACGATTAAAAAATAACACTTTTCTATAAAAATCTGACTTTAGCCTCCTAAAGTCATATACCATAGCAAAACTAGTGATACAAAGTTTATGAAACTAAACAAGAAAACCTAAAAGAGATCAAAAGAAGCATATGTCGAATGGCTTTCTTTGTTTCTTTTTTAAACCATTTCTTAAAAAACACGAAAACATGATATGATATTATATAATGTATACGAATCAAATTCATGCCGGTTATCCTAATATAGAAATTATATGGCACAAGCTTCCAAGTTAATTATGTTGGTCAACAATCTTTTAATTTAGATTGTTAAATTAAAAGAGTGTACTTGATACGAAAGAAAAATATTTTTCCAAAAATTTCTTTAATTTTTATATGTTTGTTTAACTAAGATTTTTAGAAAATAAGTTTCTTAAAAATAAAAATGAGTTTACTTAAAAAGTAGAAAAAAACAAGTTCATAAGTAGTAGCCTATGTTATTGGGGGTCTGTTCAATTATAAGGTCATTAAAATAAGGAAAATTTAGCTAACTAATCAAAAAAAACGAACTTATTTAGTGATAATATCCATACTTTAATAATATTAGTAAACATGTCAAAAATGTCATTATTTTGAAAATAAAAAATTATTTTGATATTAATTATATTTTCTCTCTCATTATTTACACCCATGTTTTCTCTCTCATAGATTACACATTTTTCTATATTTGGGTAATTGGATAGATATTAATGTCATTTTAAATTTTCTCTCTCATTTCTTACGCATATTTTCCATTTCTCTCTCTAAATTTGTTCCAAATCAAATCCCCAGATTTCATATTCAATATATTATTATTTTCTATTATTTTCCTTTATTGCAAAATTGGATTTGAAGATTAACATTGATTTGGGTATTATGTTTTTTATATTCCTTATTTATTTGCTTATTGATTTTACTGTTTTTTTTTTTATTTTTTATTTGTTGTTGTTCTTAAATCATATTTTAGGATTTGATAATACAAAATTCTCTCTTCAATTGACGATTTCAAGAGAGTTACTAGAGGTATTGGACAAAATAATCAAAGTTCTTCCGATTTTTCATCATTTAATATTTTTTTCACTCAAGAAATAAACAACAATGTAGGTTTCACTTCTAAATCTACGGAGAAAACTGCAGGAATCCGTCGATGTGCAAAATTCCACACAAATTCATTACCATGAAGTTGAAGAAGACCAATTTATTGGAGAAGAGGTATTTTTTTCTTTTTGCATGTTCTGTGTCTTGCATGTTTAGTTGAATTTGTTTGGTAATTTTTAAGATTCAAAAAAATACATGTTACAATCCGTTTGGAAGTGTATATGGAATTTTTATTCTGTTATAGTTAGTATTTATTTTTGTATTTCATATATTTATTGTATTTTGTGTTCTTTTTTTTTTTGTGTTAGTTATGTCAATGTAACACATTTTATGAGTTTGATTGTGTATTTACTATTATCAAATAGATTTGTAAGTGTATATGGAATTTTGATTCTGTTATAGTTACTATTTATTTTTGCATTTCATAGTTTTAATGTTTTTTGTATTCATAGATTTGGAAGTGTATATTGAATTTTGTTGTTGTTTTAGTCAGTATGTATTTTTGTATTTCATAGTTTTATTGTATTTTTGTATCCATAGGTTTGAAATTGTATATTGTATTTCATATATTTAATTCATTTTGTATTTTTTTTTTGTGATAGTTATGTCAATGTACCACAGTTAGTATTTATTTTTGTATTTCATAGTTTTAATATTTTTTGTATTCATAAATTTGGAAGTGTATATTGAATTTTGATGCTGTTTTAGTCAATATGTATTTTTGTATTTAATAGTTTTATTGTATTTTTGTATCCATAGATTTGGAATTGTATATTATATTTCATATATTGAATAATGAACTGATGTTGAGAGTTTTAAGCATCTGTTACTTTTTATAAATTTTCTCTCCCCTAAATAGCTCCAGTTTGTTATATAAATTATGTATTCTTTTTAATTAAATAAAATAATTAAAATACATAATAAGGTAAAATTTTGACATTATCATTAAATATTAAAAGTATTGACACTATACCCTATTAAATACTAAAATAATGACATTTTAAAAAATTTCCCATAAAATAATGACTTAGGGCCCATTTTTTGTGAGAGGCTTTGATTTTACACAAAGGATGTGTTGGCAATGAAAACATTTTCTGAAAATGGCTATCAACTTTTTCATGTTTGGTTGGAATAAAAATTTTGAAAAATGACTTTCCTTCAAAAGTTAAGGAAAACATTTTTCACAACTCTCATCCATCTTCAAATTACTTTTTTTTTTTTTTGAAAAACAACAATTTCTAATTTTCAATTTCAAAATTTTATATTTTCACTCCGCCTTCCCCCGATCCCGATCATCCCTCCATCCCCTTAAAAAAAATTAAATTTATTTTTTTAAAAAATATTTTCAATTTCAGAATTTTATTTTTTCACCCCGATCCCGGACCCCCACCCCACAACCCACCGCCCTCGAAAAAATTAAGTTTGTTTTTAAAAAATATTAATATTTTCGACTTCAATTTTTTCATTTTTTCACCCGCACTCTTGACCTCCCCACCCCACCTTACCTCCCAAAATAAATTTTTATTTTGTTTCTAAAAAACATTTTCAACTTCAATTTTTTATTTTTTTACCCCTAGCCTCCACCCCCAGCCCCCTACCAACCCAACCCCCCGCGCAAAAAAAATTAATTTAGTTTTTAAAAGTCATTTTTCAACTTCAAATTGTTATTTTCCACCCATACCCCTCCTCCCCCCTCCCCCCTCCCCCCTACTAGCATCCCCCTACCAGCCCCCCACCCCACCCAAAAAAATTATTTTTATTTTTTAAAAATATTTTCAACTTTGAATTTTATTTTTTCACCCCCTACCCCCCCCCACACCCCGCCAACTCCCCCCCCCAAAAAAAAATTAATTTTTTTAAAAGATTATTTTTTATTTCAAAAATTATTTTCTACTCTAGTAAAAATAAAATATATTTCTCAAAAATATTGTTCATTTATAAATCAAACACTAAAAATTATTTTCTAAAAATATTTTCTACTCATCAACAAAACATGAGAAAATAAGTCATAAATCTACTTGTTTTTCAGAAAAACATTTTCCTACATACCAAACACACCCAAAGATGTACTCTCTCTCTCTCACACACACACTCTAAAAGAGAAAAAACAATGAATGAAGGTTAAAAAATAAATAAATTAGGATACAAGGTACGTATATGATCAACTTGGGTGGTTAATGTGTCATGTTAGCACAAAATATGTATAAAAATTCGAAAAAAAAAGTTCGGCGAAGGGGGTAATAAAATCCTAGTTAAGTTATGGTATGTCATTGAAATTTCAATTATAGTACATATGATACTTGCGTGTTATCCCTTTTTTATTATGTATAATTTGTGTTAGTATATAGCGAGAAAAAGAGAAAGACAAAAGAAAACTGGGCAGGGTAAGATCGTATTTGTATAATCATAAGTTTATAAGACGAAAACATATGCATTTGTATTTGTATAGACAATTTTCTCTCGCTTTATACAAACAGAAACACAATGTATACATTTGTATTTGTATTAAGTGAGTGAGGTGAGTGAGCGAGCGAGATCTGGGAGAGTGGCGAGCAGATCTGGGAGGGGGGAACGAAAATATATGTATTATATATAATTTTCTCTCGCTTTATACAAACAAACACAAACACATTTTATACATTTGTGTTTTTGTATAAAGTGAGAGAGGCGAGTGAGCGAACGAGATCTGAGAGAGTGACGAGCGAGATCTAGGAGAGGGGAGAGAGGGAAACGAAAATATATTTATATATACAATTTTCTCTCGCTTTATACAAACACAAACACATTTTATACATTTGCGTTTGTATAAAAGCGAGAGAGGCGAGGGAGAGAACGAGAGTGGCGAGCGAGATTCACCAGGAGAGAGGCAAAATAGCAACAGTTTGCTATGGGGTACAATTAAATAAAACTATGATTATAACATTTAATTTGAATTAATAGTTTGTTATTATATACAATTTTTTTTATTTAAATAGTATTCCACGGGCCCACAAATGTTATTCATTTTGTTTAATTTATGTGATACAAATAATTTGAAGAGTCAATCAAATTTTAATATGATTTTAAATATTTTAAATTAAGTAACTTATTATACTTTTTACATATTTTTCAGATAATGTGTTACTTTTCTTGTCCCAACTTATGTGTCATTGATAGAATTTCGAGAGTCAACTAAAATTGTTAAATATATTAAGTTGTTAATTATTATGATCTATAGTACTATTTGCGTAATCTTTAAAAACATATAATCAAATTTTAAGTTGTTAATTATTGTAATTTATAATAATTTTAACATAATTTTAATATGTACAACAAATTAAAATAAAACAAAAAAAAGTATAGCTATAGGAGTTTGAACTCATGACCTCTTACATGAAAGTTTTAGCTTTAACCACAAGCTAGAAGCAGCTAAATCAATTGCCACATAAATAAAAACCATGACACAGGCAGCTCAAGCTGATCAACTATGCCTTCTTATATGGAGGGTTTATCTAAAACTAATTCACATTATAAGGATGTTTAATGTAGTTAATCTTTGTTTAATGTATTAATTTGAATATTTCTATTATTTTCATAAAGATATAGTACCTCTTTAGGAGAAGTGGGGAATAGAAATCTAAGTAACACACTTATGTTGTTTTGATACCTACTACTGACTAGTACTAGCTTAATACACAAGCTATAGGACATTTACTTCATAGGTTCTCAAAATAATTGTTTAAGGGGTGATTATCTTTATTGTGGCTCATCATGTTGGATCTTGCCTTCAACTTTACATACAACCAGACAAGAATGATAGGGATAAAATTGAAAGCTCAAAAACATAAACAATCGAAGGTATAATATGACAAAATAACGATGACAACAAATAAAAATAATCATAAAAAAGTTATTTAATCCTTTACTATAGTGGAAAATCACCCTAAAAGATTTCTTGTTTGCATAAAAAATCTTCTGAGGGACATGTAAAAAATTAAATTATACTATTGGTATATTACAACAAATAGGAAAAGGTAACTTGTCTTGTTTTTCTAAAATTATCAAAGGGAGCTTCCGCAAATAGTCACTATAACATCAATAAATTTAATTGTAATTCATAGCTATAGTTTACATATTTACAGGTTATAGCTACATTTAAGTTGTCTTTTTTGTATATTCACAGATTTGTATAATTCACAGATTTGTATAATTCACGGATACGTTTGTATAATTCTATTATTTTTGTATAAACTTGAAATAATGAATTGATACAATTACAAACATCGATCAGAAGTGTAAATAGCTATACAGATTTTATTATATGAATTTTGAATTATACAAAAGTTATGCAAATTCTGAATTATATAAAACTAAAAGTTGAGCCGCTTAATTATAGCTAAAAGTAGGTCGTGAATTATAATTAAGGCAAACTATAATTATGTTAACTAATTAACTAATATATATTTGCTTGTACGCGTAATTTTCCCAATTATTAATTTGGAGGGTTATTTATAATTATAATTTTTTTAGGTGACACATATAAATGTTCTCTAATTCAGAAAATCAATATCTTTTATATATATATACATACATACATACATATATATATATATATAAAGAATGACATAATTGAGAATAATGAATGTTTTCCATTACATGGTGCATTGCTAATTTTATTTTGTCCTATATTATAGTGGTCTTAACATGCTTAAGAAGCTAATTTATTTATTTAATCGTGTGATTGGCTGATGTCCCTTTCAATGTCTAGTGCTAAACACTATTTAAGTACATGTTTAGAAATAATTAGTAACTAAATCAAAGATAATCCACCAAAGGATGTTTACATATGGCTACAAACATTGATTTGACTTCATATCTCCCTAATAAAACAACAACAACGAATCCCTAATAAAACAACAACAACGAATCTACAATTGCTTGTCACTAGGATATCAAAAGGAAAAAAGGTTACTACATACACCCCCCTCTAGTTGTCTTGCATTTTCAACTACATATTTAAGCCTTTTAAAATAAATAAATAAATAAACTTAAAAAAAAATAAGAGACCTGTTGAGGTCCAATTTTATTTGATCAAAGAAGTCCAAACAATGCAATGGACTAGCCCAAAAGGTTGTGGCCCAAAATTAAAAAAACAACAACAAATATTCTCTCAGTCTCATTTAATGTGACTGACTTGTTTTAGTCAGTCTCAAAAAGGACACATTTTTATATTAAGTAACAATTTAACTTTAAATTGTTCGTTCTACCATTGATCAAATGATTTATAATCACATAAATATCTATCATTTATTTTAAACCATTGGCTAGGAAAGTATAGTGGTTAAACAATATCGTCCGGTTATAGATTTCTTAGAAGATGGATGGTTTGATTGCTTAGGTTCGTCCCTCCTTTAGTTGAGCATAACCGTGAGCACCAGCTTGATAACGAAGTTGTATCTCGTTTGAGAAAAGGTGGTGAGAGGGAACCCAAGGAGTTTGTTCTTGATTTTGAGGGTATCTTGAGAATTGGGAGAAGGATCTGTGTGCTCATGGTAGGCGAGTTGATTAGACTGATTCTTGAGGAGGCCCATTGTGCTCGATATTCCATCCATTCAGGGGGCGGCGAAGATGTATCGCGATCTTAGCCAGCACTATTGGCGCTGTGGGATGAAAAAGGATATTGTAAATTTTGTTTTAGGGTGTTTGACTTGTCAACAGGACAAGTGTGAGCACCAGCGGCTCAGATATTTCAGAGGATGTCTATTCCTACTTGAAAGTGGGAGTTGATCACTATGGACTTCATTGTGGGACTACCTACCACCATGGGTGGTTATGACTCCATTTGGTGGTTGTTGACAGTCTGACCAAGTCCGCCTATTTCATCCCAGTTCGGGTGAAGTATACGACAGAGAAATTAGCCGAGCTTTATATTAGTCCAGTTGTGAGACTACATGGAGTCTTGGTCTCTATCGTCTACGATCAAGGTTCTTTGTTCACTTCTTAGAGCCTGTTTGAATGGGCTTAAAAGCTGGTCAAACTGACTTAAAAGTCACTTTTTGACTTATTAGAGTGTTTGACAAATATCAAAGTAACTTATTTTAAGCCAAAAGCTAAAAGCTAAGTGAGAGTTGCTTTTGTTTTTCCAACTTAAAAGTCATTTTATGTTGACCATATTATCTTTTTACCCTTAATTCTTTTATTATTATTATTATTATTATTATTATTATTATTATTATTATTTATTATTATTATTATTATTATTTTATTTTATTATTATATTATTATTATTATAATTATTAGTATTATTAATATTTCATTTTATTATTATTATTATTATTATTATTATTCTTTATTTTTTTATTCTTTATCAATATTATTATATATTATTATTATTATTATATATTATTAATATTATTGTTATTAATGTTTTATTATTTTTATTATTATTTTTATTTATTTTATTATTCTTTATTATTATTATTATTATTTTCATATTTTTTTATCATTATTATATATTATTATTATTATTATTTATTATTATTATATATTATTTATTATTATTATTAATATTTTATATATTATTATTATTTATTTTATTATTTATTATTATTATTATTATTTTATATATTATTATTATTTATTTTATTATTTTTTATTTTATTATTATTATTATTATTATTATTATTATATATTATTATTATTATTATTATAATATTAATTATTATTATTATATTATTATTATTATAATTAGTATTATTATTATTATTTTCATATTGTTGTATTATTATTATTATTATTATTATTATTTATTATTGATAATTAACTATTATTATTATTATTATTATTTATTTTATTATTTATTATTATTATTATTATTATATATTATTATTAATATATTATTATTTTATTATTATCATTATTATTTATTTTATTATTCTTTATTATTATTATTAATATTTTATTATTTATTATTATTATTATTATTATTTATTTTATTAT
The DNA here is from genome assembly GCA_016801875.1 of Solanum sitiens. Lineage (NCBI taxonomy): Eukaryota > Viridiplantae > Streptophyta > Magnoliopsida > Solanales > Solanaceae > Solanum > Solanum sitiens. Next base: position 2,353,967 of record JABWTJ010000010.1, on the reverse strand, counting down.
TCTTTATTATTATTATTATATGTTATATATTATTATCATTATAATTATTATTATTATTATTATTATTATTATTATTTTCATATTATTATTATTATATTATTATTATTATTATTTATTATTATTAAATATTATTATTATATATTATTATTATTATTTATTATTATTATATATTATATAATATTATTATTATTAAATTAATCAACTTTTATCATGTTAACAGCTTTTGAGGGTATTTCAGACATTTTGATTAAAAAAAGTGTTATTTGCCTAACACATCAACAACTTTTTTTTTTAACTTCAACACTTTTATCCAATCACATAACTACTTATTTATAATAAAGTTCCAGTACTTTCAAAAGTACTTTTTAAAAGCTACTTTTTTAAGCCCATCCAAACGGGCTCTTATTTCTGGAAGGCATTACAACATAGCTTGGGTTAACGGTTAGATATGAGTACATGTTTCTATCCTTAGACAAATGGTCATGCTGAATGCACTATTAAGGTGTTAGAGGACATGTTTCGAGCTTGTGTGATCGATTTTGGTGCTAGATGGGATTAGCATTTGCCATTAGCAAAGTTTGACTACAATAGTAGTTATCACTCTAGTATTCAAATAGATTTATTTAAGGTGTTATAAGACAGACGGTGTAGATCTCTGATTGGATGATTTGACTTAGATGATATGGACTAATTAGACATACTTAGAGATGATATAGAGTAGGTCCATATGATCTAGGGTAGACTGTTGATAGCCTAGAGTCGACAAAAGACTTATGAAGCTTAGAGAGCTCAAGCTCAAGTGTTCATGAAGGGTGATCATATTTGTCTTAGATTCATGGGTGTGATGAGGGCTCAGAAAGAAGGGGCAAGCTTAGCCCTAGATTCATTGGACCCTTTGAGATTTTGAGTCGTGTGAGAGAGGTGACCTATAAGTTGGCCTTACAACCTAACTTGTTAGTTGTGCATCCTATATTACATGTCTCAATGCTTCAAAAGTACGTGCTAGATTAGTCCCATGTACTTTCATTTAAATTAGTTTAGTTGGGTTCGAAATTACCTTTTGAGGAGGAGCGTATAGTTAATTTGTGTAGGTAGGTCCAAAAGCTTAGAACCAAGGAGTTTGGTTCAGTGAAGGTGTAGAGGAAGCACCATTCAGCTAGGAGGTGACTTGAAAGACAAAGTGAGATACGCGTGCCAGATACTCTCAGGTTTTTTAGGCTTCAGGTACTTTCTTTTACATTATGTTTGAGGACAAACATGATTTCTAGTGGTGGATAATGTAATGACTCAGTCAGTCATCTTTAGAAAGTTTCATAAATTTACCATTTTACCCATTTTGATATTGACTCCGAGTTGTTTTTATGTTGAGTTTTGAATGTTAGTTTTGAACTTTGAGTTATAAGTTGAGAATTTTGTAAGTTTTGAGTTTGAAAGGCTTAAGTTGTTAAGAAATGATTTTTGGAATCTTTTGGAGTCTCGAGTGTTAAAAAGGAATTATGATGACTCCATTAGTTTTGAAATATGGAATCTGGTTGTGAGAGTTGTTGATTTCAAATTTGGAGCTTCTTGAAGATTTGAGATCCTAAGTTGAGAAATTATAGAAATTTAGACTTTGGGTTGACTTTGATCAACATTTGGGGTTCGAATGCTCGAACCAATATTTTGAGAGTTTCGTTGGATTCGGAAAATCATTTTAGGCCTAGGTGAGTACTTGGTTGATATTTTAAAGGTCCCAAGCTTGTTTTGTTTTTTTCAGACGCTATGTTAGTTTTTTGTGGTTTTTACAAATTTGGGTCAAGGAAACTTTCAATTCGTGTTTCGACGGTTTCATTGAATCCAGAAAGTCGAGTATAATTAATTTGCATTTATGATTTATGTGTACGGGGTTTCAAACGAATCTTGAGGGTCTTTTTGATGATATTGTATTGACTGATGTTATGGTGCTGCAGTCCCCGCTCTTGCAGAGGGACTTCCCTTTTGTGATCTTCGCTTTAGCAATGGCCGGCTCAAAAAAGCGAGACTGATCTTATGGACGGGGTTAACTTAAGAGGATTAGGACTCACTTTAGAGATGGTAACTTAATCGGAGATTGGTTTGCAAATGTGAGACCCCAAATTTTTGTGGGGTTCGCTTAAGCGACATCAAAGAGGGGTTTTGACCTGCAAATTTCAGGGTTTTAGCCTTACTTTTCATTTTTTGAGTTTGGTAAACCCTTTGAGGCGATATTTGAAAAGATTTCTTATGCTAAATCATTTGGGTAAACTTTTGTGATCCTAAAACTTCATTTCTCTTTGATATTTTATGATTTTAACATAAAAATGTAGGATTTTGATTGGAAAATTACTAGAGATTGTGAGCTGATTTTAAGTTCATTTTCAAAATAATTTTTACCAATAAGTTTCAAATGTCTGGGTAATGATTTCAAGTAACGAAGTCTAGATTCAAATTTGATTTCTCTTTGATTATTTATGATTTTAACATGAAAATGTAGGATTTTGATTGGAAAATGACTAGAGATTTTGAGCTGATTTTAAGTTCATTTCAAAATAATTTTTACCAATAAGTTTCAAATGTCTGGGTAATGATTTCAAGTAACGAAGTCTAGATTCAAACTTCATTTTTGAATATTGGATTTTATTTCATCGATACATTTTTCAAAGTATATAAGTAGGATAATGTTGTTTTTGGAAATTTGTTGGGAATACTTGATTGATATAGATTGTGGGGCTCTGGACATTGGTCGGAAGGGGCTCAAGTCATGGAGTGACTAGTTGATTGAATTAAGACAAGTGATCTCCAAAATCTTGTAATCTAGTAGAATTTGTGTATTTCCTTCATTGAGTGTGTTAGGAGTGATGAATTGAGATGAGGGACTCATTGTTCCACTTGATAAGTCTTAATGAATAAAAAAGGAGATGAAAGAAAAGGCTATGTATTGATCATAATGTTTTGTGAATTGCCTTGTTGTGATCCCTATTTGATTGATTGATGAAGTGATTGATAGCATGAATGTGGACTTGAATTTTTTGAAATGTTGTCTCTTCCTTCTGGTGTGAGCTTACTTATGTTCATTGATTATTGTACACCGTGATGAGACTTGTGATACAAAGACGACGAGAAATGGTTCCGGCTAGGTTTTATATCATATCACCGGATGAAATCATTTTCCATCGACTTTATATAATGTCATCCGGGACCATTTCCCATCGACTTTATATAATGTTCATTGATTGTTGTACACCGTGATGAGACTTGTGATACAAAGCCGACGAGAAATGGTTCCGGCTAGTGATATAAAGTCGATGGGAAATGATCCCGGCTAATGACATTATATAAAGTCGATGGAAAATGATTTCATCCGGTGATATGATATAAAACCATGAAAAATAGTTTCGACTAGTGACATGATATAAAATCGATGGGAAATGGTTTCGACTAGTGATACAAAAACGATGAAAAATGATTCCAGCAAGAGTTTGACTATTGGGACTATGTATTTTAATTCTTATGTTTTACGTATTTGTTAATTGTGATTGATAATCTTGTTATGTGTGATTGATCTACTTGACATTGAGATTGATTTACTTGATATGTAGTGGTTGTTGAACTATGACTATTGGACTGTGAATATTTTTGAGCCTTGTGAGTTGTGTACTGTAGAACTGTTAGGTTGGACTGAATTTTGTACATGTTGTCGTTTGAGAAAGTTCGATTGAGATGAAAGGATTATTCAATTTCTAAATAGATTGCTTCGTTTATTTTTTAAAAATCACATGAAAAGAGTTATAAGCTACAATAATTAACAATTTTAAATATTTCAAAATCATAGAAAAATTTGGTTGACACGAAAAAATTCCCATGTTCCACATAAATATATATTATTTGAAACGACATAGAAAGATTATTATAAATCATTTAATTAACAAATTCAAATATATTTAAAAACATAAAAAATTATTTGACTCTCCAATTTCAAGGGATGGACATAAAATACCAAAAATTGAATTATCGAACCAAATCATTTTTTTTTTTGATAATTTGGTACCCGGTAATTTGATATTTGATATGATATTTGGTAATTCTGGTATTCGATATGGTATTCGGAAGTAATTTTTTTTTTTGTTTAATTTGGTATGCAACATTAGTACTATTTGGTATTATCTGGTATTCGGTATTTTCCGAATATCAAATCATTAACTTAATGAAGGTCAAACATCAACATACATTACTCATTAGTACAAGCTCAAAGAGAAATTTAAAGAATAAACATAAACAACTCAAATGCATATGTATTTTTGTTATATCAATTTGTTTTTCTTGATATTTTCTTACTTGTTGATCCACTATTACATTGTGTCTACATAAAAAGAAATGTAAATAATTGGAGAAATAATATTGACTTTGTAATACAATCAGCCATAACTTCTAAACAGTATTGCCGAATATCATATCAAACTAAAGTTTAGTTTATTGATTACCAAACTACAATAAAAAATCTAAAAATTTGATATTTGATATCTACTTTTAACTATCAATTATCAAATCAGTAAACCCAAAATTTAAAAATTCTCAATCAAATATCAAAGGCCTACCCTTATCAATTTTATATATATCACATATTTAATATAAAGTTAATAATATATATATTGAGCCATATCAGCCTAAACTCCTAGATCTAGTACGTATATACAGTTGCACCTCTCTCCTTTTTTTTTTTTTTTTCCTCATATGGTAGTTGTAGTAGTTAACTATTGTTGAAAATAAATGGTTTTGACTTATTTATATTACATGGTCGGTCGACTTGTTACATCAAAGTTTGTCGGGCTCTCTTTAAACTATAATGATTTGCGATAAAGTCGTAATTTTTAACATTGATTCTATATTAATGGTTCACTTTTTATTTTATATGATATTTATAAAATGAGATGATTTTTATTAAGTTATTTTTTATTTATATTGCTGAATATCAAAATAATTTATAAAAAATATATGCTTAATCGCGTAGGGTATTTAAATAGATATCATTGAAATAGAGAGTAAATTGCTTAGTCAACCATATTTAAGAACTTACTTATAATATCACTTTTGTTTCTTTTCGGACCACAATATCACTTAATTATGCATATTTTCCTCAAAATATACTTTTTTTTTCCTAATTAGATATCATGTCACATAATTATTTTTTTAATAAAAAGTTTTTAAGAACACAATAAAAGCTCATTTAGTGTCTCTATAACCAACTACTTTTAGGTATTCAATTGAAGCATTTACCCTATTTTTGAATTTCATAAAAGATAATCAAATTAAAATTAGCTAATACTTCATATGTCTCTAATTATTTATCCACTTTTGAATTAGCACACATATAAATTAAAAAATAATTGATATAGTGAGTTTACTATTTTACCCTATTAATTATAAAGTGGATAGATTAAAAATTTAAAAATTTCAAAAAGTTTTAACTTTTTTTCAAAGTCATTAATTGAGGGTATAATAGTAAAAAATGTATTATTTTTTGATTTGTCAAAATGAACAAGTAAAAAAAAAAAGTAAAAAAGTGGCAAAGTAATTAGGAATAGAGGGAATACTTATTTTTTATTTGTCAATATTTATATAAACAAATTATAATAAGAATAAAAATATAATTAAGAATATAAGTTAATAAAACTCATATACTAAATGCTTCAATAGAATATATATCTAAAAGAAATTGCTTGTAAAGACATTAAATAAATTTTTATTGTATTGTTAAATGGATAAAAAAATAATGTAACCTTTAGAACAGAGGAATATCTTTTAAGAAAATTAATAATAGTATGGCGATATTGTTTTCCTAAAAGAAACAAAATAATATCAAAGTAAATTTCTAAACATGAGTGATTATTTAAAAAAATTACTCTTGAAATAGATGCAAAGTTATTAATGAACTCTTTTAAAAGAATTTTTGGAAAACTTCTCACTTTGTTTAGGTTTTCAAAGAGTATTAATTATTAGTGTAAAATGAGAAAATTTTATTTAATTTTAAATTGATTTAATAAGTGGACAAGTAATTTACAAAATATATTTTTAATAAAGTGGTTAATTAATATGAGACAAGGTAATATTATAATTTCTTCAAGTACTCTCCAATCTTATATCATTTACCACACTATTGAAAATATTTATTTTATATATGTATAGCGAAATTATATAACTGTTTTCTTTTCTATATGTATAGCGAAATATACATATTTATATTTGTTATAAAGCGTAATTATGCAAGCTATATCTATAGTATATAAATATGATTTTTATGTTTGTTATATGTGAAAGTTTACTACACTTATATCTCTTATAAGGTATATCTTAAATAAATATATTGAAATATACTTATTAAAAGGTAAAGATAAACTATGATTAGAGTTTAAAGAGTTTTTATTATGTAATTTATGACAATGGAAGAAGGGAAGTAAGTAAAGAAACTAATTACAAATGAGGGAGAGTAAGTAAAGAAACTAAATAAAAATGAGAAATTCCTATATAATAAAATAGGGACAAAAACCTAAATATATAATTTAAGTATCCTAACTCCTATATAATAGTAATTTGACTTTTCACCAACATAGTGATATTATTACAAAGTACAACAAAAAGAAAAAAAATCGAAAAGTCAAAAAAAAATAATAATCAACCAATTCAATATGAAATAATATTTTAGAGAAAGGACATAAAATCATCACTGAAGTTGTTCCAAATTTTAAAAAGACACTTTAACTTTACAATTGTTCTACACTAAATAATTTTGAATAGATATTATTACATTATTTTTTCGTCCATCTGACACAGAGAGTGGTGTGACTCTCTCAAAGAGAGTGAGCAGCCTAAAATAACTAATATAATTTTATTTTTACTAGTATTTTATTATAAAATATATTTTCTTATTTTTCTTATTATTTTAATTTTTTTTTCTTTTTGTTTTTTCTCTTTCTTTCTTCTTTCTTTTCAAAAATTCATTGTTATCTCCATTCATTGAAGTTTCTTACTTTCAATATCACCATTTTTACCACAACTTCACATTTTTTTTTAATTACTATTAGTTTTACTCTCTTTAATTTTAAAATTTTATCTAAATATTTTCTTACATTTCGAACAATTTGAAAAACTCATTAGATTTCAAAATGAGTAGGAAGTATCATATAGTTTTTTATTCGATTTCAATTAAGTTCTTTCAATTTTCTGGAAATTAATTGATTCTTTTAAAATTATCATTTCTAATTTTGAATTTATATGAAATGAGTAGTTGATAATACCTTCAAAATTTTAAATTTTCTTAAAAAAATAATTAATGTTGTTATCAATAATTGAATAAAGTCTAAATAATAGTATGAATTTTTTAAAATATTTGACCGGAGAAGAAGAAGAAAAAAAATGAAAAAAAAATGAAAGTGGATTTCAATTTGACATGGGGGGTGGGAGGTGAAGAAAAAAAAATGGAGGGATGAATCACTTGAAAGAGGGAGATGAAAAATGAAATAAAATTTAAGATATATCAAAAAATTCAAAAAGTAAGAGAGAGAAATAAAGAAAGAAAAAGATAAAGGAAAATTTAAAATGAAAAAAATTATATTTTTAATTAAATTAACACGTGTCATGTAATGATTGGTGTGTGAACTCACTTGCTTCATAAAATTTGGGGTTGATCGAAAAATGATATGATAATATCTGTTCAAAATTGTTTAGTGGGGTAATAGGACAGTCGCAAAGTTAAGGTGTCTTTATGAAAATCTGAGACAACTTCAATGGTGAATTTATATCTTTTCTCAATATTTTAATTCTTTAATTTCCTCTTATTTTGTTATTTACCTTCCACAAATATCTCAATCATTGTAACCAAAAGCTAACTCTCTATCTCCTCTTCTATGAAAATCATTTCAATGGCTCAAAGCAACAATGTGGTACCCCAGCCATCCATAATTAGTATATCGATATGGTACCCAAGCCTACCATATATAGATATTTTCCGTACCAGGCGTAGTACCCGAGCCAACAGTTTATATATACCAAGTTTAATAGTCGAGCCAACTGTGGGGATATTTTTTACCAGACATGGTACCCAAGACAACCAACAAACACAGATAATCATGCAAAATCAAAAACACATAAAAAATTACACTTCAAACCGCAAGTCACATAACCGGTTCATTGCATGAAGTTATCAACGCAATGTAATTCCATATGCCTCCCTATGTTTTCCTAAACACGTATTGTACAAATGATACTACAAAGCAGTAGACATGCATATATACATAAATTAGAAATATAGAACCATTATCTACCTTGAATATATCAAGCCTCTTGGAAACTCTAAAGAACTCGAACTTTCTCTTTTGAATTGTCTTGACTTGTTTTTGGTCTAAAACAATAAAGACAAGTAACAATTAATCACAAAGGCCTAATCATACTCGAATTATACTCAAATCCTAACCTTAGGAAAATTAATGATCATCTTCCCTAACTTAGGGCTTCTTCCACCATTAAATCATGTCAAAACCCCTCCCCCAAGAGGAACATCTTAGATTTAAGCCACGCATGAAGAGAAGGAAAAGAGGAAGTACGACGAAAAGGGTATGAAATAGGTTGCATGTACAAGGTTGGGGAGTAATACTCTTACCATTACTAATTAGTTTTGTGGAAAATTGAGTATAAAAAACCCTAACTCGTCCATCCCAAGTCCAAGAACAAAAGTACATAAAATAGGAGTGTTTGAGGCTGCTTCTGTATTAAAACAAATTTAATCGCACTATAGCGAACCAACCTGCTCTAAGACCCCACTACTGCAGAACATACCCTGCTATAGCAGTCTTCACACTACACTATAAAGGTCTAAGTCCCGCTATAGTAGAGTATCAAACTTTAGAGACTTGAAAATCCTTAAAGTATCATTTTTCACAACATGTTTTCTTTCCTTGACGTCCCAAACTCTCTTTCATGCCAAATTTATTTTCGAGTCAAATTCAGTTTCGTGAAGTCTCACATGTTCCTTAATGCCTTGTCTACAAGAATATATCATCCAAGCCTTGAAATTACACCCGACCCATTCTAGATGACCCTAGACCGCTCCTAGCGTAAATTCCATCTACGGTTAACCTAGCATAAAAATTTGAATTCGGTGCCTAGACAGTACAATAGATATCAATTTACCCATTGCTCGCTCCCGAGTGATTAACCAAGAAAAACTGTGCTAAAGTAGAATAGAGGGTAGTACCTGAATTCTTGAACATGTGAAGGCACTTCTCTCACATGTCCCTTTTATTCGCACAAGTAGCTTCCTTAATCGGACAATGTTTTCACTAAACCTTTTGATTATTTGATCTCTTTGGTCCTCAACTTCCACACCCCCAATAAAGAATCACAACCGATTTCATACTCCAAGTCCTTGTCGAACACTATTGAGTCTCATGTAATGATATATTGTTCATCCCTATGGTACTTCTTTAGCATAGACATATGAAAAACTGTGTGAACTCCAAAAAAGTTGGGTGAAAGTGCTAACCTATGAGCCACTAGCCCCAAACCCTCAAGAATCTCAAACGGACCAATGTAGAGATGGTTGTTACCATACCTCACAAATCCCTTCATAGGTGAAACCTTCAATAGAAATTGATCACCAACCTGAAATTCCATGTTCCTTACTTGCAATCTTCACATTCTTTATACCTAATCTAGGCTGCCAACAACTTATCCTGAATTCCTCTCACCCTTCTCTGAGCTTCCCTAACCTAATAAACACCTAATGGTTTCACATCCTCAGCCTCAAACCAACCTATGGGCGATCAACATCCTCTCCCTTAGAGTACTTCAAAAGGTGCCATATCAATATTGGAGTGATAATTATTATTGTAGGAAAACTCACATAAGGGTAAGAGTTGATCCCAAATGCCCCCAAAATCAATTACACAAGCTCTTAACATATATTTCGACATATGAATAATCCTCTCTAACTAACCGTTGGTCTGTGAATGGATGGTTGTATTGAAATTGAGTTGAATGCCCAACAATTCTTGTAACTTTCCCTAAAACTTTGAAGTAAACTGAGTGCCAAGGTCTAAATAATAGAAAGGGGCACCCCACATGATTACTATCTCCTTGACATTGATCTTCGCCAACTGTTAGGAGTTGTAATCCACTCTTATGAGATGAAGTTTGCTGATTTAGTCAACTTGCCAACAATAACCAAAATTAAATCATTTTTTCCCCACGTCTTAGGTAGTCCCATAATGAAATAAATGATTTTCCCTTACCACCTCCAATTAAGAATGATCATACTCAGTAATGTCTTTATTCATACCATGCCACTTATAAAAAGTAGCCTCAAATTTCTATACATCTTGGTTACACCCAAATGAATAGAATACCACAAATCACAAGACTCTATCAACACATTCTAGATCAAGTCACCAACCCGAGGAACACAAATCCTCCAACTAAAATTGAGCACACCATGACATCTGGGATCTTCCCATACACCACCTTACCTTTTGAGTTTAACCAATTTTTTATACTCAAATTGCTTAACCTTGATTTCTTCTATGAATGCGGGCTCAACCTCAGTACTGGCTAACACTCCACCCTTCTCAGAAATATCCAATCACATGAACTTAGACTCCAAAGTATGAATTTCTCTTGCCAAGGGTCAAATAAAAGCCCCCAAGCAAGCCAAACTTCTCATGCTAGTTGTCTTTTAACATAATGCATCTGCCATCACAGTAGCCTTATCAGGATGGTATTGAATGACCACATCATACTCCTTGAGCAACTCTATCCATCTATTCAGCTTCAAATTTATGTTCTTTTGAGTGAACACATGTTATAGACTTCAAACTTATCCCTATAAAGAAAATGCTACCAGATTCGAGAGTAAACAATACAGTTGCCAACTCCAAATCATGGGCGGGATAGTTCCTATCATGAACCTTCAACTATTTGGAAGCATAGGCAATAACATTTATTTCCTACATCAACACAACACCAAATCCCAAATTTGAAGCATCACAATAAACAATGAAATTCTTACCTTCCACCAAAAAAGTCAAGATAGACGTTGTATTCAAAAGATCCTTAAGATTTTGGAAACTCTCTTCACACTTATCTGGACACTTGAAACGTACCTCCTTTTGAGTCAACTTGGTCAAATGCGTAGCATTAGATTCCAAGTTTTCCACAAACATGCGGTAGTAGCTAGCAAGTCCCTCAAAATTACTAACTTCTATTATAGAGTTAGGAAGAACCGAATTTTCAACCGCCTCAATGTTTTAGGGATCTACCATTACTCCTTTGCAGGTGCATTACTCAACCCAAAAGACATAACTACGAACTCATTAGGCTCATAACGAATCATGAGAAATTTATATTCCAAAGGAATTATGAAGCGATCATTATTCAAATAAAAAACCTAACAACGGTTAGGTATAATTTGATCGCACAAGTAATACGATTCAGACTTACTTCAATCGATATTATTCGCGCTCGTAGTCATATTCTTTTCGTGATAAAGGGGTGTTTTGTGTAGAAAATAATGTTGGTAACTATCGCAAGTAGCAAGTGACAAAGTAAAAATTTCACTTGGTTTAAACCGATTGAAAATGAAACTAAGTTTTTGTGTTTCCTATGAATCCTTAACTCAATAGACCCTGATATTAGTAACCCTGTCTAGTAAGTCACATGCAAGATCAGTAAATTATTTGTCATCTAATAAGTGGATGGTTGCCTAAGTAGATGAATTTCACCAGCCAACATGGTTAGTTTACGAGCGTATGCTTTACTAACCCTTACTTTTGATCCCAAATTAGCTATCCATGGTTAAGTTTATGCTATTAAATGAGGGTCGATAGCCTTAAATATACGTTACGTTGTATAGTCCAGTGCAACACCCTCCTCTTTTTATCAACAACCAATTGATCATCATCTCTTCTCAAGATAACACATGCGGATCAATGAGTGACATCACTATACCAATCGATAAGGGTTACATACATAATCAACAATCACCTAAAGAATCAATTTTCAACAGTGCTACTCGATTCCTCTCCAAAAAGAAGTCCCTTATTCATATCATATCATGATTTTCAAGAACGTAGACTAGGTACACACTCGCTCTCACAAAAGACACGGTGAAATAGCCCAGAATAATCATAATTTCTTTGGGAAATCCTTACATAGGTAAGGGGCAAACATAATTTTTAAAACATTGAAGCTTATAATGCTAAAGAATTTGTTCCCAAGAACCAATAGGTGTCTAACTCATTGATCAATTCTTCAAACAGTTGTTTAGAACAAACTTTATTAATTATCTGAATTGCTATATTTGAAAGAAAGGAAGAATAAAAAAGAAAAATCACAATCCACACATAGTGATCATCAAAAAGAACCTCACCTTCCTCTCAAGTGAAAATAATGTATGTAGAGAAAATAAAAGTGATGTTTTTAATACTACAAAATCTAAAGCTTCATCTTAGTAGGTCCCACAAAAGATTTTTTGCCACCAAATGTTTTTCTATATTAAACATCCAACCCCTCACTTCCCTCATTCCCTTCAACCAATATTCTCCTTCTCTTCTTTATTTTAATTGCTTCCATTTCTCACTACACTTTTCAGATACATAGCCTGCAAAAACTGTCACTAGGCAGTTAGTATAAAACTTTTTAAGGTAGTTTAAACTTTTGTGTACATGAAGCTAGAAAGGAGGTATTCAATTATTACATTAACTTATATATAATTAGTCAATTATCTAGTTGTAGTTAAAAGAGTTGTGTGTAAATAGGGAAAATGAAGGAGAGTGGTAGGAAACAAGGTGCAGCTTCTCCATGTGCAGCTTGTAAGTTGCTAAGGAGAAGATGTGCACAAGATTGTGTTTTTGCTCCTTATTTTCCAGCTGATGAACCACACAAGTTTGCAAGTGTGCATAAGGTCTTTGGTGCTAGCAATGTCAACAAGATGCTTCAGGTCAGAGACTTTCCTACAAATTTAAGTTTGAATTGATTCATTCCTTTTATTTATTTTTGATTTCCCACCCGCTGTCCGGTACCACATTGGAGCTTACCTGACTAAATTAGGAGTAGTGTCGAGAAGTACAATGTTGGGATAAAACGCTCTCTAAGAAAGAAGAATTCACACCCAGAAAAACTCAAAATCAAGACCTCTAATTAAAAATAAAGAAATATTTACCACTCTATCACAATCTTTGTTGGTGCATTCCTTTTATTTAAACTACTATTATAGTATAAATGATCTTTAAATTGTCAATTTGTGTAATTCAAACTTTTGGACATTTGGACAAACTAGCAACTATTTAGTGGATCATATGTAGATTTAGGATATCTTTTAAGAATCTTTTATAAAATTATTATCTCTAATTACTATTCCTTATTTCAATTTGTTTAACATATTTCTATTTTAGTCGGTTTAAAAAATGGCTCTCTCTATTTAATAATTAGTTAATTTTAATTTTTCACTTGACATATTTAAGATTATAAGATTAAGAAATAAAATTACGGTACATTTGACATATCTTCAATTTTAAATCAGAAGAGTAAAAAATATTCTTTATATATTTAGACTTCATGTTAAATTAAAATAAATTAAACAAATTGAAATAAAAAAAATGACATAAACTAATATGTTCATACAAAATTATTGAATTCACATGAATATGATACTAATAATTTGCATCCTCCCCTTAAGTGGAGACCATATATTAATTTTATATCTTTTTAAAATACATGCATATTAATATAAAATATTTATTTTTGTTACCAAAGATCAAACTAATATTAGATTATATTAGTAGGCATTTTCAGCAGGAGACAGAGGCCTAATTGTACCCGAAGGGTCAGTATTATAAAAGGAAGACAATATGTTAGATGTGATATTTGCCATAGTACTATTACTAGTGTTAGATTCTATAATACTAAACTATTACTAGTTATTTTTATCATTGTACTAAAAATAATTTCTAATGTTAATTATTTATTTTATTGAATTAAGAAAGTATTAGTTACATTTTTCTATATTTTTTACAATTAATTCTTTCACATTTTTTGTAAAATTCTCAAAAAGTTTCTTAGGAGGTGCATTAGTAAACTATTTTCTTATTTGTGATTTTTAAAACATCCTACAAAATAAAAAATGATCAACTAATATAAAATGGTGGATTCAGAACAAAACTTACCACAAACGACTCCATATAATGTCTTTTTATATGTGTATATAATACTTTAGAAATTTTTGAATGACTATCCCTAAAAATTAAGTATTGAAGATAAAGGTCACATATACTAGTATGAAAATTTTGACTAATTTCACCTTAGAACTAAAATCAATAAAAAATCTTAAATACGCCGATTAAATTACTGTATTATTTTTTTTTGGAAAAGACTTAAGTCTCTATTATTGGCTCTATAACGGCTGAAAACGGTCCTGAGACCCCACTGATATTACCTTAAGGTAACATCATACCTTTAATTTAATCATAGTTACACTGGCTTTTACTAGTATTACTTTGATTCGGATTTTTTTTTTAAAAATCCTTTTTAATTTTGTGATGTTAAATAAAATTTACGTTAAATGTATCAAAATATACTCTAATCTCATGACTTTAAATATGTGATATTGAAAGCTAAAATTAAAGTGATACCAAAAAGAAAATAAATTATTTTTTTTAAAACAGATTAAAAAGAAAAGTTTGTCAATTTTTTTTTAATGGAGGAGATAGAAATTGGACGAGGAATAAAGAAAAGTACCTCTTTTTGTAAATAAAGTCTTAATATTTGTCTTCTTTTAATATATTTTTCTCGTGTGGTACATAATGATAAGCATATAGTCAAAGATTTGTTATTCCAAAGTAAATTTTAGAAAAGTGCTATGGATCACTTGCGTTTTTTCCTTTGCTTTGAGAAGTTTAAGTTCACACTTGAAAGACAGAAATTCCATGTTAAAAGTTCAGGTTTTTGCTTTACTCTGTTCTTGATGGTTAATTAAACATGCTTTCTTTTGGTGTAATCATGACATCACAATTGTGTTTATTGTTTTGTCAAGGTTTGGGGCCCCAATTAGTGTCATGATAGTACGTGAAGGGACTAGAAAAATTATGCAACTTGCATATAGAAAACAAAATTTCATCCATGTTAACTAATATGTGGGCCTATGTGGGCCTGATTGATTCATTTGAACCCTCTTCGATGAAAAATTATATTGTTAATGATATATAATAAAATTATTTTTTATATTGAGATAGTAAATATTGAACCCCTGTGACTTTTTTTTTTTTTACAGGAGTTACCGGAGCATCAAAGGGGGGATGCAGTGAGTTCAATGGTGTATGAGGCTAATGCTAGAGTAAGGGATCCAGTTTATGGTTGTGTTGGAGCTATATCATCTTTGCAGCAACAAATTGACCATCTACAATCACAATTGGCAATTGCTCAAGCTGAGGTAGTACACATGAGGATGCGACAATTCTCATCCATGTCTGGTGGTGGCACAGCCGGGAACTCACCAGAAAACGTGTCACCATCGTCTCGACACACTCAAACTCAGCCAACCATGTCCCTTTTTACCATGGACATGGTGGTAGATCAAGCTAATATAGGGGAGTCATTATGGTCATGCTAATAACTAGTATTTAATAAATTAGCTAGTTGCTTGGCTAGCATGCTTGCCTAGTCTTTTCTAATATTTGCTATCAAGGTCTTACTTTATTGTCTGCTTCTTTTTTCCTTACTATACAACTTTATAGCACATCTCTACTTGACCCCACAAGAGATGATGATGACCATCATTAACAATATTGTAAATGTCTACACATATAATTATGAGCTATTATGGTATATGTAGTTATGTATGCAGATTGGACTACTTTATACTTCTTTTGTTCTATTTTATGCGATAACTTTTCCTTTTTTAGTCCGTCCCTAAAAGGATGTTACCTTACTATAATTAAAAACAATCAATTCTAGTAGTTTCCACCTTTTGTTTTTACAGTCTTACCCTCCTAATTAGTTTCATGATTGTGCATATTCTACACGATTCCTTATATTCCTTCATGCATGCTATGGGTAAATTCAGTTGAGTCTCTACTAAGGGTGGCAAACGGACCGGATTTTGGCCGGTCCGGTCCGGTTCCTATCTGGTTCCCGTACCGGTCCGTCCGATACCGGTTGAACCGGTAAGGAACCGGTCTTTAGGTGTACCGGACCGGTTCACGGTTTTTTATCCGGTTGAACCGGTTCGGTAAGAACCGGTTCCGGATCGGTCCAATCCGGTAAGGACCGGTTTAGCTAAGGTTGCGTATTGAAATATTAATGTAGAAAATAAAAACAAAATTGCCTGTAGCTCAGTGGATTGAGCGTCTGTATCCTAAGCAGAAAGTCGTAGGTTCAACCCCTACCTGGCGCGTTTTTTAAATTATTTATTTTATAACGAATTTTTTTTAGAATTTATGGAAACGAACTTCTATGCTCTCCAGATGCAAGAAAATTCTGCGTCTATTATATCGGCTCTAGTTTAACTAATGATTCTTAGGTTCATTTATTGAAATTTGAAAGCAACCTCTCTACTACGAAATGTCTCTCTGCTCCAATGCAAATGAAGTCTCTACTTCTATTATGTCTGCTCTAATAGCCGCCTCTTATATATGATTAATAGTGTTCATTTATCGGATACACTTTCTCTACCTTGGCAACATTCATTATATTCCTTCAAGATTAAACTAGTTTAGTCATTTTCTCTATTCAACCTAGAATCCTAACAATCACTTAATATAATGTATTAATGAACCTATCACCAGTTCACCACACATTTGCATATAATAATTATTAATTAATATTCAATTCCTCCTAAATTATGTACTCTTATTTTCTTTCTAATATTTATATTGTATAATTTATTTATTTGAATAAATATACGGCTATTCGCCTTGATTTTCTTTTATAATAGTCTCTTCTATTTAATTCATGTCTTTTATAAATTTATTTTTTAATTATTTTAATATAAGTTTAAATTAAAACTTTAAATTCAATATAAACTTTAAAGTTTAAATTCAATTTCAAACTTTAAATTTAATATAAAGTTTAAACTTTAAATTCAATATAAAAACTTAAGTTCAATATAAAACTTTAAATTCAATTTGAAACTTTAAATTCAAACTTTAAAGTATAAATTCAATTTCAAACTTATATAAACTTTAAAGTTTTCAATTGAAGTTTTAATATAAATATATAATATTGATATAATAATTAAAATAATTAAAATTTATAAAAAAAAAAATAATCCGAATGATCCGGTAAGACCCGGTTCCAAACCGGTCCAACCCGGTTCCAAACCGGTTACTACCGGACCGGGCGGAACAGTTCGGTTTTGTCCGATAAATCCGGTCCGGTAAAATCCGATACCGGTAAGAAATTCGGTAAGAAAAATCCGGTACCGGTACCGGTTCCGGTAAAACCGGTCCTGTTGACCCGGTCCTGTCCAATAGCCAGTCTTAGTCTCTACTCCCAACCTAATCAGTCCCAAACTAGGATAGTTACCAGTTTCAGAAATCAGTCCAATAGTACTAGTAAGTTCCCTCATTTTTAGTTCAAAGCTTGAGGTAACAATTTCCTCCATAAGTCATATCAGCCTATTCAATTTCATGTCCCTCGGTTATCCTTATGCTTTCAGTCACATATAGGTTACTACGCTAATATTCAGCTGTTAGAATTCAATATTTGGGATTGAATCTCTATCTCAACTCTTTTGAGCTTATTTAGACTTCATTTGAGGACAGATGATCTTACGGGGAGATGTAATATCTCGAGCCGACACCCTGGACAGACTGACACTCGGAAACCATTATTGGTACCTGAGCGAACCCTTGGCCCAGGTGACTAATTAGCGGAATACTAACCCAAACATACATAAGCTTAAAAGTGAAGAACATTTACATCAATTAACTGAATCTTAAAACTCTCTGAAAATATTGAGTATAAATGATCATGTTTTTTCATAACATCTTAAATGAAAACTAAAAGACTTACTAACTCTGTCAATCTATGAAGTCACTACAGTCTAAAGATAGGTGTCGGGAGAAGACCCACGACAACCTTAACGAATACGACTAAAGAAATAAAAAATTAGTATAGGAATTTTGACGACTCTGTTCGTTTTCAGCCTCTTTTGAATAGTCTTCACCTTCTCCGTTGCCTGATGAACCAAGTCTATGCATACCAGCTTAGCTTTACCAACTCCAATCCAAACGATCGGAGATCTACACCTTCTCCGATAAAGAGCCTCATAAGGAGCCATGTGAATGCTGAAGTGATAACTGTGAGAGGCAAGTGAGTATCCCAATTTTCCTTGAAGTCAATTACACTATCCCTCAACATGTCCTCTAGCGTCTAGATCGTACACTCTGCTTGACCATCTGTTTGAGGGTGAAAAACAGTGCTAAGATTTACCTTTACCTTTGAACCCAAACCCTTCTAAATGACTTCCAAAACTGGTATGTTAAATGAGAACCCCTATTTGAAATGATGGATGATGGAACCCCATGAAGTCTGACATCCTCACAGATGTACAAAATGTCGTAGTTATGTGTTGCATCTAAAGTCTTTACTGGAAAAAATGAGTTGATTCAGTCATTTGATCTACAATCACTCAAATTGAGTAATGTGTCTCCGAGATCAGGGTAACCTAGTAATGGATTCCATGTTAATCATCTCCAGTTCCATTCTGAGAGAGCTATGTTCTAAGCCACACCACATGGTCTTTGGTGCTTAACCTTGAATTGCTGGCAATTCAGACATTTAGCAACAAAATATGCAATACACTTCTTCATACAACTCCACCAATAAAATTCTCTCAAGTTGTGGTAAATCTTTGTAGAACATGGATAAATTGAATACTTGGAACTGTGAGCTTCTGCTACCTTGGAGATCATCAACCTTTGGAACGTCCATGACCTATCTTAATTCCTCAATACACCATCGCCCCATTGTTCAAAATCCATCACCTTCTTTTTATGAACATTTGCCTTCAACTCAAGTAGGATGAAGTCTCTGTCTTACTCTCTTTCACTTCTACCACCAAGGATGATTCAACCCTGTTCGTTAAAACAACTCCACCTTCCTACCAAACAGACTCCCAAACATGTAAGTCTATGCACTTCCTTTGCCAACTATTTCTTTATTTTCTCAACATGAGCAATATTTCCCATGGACGATCTAGTAAGGGCATCAACAACAATATGGGCCTTAACTGGGTGATAGAGAATACTCATGTCATAATACGTAAGTAACTCTAGCCACCTCCGCTGTCTAAGGTTTAAGCTCATTATGACTGAAAACATACTAAAGGCTCTTGTGGTTTGTCAACACATCCACATACACACCATTGAGATAATTACGCCATATCTTCAGAAATACCATTTCTGCGAACTTGAGATCATGAGTTGGATTATTCCTCCTGTGGATTTTCAGCTGCCTAGAGGCATAGTTATAACCCTAACATTCTACATCAGAACACAACAAAGTCCAACTTTGGACACATCACAATATACAACAAAACCTTATATTCCCTCTAGTAGGGTCAATACTAGAGCAATAGTCAATTTAATTTTCAATTCCTGAAAGCTTTTCTCACAAGTCTCAAACCATTGAAACTTAATATTCTATTGGGTCAACTTTGTCAATGGGTAATGAAATGGATGAAAATCATTCTAGAATAACCATCCAAACATAAGAAACTCCTTATGTCACTTGGGAATGTGGGTCTAGGCCAATTCTTTACTGCCTCTATTTTCTGATAATCAACTTGGATAAATTCACTAGATACAATGTGGACTAAGAATACCATAGATTCAAGCCAAAATTCACACTTTGAAAGCTTGACAAATAACTCTCGATCCTTGAGAGTTTGAAGGGCTATACTAAAAAGATTGGCATGATCTTCCTCGTTTCTAGAGTAGATCAAAATTTCATCGATGAGCACAATAACAAACATATCTAAATGCTGTTTAAATATTCCGTTCATTAATCCATGAATGTTGGAGGAGTGGTAGTCAAAAAACATGAAATGAACTCATACTGACCATAACATGTTCTGAAAGTTGTGTTAGAGATGTCACTTTCTCTCATATTCAACTGTGATAGCCAATTATGAGGTCTATATTAGAGAAACAAGTGGCACCCTAAAGTTGGTTGAACAAGTATATAGAGTACTTATTCTTTATGGTGACCTTGTTCAATTAACAATGATCAATACATATCCTAAGGGAACCATATATCTTTTTCACGAATAAGACTGGAGCACCCCTAAGGTGAGATACTCAATCGGATGAAAACCTTATGAAGGAGATCTTTCAACTGGTCTTTAAACTCTGTTAACTTAGTTGGATCCATTCTATATGGCATAATAGAGATGGGTTGGGTATCTGGAAGGATGTCACTTCCAAAGTCCATTTCCCTTTTAGGAGGGACTACAAGATGATCATATGAAAAGAGTTTTAGGAACGCACTTACAACTAGAATTAACTAAAGAAGTAGTGTGTTAAAGTTAGAGTCATTAACTCTATCTAAGTGACAGATGCACCCCTTGAAAACTAACTTTCTGTCCTTGCGGTATGTCATGATCGGGGAGCAACCCCTAGACATAACTGGCGTATTCTTCCTCGAAGAGGCCTTAGACTAGCCCTTAGCATACATCATGGCATATCATCGGTAGAGAAAAATGCAAAAAATTAAAAGTTTTAAATAGTGAAGTATACTTAGACTCCTCACATATCATATATGGAGTTTACATAGACTCCTCATTTAGAAAGTGTACATAGACTTCTCATTTAGCAGTCATTTTCATCAATATAGTCTAATACTTCGTCTCATATATAGCCATTTAAAGAGAATCACAACGTTTGGTCATAGCCCATACACAAGTACAATATGCCACATATAGGCTTACAACAATAGTCTTAAGAATAAGGAAAAGAACAAGTGTCTTTAGATATAAGCAATATTACTAAGCTAGAACAAGTGGCACCATCCTCGAACTTTGAGGACTCACCAACAACTTGGGTGGCCTCGAAACACGTCAACGGCCTGAACCTACATATTTGTAAAAACATAAGGAATATGGGTTTGTACAACCACTTGCACTAAGTATGTATATATGTAAATAAACCATTTGAAGACATGCACGAAAGGGACCATTTCTTTAGAAACATGCTAAGTCATTTGGAAAGTATTTATTGAACATACAAGAGCATATATAAGTCAACCACCACAACAACCTTAATACATGTTCATATGAGCAAGAACAACATTATCATAAAGTCATATCAACATTTCATGTTCAAGAGTTCATATCATCAAACATACAAGGCCCTTACCAACAATCCCATCCCAAGCCTAAAAGTCCAATGCTCATATGAAGCCCCATTAATAAAGTAACAAGAAAGGAGATCATAAGTAATACCTTGCCTCATATAACATAACATCATGTTTAGTCAACATCATATATCAACTTAGACTAATATCATGTTCATCAAATGAAACCAACATCATATAAGAACAAAATCATATAGGATCAACATTATACCTTCATAATAATCATAGTGCATAAGAACATAAGAATAACCTCCTAGAACTCCCTTCAAGAAAAACTTGTGTAATGTATAGACAAACTCCCATACCCCCACCTACACTAAGTATAACCCCTTAAGTCATCCTAGTTGGTGTTCATCTTCATTACTTCATTCATTCATTTTACTTTTAGGAACAATCGCCTTAACCAACAATAGTCCATGTGAGCTAAACATGGAATCCAGTTTCATAAAACCCTACACCGAAATAAGGTGTTCTACTTGCCAAGGTAGAGCCAAAACATGAACATAGCATTCTAGGTGGATCCACTAGCTAGTATTCATGTAACACTTCGAAATTCCAAGACCTATTATAGAGCCTAACATGAGTGTATAAGGGTTATACCACTGTTTTAAGGTCAATAGATAGAGTATAATAGTCATTTAGGAAGTTTTGGAGTCAAAATGTCAAGGGACTCCCATGACGTCCGGAGACTAGTGCAAAAAGGGTGCTAGTGTTCCTTAGTCTATTTGACTAGGACCTAGAAGTCAAAATTTGATGAAATTTGGTCGTAAGGTGTCTAACATGTATTAGAGTGGGTTTAGGGTCGAAATGTATAGGTACGACTCCCCAAGGATCCCCAAAGGGTCCTTGTGGAGGACCCTTCCATCTTGGATAAAAAGCTGCCAAGAGGCAGTAGCCATCGATGAGGTGCAGGCGACGAGACGTAAGTCAACTGATGGGGTGTCAATGCCTTCGTCGACGAATACTTAAAAAATTTGGAAAAATGGATAATTTTTCATGTCTCTGACCAAAACAACGGTATGTATGACGATGGTGAACAGTGTCCGTCGACTCACCTAGGCTCGTAGGTTAGTCTGCACTTTTTTTGTTTTGTTTTAAGTTGGTTCAATTAATTAAGTTAGTTAGTTAGGGGTTTAATTAATGATTATGGGATGGTTAATTATGTTATTTAATTAACTATATAACCTACCCTAAGTCTAAAACCTCATTTAACACCTCTCAATCCCAAAACACAATTTCTCTTCTTTTTCTCTACTTTCTCTCTCCCAAAGAAGAACTCCATTGAAGGGCTCGGTCAAGGTCATTAGGGAAGCAATAAGGGTTATTTTATCCACCAATATTCATCAAATACCAAGGTATGAGAACTCTTCACTTTTGGTATTCCTTTCCCCAAAGAGTTCTTCCAAAATTGATTTCCAAAAGATGAGTTTCATGTGGGTTTCTGTCCAATACGAATTTGATCTTCTAAATTGCATTGTTTATGGTTTATTTTGGTTAATATGATTAGATTATAATGTATTATGACTCAATTATTCTACTTCTTGATGTATTGATCTAGTTTGTGTAAGATGACCATTTCCCCTTAACCCTAGGTTGTGATCTTGAATTGAATTGTGTAGTGATGATGTAATTGACTTGTTTAATGTGTGAATTAATATTCTATGATGTTTCTATACCAATTGATGGATGAATTCAATTGGTTCATGTTAAGACCATGATGATGGCTTTGGAAGAGGAAGAGGTATTGTTTTGTGTTCTTGAATTCTTAACTCTATTGTGATGACTTATACCTAGTGATGTTAATTCAATTGAAGTATATGAATTGTGATTGAATTAATTAGGATGGTATGATGATGGTATGAACATGTCTTATCTTATGAATTGTGAGATCATGTTTGTCACGACCCGACACCCCCTAGAAGCTAGGGAGAACCCTCGTATCGTGGCAAGGCGTACTCGACCCTTTGGGGTCTCATACAAGTCCTTTAACTATCGTTCATTACATAAGACATGAAAAGTAGTGCGGAATTTCAAACTTTTCACGAATAATTTAATAAAGGAAGTCTTTCACAAATACTTAGAAAATCTCATCGTCACAAGCCAACTTAAGACACGACCCTTTACATTGAAAGAAAATACATAATAAGTCTTAATAATGAAACTAGGAAACATAGACTATGTCCTCGAATATATGAGGACATACCAAATCTTGAGAGAGTAGATTTCCCAATATTCACCTTCAACCTTCAAAAGCTTCCAACCTATACTTATAGAGTATAGAAAAGTATGGGGTTAGTACAAAACAATGTACTAAGTATGGCATATGCAAAATCATGTAAAAAGGGACATTTAGTAAAACAAGCTTTCATGCCAAATAATTATAACATTCATGAATTTAGAAGAAAAACATCATTTAACACTTAGATAAGGATTTCCATAATTTTAAACCAAAGGAAGCAATTTACAGTAAAGTACCCAATTTACAGTGAACTATGAAAAACATTACAGTGAACTAAAAGACTCCAACAATAGTGAACTTCCAAGGTATTGCCAATGAGGAAGTGAACTCATTTACGTAGGAGTTTCCTAACCGAGGTTATCCTAAGACTCTCCAAGGTATGACATGAAGAAAATGTCTAAACACCTCCTTCAATACACACCAAGGAGTTCCTTAAGACTACCCACCATGAGCTTACTCACCTCGGTAGAACAAGCCACCACTCAATAACAAGACATTAGAAGAATGATACGCTCAAATTTACTTCTCGAAAATAAGTATAAGCGGTCGTATCAAGTAAAAAACCCAACTATGAGGTTGGGGTCGATCGCACGAGGAAAATGATTTAGACTTAACTTTAACCTACTGTTACTTCTATTTAGTCAAGTCCTTTCCGAAAACAAGTAACAAAAGGGGGGTTTTAAGTAACAAATGTAATTAGATATTTCTAAGTAAACAAGTGTCAAGTTCAAAGATTTGATTTTTATCAAGTAATGAGAGTAACTAGGGAATAAGTGTTCCCCACAGGTTCATAACGCGGTAATTCTAGCTAATAACAATCCTTTCCTAGTATCTTGCATGCAAAGTGGTAAGTTATGTATCCCTAATTCCTTGGTCCGGCAACAAGGAAATTTCACTCCGCACCTTGGTTCGGCTACGTTTGTATGCTTTACTAAACCTTACCTTTACCTCATATTAAGCATCATAATCAATGTTTGGCTTAGTTGTTACTTCGCACCAATCGACACTAGCCTATTAGATAGTGTATACTAAATCTATGTTGATAATTCTTTTCTTATTATCTACCTCCTTGGTCCGTCAAGTAGCAACAAGGCGAGTTGTAACGCGTGCACTCGTTAAAAAGACTTCTAAACGAAAGAATTATCAATACATGCAAGATACTATTCTAGACTTGTTATTTTAGCTAGTTTTTACCTTGTTATTTAACCATGGTTCCCACAACCCTAGTTATGGATTTAGTTACCCATGTTACACAATTCATTAGATAAGAATTCATGTACTTACTTTGATGAGATTGAAGAAAATCCAGAAAATTACTTGAATTCATCAATAATCTTGCAACAAACGATTCCGGAAAAATAGAATAATTTCCAAAATCTCAAGTTCAACAACTTAGAACAATAAAACTGAAAAATACCAAAAGTCTAACCCCCAAAACGAGGTTTTTACAAGTATTTATAACAAAGAAGTTCTAACATAAAAGGGAAATCTATTTAAGGAAAATCTGTTAAAAAAACGCGTATGAGTTGACGACCGGGATGACGGACCGTCGAGGCCACGACGGACCGTCGAGGCCCCCCATCGTTCCACACTTAGCTTCTTTTTCAGCTTCTTTCTTCTCCAACTAACTGTTACCATCGACGGACAAGGATGACGGTCTGTTGAGTGCACAACGGTCCGTCGATGGCTTCCGTTTCTCCACACTTAGAATACTTTCAAGACGGGTACTGGGACTACTTTCTGTTAACGATGACAGATGTGCAGGACGGTCCATCGTGGATATGACGGTCCGTTGAGAGTCTCCGTAACCCCACACTTAGTCAAAATTCCCCAATCTTTCTTCAGCAGCATTTCCTTCATACGACGGTTGCCACCTACGGACCGTCGAAGGGTCGACGGACCATCGATGGATCCGTAGGTCGTCACTTCTGCAATTTCAGCACAATTCTTTCGCGTTTTCATTATGGACAGATTTCTTGCAAACAAAGAAAAAAATTCATTAAAACTTATACAAAAAGGCCTTAGACACACCCTAAACTTAAGGAAAAAGCATTGAAAGTACCGTGAAACCACGGTACATCAACACCCTCAACTTAAATTCGTTGTTTGTCCTCAAGCGACGCATTATGATTCACCACAAAATCTTTGTACAAGAGTATCCTTATTTTAGCTTTTGCAATCATCTGGCTATCAATCCCAATTATTTTCATTATATTTATGCATGCTATCACTATTAGGCTAGCTCATGAGGATCAGACCATGACACAGACTCACCACACACCGACACCTATCCTCTTTGATCTCTCACCAAGGTACCATTTTCCGGCATTGCAACTAGTGTCCTCGCATCAAAACAACATCCTCATTTTTCACACAATGATTTCAGTTTGAGTATAAGGATTATTTTTCAACACTCGCTCTCAGAACAACTTTACACCTCATTTATACTTATTTCCATAGGCTCGCCCTTATTTTCACTGCTTTAAGTTCACCATAATAGATTGTTAGGATCACGATAGGACTTTCTTAGATTGTAACTTAGGTTCGGGGTCAGGTAGGATACATTTAGATGTATTTTAGTGACTTATTGCCCTCCTTTACATAACGGCTAAGCGTCCTACCTTTTAATCATTTCATTCCGCCCTATTTCTTAATTTTCTTATATTATTTTGCCTTGCTATTCTCCCTTCTTTCTCATTTTGTGTAAGTGACTCCTCTCTTTTCTTACTTGTATTTTCAAATTTTCAAATTTTTCACTTTGCTTTCAACTTTTCTTGAGTCACTTTTCTTTTGTTCTTTCTCTCTCTTTATTCTTTCAACCCCACTTTCCGGAGCATTTCTCATAATAGCCACCCTCAACTCATGGCTTTGCTATAAGTCAAAGTACACAATACCCAAGGTTGGGTCAGGGCCACGACAAGGTTGTTTTCTGCATTAGCCACCCTTAACTTATGCTTTTGGCATAAGCTGAAGTGAACATGTCCAAGGAAGGACCAGGGCCAACACATTGTTCCCAGAAAAGATCAGTTGGGGTGAAAAAGAAAGGTCTATTTTTAGCTCAAATCATTTGGATAAAGAAGGGGTTAATTTCATTCATTTTTTTGTTATATAGGCTAAAGATTAGCTATATTGAACAAGGGCCTATGATCCTTTCCTAATTGTCTATCACGGCTTACTTTTAGCAGTACTAACCAGGCAAGTTCTAGCTCAGTACCAATGGTGGAATATTCAAATTTTCCTCACACTCACTTGAAATCTCATTACTCTACCAAATTATCAGAAACCTAGTTCGAGTTTTAGATTTAGGGTCATGCAGTGGTGTATCTCTATTTCATGCTTAGAGCCACACATTTATCAGTTACTGTGCCTAGTCATGCAACATTTTCTTTTAAATTAGGATATCATTTTGTTTAGCCATCATGCTTCAGATTCCATTTCTATACTATGTACAAGAGATACCAACATGCCGGTTCAACAATAAAATCACCAGTATCTTGGGGAAAAAGAACACAGGCAAGAAAACCCCAAGAGAGGATCGTGAGTTGGGATACTCAGACTTCACCCTAGCACTCACTATCCATTTACCCCACCCTCAACAAAAAGACATGCAATTGTCCCCAATACATAAAAGTATATAAAATAGGGTGGTAGGTGAAGCAAACCTGAGGCGCAAAGCGCCGGCGATCAACAAGCTGGCGGGTCCGGTTTCCCGGAACCCTCTCTCTCTGTAGTAGGGACACCATTAGTAGTGTACTCAGCAATAACATCACCATCAGTAGTGCTCCTCTCAGCCTCAACAACTCTGGAACTAGACGCCACAGCAGCTACCTCTAGAACCCTCAACTGGCGGGCCTCCTCATCAATCAGCGAGGCTCTCCTCGCGGCCTCCAGCTCATGTCGCTCCTTCTTCCGTGCCCGAGACTCATCTTTATCTCTAGCTCGGTGCCTCTTGTCACGATCTCGTGGAGGAGGTGGTGGTGCAGCAGTGGAGGAGAACAGGGTAGCCAACACCGTGTCCTCAGCGGGATCTGGAGAAGGGATCTCAGACTCAGGCACTCGAGCCTCCAGAATGGTATCCAAGTCTGCTCTCAGACTCTCCACAGCAGCCTGGAGAGTCGTCACATCCACTGTAGGGGCTGGCCGAGCGAGAACCCGCAACTCAAATGCATCCAAGCGCTGGTGAACCTCCATGATCTTCCGCTCAGTATGCTGGACCATCTTCCTCTCTATATGCTCCTCTGCCTCAGCGATGGACCTCTGCATCCAAGGCTAGATGTGATGCAGAAGTGTGGCCATTTGGGCCTCTAGTTTCTGGACCCTAGCAAGCGGGACCAGTGTAGCAGATGGAGTCGAGCGGGAGGAGCTTGGAGCGGTGCTACTACTTGAGATAGAATCGACCGGAGTGGTGTCGGTAGGCTCATATGTAGACGGATTAGCCGCTTGGGCTTGCTCTACCGTGGCTGCCAGGTTCTCCCCAAGCAGCTGCACCTCAGGACGGGGCCCTATGTGGGGAGCCAACTCATTGGCCTCATCCCGAATGAGGCCAATATCCACTGTGCCAGGAGGGGTCTTGATCACATCAATGTCTCACACGGGCGCTCCTACAGACCTGCACAATGCAAAAACCATGAACGGGAAGGGGTAAGTAGTAGTGACCTTAAAGTCCCTCTCATGCATCACCGCCTGCAATAGCCATGAAAAGTCTAACTCAAACCCCGTAACTATGGCAGCCATCAGCACTGCACGATCCCAAGTGACAATGTTATCTGCAGCAGTGGGGGAAAGGCAGTGTCGGACCAATAGCCATAAGAACTTGGATGTGAAGGTGTGGTTGGCCTTCTTGATACTCTCCTTGGGCTCCAGCACCCAGTCGACTGCCTCACCATCCACGGAGAGGTTCTGTGCAATCCACCGCTTGGTGGTCTCTCTCACATCTGGCTCACGCTAGAACCGGCCCTCTTTGATCAACTTCTATCGATAGTCAAACTCGGCGGTGAGAGGGGTCCGGGTGGCATCAACATCCGCGCCATAGAGAAACCTGCGAATGGCCGGCAAGGAAATATCAACCCACTTGCCGCGGACTTGGACGTACTCCAAAGGTGCATGTTTGGCGGGGGCTGCCCGCCTGTCCAGCTGAGATTGGAGAGTCGCCACATAGGAGGCATAGAACTCTCAGACCATTTCCTCGCTATAGCGGCCTACATCTCGAGCCGTCCTATCCAGCCGATATGTGGTGAATAACTCATGAATGGCCGGCATGGTGGGAAGACTCCCCGTGAGAACCCGCCGCTCGAGTGTCAGGGTCTGGGTCATGACCCCCTTGTCATTGGGCATCTTGGCATCAGTGTAAACTTGATATTGCCCCTCGACACACCACCGGTTGGGCTGATCAGCAACCGGAGCGGGGACGCCAGTCTGGAGTGTTGGAGTAGAGTCAGCACTATCAGCCTCATCAGACGAGGCAGAAGTAGAAGCCTCCTTAGACCCGGAAGCCTCTACAGAGCCGGATGCTTCCTCAGAACCGGAAGCCTCCTCGAAGACAGACGCTCTCTCAGAATGTGCAGCCGACCCAGAAGGTGTGCCGGTCAGTATGCGCTCTTCTTCAGACTGGGAGGCAGTGACTTCGCCAGGCGCCACCTTCGTGGGCGTGGCTCTGGTGGTGCGGGCAGCATGGGTAGGAGTGCGGGTTCCTGGTGGCATGTACTCCGGGTCACGCTCATCGTTTGAGCCTATGACCAGCCGGTTTGATGGTTCGACGGACTTGGAACGCCCTCGTGAGTAGACACGGTCTTGTTTAGGTGCCATTTGTACCTGCAAAGAGAAGTAATTAGTACCATTAGAAGCCTGCAACACATTCAAAAGCAGAAAACACAAGAGAAGAACACAGAAATGGAATGGCAATGCAGAAGTACAACACTGCATGACGGACCCATCGACGGTCCGTTGAAGGCACGACGGTCCGTCATGGGGGTCCATCGAGGGACACTTAGAAAATTTTTAGTAAAACATCAGAAGCAAAGGGTCTGACAATGTCGATGGTAGTGCAGGATGGACCGTCAAAGGGACGACGGTCCGTCAAAGGGGTCCGTCGAGGGACAGTTAGAATAAAATTTTAAAACATCAGAAACAAAGGTTCTGACAGTGTCGACGGTTGTGCAGAACGGAACGTCGAAGGGACGACGATCCGTCATAGGGGTCCGTCAAAGGACACTTAGATTATTTTTATAGAAAATCAGAAGCAAAGGTTCTGACAGCGTCGACGGTTGTGCAGGACGGACCGTCGAAGGGACGATGGTCCATCAAAGGAGTCCGTCGACGGACACTTAGATTAAGCAAGGGAAGTGAGGGTTTACGGACCCCAACGATGGTCCATTGACGGGGTCTCGTACTGTCCTTCAGGAATAGAATTTTGCAGCCAATTTGGTTCCCCCATCTGACTAATTCGGAGTATCCTTAGAAGCCTAAGTTTCCCAAACATTTACCCAGCATCCCATCATTCGTAGGGCATGAATTTTCCTAGTTTTAACATTTATTTTCGACAGCCTATCAAACCCTAGGTCAGGAACACAATCATGCAAACATACGCCATTTTTAACAAGACACCACTATCCCTTTCAATTTCAGTGTTCTAAGGGACTTAGGACTTTTGGGTGTAAGTTTTAGCATGCAAAAAGGGTCCAAAATTCAGTACCCACACCGTTAGACATTAAGGTAATCAGGAAAATTAACGATAGTTAATCTAGTAGATCAGAACAACATACTTGAAAACTGTAGTAGAGGAAAAGGAGTATGAACAGTAGTAGTTGAACAACAGCAACAACCACCAAACACCGACCAGCAAAGGGACTGAAGAAAATGGGAGATTTGGGAGAGAAAGGAACTTTTGGAATTTGGGGGATGTGTGGGAATCTAATGAGGAACTTGGAGTTAATGGGTGAGGAAGTGGGAGAAAATGAGAGGAAATAGGGAGGGAAAACGGGGTACGTGAAGAGGTGGGTAACTGAAAAGTTTTAAAAAACTTTTAATATATAGCCGGACGGGTCGGGTCGGGTTGGTGGGTGAGGGATCAACGATTCCCCGTCGACGAACCATAAGTGGGTCGACGGCTTAGAAAAATTGAAAGAACATACCTGGGCACAAAGGATCCTACCGACGGTCCATCGAAGGGACGATGGTCCGTCGATGGGTGCACCAGACCAGTTTTCTGCAGATTTCTGGTGATTTGGTCCCTGCACATTTAACACCTATTAAGCTAATGTTTTTGTATTTTCTAGACACTTTTTGGACACGGACCCTAAACTACGCTCTAGCCAACACTTCTAAAGAAAAATAAAAGAACACTCAAACAGGACATTAAGTAATAAAAGAAAAAATAATGCAACTATTCCTAGAAAATCACGAAAGACCAATAGTTGGCTAGAGGATACATATTGGGTTGCCTCCCAATCAAAGCTTGATTTAACGTCGCGGCACGACGGAGGACTCTTGATTACTCAGACTTCATCAAGATGGTATGCCTCGATCACTTCATTCACCGTTTCAGCATGCCCCAGATAGATTTTGATTCGCTATCTGTTCACCTTGAACCTTACACCCTCCTTGTTTTCCAACTCAACCGCACCGTGAGGGAATAATTGGGTGATCAAGTAGGGACCAGTCCATTTGGACTTGAGTTTCCTCGGAAACAAGCGCAACCTAGAATTGAATAAAAGCACCAAATCCCTAACCACAAAATCACGCTTCTCAATCTTTTAGTCATGGTACTTCTTCATCTTTTCTTTGTAGAGGGATAAACTTTCATATGCTTTTAGGAGAAATTCATCAAGCTCATTCAACCCGTTTAACTTCTGTTCCGCATCCTCATTCGAATCCATTTTCAACTTCTTCATTGCCCACATGGCTTTATGCTCTAATTCAACCGGTAAGTGACAAGCCTTATCATATACAAGTTGGTATGGGGACATACCTATGGGAGTATTGTATGCTGTCCGGTAGGCCCAAAGAGCATCATCAAGCCTCCTTGACCAATCCGTTCTACTATTATTCACCGTTTTCGCCAAAATCTGCTTAATCTCCCTGTTTGACATCTCAACTTGCCCACTAGTTTGAGGATGGTACGGAGTGGCCACATTATGGCAAACCCCATATTTTCCCAATAATCCCTTAAATAGCTTATTGCAAAAGCGGGATCCCCCATCACTGATAATAGCCTTTGGGGTGCCAAATCTGGAAAATATGTTCTTTTTCAAGAAAGCAGTGATACTCTTCCCTTCATTATTCGCAAGTGCGATAGCCTCCACCCATTTAGACATATAATTGACTGCCACAAGAATGTACTTCATCCCATGAGAACTCACAAAAGGGCCCATAAAGTCAATGCCCCACACATCAAACAATTCAATCACAAGAATGGGATTTAAAGGGAGCTCTTGCTTTCTCAAAATGCCACCATCTCTTTGGCATCTCTCACATGCTTTGGCGAACTCATGAGCATATTGGTGGATGGTTGGTCAATAGTAGCGACATTGCAAGATCTTGTGAGCAGTCCGGATACCACTATGATGCCCACTTACATGCGAAGAATGGCATGCCTCCAAAACACTCAACATCTCAACTTTCGGCACATAACGCCGAATAAGCCCATCGGCACAACTCCTATATAAGTATGGTCTCATCCCAAAAGAACTTTTTCACATCATGCATAAACTTTTTCCTTTGATGAAAGGACAAGTCCGGTGGGACGATATCACTAGCCAGATAATTCGCAAAATCTGCGAACCATGTAATCAAGTCTTGGGAGGCAGCCAATACATGCTCATCAGGGAAAGTATCATTAATTTCAGCCTTTTCACCTAACTCCCTCATTGCTTCATCTTCTAATCGGGACATGTGATCAACAACTTATTTTTCGGTCCCTTTTCTATCTTTCACCTCAAAGTCAAATTCTTGCAATAGTAGTACCAACGAATCAACCTCGATTTTGCATCCTTCTTTGCCATCAAATATCTCAAAGCAGAATGATCAGTATGCACTATAACTCTAGTGCCAAGCAAATAGGAGCGAAATTTCTCGAAAGCAAAGACTACTGCAAGGAGCTCTTGCTCAGTCACGGTGTAGTTCTTTTGGGCTTCATTGAGGGATTTACTAGCATAGTAAATGGGGTGAAGGATTTTATTCCTTCGTTGTCCCAAAACCACACCAAGAGAAACCCCGCTCGCATCACAAATAACCTCAAATGGCTTACTCCAATCCGGAGAGATGATGATAGGTGCAGACACCAACTTTTCCTTTAGCTCACCAAATGCCTTAAGACAGGATTCATAAAAATAAAACTTATACTCTTTCTCAAGCAAATTGCACAAGGGATGTGCAATCTTTGAAAAATCTTGATGAACCTTCGGTAAAAGCCCGCATGCCCAAGAAAGCTTCTCACACCTTTTACAGAGATGAGTGGAGGAAGTCTCTCTATCACCTCAACTTTAGCTCGATTAACCTCTATACCCTTCTCTGAAATGTGATGACCCAATACAATACCTTCTTTCAACATGAAGTGACATTTTCCCAATTTAGTATAAGGTTGCAGTCTTCACACCTCTTAAGAACCTCAGACAAATGACTCAAACACCGCTCAAAGAAGTCACCAACCACTGAAAACGCATCCATAAACACCTCAATAGTGTCTTCCACCATATCGAGAATATTGACATCATACATCTCTGAAATGTGGCCGGTGCATTACATAAACCAAACGGCATTCTGGTCCCATAAGGACAAGTAAAGGTGGTTTTCTCTTGATCTTTTGGTGCAATAAAAATCTGATTATAACCCAAATAACCATCAAGAAAATAGTACCACCCCTTTCCGGCAATTCTATCCAACATCTGATCCATGAAGGGCATAAGAAAATGGTCCTTCTCGGGCCATGCATTTAATTTCTGGTAATCCATACACACTCTCTATCTAGTCACCGGCCTCATCGAAACAAGCTCATTATTCTCATTGGGAACCACAATCATTCCCCCTTTCTTAGGTACACACTGTACAGGGCATACCCAACTACTATCGGCGATTGGATATATCACTCCAGCATCCAACCACTTAATGATTTCCTTCTTTACCACCTCTTGCATAGGTGGATTTAAACGTCTCTGGTTCTCGATACTTGGCTTATGATCGGGCATGAGTTGGATTTTATGCGAACAAATACCGGGAGGGATCCCAATAATATCCGCAATAGTCCACCCAAGAGCTCTTTTGAACCTTTTTAACACTTTTACCAAACTCTCAACTTAATGCACATTCAGATCTGATGCAATAATTACCGTTAAAGTGTCACCTTTTCCCAAGAATACATACCTCAGATGAGGTGGTAGAGCCTTAAGTTCTAAGTTTGGATCCTCCTCTATAGATGGTTTCGTGGGTGGAGACTCGCGATGCTTCATATCTAACTCAAACTTCTTTGGTTTAAACCGAACATCACCTCAATCAAGTGCCGCGACCAATGACCCATACTCTTCAATGCAATCACTATCAAAATTCATGATCACTGCCGCTAGTGCTTCTACACCCAGACGCTCTTCTATTTGTATCTCAGCTGACTTTTCAACCCTTTAAGATATGGTATATACCGATTGGAGCTCACCACTCTGATTCATGGACCTACAAATATTGAAAGTCACTTCTTCATTGATCAACCGAAATTTCATTTCTCTTTCTCCATATCAACCAAGGCTCAACCCGTAGCAAGGAATGGCCTCCCAAGAATAATAGGCACCTCAAAATCGACCTCACAATCAAGAATCACAAAATCGGCCGAAAATATAAATGACTCCACATTTACTAACACATCGTGGAGTATCCCAATAGGCCTCTTCATCGTTCGATCGGCCATCAGTAGCCGTATCGCAGTGGACTTTGGGTCACCCAAACCCAACTTCGTGTAAATAGAGAGAGGCATGAGATTTATGCTTGCCTCAAGATCACATAATGCTTTCGCAAAGTGTAATAACCCGATTGTACAATAGTGAAGGTACCCGGATCTTCTTTCTTTTACACTAGAGACCTTGTAGCAATAACACTACAATGCTACATTCTATCATCATCCTCAAAACTGACCGATCTTTTCTTAGTAACTATATCTTTCATGAACTTGGCATAACCGGGCATTTGTTCAAGAGTTTCTATCAAAGGGACATTGATGGAAAGCTGTTTCAACATGATGATAAAACACCGATATTTACCATCCTCGGTCTTTTTCACTAACCTTTATGGGAATGTAGGTGGTGGTGTAGGCATGGGTGTCACCTTTTGGTGTACCTCAGCTTCTTTCCCCGTTTTGTCTCCTAACTCACCACTAACCTCCACTACCTCATCATCACCTCTTATCACCTTTTCTACACCAGACGGCATTGGTGGGTCAATGGTTTACTTACCACCTCGAGTTGTGACTGCCATACAATGTCCATCATTTTTTGGATTTTGGACAGTGTTGCTAGGAAGAGTGCCGGTTGGCGTAGGTTTACAGTCGAAGACAATTGGGCCATTTGCAGCTCAAGATGCTTGATTGAGATTGCATATGCATCAACTTTCTGCCCAATACTTGATAAGTCACTCCTCAACTCTTAAGTGTGCTCATCACTAGCATCGAACCTCCTCATCATTTTCTGCAACATATCCTCAAATCGCTCCATACTACCTCCACCATCCCTAGGAGAAACTTCACGATTTTGAGGTGGAACATAGGGCCCACTCCTATCATTTCTATTACTATAGTTACTCGGTTGAAGTTATCGCGGTTGTAATTCCCATCTCGGATATAATGACCCTCTCGGTTGTAATTACCATAGTTCTGACCTTGGTTTCCTTGACCTTGGCGCCAATTCTCCTGATTGGAGCCTTGGGAGTTTGGTAGGAAACCCCCCGTCTGCTCATTTACCGCATAAGAGTCCTCCTCATAGTAATACTCATCAGTCGGCGATGGTGGTTAGGACAGGTAGTTCACTGCATTTACCTTTTCTGTAACCCCAGTGAAGTGTTTCAACTCATTTGAGCCATTTCTTCACGAATCTCATCTGTGGTTGGGTTGTGTACGGATTGCACTGCAAAAGTGTTTCTCCCAGTATCTGACTTCCTAGTTCTCCAAGCTTTATTATTTTGGGAGATTTTCTCTAACTTCTCAACAATCTCAGCGTACGGGCACTCCCCATAAGATCCACCCACTATCGTATCAAGTACTGCTTTATTATTATCATCTTGTCCCCGATAGAAGTACTCTTTCAGTGACTCATCATCGATGCGGTGATTCGGAACACTTCTCAAGAACAAAGTGAAACTGTCCCAAGAACTACTGACTGGTTCTCCTGGTAGTGACACAAAGTTGTTCACCCTATCTTTGTGGTTTAGCTTCTTAGACACCGGGTAGTAACGTGCTAAGAACACATCCCTCAATTGATTCTAAGTGTAGATTGAGTTATAGGGGAGCTCGGTAAATCATATAGCGGCCTCTCCCGTCAGTGAGAGAGGAAACATTCTTAACCCAATTACGTCCATATTCAAATCAGGCCTCCCTATACAACTCTTACACACCGACCTCACTTTGGCGATGTGAGCATGTGGATCCTTAGAAGGTAGCCTCGAAAACAAACCTCTAACGGTGAGCATTTGCATCAGACTACTAGTTACCACGAAAGTATGGCTGTGTGGTAGGGGAGGCAAGACAAGTGGCCCGTCATAGTCAGTAATATTATCATATCCCTATAATACTCTTGAGGGCGTGGATCGGAAGGTTGCCTTCGTATTTCACCTTTCCCACAATTTTTAGGTAATAATTGATCATGAGCTTCAACCGCTGGTGTAATTTCTGGGTTGTGCTCATCATCGAGAATACCCAGATTTCGGTTCATTCTGCGCAATGTACGCTCCAGTTCGGGGTCGGGTGAGAGTATGGATTCTCCTCTACTCCGTGTACTTGGCATACACAGAAGTTAGATCAGCAAGTGACAAAAACAAAAGAAAATGTAAAATTAGGAAAATGTTGACTAAACTTCGGTAATAACCTTAAAGTTAATCTAAAAGCCACTTTCCCCAGCAGCGGCGCCAAAGTTTGATACGCTCAAATTTACTTCTCGAAAAGAAGTATAAGCGGTCGTATCAAGTAAAGAATCCAACTATGAGGTTCGGGTCGATCCCACGAGGAAAATGATTTAGACTTAACTTTAACCTACTATTACTTCTATTTAGTCAAGTCCTTTTCTGAAACAAGTAACAAAAGGGGGTTTTTAAGAAACAAATGTAATTAGCTATTTCTAAGTAAACAAGTGACAAGTTCAAAGATTTGTTTTTTATCAAGTTATGAGAGTAACTATGGCATTTGTGTTCCCCACAGGTTCATAACGCGGTAATTCCAGCTAATAACAATAACTTCCTAGTATCTTGCATGCAAAGTGGTAAGGTATGTATCCCTAATTCCTTGGTCCGGCAACTAGGAAATTTCACTCCGCACCTTGATCCAGCTACATATGTATGCTTTACTAAACCTTACCTTTACCTCATATTAAGCATCATAATCGATGTTTGGCTTAGTTGTTACTTCGCACCAATCGACACTAGCCTATAGATAGTGTATACTAAATCTCTGTTGATAATTCTTTTCTTATTATCTACCTCCTTGGTCCGGCAAGTAGCAACAAGGCGAGTTTTAACGCGTGCACTCGTTAAAAAGAATTCTAAACGAAAGAATTATCAATACATGCAATACACTATTCTAGAATTGTTATTTTAGCTAGTTTTTACCTTGTTATTCACCCATGGTTCCCACAACCCTAGTTATGGATTTAGTTACCCATGTTAATAATAACACAATTCATGTTAATTAGATAAGAATTCATGTACTTACTTTGATGGGATTGAAGAAAATCTGGAAAATTACTTGAATTAATCAATAATCTTGCAACAAACGATTCCGGAAAAATAGAGTAATTTCCAAAATCTCAAGTTCAACAACTTAGAACACTAAAACTGAAAAATACCAAAAAGTCTAACCCCCAAAACGAGGTTTTTACAAGTATTTATAACAAAGAAGTCCTAACATATAAGGAAAATCTATTAAAGGAAAATTTTCCCAAAAAACGTGTCTGAGTTGACGACCGGGACGACGGACCATCGAGGCCATGACGGACAGGCGAGCCCCCCCTGTCGTTCCACACTTAGATTCTTTTTCAGCTGCTTTCTTCTCCAACTCACTGTTACCATCGACGGACAAGGATGACGGTCCGTTGAGTGCACGACGGTCTGTCGATGGCTTCCGTTTCTCCACACTTAGAATCTTTTCAAGACGGGTACTGAGACTACTTTCTGTTAATGATGACGGATGCGCAAGACGGT
Organism: Solanum sitiens; assembly: GCA_016801875.1. Taxonomy (NCBI): domain Eukaryota; kingdom Viridiplantae; phylum Streptophyta; class Magnoliopsida; order Solanales; family Solanaceae; genus Solanum; species Solanum sitiens. Next base: position 2,315,953 of record JABWTJ010000010.1, on the reverse strand, counting down.
CCGTCGTGGAGATGACGGTCCATCGAGAGTCTCTGTAGCCCCACACTTAGTCATAATTCCCCGATATTCCTTCAGCACCATTTCCTTCATACGACGGTTGTCACCTACAGACCGTCGAAGGGTCAACGGACCGTCGATGGCTCCGTAGGTCGTCACTTTTGCAATTTTAGCACAATTCTTCCGCGTTTTCATTCTGGAAAGATTTCCTGCAAACAAAGAGAAAAATTGATTAAAACTAACACAAAAAGGCCTTAGACACACCCTAAACTTAAGGAAAAAGCATTGAAAGTACCGTGAAACCACGGTACGTCAAAGAACACACAACAAAACACCAAAGACTTCCCTTTCGGAATGCCTACTTAGTGCAATGGATAGATAGCGTCCCATACCACCACCTACCCTAAGTAGCACATTCTTTTAGAAGACTTAGTTCATTCAAGTCATATAAGACTCACCAAGACTCCCCTTTCGGAATGCCTACCTAGCACAATAGATAAATAGCGTCCCATTCCACTACCTACCTTAAGTAGCATATTTTAGAAGACTTAGTACTTTCATTTCTTTTGTGGGGGTAAGCTTAACCGACATAGACCATGAGAGCTAGATATGGAATCCATATATTAACCACTATTGGATGAGGTATCCTCACTTGCCTAGAGTAAGGTTATACTTTTTAGCTTTTACATGGCTTTCCCAATAGCTACACCTATGAGGGCACATAGTTAATGGATAAGGAGATTGCTACTAAGTAACTCATTCTCTACTAACAAGGAGTACTCATCTCAAGAGGTACATTGGAATACAACATCTCAACTCACGAAGTGTAACCACCCCTTCTTCATATCCTCTCGATGCTAGGCATAACTCCCCACAGATTCTCAATATTATAAACTATAGGTTAAGGATAACTAGTGAACACCACATCTTAACTCACAAAGGGTATTCATCCTACGACCTATCTTAGAAAGCTCTTAGGATGTAGTAAGGTTGCTACTAAACACTTCATCTCAACTCACGAAGAGTGTTCACCCCAAGACTCCCCTTTTTACTCAACTTAGCTTCATACATTCACTTAAGTGTGTGTGTGTACATGTGAGCACACCTTGCATATAAGCATCATTCCATTCACATTACTTATATACATGCTTTAGACCTTCATTCATCAAATCACACACTTTACACGCTTCACATAATCATATACTTCATTTAGACATAATCTAGGTCAAACATACAATTCAAGCTTCACAAAACACAATACAAGACCCATTTTCAATATCACTTAATTTTACATACTAGACCTTCAAAACCACATTAACAATACATACTAAGTAATATCAAGTTCATCAAGTAAACACCGCCACCAAAAAGGTGGACCATACCACTCAAGAGCAATTTATAATAAGAATTATACAAGGTAATCAACTCACCATTGAACCAATCCATCACCACCTATAACCAATTTCTCAATATTTCATCATAATAAGGTCCTTAGGACAATAGTTAAATCATAATAACAACATAAGAAAACCAAAGTCCATTATTTACACAAACATCTTCACTTAGACCATTTCTCAAGCTAAAAGTTTGAAATATGCATAAACATGAGTTTATTAGGTTTGACATTAAAATCATAAATTAGTTCTAAAATAAACACATTGGAATCATTAAAACGCTTTACAAGAAGACCCATGCTTAGAATCAAAGATAGAAGAAAGTAGAGTTTGAAAACCCTTTTTGAAATCTATTAGAATTGACTCCTTGAATAGAAGAGGGTTAAATGATGGATAACATACCTCAAATGAAATACAACCCACTGATTTTTGATGAAGAACACGACCAAAACAGCCCTCCTAGCTCCTCTTGACTTCTAGCTTCCAAAGAGACTTGAAAGAGAATTCTAAGGAAGAGGGGTTTTGGGTTTTGGGAGATGAGGTCTAAAAATAGGAATTAGGGTTTAGAACACTTTAATATACCTAATATACCCTAAAATAAACGTCCTAGGGTCATAAAATACTTGGGTGAATTTACCAAACACCCTAATACTTGGCAGGAAATTACAGCTTTTCACAGGCTCAATAGACGGTTGCAAACCAACGGACCGTCTTTCCATCAACGGTCCATTGGTGGGGTCTCGTGGTTTGATACTTGGCTCCATTTGGAGCCTGGACAACTTACCTTAAAGGTCTAATCGATGGACCAAGATAATGGGCCGTTGGTTGACCTACTGGCCGTTGTTTGGTCTCGTTGGTGGACACTGCCTAGGAAGTTTTGGTCCAAGTCTTGGGACCTTCTCTAGGGCCCCCTTGTGGATCCTAGGTGGGGTCGTACAAAAACTTTAAACTCCTAAACTAAGTCATCTAGGTATTGGGAGCATCCCACACCAATTTCAAACAAAATGAACACGTAAAACTTACTCAAACACATCAAGACACACAAGCACTATCTAAGGCACACCTTCGAACTTCATGGACGTTCTTGGACGTTTGACGTCAAAACTTAGACAAAATTCACAAACTGCCTAAGAACACTAATGTAACTCGTTTTAACATAAAATTCACTCAAGAAACATTCACAAAGCTCTAGTACACCTTAGTTTGTTTTAGGGCGTTACAATGTTAAGGTTGTGATGCTATAGGGATGGTGTTGATTCACTTGTGTGCATTACTATGATATGATTTAAGGTGTTTATTTCACTATAAGGGTTGTATTGAAAGGTTATTATCATACAATTCCTAATGAGCTAATTATGATGATAGACAAGGGGTTAGTCTCCTATGACCTAAACTAAGCTTTGATAATAATGGATGACTTAAAGACATTTCAAAAAGGGAATCTAGCTTAGCACCGAGTGAACTAGTAGTAAAGAGTGTCCCTTCCCACATAGAGAAGGTAGGTTCACTATTATACTCATGATATTGGAGACTATAATGCATGGTGCATAAAGAGGGTCCCAACTACATCTCCTAGTTATTGAACTATGTTGTACTCATAGGAATACTAGCTAGTGGATCCACCTTAGATGCTATTTTCTTGTTTTGGTACTACCTTGGCAAGTAGTCCACCTTACCCCGGTGTAAATTTTCTCAACATTAGATTCCACATTTAGCTCTTGTGGTCTATGTCGGTTAAGGAAAGATGTTCCCTAAAGTAAAATAAAGTAATAAAATGAACACTAACTAGGGTGACTTAAGAGGTTTGACTTAGCCTAGGTAGGAGTATGGGACTCTACCTATGCCTTGCACTAGTTTGCCTAGAGGGAAGCCTTAGGAGGTGGTTCTTGTGTTCTTATAATGTAAATGTTATGTATATGTTTATCTTACATGTTGATGATACTAGATGATATTGATTTCAATTAAGAGCATGTTGTTGGTCTCTATTGCTAAAATATGATGATTGTTACCCTTGATGCTATGGGATATAAAGATAAGACATTTCTTATTGTTCTTGTTGGGTTTACTTGGTTGTGTGAAGTGGTTGGGCCTTACTTGGTTATTGTACTTGTGGACCTAATGGGAATTTATGAGTAAGTGTCTTGCTTATGATATGGGTTTTGAAATCTTATACATGCTTATTGATGTTACAACTTAATGTTAAGGTTGTCTTGATTATGTGTTCAAGTATGTTGATATAAATGTTGACTTGATTATACTTTATGATCTTGTTCTTGTGTTGTACATGATCTTGGCTTAGGAAATATGTGGTTATTGGCTTGTATTGATTATTGATTGTGCATAAGGCTTTTCAAAGTGAATTGCATGCTTTCGAATAAATTTCCCTTTTTAGCATGATTTCTATGTTGTGCGTGCATATGTTACTATACTTAGTACAAGTGATGTGGTAACCCCTATTTTCTCCCTTTTCCCCAATATTTAAGGTTCCGTTCGTTGAAGGATATTGCCCATTTGCAAGCAAGGCTTGGATCATTCCTCCAAGTGTGGGTATGTCCTCAAGTCCGAGGATGATACCTATTCTCATTCGACCTATGTTACTTTGTTATAGTCTAAAGACAATCATTTCACTCATGTTGTTTCAAGATATTGTTGTAAGCCGTAAGTGTCATTTGTTACATTTGTGTAAGGGCTATTCCCATATTGTTCAATTCCATTTAGATGGTATAATATGAGACATCCCTATTGAGACTATGATACGTATCTTATATATATGTGTGACATAAAAGTAGAAGACTATGTAATCTTCTTATACGAAGGGTCTAAGTAAACTCACTATGAATATACTATGTGTAAGCAAGAGGTCTATGTAAACCTCACGATGTAAATGTAGACGAGAAGTTTTAAATTTTTATAAATGTAATGATGAATTCTAAGAGGCTAGTCTTAGTCCTCTCCGAGGACGAGGCCGGTTACGTCTAAGGGGTGCTCCACAGATGTGATAAACTTGGTATGGAGTATGAGGATTAATATCTCTAGAATTGATGTCTCATTAAACCACATCTATGTAGATTCTTATAAATAATTGTAAAGTGCGCCACAGTTATGAATGAGAAACTATGTGATGCTTAGGAAACTCTCATGTTCTTGTCATTCCTAGTTTGTACCTCTAGAGTATTATTATGTGTTTTCACCTAAAATATGTATCGTCTATATGCAATGAATACTCGAAGGACGGAAACAAGAAGACTTGATGAAGAGGTTGCTAATGCGGGAGCTCTTTCCTGAGGCAATCAAGTCCCTCCCCTTGAAGAGGTCGCTAATGATGACCAAGCTCCGGTCAATCCTCCGGCCTTGACGGATGGGGACATAAAGGCATCCTTTCTCCAATTAGACCAAGCCATTAGTACCCAAGCTCAAGATTTCACCACGCAAGCCCAAGCCATAACAGCCCAAGCTAATCAGGAGGTGGTTCCCCGAGGAAACCAACATGTTATCACCATGGCCTCCCGCTTGAGAGATTTCACAAGGATTAATCCTTCTACTTTCTATGGGTCCAAAGTGGAGGAAGATCCTCAAGAGTTTATCGACGAAGTATACAAGGTACTCTATGCTATGGGGTTGACTTTGAGTGAGAAGTCCGAGTTAGACACTTACCAACCCAAACATGTGGCCCAAACTTGGTACATATAATGGAGAGACAATAGGCCTTTGAGGGGTGGACCAGTGATATGGGAGATTTTCAATAAGGTTTTCTTGATAGATTCTTTCCAAGGGAGAAGAGGGAAACTAGGGTAGAAGAATTCATCAACCTTCGTCAAAGAGGTATGGGTGTACTTGAATACTCTTTGAAATTCACTAAGTTTTCCAAATATGCTCCTTCCTTAGTTTTCGACCTAAGGGATGAGATGAGCCTCTTTGTGACGGGAGTGTCCGATGACTTGAAAGAAGAATATCGTTCGGCTATGCTACATGATATTATGAATATTTATTCTCTCATGGTTCATGCACAACATGTGGAGGAGACAAGGGTTAAGAAGAAGAGTAGAGAGGCTACTAGGGTAAGGTCATATGATGGTGGTTCCTCAAAGGGTAGGCTTGATATTCAAGACAAGCCTAGGTTTAAAAAGAGATTTTCTAATCAAGTTCCTTCCAAGTTCCCCAAGACTCATGATGATAGGGTGTCTAAATGTAATCCTCAAAAGGGGAGGGGTAATAGTTCACCAACCGAGAAGCCGACTTGTGGAAAGTGTAGAAAGAAACATTATGGTGATTGCGTTGTTGGGATGGACAATTGTTTTGGTTGTGGCAAAAGTTGCCACAAAGTGAGGGATTGACAAAATTTAATGAGTCAAGACAAAGGTAGTGGGAAAGCTCAAGAAAGTGATTCTAATGTTGATGCTCCGAAGAAGAATCACTTCTTTTCTCTCCTCTCTAGGGGTGAACGAGAGAGTTCTACCGATGTGGTGACTGGCATGTTACAAGTCTTCTATATTGATGTTTATGTTTACTTGATCCTAGTGCTACCTTGTCATTTATTACTCCTTTGGTAGTTAAACGATTTGGCATTTTGCTCGATATCTTGAATGAACCTTTTATGGTGTCTACCCCGGTGGGTGAGTCGGTTGTTACAAAAAGGGTGTATAGAAATTGTCCTATAATGATGCCCAATAGAGTTACTTATGTTGAACTAGTATAACTTGATATGTTTGATTTTGATGTCATTTTGGGTATGGATTGGTTGCATGCTTGTTTTGCTTCCACAGATTGTTAAAAAAAGGGAAGTGAAGTTTAACTTTCCAAATGAACCCGTTGTAGAGTGGAAGGGGGAACTTCTATTCCTAGAGGTCGTATCATTTCTTATTTGAAAGATTGTAAGATGATCTCTAAAGGGTGTTTATATCATATTGTAAGAGTCAAGGATTTAGACTCCGAAATTCCTCCTAGTCCTTGTAGTGAGGGAATTTCCAAAGGTCTTTCCTAGTGATCTTCCCGGTATTCCTCCCAAACGGGAAATTGATTTTGGTATCGACTTGCTACCGGATATAAATCCCATTTAAATTTCTCCTTATCGGATGACTCCGTCCAAATTGAAAGAGTTGAAGGCTCAACTCAAAGATCTACTAGACAAAGGTTTCATTCGGCCTAGTATTTCTCCCTGGGGTGCTCCGATATTATTCATGAAAAAGAAGGATGGGTCTCTTAGAATGTATATCGACTACCGTAAGCTCAACAAAGTCACAATCAAGAACAAGTATCCTCTTCATAGGTTGATGATTTATTTGATCAACTCCAAGGTGCGAGTTACTTTTCAAAGATTGACTTGAGATCGGGATATCACCAACTTAGTGTGAGAGGTGAAGATATTCCTATGACGGCCTTTTAGAACAGATATGGACATTATGAGTTCCTAGTCATGTCTTTCGGATTGACTAATGCCCCGACGATGTTTATTGATCTCATGAATAGAGTGACCCAAAACTATCTTGATGCATTCGTGATCGTCTTTATTGATGATATATTGGTGTATTCGAAGAGTGAAGGTGATCATATGGGGCATTTGAGGGTTGTCTTGCAAGTCCTTAAAGAGAATCAAATCTTTGCCAAGTATTGCAAGTTAAATTTTGGTTGAGTTTGGTAGCGTTTCTTGGTCATATTATCTCTAGTGAGGGTGTTGAGGTTTATCAAAGAAAGACCGACACGGAGAAAAATTGGCCTAGACCTTTGGCTCCTACGAATATTAGGAGTTTTAGGCCTATCTGGTTATTATAGAAGTTTTGTCGATGGGTTTGCATCTCTTGCTTATCGTTTGACAACATTGACTTACAAGAATGTGAAATTTGAGTGATTGAAAGAATGTGAGAGAAGCTTCCAAGTGTTGAAGGATAGGCTTATCTCCGCTCCGGTGTTGACCTTACCGGAGGGTACTAAGGACTTTGTATTTTATGGTGATGCATCTCGAATTGGGTTGGGGTGTGTCCTTATGCCACACGGCAAAGTGATAGCCTATGCTTCTAGGCAACTCAAAGTTCATGAGAAGAATTATTCGGCTCATGACCTTGAGATAGCGGCCGTGGTTTTTGCCTTGGAAATATAAAGGCATTATCTTTATGTGGTTCATATTGATGTGTGTATGGACCATAACCCAAAAAGAGTTAAATCTCCAACAAAGAAGGTGGTTGGAGTTATTGAAAGACTACGACATGAGTGTTCTCTATCACCCCAGAAAGGCTAATGTGGTAGCGGATGCTCTAAGTCGTTTGCCCATAGGAAGTGTGTCTCATGTGGAAGAAGACAAGAGAGACCTAGTGAAGGATGTTCATTGGTTGTTTCGATCAGGGGTTCGAATTGAAGATTCTCCCAATGGTGGTTTTGTGGTACAACATAACTCCGAGTCATATTTGGTGGTTGAGGTGAAGTCTAAGCAATACATTGATCCATTATTGATGGAGTTGAAAGAATTGGTTCTTGGAAAGATTAATGAGTCATTCTCCCAAGGGGAATGATGTTCTTAGATACCAAGGAAGATTGTGTGTAACCAATGTCGACGATTTAAGAAATTGGATTCTTGAGAAAGCTCATGGAGCCCGTTACTCTATTCATCCGGGTTCCACAATCATGACCTTATAGAAGTATTTTGGTGGGAAGGCCTCAAAAGGGAAATTGCCAACAAGTAAAGGCCGAACATCAAAATCCAGGTGGTTTACTACAACAAATTCAAGTTTCTACTTAGAAATGAGAGGATATTAACATGGATTTCATAGTAGGGTTGCCTCGGACCCAAAGGCAAAATGATTCTATATGGGTGTTTGTTGATAAATTGACGAAGTCTGCTCATTTTATTCCCATAAAGTCTACTTATTTGGCGGAGGATTATGAAAAAATCTATATTGACAAGATAGTGAGTTGTCATAGAGTCCCTTTGTCCATCATATCAGATAGAGGTGCTCAATTTACTTCTCGATTTTGGAGATCTTTCCAAAAAGGGTTGGGTACAAGAGTTAAGCTTAGTATCGCTTTTCATCCTCAAACGGATGGTCAAGAGGAAAGAACTATTCAAACCCTAGAGTACATGCTTAGGTCTTGTGTCATCAACTTCAAGGGAAGTTAGGATATGTATTTGCCTTTGGTTGAATTTTCTTATAACAATAGCTTTCATTCATCTATAACTATGGCTCCTTTTGAAGCTTTATATGGTATGAGGTGTATATCTCCTATTGGATGGTTTGAAATTGGTGAGTCATCACTCATGGTCCCGATTTGATTTATAAGACCTTAGAGATAGTTCATGCTATAAGTATTAGATTGAAGCCGACCTATAGTCGGCAAAAGTCTTATGCCGATCATATGAGAATGGATCTTGAATTTGAAAAGGGTGACAAGGTGTATCTAAAACTTTCACCTATGAAGGGGGTTGTGCGATTTGGTAACCGGTATGTGGATCCCTATGAAATATTTCAACGAGTTGGCAAGGTTGCATATGAGTTGAAACTCCCCAGTGAACTATCTTCGGTTCATCCGGTGTTTCATGTGTCCATACTTAAGAAGTGTGTTGGTGACCCCTAGACCATTCTTCCTATTCAGGGTCTTGGTGTTGTTGAGAACCTCATCTATGAAGAGGTTCCGGTTGAAATCCTAGATCATCAAGTGAAGAGGTTGATGAACAAAGAGGTGGCCTCCATAAAAGTATTATGGAGGAACCACCTAGTTGAGGGAGCAACATGGGAGGACGAGGCCGACATGAAATCCTGTTATTCTCATCTCTTTCTTAACGAAGGTTAGTTGTTCTAGCTAATAATGAAAATAATGAGTAAATTGGAAGTTGTCTTGATTTTTGGTGAAGTTTTGCAAAAATGTGCATGTTACAGTGAATTTTATGCCTATAAATGAAAATTTTCAAATAGTGCACTTTTGCTTGATTTGAACTTATGTGGTGTATTTTAGTATATTGTGCCTTCATGAGTTGTATTTATCATGTTGACATGTGTTGAAGAAATTTTTTGGCATAAGTTAATTCTCATGTAGTGAATGTTGAGCTCTTATAACTTGAAATGATGTTTGGAGTTACATGTGTAAAATAGTCATGTTGATGTTTTCATTTGAGTTTTAACTCATGTTTTGATATGTTTTTGTTGGTTGGGTTGCTAGTCTTGAATCTATTCCTTCCTCCAAAAATATTTTAGTGTCATTCGGGGACAAATGTTCCTAAGGGGGGAATAATGTAACACTCCGAAAGTCCAAGACCTATTATAGAGCCTAACATGAGTGTGTAAGGTTTATACGACTGTTTTAAGGTCAATAATAGAGTATAAAAGTCATTTAGAAGGTGGAGTCAACGTCAAGGGACGTCCATGACATCTGGAGACGAGTGCAAAAAGGGTGCTAGTGTGCCTTAGCCTATTTGACTAGGTTTTAGGAGTCATAATTTGATGAAATTTGGTGGTAAGGTGTATAACACGTATTAGAGGTTGTTTAGGGTCGAAACGTCCGTGTATGACTTTCCAAGGATCCCCTAAAGGGTCCTTGAGGAGGACCCTTCCATCTTGGCTAAGAAGCTGCCAAGAGGAAGTAGTCATCGACGAGGTGCAGGCGACGAGGCGTAAGTCAATCGAAAGGGAGTCGATGCCTCCTTCGATCAAGACTTAGGCATTTTGAACAAATGACCAATTTCGCAACTCTCTGACAAAAACGACTGTGTGTAAGACGGTGGTGAACATTGCCCGTCGACTGACCTACAACCCGTAGGTCAAGGTCTCGTAGATCAGCCTGCAGTTTTCTATTTAATTTAAAGTTGGTTCAATTAATTAAGTTTGTTAGTTAGTGGTTTAATTAGTGATTAAAGGATGGTTAATTAGGCTAGTTAATTAACTATATAACCTACCCTAATTCTAAAACCTCATTTCACACCTCTCAATCCCAAAACACAATTTCTTTTCCTTCTCTCTACCTTCTCTCTCCCAAAGAAGAACTCCATTGAAGGGATAGGTCAAGGTCATTAGGGAAGCAAGAAGGGTTATTTTCTCCATCAATCTTCATCAAATACCAAGGTATGGGAACTCTTCACCTTTGGGATTCCTTTCCCCAAAGGGTTCTTCCAAAATTGATTTCCAAAAGATGAGTTTCATGTGGGTTTCTCTCCAATACGAATTTGATCTTCTAAATTGAATTTTTTATGGTTTATTTTGTTAATATTATTAGATTATAATGTATTATGAATCAATTATGCACTTTCTTGATATATTGATCTAGTTTGTGGAAGATGACCTTTTCCTCTTAACCCTAGGTTGTGATCTGAATTGAATTGTGTAGTAATGATGTAATTGACTTGTTAATTTTGGAATTACTAATCTATGATGTTGTTACACCAATTTATGGATGAATTTCGATTGGTTGATGTTAAGATCATGATGATGGTTTTGGAAGAGGAAGAGGTATGGTTTTGTAATATTGAATTCTTAACCCTTTTGTGATGACTTATACCTAGTGATGTTGATTCAATTGAAGTATATGCATTGTGATTGGATTAATTAGTATGGTATGATGTTGGTATTGACATGTCGTATCTTTTGAATTGTGAGATCTTGTTAAGGTTGTGATGCTATAAGAATGGTGCTGATTCACTTGTGTGGATTACTATGATATGATAAAAGGTGTTGATCTCACTATAAGGGTTGTATTGAAAGGTTATTACCATACAATTCCTAATGAGCTAATTATGATGATATACAGGGTTAGTCTCCTATGACCTAAACTAATCTTTGATAATAATGGATGACTTAAAGACATTTCAAAAAGGGACTTTAGCTTAGCACCGAGTGAACTAGTAGTGAGGAGTGTCCCTTCCCACATAGGGAAGGTAGGTTCATTATTATACTCATGAGATTGGAGACTATAAAGCATGGTGCATAATGAGGGTCCTAACTACATCTCCTAGTTCTTGAACTATGTTGCCCTCATAGGAATACTAGCTAGTGGATCCACCTTAGATGCTATTTTCATGTTTTGGTACTACCTTGGCAAGTAGTCCACCTTCCCCGGTGTAAGGTTTATCAACATAGGATTCCACATGTAGCTCTTGCGGTGTATGTTGGTTAAAACAAGATGTTTCCAAAAGTAAAATGAAGTAATAAAATGAACACTAACTAGGGTGACTTAAGAGGTTTGACTTAGCCTAGGTAGGGGTATGGGACTCTACCTATGCCTTGCACTAGTTTGCTTTGGGGGAAACCTTAGGAGGTGGTTCTTGTGTTCTTATAATGTAAATGTTATGTGTATGTTGATCTTACATGTTTATGAAACTATATGATATTGGTTTCACTTAAGAGCATGTTATTGGTCTCTATTACTAAAATATGATGATGGTTACCCTTGATGCTATGGTATATAAAGTTAGACATTTCTTATAGTTCTTGTTGTCTTTACTTGGTTATGTGAGGTTATGGGGCCTTACTTGTTCATTGTACTTGTGGACCTAATGGGAATTTATGAGCAAGTGCCTTGCTTATGATATGGGGTTTTGAACTTTTATACATGCTTGTTGATGTTACAACTTAATTGTTAGGGTTGTCTTGATTATGTGTTCAAGTATGTTGATATGCATGTTGACTTGATTATACTTGATGATGTTGTTCTTGTGTTATACATGATCTTGTCTTAGGGAATATGTTCTTATTGGCTTGTATTGGTTATTGATTGTGCATAAGGCTTTTCAAAGTGAATTGCATGCTTTCGAATAAATTTCCCTTTTTAGCATAATTTCTATGTTGTACGTGCATAAGTTTCCATACTTAGTACAAGTGATGTGGTAACCCCTATTTTCTCCCTTTTCCCCAATATTTAAGGTTTCGGTCGTTGAAGGTTCGTGACCATTTACAAGCAAGGCTTGGATCATTCCTCCAATTGTGGGTATGTCCTCTAGTTCCAAGGATGATGCCTATTCTCATTCGACCTATGTTACTTTGTTATAGTCTAAAGACAATCATTTCACTCATGTAGTTTCAACATATTATTGTAAGCCATAAGTGGCATTTGTTACATTTTTGTAAGGGCTATGCCCATATTGTTCAGTTCCGTTTCGATGGTTTAATATGAGACATCCCTATTGAGACTATGATACATATCTTATATATATGTGTGACATAAAAGTAGAAGACTATGTAATCTTCTTACACGAAGGGTCTAAGTAAACTCGCTATGAATATACTATGTGTAAGCGAGAGGTCTATGCAAACCTCATAATGTAAATGTAGACGAAAAGTTTAATATTTCTGCATTTTAACCTATGAATATAATGATGAATGCTAAGAGGATAGTATTAGTCCTCTCCGAGGATGAGGACGCCAGTTACGCCTAGGGAATGCTCCCCAGATGTGACAATCCCTATGGGTGCAACATAGTTAATGAACTAGGCGATATACCAGAAATCCTATTTATGCACAATTGAATTGTAGTCTCCATCTCATGAGAACCATTGTAAACCTACCTTCCCACATTGGGAAGGGACACTTATCATATCTAGTTCGCTCGGTGCTAAGCTAAAGTCCCTTTAAGTCATTCTTAATCACCATATCTTAATATAGGCCATAGAATACTAACCCTTTGTATAATCATATCATTAGCTCTTTAGGTATAGGATGAGAACTTTCTTTCATCACAAACCATCATTAGTGAGACAAACACATCATAATCATATCATATAAGGCACACAAGAGAATCATCTTTAACCTTGTATAATCATTCCCTTACCATGATCTCACAATTTAACACATCCATAACATGCCATCATATTCATCATATCATCATCTTCCTAATCTATTCACAAAATCATACTTCAATTGAATATCCTCATCAATAATAAACCGTTATTATTAAAGTAGAGAACTCATAGTCATAAGAAGTCTTACCAACAACTTCCAACACCTCCTTCAAGATCTTACCCATCAATTCATCACAATAATCCGATAATCCAATCACCATCATCATAATATAGTGAATCAAGCAATAACATATTCCATTCTAACAACCCTAATCATCTACAAGGCTAATTCATAACTAGGGTTAGGGAAAAGTGTTCAATTATGAATTCATCCAAGAAGTAGATCCAATACCAACAATACTTTAAAATAGGCCTTCCATGAGTGAATTAACATAGTTAACACAAGTCTAACAATAAATACATTCATCAATTCTAATCAATTCATAAGCAAGATCCAAGATTTGGGAAAATTAGGGATGGAACATGGATAACTCAAAATTACCATTAATCAACATCAATCACTCAACAATTACACTTAATTAGACATAGGTAATCACAATTCGTCATAATCAATCATCAATTTCAAATTTAGAAGAAACCCATTTGTAGAGAAAAACCCTTGGAATTGGGTGAGTTAGAAATCAACTTTGAATGAACCTCTTGGAGAAAGGAATCTCAAGAGTGAAAGAATACATACCTTATGAAGGTAATAGCCACAAATTTGAGTACAACCTTGGGGAATTCGGCCTTCTTTTTCAAGCTTCAATGCTTCTTCAATGGAGGTTGGGTTCAGAGAGAAAGTAGAGAGAAGGGAGAGCTTTTGAGTTTTTATTTGGATATTTGATTTGAGTGAGTGAATGTGAGGTAAATCTTATTTAAAATTGATATATAACTCTCCTCTAAAATACCTAAAATACCCCTCACTTAAGTTGACCTTTTAGTAAAGTCAAACTTGAATTCGAATTTCAAATTTTTCCCGCAAGATTTCTTAAATTAATTTTTGAGTCAGTGGAGTCCGCTACATAGTCCGTGAAGCGGACCATGATTTTGGTCCATGGTGAACCATGTCCGCGACGCGGACTGGTTTCTTGCTAGGCCATTTGGTTGCTGCTTTGGCACCATGTTTGGCCAAGGGTGGTGTCCCTTCAACGACCCCTAAGGCGGTCCATGGCGGGTCGGACCTGGAGGTATTGACCCTATATACATCATATTACCTATTTAAAGTATTTTTACAAGTTTTAGACTTCATACAACACACTCAAACCTTCACAAGAACTAAGGACGTTTACTAGTTCAATTGCACTAGTTTCCGGACGTCATTGTCGTCCCTTGATGTTTGGAATATAATACTTCTAATTCAAGTTTATTACATTAGTCTAGGTCGGGAAACACCATTTTAACCACTTTTGATAGGTGAGGCTCTAGTCTAAGTCATGGAACTTTCCGGAGTGTTACATTATCCCCCCTTTAGGAACATTCGTACTCGAATGACACTTTAACCTTTTTATAGGGAGAGGAAGGAGAGTAAATACTAGCAGCCCAACCAATAACAATATGAACATAATCATAATGATTCACATCTCATAGGAGTACTTCACCACTCCCTTCAACACAAAATTAAAGCACTTCACTTAATAACTCAATTCACAATTTATCACATATAAGAGCTCAACACCCAACATTTCACTTCACATAATGAGGAACTACCTTCTCAATATCAACATGATTTCAACATAAACATAAAAGAGTTAACTTGCTATTCTTCTTCTCAAGATAATATCAAAACACTGCAATCTCAAGAAGGCAAATATACACATTTCATATAAGTGCAAGTAGGACACAAACACATATTTTCATGAAAACTCATTTTGGCATGAAACTTTACCAAGTTATACACATACTTAGAAAAACAAGTCAAATTCCATATTATTCATAATTTTATTTAAGAGGACTACAAATCTCAAGGAGGAAAAATATGAGGGTAGCAAGACTTCATGTCGGTCCCGGCCTCCCATGGTTTTTCCATAGAATTTTTACGAAGGCCACCTCTTTGTTCCTCAACATTTTGACTTGACAATCTAGTATCTCAACCAGAACCTCTTCATAAGAAAGGTTCTCATTCACCCATAACCCTTCAATAGGGAGAATAAACACCGGGTCGCCTAAACATTTCTTGCGCATAGAAACATGAAATACCGGATGAACCGAAGCTAGTTCACTTGGTAGTTTCAAATCATAAGCAACTTTCTGACTTGTTGCAATATCTCATAAGCACCCAGATACGGGGACTTAGTTTTCCCTTTTTACCAAATCTCATCACCTTTTTCGTGGGTGAAATCTTCAAATAGACCCAATTACCTATTTCAGACTTAAGGTCTCTTCTTCTATTATCGGCATAAACTTTTTGCCGACTATAGGATGTTTTCAACCTATATCTTGTCATTCAAACTTTCTCTATATCCTCATAGACTATCTGGGGATCAAAGAGTAAAGACTCACCAACCTCTAACCACCCAACCGGAGACCTACATCTCCTACCATAGAGTGCTTCAAAAGGCACCATAGAAATACTCGAATGGTAGCTATTATTGTAAGAAAACTCAATCAACGGTAGGTGATCATTCTAATTTCCCTTGAATCAATAACACAAGCTCTTAACATATCTTCTATGGTTTGTATGGTACGTTCCACTTGACCATCTGTTTGAGAATGAAAAGCGGTACTAAGTTTCACTTGAGTACCCAAACCTTTTTGAAAATATCTGCAAAAATGAGAAGTGAATTGGGCACCTGTATCCGAGATGATGGACAAAGGGATCCCATGTAAGCTCACAATCTCATTAATGTATAATCTAGGATATTCCTCTGCCGAATATGTAGATTTGATGGGGATAAAGTGGGAAAATTTCATTAACATATCCACAATAACCCATATTGAGTCTTTTTTGTCTCTGGGTTCGAGGTAACCCAACTACGAAGTCCATATTAATATCTTTACACTTCCATGTAGGAACATCCATTACTTGAGTCAAACCATCTGGATTTTGATGCTCGGCCTTAACTTGCTGGCAATTTGGACACCTAGCCACAAATTCTGCTATGTCCCTCTTCAAGCTATCCCAACAATAGACCTCTCTAAGATCACAATACATTTTGGTGGAACCCGAATGAATAGAATATCGGGAACCATGAGCTTTTTCCAAAATTTGTTTTCTCAAATCATCAACATCCGGCACACAACCTACCTTGGTACCTAAGCACCCTATACCCTCCTCGGGAGAAAGACTCATTAAGATTGCTAAGAATCGAGTCCTTCAACTCCATCAATAGAAGACCAAGGCGTTTCTAAGACTTCACCTCAACCACTAAACATGATTCGGAGTTATGATTAACAATAGAACCTCCATTTGGAGAATTTTCCAACCGAACACCCAACTGAGCCAATCTATGAACCTCTTTCACTATCTCTTTCTTATAATCGGAAACATGTGCTACACTATCCATAGTCATTCTAATCAAGGAATCCGCAACAACATTTGCTTTGCCGGGGATGTCAAAGGACACTCATGTCATAGTCCTTCAAAATTTCCAACCACCTTCTTTGTCGGAGATTCAACTCCTTTTGGTAAAAACATATTGAAGACTCTTGTGGTCAGTAAATACGTCCATATGTACCTCATTGAGATAATGCCTCCATATTTTCAAAGCAAACACCAAGAACGCTAATTCAAGATCATGAGTTGGATAATTCTTCTCATGCATCTTGAGTTGTCTAGAGGCATAAGCTATCACCTTACCATGTTTCATGAGGAAACAACCCAAACCTACTTGAGAAGCGTCACAATACACTACAAACCCTTTGGTACCCTCCGGTAAAGTCAGCACCGGAGCGGAGGTAAGCTTATCTTTCAACTCTTGGAAGCTTCTTTCACAAACCTCCGACCACTCAAAGTTAACCTTCTTTTGAGTAAATGTTGTCAAAGGAGAAGAAATAGATGCAAACCCATCAACAAACCTTCTATAATACCCGGATAAACCCTAGAAACTTCAAATATCGGTTGGAGCCAAAGGTCTAGGCCAATTCTTAACTTCTTCCATTTTCTTCGAATCGACTTCTATTCCCTCACTTGAGATAATATGAACAAGAAACGAAACCGATATCAACCAAAATTCACACTTACTATATTTAGCAAGGAGTAGATGTTCCTTGAGGACTTGCAATACTACCCTCAAATGTCCCATATGCTCATCTTCGCTCTTAGAATATACCAAGATATTATCAATGAAGACAATTACAAAAGAATCAAGGTAATTTTGAAACACTCTATTCATGAGATCCATAAAAGCCGCCAGAGCATTAGTTAACACAAAAGACATGACTTGAAACTCATACTGACCATACCTAGTTCAGAAAGCCGTTTTAGGAATGCCTTCAGCTCTAACCCTAAGTTGGTAATATCCCGACCTCATATTAATTTTCAAAAAGTAACTCACACCTTGGAGTTGATCAAACAAATTATCGATCTTAGGGAGAGGATACTTATTCTTTATGGTAACCTTGTTCAATTGTCGTTAGTCAATACATATTCTAAGAGAACCATATTTCTTTTTCACAAATAATATCGGAGCGCCCCATGGAGATATGCTTGGCTGAATAAAAACCTTATCAAGCAAATCCTTGAGTTGAGCCTGCAACTGTTTCAACTCGGTTAGAGCCATCCGATAAAGAGGAATTGAAATGGGTTTCGTATCCGGCAACAAATGTATGCCAAAATCTATTTCGCGTTCTGGAGGAATTTCATGCAACTCATTGGGAAAGACTTTCGAAATATCCTTCACTACAGGGACCGACTCTAAAGGTGGAGTCTCGGATTCTAGGTCCTTGACCCTCACAATATGATAGAGACATCCCTTAGAAATCATCTTACAAGCTTTTAGACACGAAATGTTTCGACCTATAGGGATTGAGTTTCCCCCTTCCACTCAAGAATGGGTTCATTTAGAAAATTGAACTTAACTACCCTTGTTCTAAAATCTATGGAAATAAAACAAGCATGCAACTAATCCATTCCCAAAATGACATCAAAATCAAACATGTCAAGTTCGACAAAATCAACAAGAGTAATTCTATTGGACAACATTATAGGACAATTCCTATAGACTCTCTTTGCAACTACTGAGTCACCCATCCGGGTAGTAACCGAAAATGGTTCAATTAGGACATGGGGTAACATATCAAACTTCATGGACACTAAAGGAGATACAAAAGATAAAGTGGCACCGGGATCAAGTAAAGCATAGACATTAATGGAAAAAACTTGTAACATACCAGTGACAACATGGGAAGAATCCTCTTGATCACCCCTAGAATGGAGATCATGGAAGTGGTTCCTCTTAGGACCATCGGAACTACGACCGCTTGTTTGAGCTTGATTACTCCCATTTTCTTGACACTTTACCATAGGACAATCCCTCACCTTATGTCAACTGTTTCCACAACCAAAACAATTATCCGTCCCAACTAGACATTTACCCATATGATTCTTACTACACTTAGTGCAAATAGGTTTCTTACTTGGTGAATTGCCACTTCTTCCCTTTTGAGACCTAGGGTTAGACACCCTATCATTACGAGCCTTGGGTAATTTATAAGGAACTTGGTTGGATAACCTCTTTTTGAACTTAGCTTTGTCTTGAATTTCCAACCTACCCTTGGAAGAACCTCCTTCATAAGACTTTGCCCTCTTATCCATATTCTTCCTCCTACGCCTACTCTCCTTAACTTGTTGAGTATGCACCATCAAACGAGAAAAATCCATATTGTCATGAAGCATCACCGCACGATATTCTTATACTAAGTCTTCGGACACTCCCATCACAAAGAGAATCATCTCATCCCTTGGGTTAGACACCAAGTAAGGGACATACTTAGACATCTTAGTGAATTTCAATGAGTACTCTAGCACACTCAGACCTCCTTGACGAAGGTTGATAAACTCTTCCTATTTAGCCTCCATTTTATCCATTGGAAAGAACCTATCAATAAAGGCCCTCTTAAAGATTTCCCAAGTCGCAGGACCCTCTCTCAAAGCCCTATTGTGTCTCCATTGAGTATACCAAGTTTGAGCCACATCCTTGAGTTGATAAGCGGGTAACTCGGCCTTCTGAATTGAAGCACCCCCATAGCAAACAAGATCATATATACCTCATAAAGAAAGTCTTGGGGGTATTCACCAACCTTATACCCAAAGAAAATAGGAGGATTCATCTTAGTGAAGTCTCTCAAACGAGAATCCATGGTCTAGCATTTTGGTTCACAAGGGGTCCAACTTTCCGGTTCACTCGAGCCTTCATGGCTTGTACTTGAGTAGTTACGGTTTGTGCTTGAGTAGTCATATCTTGAGCCAAACTTTTAAAATCCAACCTTATCTCTTCAACCATCATATCCGAAGGATTGACCGGATCTTCGTCACCTAAAATAACTTGCTCTTGAGGAGGAGCTTGATTGCCTTGTGGAGGAGCTTGGTCGTCTTCGGGAGTAGCTCCCGCGTAAACAATCTCTTTTTCAACTCTACTTATGGCTTCCCTTATAGACTATAACCACAATAAAATGGTCAGATAAAAAGGACACATAAAGTTAAGTCTCTTGAGGCACGACATAGGATTACCAAGAAGATGAGAATTTCCTAAGCATCACATAACCTCTTATTCATAAGTGTGACATGCTTCACAATTATGAACAAGACCCTACATAGACGTGGTTTAGTGAGACATCAATCCTAAGGATACTCAACCTCATGCTTTAATACCAAGTTTGTCACGACCGAGGAGCACCCCCTAGATGTAACCGACGTTTTTGTCCTTTAAGAGGCCTTAGACTAGCCCTTAGCATATATCATGGCATATCATCGATAGAGAAAAATGTGAAAAATTAAAACTTTTACATATTTAAGTATACTTAGACTCCTCACATATCATATATGGAGTTTACATAGACTCCTCGTTAAGGAATTGTACATATACTTCTCATTTAGTATAGTCAATATCATCAATATAGTTAATTACTTCCTGTCATATATAACAATCTAAAGAGAATTACAATGTTTGGGTATAGCCCGTACACAAGTACGATGTGCCACATATAGGCTTACAACAATAGTCTTAAGAATAAGGAAAAGAATTAGTGTCTTTAGACATAAGCAATACTACTAAGCTAGAACAAGTGGCACCATCTCGAACTTTGAGGACTCACCAACAACTTGGGGAAAAGTCCCCATCTTTTTGCTATTGGCCTCGAAACACCTCAACGGCTCGAACCTACATATTTGTAGAAACATAAGGAATATGGGTTAGTACAACCACTTGTATGAAGTATGAATATATGCAAATAAACCATTTGAGGACATGCACGAAAGGGACCATTTCTTTAGAAACATTCTAAGTCATTTGGAAAGCCTTTATGCACATACAACAACAAATACAAGTCAACCACCACAAAAACCTCAAAACATGTTCATATGAGCAAGAACAACATTATCATGAAGTCATATCAACCTTTCATGTTCAAGAGTTCATATCATCAAACATAAAAGACCCTTACCAACAATCCCATCCCAAGCCTACAAGTGCAATGCTCATGTGAAGCCCCATGACCCCACATAATCAAATAAACTAGAAAGAAGATCATAAGTAATGCCTTGCCTCATATAACATAACATCATGTGTAGTTATCATCATATATCAACTTAGATCAATATCATGTTCATCAAATGAAACCAACATCATATAAGAACAACATCATATAGGTTCAACATTATACCTTAGTACATAAGAACAACCTCCTAGGACTCCCTTGAAAGCCAACTTGTGCAATGAATAGAAAGAGTCCCATACCCCTACCTACACTAAGTAGAACTCCTTAAGTCACCCTAGTTAGTGTTCATCTTCATTACTTTTTATTCATTTTACTTTCGGGATCAATCGCCTTAACCGATAATAGACAATGTGAGCTAAATATTGAATTCGGTGTAATGAAACTCTTCACCGAAAGAAGGTGTTACCGATAATAGACCATGTGAGCTAAACATTAAATTCGGTGTACTGAAACTCTTCACCGAAAGAACGTGTTCTACTTGCCAATGTACAAATAAAACATAAACATATCATTCAAGGAGAATCCACTAGCTAGTATTCCTATGGGAGAAACATCGTTAAGGAACTAGGAGATATACTAGAAACCCTCTTTATACACAATTGCATTGTAGTATCCATCTCATGAGAACCATTGTGAACCTACATTCCCACGTTGGTAAGAGACACCTCTCATATCTAGTTCGCTCTGTGCTAAGCTAAAGTCCATTTTGAAATGCCTTTAAGTCATTCTTAATCACCAAATCATAATATAGGCCATAGGAGACTAACCCCTTGTATAATCATACCATTAGCTCATTAGATATAGGATGAGAACTTCCTTTCATCACAAACCATCATTAGTGAAACCAAAACATCATAGTCATATCATATACAGAACACAAGAGAATCATCTTTAACCTTGTATCATCATACCCTTACCATGATCTCTCAATTCAACACATCCATAACATGCCATAATATTCATCATATCATCATCTTCTTAATCTATTCACATAATCTTACTTCAATTGAATATCATCATCAAGAACAAACCATCATTATTGAAGTAGAGAAATCATATCCGTAAGAAGTCTTACCAATAGCTTCCAACACCTCTTTCAAGATATTACCCTCAATTAATCACAATTATCCAATAATCCAATCACCATCATTATAATATAGTGAATTGAACAATAACATAATCAATTCCAACAACCCTAATTATCTAAAAGTGCAATTCATAACTAGGGTTAGGGAAAAGGTTCAATCATGAATTCATCCAAGAAGGAGATCCAATCCCAACAATACTTTACAATAGGAAGTACTTGAGTGAATTAACATAGTTAACACAAGTCTAACAATCAATACATTCATCAATTCCAATAAATTCATAAGCAAGATCCAAGATTTGGGAAAATTAGGAAAGGGCCATAGATCTCTCGGAACTCCCATTAATCGACATCAATTACTCAACAATATACACTTAATTAGACATAGGTAATCACAGTTCGTCATATTTAATCATCAATTTCAAATTTAGAAGAAAACCTATTTGTAGAGAAAAACCCTTGGAATTGGGTGATTTAGAAATCAACTTTGAATGGACCACTTGGGGAAAGGATTCCTAAGAGTGAAAGAATCCATACCTTATGAAGACTTTATCCACAAATTTTAGTAAAATTTGGTATTTTTTTTCAAGCTTCAATGCTTCTTCAATGGAGGTTGGGTAGAGAGAGAAAGTAAAAGAGAAGGGAGAACTTTTGGGTTTTGATTGGGGATTTGATTTGAGTGAGTGAATGTGAGGTAAAACTGATTTAAAATCAATCTATAACTCTCCCCTAAAATACCCAAAAGACACCTAACCTAATTTGAGCTTTTAGCGAAGTCAAACTTGAATTCTAATTTCAGATTTTGCTTCGGGAAACAAGTCCGCATTGCGAAGCTGTTCCCACAAGATTTTTGAAATTAATTTTTGAGACAATGGAGTCCTCAATATTGTCCACAACGCAGACCGTGATTTTGGTACATGGTGAACCATGTCCGCGAGGCGGACTGGGTTCTTGCTAAACCAATTTGGCTGCTGCTTTGGAAGCTTGTTTGGCCAAGAGCAGGGTCCCTTCAAAGACCCCTAGGGCAGTCCTTGGGGGGTCGGACCTTGACGTTTTGAACATATATACATAATTTTACAAATTTAAAGTTTTTTTTTACAAGTTTTAGACTTCATACGACACACTCAAGCCTTCACAAGACCTAAGGACGTTTAGTAGTTCAATTGCACTAATTTCTGTATGTCATGGTTATCCCTTGTCGTTTGGACTCTAATAATTCTAATTCATGTTTATTACATTAGTCTAAGTCTAGAAACACCATTTTAACCATTTTTAATAGGTGAGGCTCTAGTCTATGTCATGGAACTTTTTGGAGTGTTACACGATATGAGATGAAACGATCTTTAAGCACTATTGGATTACCTTTCCACTTTAAATCTATTTCATTAGGAAACTAAAACTTGACTCTTTGAGTACAACAATTGACCGAGGCATAGAAGAACATATAATTAGTCTATGCCTAAAATGACATCAAAATATACCATGTCAAATTCAACTAAATCAACATCATGTCTTTTTGATAAATAAATATGGTATAACTAAAATAGACTCTTTTTCTAGAATAGACTCACTACCAGGTGTAGAGACACTAAAAATCTCCAGAAGTCATTCAGGACAACTCCCAATCATTAAAACTACATAACGGGTTACAAAAGACAAAATAACGCCTAGGTCAAGTAAGCCATACACATCAAGATGAAAGACTTTAAGCATACAAGTTAAAACATCTGGAAAATTGTCATGATATTGGAGACCAGACATAGCATACAAATGATTTGTGCCTCCTCTCATTCTTGAAGTAGTACTCTTTTGAAAAAATCTGCCATATGGTTATGCTAAGAATATTGGACCCGGTTGCCCGCGTTGCTTCAATTTCCCATTGTGCATTCTCTCATAAAGTGACCCTCCTAGCCGCATCTAAGGCATCCACTTTTTCCACCGTTCTCCAAGATGGTTCCTACCATACTTAACATAAGGTGGAATTTAAGTAGACCCTAGTACTACACTGCCCTATGACTAGGAACCCTAATCTTTGAAATTATGAGAACTCTAATCATTTTTATCCTTGATGCAAGCACTTTTGCCGATGATGGATCAAGATGACCTTTTTAACAGAAGGTCTTGTTGCCATTTCCACTACTTTACTAACCAGACTCCTGCCCTTTTGATTTCACCCTCTTGTGCTGGTACTCATTCTTATCCTTCAATTATTCTTCCTTAACGTGCTGGCATATACCAGAGCCTGGAAATGTCCATATCAGTAATCACTAGTGTTGCTTTGCACTCCTAGTCACATATTTTCTATCCCATAGATAAACTTCTTCAATTTGGACCTCGTGTCTGGGACTATCTCTGGAGCATAGCGAGAGTGTTTCACGAAGTTCAGACCATACATATTCACCTATATATTACTTTGATTTAGGTACACAAACTCTTCTGCCTTAGCCTCTCTAAGCTCTAGGGGAAAATAATGATCTAGGAAGGCGTCCTTAAATGTATTCCAATCGATTGCACCCGCATCTTCACCATAAATTTCTTCACATACCTCATATAAGATATGTGCTAAATTTTTGTATGCACCGCTTGGTGAATTTTCCACATCTCATCAATGAAGTTCTAAGGATCCTTTTCTACCCTGGACCCTATGAACAGTAGAGGATTAATCCTCAAGAAATATTTAATCCTTGTCGTAGCTGACAACTCTTGGGAACTGGATTTAGTGAATGTGGTGCTTGTACGACCTGACTGAGCAGCCACCAACTTAGTAAGCATTCGATTAACTCCCCTAATCTCAGCTCTGAAGTAGGAATAGGTTACGGATTAGGTGCCACGGAACCGTTGTAGTGATAATAAGCACTCTCTATATCCCAACATTTGAACCCTAATCAATCGGACAAGCTCCATTGCTAGTATGATTCCTAGTTGGTGGAGGAAGATTTCTTGTAGTGGTTCCAACCGAAAACCTTGGGTCTCGCAGAATAACATTAACTAGGGGGACACATAGAGATGTGATCTGCAATATGTGAACGTACAAATTAAAATGAACTTTCGTCGACTTAAACTCTATAGCACAAGTTAGAGTATGAAAGAAGGGTAAAATTTCCCAATGACATGTAGCCTCTCAATTATTGATGTGGCACGCTTCACACCGATAAGAAGGACTCCACTATACATGGATTCATAGATATTCTAGTATACTTGAACTCTATGCTCTGATACAAAGTTTTCACACCTCGAGCCAATACCCTGAATGCAACTAACACTCAGAATCACTGGTCCCCAAGAGAATTGTTAGCCTGGATAACTACTTAGCGAAAGACTAAATCAAGTATACATAAGCTTACAACTGAAGAATATTTAAATTAATGACTAAATCATAAAGGTGTCTAAAGGTACTAAATATAAATGATCAAGTTTTATCAAAACATCTGAAATGAAAATTGAAAGACTTATTAACTTTTTCTATCATATAAAGCCTCTACTATCTAAAGATTGTGTTGGGATAATACTGACGACAACCTTAAACACTACCACTAAAGCAATTGAAGATGGGAGTCCTCCAAAAATGTAAGAAAGACTTACCAAAAGCTGATGAGTGGATGATGTGATCTCAAGGAAGTGTGATGATATTGAACACCTGTAACTACATCATAAAATGATGTAGCATCAAATAACGTTAGTACATAGAATGCATGGTATCTAATAAAGTTGAATGGAGAAAATTACTGAATTGAAGGACAAAAACTAATTCAATTGAAGTGAATCATGATTATGAAGTAAAATCATTTAAGCTTTATAATATAAAATGCAATGATAACAAATACTAATATATATATATATATATATATATATATATATATATATATATATATATAATTTAATCGAAAACCATCACTGTGAGCTCGTACTGATACAATGTTTCCCCCACATTGTAAGAATCGTCAAATACTTTTTCGGTGTATATAAGATAACTTATTATAGATCCATTAAAATCCTTCTTGAGGTAGGTGAGGAGTTATCCAAATTTTGGTACGATCCTATCTACAGTGACGACATAGGCCATGGGATTCAGTTATCTGAACTCTTATCCAAATGGATACTCAATACTACTCCCAAGATATAAATACTAATGCTCATAAAATAATAATACTTACTGGGTTGAGTTAATATTCAGAAGACTCTCTGAAGTGTTAACTGAACTTTACTTTATTTGACTGAAATGATTCGAAAAGTTTTTTATTCCTTTCTTAAAAATAGTAATTCTTTAAAATAATACATTCGGAATCATTGGTGTTCCCTTACATTCTTCTTAAAGAAACTTTTAAATGCTTAGACTTGCTTTAGTTTTGAAAATGTATGTCTCGAAATAGTTATGTAAAGATTCTCAACAATTATCAACTCAATACGATTCATATAATAAAATATTCAGGAACAACAATTCAAGAATCAAAATGCATGATGTACTATTATCTCAATGATTATCATCAGAATTCAATAACAAGGAATAAAGTTCAATTCAAAATTGATGTAATTTTGGGTAAAATCCCAGATTTTAATCTTATTGACTGAATTTTAGATGTATGGCGTGAGGAGGATTTTAGTCCAACTCTATCAGTAGCCTTACATACCTTGAATCACTCTAATTGAAACTCTATCATTAAATAGGAATCCCAAAAATACCTTATTTAATTTTAGGATGATTTCTCTTTCTTTTTTTTCCACTAGATGTGAGAGAATTATTTGATGTTAGCATCTTGTTAAGAATTGCTGATTAGATATTCAGATTGTTTAGAAATAATTTAGATATATGACACGCCCAAAATTACACTCCAATTAAGAATTACAAACGTTCGATATAAATTTATAAAACTCAATGTGAGTTTAGGTCGATCCCATAGAGAATTTACTTATGGAAATAGTTTCACTGACACTATTATTCAATTGTTATTATTTCCCACAGAAAGTAATTGCGAAGTCTAAAGATGTGTTTTGTTGTGATTTTCAAGTAGCTAATGTTTAATGTAATGTTCAAGTTAATACGAGTAACAGGATTTTAACTTCAAAGTTGTGATAGTTGATGAATGAAACAAGGATTGTGTTCCCCATGACTTAACTTTTTGTTTTGAATCATGAACAAGTATTGCTTGATTGTTAATATTTCAAGTTACTAGCGAGTTAAATGCATCTAACACTTCTTAGTATTATTAGGTAAATTTCACTCTAATCCTCTTGGTCTTAGAGTGTTGGCGATATTTACCCTCGCATGTTCAGTGTCAAAAATCTCTTCTCTCTATCTTGAATTTTTACTCCATACCAATAGATGAATTCTAGTTTTTCCTAACTAACACTTTTCTCTCGAACAAGTGATAAATACATGCAAGTTATAATGTGTGCACTCATTATAAAGAATAGATAATGGAAGTATGAATCACATTTTGCAAATAACAATCACACTTTACTCGTTCGTCGAATTTTTAACTAGATTATCGTCATTGTTCCTACAACCCTAGTTGTGTTGTTTAACCACTCATGTTTTCAAGGGAACAAGCAATAATTGTTGTTGAATGAAATAAAGTGATACTTAAAATGATTGAGAATTCAAACAAAACTTGAGACTCAAACACTTAACCACAATCTTCAAATCATGATCCGAAAATAATCGATAAAAACCAAAGATACTAATATCTGAAAGTCGTGCTTCATTCATAAAATGACAAGATCCCTTTAAATATAAACCTTATTACTTTAAATAGTTTGTACAAAAAGTGTCCTACTCAAAGCAAGACTGATTTTTAGGGAGGCTTCACAAATAGAATGACGGCCCATCACGAGCCCGATGGCAAGTGAGGCTTGTCGTGGTCCCACACTTCAACAGCGTGGGACTTTCTTTCCTGAGATCTTTTATAGGAAAATAGACAGACCATCTTGAGCACCATGGTCCGTGTTGAGCATCGTAATGTTGAGCCCCCACATGGGTCTTCCCTGAATTTTCTCCTTTTCTACACGAGCAGCATAACGATTCGTTGACTCCATTACAGGCTGTCTAGGGCCCCGAGTTCTTCAATTTAGACTTAGATCCTTAAGGATTCATCTATGGTCCTTCCTCACGAGCTTCCAGATGACCCATCAAGAAGACCACCACACATCAAGGGCTTCCTGATCTTCACTTAGACTTTGATCAGTTCTTCCATTCTCACTACCTCATCTCCACGGGCCCTCAAATGGATCGTCATCATGACCGCAGCCTGTCTGGGCTCCGTGATGCTTGATTTAACTTCACCTTTTACTATATTTCATGTCAAAGTATTTTTCCTATGCAATCATTGACAGACATATCATATCCACATAAAACTACTCAAGTTCTATCTTTACTCCTTAGTTTTAAGCATCAAATGTTCCAATAGTTTATGACACATCAACATCCTCAACGTAGAATCATTGCTTGTCCACAAGCAATGAAAAAGAAACAATTGCCGCTCAAACACCCAAGATACAATACTAGCATGCAACAATTATCTCAACCAACACTTTTGTCCAAAACCATCTATCCAACATGCAAGGATGAATGTACGTACATTACTCATAGTTAATCATACTTATGATAGTACCAGTTCTCCAGCTTGCACATCTAACTATCACATGCAAGCACGTACCCTCACACCAGAGAAGTTCCTCACACATGATAATTTGGGATTGATCAATAATCACACTCTGCGAAAGAACTTCTAACACTCCATGTATAGCGACCATAGTCTTTCCCTCGTTTTCTATGCTTCATCTATCAAACAATCGGAATGGAGTCACTATAGGACTTTATTGGCTTGTAGTGTTGGCTCGGGTTAGGGAGTGGACCATTTGGTCTTATGAGTGCCTATATTACCTTAGTTATCCAAAGTTCTTATTAGTACACAACTTTTTCCTGAGTAATTCCAACCTCTCTTTAAGCATATCTGGCCACTCACGCCATTTTTTTTCTATTTTTAAAATTTTTATACTACCATTTTCCTTTGTACCATGCACACTTAAACATGTTCCAGCAAACGTTACGATTTGTGTCTTCAGATTGATGAAGGATACGATCTCTTTATGCTCCTCATATCTATCTAGCTCATGATCACCCCCAACTTAGGCTTGTGGCTTGAGTTATGTCATTGTGCTTCCGAAAACCAAGGATACAATATTAATAGGATGACAACAAGATCAGTTTCCAGGATCAAATGGGGTTTGAGCGTTCATGATTTCATTTGATAGTTGTATTTGTTTCTAGTGACTTTAGGAAAAAAATCCTACTAATCACTTTCCTATCCAGTTATTCAAAGATTCTAGCAAGAATACTCGGGAAAGTTCAAGATTCTACTCACAATGTTAAACTTCACGCAAACCTCACACTCCCATAACATATGCTTAAGCATTCAGTATTATCGTTAACTATTTTATACTCCTAGCTAGCAATGCTCAACATGCATGTATCTAATATGTCGCACAAAGAGACTAACAATAATTTTTTTAGATTAAGTACATCCTTCTTATTATTTCAAATATAACACAAACTGAAGATTTAGTTGTTGCTAGCAATTATCCACAAATCAGAAACAATAAAAACTTCACCAAACCTTGCAATACACAAGAGTAAACTTCCATGCATTTCTCACAGCTAATGGTAGGTTGCTCACCACCGCCTATCCAAACAAAAAAACTTTCCCCTCAAAGTATAAAAGAAACAAAGCAAGGTCTATGAGGAGGGGTCATACCTGCGGCTCTCTAGGTGTCAATAATGGGTGCAGTGTCGACACCCTTATCAACAGGGGCGATCTCAAAGAAAGGGGCCGGTTCATGACGACTACTAGTAATAGTAGACTAGGTTGCACTACCTAAATCACCAACCTTCTTCACATCGCGCTTCTAATGTTCCAGGTCCTCTCGTTCTCTAAACATCCTTCGATACTCTTTTCGATATTTTTAGATTGCATTTCTTCTTCCTTAGACAAGTCATCCAGTTATTCTGAGTCAACATCCTTACCCTTATCACCTGTGTGCTTACAAAACCCTAGACATCATCAACAGAATATATGGTGGGGGAATACTAAATAAACTCATCAAAAAGTTTGGTATAGCTGGTGGGAGTACAATGACTGACTTCTCGACTATCTTATCAAGATCAACCCTCATCTCAGCAATTTGTGCCTTTAATGCAACACAATATATAGAGCCCACAACATGTAGTCAACTATTCACATGAGCTTCTAAATCGTTTATCCTATTTTTTAGAACAACCAGATCATGCCTCATTTCATATTTTATCAATTTCTTAACAACCAACACTTCACATTGTACTACCTTCGGTAGTTTAAGCATTATCTGGTCAACTGGGGACCGGGTCTACCTCTGTTTTTTTATTACCCTCTCTAGTAGAAAAGTGGAGATATATACAAATGAACATGAAGCTGGTGAATACGAATCTAGATGTGAGGATCTACCCTGCTCACCTCCCTCTGCTCTCGACATCTCAATTGGCACATGTGCTACTACCGCTAATGGTCTTCCTGGTCCTGCCTTTACACCAAATAGATGGTTGGACACATATTTGATCATTGATACAGTGGTAACGTTAGAAGCTTTGACCCACCTTTCATTAACTTATTGAGAGGAATGTTTACGTGCAAATAGAGTTTACCTATTATGCAAGGAACTGGAAAACCTTCTCTTTCGTTTAGTGCCCTATACCACATTTCAGTAGAAGTTATCTGACCCACATTGAGTGTATATCCAACCATGATGCAAGTAACAAAGTGTAACAACCCTAAAAATGAATAGGATCAAGACTTAGGTTTTTCAAGAATGCTTGCGATTAGACCAAGGTCCACACGTATTGATACGCGTAGAACCAGACCTCAGAACCCTTACTACAACCAAGCCAACTAACTTGGGGAGTTAATTGAGCTTGGAAAGGTTGGAACCAACCATGTGAGGCTCACGAAAATGAAGGTTTAATTGAAAGAGTTTTTACCGGACTCAAAAGATGAAATTTTAAGTTTTGAGGGTCCAAGGGTAAAATGGTCTTTTCCGGGCCAAGGGTAATATTGTAATTACCCTGAGAAATTAATTATTTAATTAATTAAGTTAATTAAGTAAAGGAATTCGGGTGGGGCAACCCGAAGTGACCCATTTTCACAAATGGGGGTCACTCGGGTTTGAGCCCCACTAGAAGCAAGGATTTAACTTGCTTTTATTTAATTTGGTAACCTAATTTTAATAAATAATAAATATTAGCTGATTTAGGAAAAAGAAAAATCAGATTCTATTAATTTTAATTATTAATTAAGTTGACCTACCAACAAGTCCTAGTTCTAAGAGACCACTATCTCCCATCTCCCACTCTCTTTCACGTAAATCTCTCTCACTTTCACTCTCTTTTTCTGGCTGCAAAGCGTGAGAAAGATCAGAAAGAAAACAAAAGTTCTTCACGCTTGAAGAATTCACACGCAAAACACAAATGAGAAAGCAATTCGATAACGTTAAGCAGAACGTAATACGCTAGTCGGATAAGGTGTGAGTTTTGGTGTTTGGACTAATTTTTGGAGAGGTTCTTGGGCAGCATTCTCGTGGTTGAACAAGAAAACTAAGGTATGGGTCTTCTTACTCTTGGTCCCTTTCCCAAGAGACCCCTAGGACTCAGAATATTCGGCTCAAAACTAAGGTTGTTTTCCCCGTTGCATGTCCCTGTCATTAGCTCCCAACGAATTCGTAGGTTGGTATGAATGCTGGTAGACTTAGGATTATGTGATGTTTGTGCTGGATATGAATGTGTTGGATGTACGTTAATTTATGAAAATGACAACGCATATATGTGTTTGGAATTATGAAAAATTGTGTGCAAGTGTGTGACATGACATGAGTCTCCGCCTTGAGGCTTAAATTTGTTAACGTTGTGGTTGTTAATTTACGTACACAAACTCATGAAGATCGTGATGTTCATAAAAAAAGAAATGTGGCTGACTTGAATAAGGATTTTATAGCCAATAAATTCTATGAAAGATGCACTTAAAAATACGTTGAAGTGGATTCATGAACGAACTTATGAACTAAGAAAAACATTGATATTATGAGTTAAAAGTGACTAAAATTTCTAGCATTTTACAAGTTAGTTTTAGACTAAAGTTTAATGCATAAGAATCTGGAAATTTAGTTTAAAATAAAAGAATGAGGCCACTAGGAATTGAACCCGTGACCTCATCCTTGGGAGAAATAACCCACGAAATGGGTGAGGGCTGGGGGGGTTCGATCCTGGGTCTGGGCGAGGGAATGAAAGAATAATAAAAAAAACAATTAATGAGGGGAGTGGGATTCGAACCCACCACCCCTCGGCCAGAACTCAAGAAGAGCGAAAAAATAAAGAAAAAGAAAAGGATGCGAGGCGTGGTATTCGAACCCACGACCTCAAGATTGGGAATAGAGGAAGCGAAAATAAGTTTTAAAAAAATAGGTGAGGCCGTGGGGGTTCGATCCCACGACCTCACTGTCCATGCTCTTAACTTAGAAGAAATATTGAAAAGATATATATGGGGCTGTGGGGGTTCGAACCCACCACCTCACAGCCCCTAGCGAAAATTAAATGAAAGTAAGGAGGCTGTGGGGGTTCGAACCACAACCTCCCTACTTGGGCGAAATTAAGAGTAAAATAAAAGAGGCTGTGGGGGTTTGATCCCACAACCTCTTGGTTTAAGAAAAATGGGAGAAGATCATGTTAATGAACAATGAAAATGGGGTTGTGGGGGCTCGAACCCACAACCCATCGGCCAAATTCAAGAAAAGGGTTAAATAGAAAAGTAATCCTTCAATGTTAATATTGTGATTTAATTTAGAGTTAAAATGTTATGAATATTAAAATAAAATCAATTAAAAATATAAATGATATCCAATTGATTCAAGACTTGGGTTTTCTTGCCCAAACTTCCGTTCGATACATAAGTCATACGTGAACAAATCATTCAAGAATAATGCCATCTACTTAGATCGAAATCAAGATCTTGGCATATATACGAGATACATAAGTCTTGTACAATAAAATCTTAGGAATGTATGAGTCACATAATGAACTACGAATGAAGCCTCATGGATTGTATGTATAGACACATAAGTCTAACATACGTTCAAAGTAAGTGAACCTAAGATGTATGTAATGAAATTTTGAAACCCTAGAAGGGTTAAGTATGAGTGTAAATACACCAAATGGGCAAGTGCATTGGCATATGATGAAATGAACATTCACGTAATAAGAGGCGAATAACTATGAAAAGCAAAGGTGCTAATAATGATGAATGTGGTGACAACATGATATGAGGTTAATGTAAATGATGAGAGCAATCTCAAATGAGCCTAAGTAAATGTTACCAATATGTATTCACCTATGAGAGTGTAAGATAATGAAGAGACCAGTCTCTATGAACACCCTAGTGAAAGTATTGAGCTTAACACACTTAATACTAATGATGAGATGAGAAATCATCTAATGAGCTATTATGTCCTCATACTAGAAGCCTGCTTCCATAACGTATGAGATGAATGTAATGGAACTTTATACTGAGCACCGATAGACTAGCTATGAGCGGTGATGCCTTCTTTTGGGAAGGACGGAGGTTTACGTAACTCTCATGAGATGAGATTGTCCGGCTTGCCGGGTATGGGTCTCCTTATATCTCCTATTCTTCGAACCTATACTTCCAATATAGGGATCTGGCGGGGTTAAATTCCCATGTACGCTAGCATGTTTTTAGGTCACTTTGGCCGGGGATTCCACCTCTTTTCGGTGTGGGGGAGACACTGGATTTCATGATGCTCACATTATCTATGTCGGTTAAGGTTAAAGTTCCCAATAAATGAATGAGGCCAGCCTCAAATGATGCACATAATGAAATGAATGAATACCAAATGTGTTAGGATAGGATAATAAAAAGGTGAGTTAGATTCAAGTAATGAAATTAGGTCATTCTTGGTCATTGCACAACGAACCTAATAAAAGTCTTAAACTACATCCTAGGTATAACCGGTGGTTACACTGGACTATGAACGAAATGAAATGAAGTACGTATGAATGAATGAAGCAGACTCTGTGTTTGCTAATGAAGACTCCCTAGTTGAGGTCCCATATGTTGAGACCTCATTTCTGGGATGTCCTAATGTCATGTCCATGATTCCAAGGTCTCATGGCATATGAATGAATAATATGAACGAAGTTATGTGCTACATGCAAAATGTACTGTATGCTATATGATATGTGCTATGTGTAAATGTTATGTGCTGTGTGAAAATGTGAAAAGTATGATGATGTATGTTATTCTCATGGCATAACTTTCCTATTCCAAATCTGTAA
Source organism: Solanum sitiens (assembly GCA_016801875.1). Classification (NCBI taxonomy): domain Eukaryota; kingdom Viridiplantae; phylum Streptophyta; class Magnoliopsida; order Solanales; family Solanaceae; genus Solanum; species Solanum sitiens. The sequence continues at coordinate 2,281,700 of JABWTJ010000010.1, read as the reverse complement.
AGCTCACTGACTTTCCTAATCCAAATTTGGAAAGATCATTTACTTTCCTAATCCAAATTAGGAAACTTTCCAAATCTCAATTTGGCAAGTCCACTGACTTGACTTCCAAAAATCATGTTGTTAGGAAAGAGCTATTCTTTCTCATGCGTGTCCTTGGTGTGTGCTTGCATATACCCATACTTAGTACAAGTGTGTACTAACCCTATACAAACTCTACTATTTTAGGTGCAGGCACAGGTGGATGGTAGAGCTACAGGATCATCGCTGCAGTTATTCGGACATCCAATATTCATCCGGTATTGGTAGGTCCTCATGCTTCCGAGGATGTTACTGCTTTATGTTCTAGCTTAGTTTAGGAGTTGAGCTAGTGGAGCATGTTCCACTAGCGTTTCTTTCTTATTTTATTCAGACTATGTATTGGTGCCATTTTGGCAATTATACAATTATGTTTATTGAACTATTCCTTTCATTTGATTATCTCTTAATGATTAGATGGTTGATGTTGAACAAATTATGAATGTAGTAGAAATGTTTAGTAAGCAATGTTTAGAAACAAAAAGATTCAACTTTTCCGCTAAAAAATTAACCTATGTAAAGTAAGAATGACGTAAGTAGGCTTGTCTGCGACCTCTGAGAGATCAACGATGCCGGTCTCGTCTGGGGTCTAGATTCCAGTCGTGATAAAGTTGGTATCAGAGCACTAGGTTAAATTATGAAAATAATAAGTTCACATCAACCACATTGAGTAGTTTCTAAGTCATGGTAGTGAAGTGCACCACTATCCTGGATTAGAGACTGCATGATGCGTAGGAAAGTTTCCCTTCTTCTGATCTTATCGTGCTTTTCTGAATGTCTGAATTCTTGGTGTTATGAGCGTGTCTAACATCAATACTTTTTGTTTTTCCAGAAAATGAACACTAGGAGAGGAAATGGTCAGAGGAGAGGAGGAGCAGCTGCTAGGGGTAATCAGGATCTACCCCAGGCTCCAGCTGAAGGAGTGGCCATGCCAATTAAGCCAGCTGGGTTGACTGATGCTGAGGTGCGGGCATCTTTGGCCCAAATGGCACAGGCCATTACTATGCAGTCCCAGGCTATGACTGCCCAGGTCAACCGGCAGGATGTTCAGAGGGAGAACCCACCAGTTCGTAGCATGGATGACAGGATGAGAGACTTCACGAGGATGAATCCTCCCATTTTCACAGGGGTTAAGACATCGGACGATCCTCAAGAGTTTGTAGATGAGGTACATAAGATCCTGGTGGCTATGGGGGCCACTGATATTTAGAAGGCTGAGCTGGCTTCCTATCAGCTCAAGGATGTTGCACAGACTTGGTGCAAGATGTGGCAAGATAGCCGTGTCTTAGTTGGAGTACCAGTCACATGGGAGCTGTTCAAGACAGCATTTCTAGAGAGATTCTTTCCCAGGGAGATGAGGGAGGCCAAGGTTGAGGAATTCATCAACCTCAAACAAGGCTCCATTACAGTCAGGGAGTATTCCCTGAAGTTTGTTAAGCTGTAAAGGTATGTTATTTTTCCCTAAGTATTTAATAGCAAGAATGAGGATAATACTGAACCTTGTTGAAATCACCCAGGTATGATACTTCCCTGGTTTCTAACAGCAGGGATGAGATGAGCAGGTTCCTCACAAGAATATATGGAGACCTAGAGGAGGAGTGTCGATCTGCTATGCTCCATGATAATATGGATCTTTCCAGGTTGATGGTGCACGTCCAGCAGGTAGAGGACAGCCGCAGAAAGAGAGGTGTTCATGATGCTAGGAGGCCTAGGCCTCAAGATCAGGCAGGACCCAGTCATGGAGGCCACAGGAATAATTTTGGCGTCCATGAGCAGCCAAGGTTCAAAAAGGGGCAACAGAGTTCTGGGAATTCTAATTCTCAGAGGAGTGCTACACCTAAAGGAGGTAGACCTGAGACCAAGAAGGGAAATGGAGGTGAGATGCAGCGTACTAAGAAGAATTGTGCTAAGTGTGGCCGAGCTCACAATGGAGAGTGCAGACAGGGCACTAATGCCTGCTTCGGTTGTGGTAAGAGTGGACATATGGTCAGAGACTGTCCACAGAACAGAGGTCAGGCTGGAGGTAATACTCAGCCTAGGTCTAATCCACAGGGTGCAGCAGCAGCCGAGCCTTCTAAGAGGAAAAGGTTCTATGCCCTGAAGGGCAGAGAGGAGCAGGAGAAGTCCGCTGATGTGGTCACAAGTATGCTGCAAGTGTTCTCAACTTCTGTTTATGCTTTACCTGATCCAGGGTCTACACTTTCCTTTGTAACTCCTCTGCTTGATCTTACCTTTGAGGTATTGCCTGAAGTTCTACATGATCCTATAGTGGTTAGTACACCTTTAGGAGAGAATGTAAGAACTGATAGAGTATACAAAGATTGCCCAATAGTTGTGAGTGGTAAAACTATGTGTGCAAACCTGGTTGAGTTACCCATGCATGATTTTGATGTTATTCTTGGCATGGATTGGCTTCACAGTTGTTATGCTTGCTTGGACTGTCGTAGTAGAGTTGTGAGATTTTGCTTTCCTAATGAAGAAGAGTTAGTCTGGGAGGGGTACAATTCGAGTCGTCCTAACCCCTTGATTTCTAGCCTTAAGGCCAATAAAATGATGTCCAAGGGGTTATTGTGTCATCTTGTGAGTGTTAATGATTCAGATCATGACATTCCTTCCATAGACTCAGTACCTGTAGTGAATGAGTTCTTAGATGTGTTTCCTGATGATTTACCTGGAGTCCCTCCCATTCGAGAGATTAACTTTGGTATCGATTTAGAACCCGATACTAAACCAATCTCAATTCCTCCTTACAGAATGGCTCCAGCTGAACTCAAAGAGTTGAAGTTGCAGTTAAAAGATCTCACTGACAAGGGTTTCATTCAACCGAGCATATCCCCTTGGGGCGCTCCAGTGTTGTTTGTAAAGAAGAAAGATGGAACCCTTAGAATGTGTATCGATTATCGGCAGCTCAACAAAGTCACTATAAAGAATAAGTATCCACTCCCCAGAATAGATGATCTGTTTGATCAACTCCAAGGGTCTAGTTTCTTCTCTAAGATTGATCTTCGTTCAGGGTATCATCAACTTAGGGTTAGGGATGGAGATATCCCAAAGACAGCCTTTCGTACCCGCTATGGTCACTATGAGTTTTTAGTCATGTCATTTGGTCTCACGAATGCACCTGCCGCATTTATGGACCTCATGAACAGGGTCTTCCGTGAATACCTTGACTCTTTCGTCATAGTATTCATTGATGACATTCTCATCTACTCTAAGACTAAGGAAGAGCATGAACATCATTTGATACTCTTAGACAGCATCAGTTGTATGCCAAATTCAGCAAATGTGGATTCTGGCTGAGATCAGTGACCTTCCTGGGTCAAGTTGTGTCCGATTAGGGCGTGGAGGTGGATCCCAAGAAGACTGAGGCTGTGAAGAACTGGCCAAAACCTCTTACTCCTACTGACATCCGTAGCTTTTTGGGATTGGCTGGTTACTATCGCAGGTTGGTGGAGGGCTTTTCGTCCATTGCTGCCCCATTGACAGCTTTGACTAAGAAGAAAACCAAGTTCAAATGGACGGAGACTTGTGAGAAGAGTTTCCAGGATCTCAAGGACAGACTCACTTCAGCCCCGGTGTTTACTTTGCCTAAGTGTGGTGAGAATTACACTATTTATTGTGATGCATCTAGGGTTGGTTTGGGTTGTGTTCTTATGCAGGTTGGTAAGGTGATAGCCTATGCATCTAGACAACTCAAGGTTTATAAGAAGAATTATCCCACTCATGACCTGGAGTTGGCAGTTGTGGTATTTGCACTGAAGCTGTGGAGGCATTATCTGTATGGAGTGCATGTAGACGTGTTCACAGACCATAAAAGTCTCCTGTACGTGTTCACACAGAGGTAGTTGAATCTACGTCAGCGGAGATGGTTGGAGCTGTTGAAGGATTATGACATGAATGTGCACTATCATCCAGGTAAGGCTAATGTTGTAGCTGATGCTTTGAGCAGGATGAGCATGGGAAGTACAGCTCACGTTGAGGATGAGAAGAGGGAGCTGGTAAAAGATGTACACAGACTGGCCAGACTGGGTGTGCGTTTGGTTGACTCCACTAGTGGGGACGTTTCAGTTCATCCTAGTTCTGAATCATCCTTGGTAGTTGAAGTCAAGCAGGGTCAGCATCTAGATCTCGTGTTGATGGAGCTGAAGGACTCAGTGCTGATGAAGATGAATGAGTCTTTCACTTTGAGAGGTGATGGCATACTTAGGTATCAGGACAGGCTGTGTGTGCCATATGTGGATGATATGCGGACCAGGATTGTTGCAGAGGCCCATGGTTCCAGATATTCTATACATCCAGGTTCCACCAAGATGTATCATGATCTCAAGCAGATTTATTGGTGGGATGGCATGAAGAAGGACATTGCATAATATGTGGCCAAGTGTCCTAATTGTCAGCAGGTTAAGGCAGAGCATCTTAAGCCTGGTGGTCTGACGCAGATTATTGAGGTTCCGACTTGGAAATGGGAGGCCATTAATATGGACTTCGTGGTTGGGCTTCCGAGGACTAGGAGGCAGCATGACTCTTTATGGGTTATTGTGGACAAATTGACTAAGTCTGCCCACTTTATCCCTATAAAGTCTACTTACAGAGCCGAGGATTATGCGAGGCTCTACATTGATGAGATTGTGAGATGGCATGGGATTCCCTTGTCTATTATTTCAGACAGAGGAGCTCAGTTTACTTCTCATTTCTGGAGATCTTTCCAGAAGAGCTTGGGCACGCAGGTGAAGCTTAGCACTGCCTTTCACCCTCAGACAGATGGGCAGGCAGAGCGCACCATACAGACATTGGAGGATATGTTGAGGGCGTGTGTGATTGACTTCAGAGGTAACTGGGATGACCATCTGCCTTTGATAGAGTTCTCGTATAATAATAGCTATCACTCCAGCATTGGGATGGCACCGTTTAAGGCACTGTATGGTAGGAGGTGTAGATCTCCAGTTGGGTGGTTCGAGGTTGGAGAGTCATCCATTTTGGGGCCGGAGATCATTCATGAGGCCTTAGAGAAGGTCAGAATGATTAGGGACAGGTTGACTACTGCGTACAGTCGGCAGAAGTCATATGCTGATAACAGAAAAGGGCCTTTAGAGTTTGATGTTGGTGATTAGGTTTACTTGAAAATATCACCTATGAAAGGGGTGATGAGATTTGGTAGGAAAGGGAAGCTGAGTCCGAGATATGTTGGGCCATATGAGATCCTACAGCGTGTGGGTGAGGTGGCCTATGAGTTGGCATTGCCCGCAGAGTTAGCTTCTGTCCATCCAGTCTTTCATGTATCTATGTTGAAGAAGTACCTATGTGATCCAGCATCAATCTTACCTGTTGAAGGTTTGGGGTTTGATGAAGACTTGTCTTATGAGGAGGTACCTGTTGAGATCTTAGACAGACAGGTCAAGCGGCTGAGGAACAAGGAGATTGCCACAGTGAAAGTATTGTGGAGAAATCATCTTGTTGAGGGTGCCACGTGGGAAGATGAGGCCGATATGAGGGCCCGCTACCCTCACCTGTTCAGCTCTTGAGGTTAGACTTTATACTCTTAAACCTATGCTTCCTTACCTCCCCGTATTTTGTTGCTATTGATTGACTGTGTATAATGCTTTTATTATGATCTGACTGGCATTACAACATGAAGTAGTAGTGTCATTCGGGGACGAATGTTCCTAAGGGGGGATAATGTAACAACCCTAAAAATGAATAGGATCAAGACTTAGGTTTTTCAAGAATGCTTGCGATTAGACCAAGGTCCACACATATTGATACGCGTAGAACCAGACCTCAGAACCCTTACTACAACCAAGCCAACTAACTTGGGGAGTTAATTGACCTTGGAAAGGTTGGAACCAACCATGTGAGGCTCACGAAAATGAAGGTTTAATCGAAAGAGTTTTTACCGGACTCAAAAGAAGAAATTTTAAGTTTTGAGGGTCCAAGGGTAAAATGGTCTTTTCCGGGATAAGGGTAATATTGTAATTACCTTGAGAAATTAATTATTTAATTAATTAAGTTAATTAAGTAAAGGAATTCGGGTGGGGCAACCCGAAGTGACCCATTTTCGCAAATGGGGGTCACTCGGGTTCGAGCCCCACTAGAAGCAAGGATTTAACTTGCTTTTATTTAATTTGGTAACTTAATTTTAATAAATAATAAATATTAGCTGATTTAGGAAAAATAAAAATCAGATTCTATTAATTTTAATTATTAATTAAGTTGACTAAGTCCTACCAACAAGTCCTAGTTCTAAGAGACCACTATCTCCCATGTCCCACTCTCTTTCACGTAAATCTCTCTCACTTTCACTCTCTTTTTCTGGCTGCAAAATGTGAGAAAGATCAGAAAGAAAACAAAAGTTCTTCACGCTTGAAGAATTCACACGTAAAACACAAACGAGAAAGTAATTCGATAACGTTAAGCAGAACGTAATACGCTAGTTGGGTAAGGTGTGAGTTTCGGTGTTTGGACTGATTTTTGGAGAGGTTCTTGGGCAGCATTCTCGTGGTTGAACAAGAAAACTAAGGTATGGGTCTTCTTACTCTTGGTCCCTTTCCAAAGAGACCCCTAGGACTCAGAATATTCGGCTCAAAACTAAGGTTGTTTTCCCCGTTGCATGTCCCTGTCATTAGCTCCCAACGAATTCGTAGGTTGGTATGAATGCTGGTAGACTTAGGATTATGTGATGTTTGTGCTGGATATGAATGTGTTGGATGTACGTTAATTTATGAAAATTACAACCCATGTATGTGTTTGGAATTATGAAAAATTGTGTGCAAGTGTGTGACATGACATGAGTCTCGGCCTTGAGGCTTAAATTTGTTAATGTTGTGGTTGTTAATTTACGTACACAAACTCATGAAGATCGTGATGTTCATAAAAAAAGAAATGTGGCTGACTTAAATAAGGATTTTATAGCCAATAAATTCTATGAAAGATGCACTTAAAAATACGTTGAAGTGGATTCATGAACGAAATTATGAACTAAGAAAAACATTGATGTTATGAGTTAAAAGTGACTAAAATTTCTAGCATTTTACAAGTTAGTTTTAGACTAAAGTTTAATGCATAAGAATCTGGAAATTTAGTTTAAAATAAAAGAATGAGGCCACTAGGAATTGAACCCGTGACCTAATCCTTGGGCGAAATAACCCACGAAATGGGTGAGGGCTGGGGGGTTCGATCCTGGGTCTGGGCGAGGGAATGAAAGAATAAAAAAAAAAATTAATGAGGGGAGTGGGATTCGAACCCACCACCCCTCGGCCAGAACTCAAGAAGAGCAAAAAAATAAAGAAAAAGAAAAGAATGTGAGGCGTGGGATTCGAACCCACGACCTCAAGATTGGGAATAGAGGAAGCGAAAATAAGTTTTAAAAAAATAGGTGAGGCCGTGGGGGTTCGATCCCACGACCTCACTGTCCATGCTCTTAACTTAGAAGAAATATTGAAAAGATATATATGGGGCTGTTGGGGTTCGAACCCACCACCTCACAGCCCCTAGCGAAAATTAAATGAAAGTAAGGAGGCTGTGGGGGTTCGAACCCACAACCTCCCTACTTGGGCGAAATTAAGAGTAAAATAAAAGAGGTTGTGGGGGTTTGATCCGACAACCTCTTGGTTTAAGAAAAATGGGAGAAGATCATGTTAATGAACAATGAAAATGGGGTTGTGGGGGCTCGAACCCACAACCCATCGGCCAAATTCAAGAAAAGGGTTAAATAGAAAAGTAATCCTTCAATGTTAATATTGTGATTTAACTTAGAGTTAAAATGTTATGAATATTAAACTAAAATCAATTAAAAATATAAATGATATCCAATTGATTCAAGACTTGGGTTTTCTTGCCCAAACTTCCGTTTGATACATAAGTCATACGTGAACAAATCATTCAAGAATAATGCCATCTACTTAGATCGAAATCAAGATCTTGATATATATACGAGATACATAAGTCTTGTACTATAAAATCTTAGGAATATATGAGTCACATAATGAACTACGAATGAAGCCTCATGGCTTGTATGTATAGACACATAAGTCTAATATACTTCAAAGTAAGTGAACCTAAGATGTATGTAATGAAATTATGAAACCCTAGAAGGGTTAAGTATGAGTGTAAATACACCAAATGGCCAAGTGCATTGGCATATGATGAAATGAACATTCACGTAATAAGAGGCGAATAACTATGAAAAGCAAAGGTGCTAATAATGATGAATGTGGTGACAACATGATATGAGGTTAATGTAAATGATGAGAGCAATCTCAAATGAGCCTAAGTAATTACCAATATGTATTCACCTATGAGAGTGTAAGATAATGAAGAGACCAGTCTCTATGAACACTCTAGTGAAAGTATTGAGCTTAACACACTTAATACTAATGATGAGATGAGAAATCATCTAATGAGCTATGATGTCCTCATACTAGAAGCCTGCTTCCATAACATATGAGATGAATGTAATTCAACTTTATACTGAGCACCGATAGACTAGCTATGAGCGGTGATGCCTTCTTTCGGGAAGGGCGGAGGTTCACGTAACTCTCATGAGATGAGACTGTCCGGCTTGCCGGGTATGGGTCTCCTTATATCTCCTATTCTTCGAACCTATACTGCCAATATAGGGATCTGGCGGGGTTAAATTCCCATGTACGCTAGCATGTTTTTGGGTCACTTTGGCCGGTGATTTCACCTCTTTTCGGTGTGGGGGAGACACTGGATTTCATAATACTCACATGATCTATGTCGGTTAAGGTTAAAGTTCCCAATGAATGAATGAGGCCAGCCTCAAATGATGCACATAATGAAATGAATGAATACCAAATGTGTTAGGATAGGATAATCAAAAGGTGAGTTAGATTCAAGTAATGACATTAGGTCATTCTTGGTCATTGCACAACGAACCTAATGAAAGTCTTAAACTACATCCTAGGTATAACCGGTGGTTACACTGGACTATGAACGAAATGAAATGAAGTACGTATGAATGAATGAAGCAGACTCTGTGTTTGCTAATGAAGACTCCCTAGTTGAGGTCCCATATGTTGAGCCCTCATTTCTGGGATGTCCTAATGTCAAGTCCATGATTCCAAGGTCTCATGGCATATGAATGAATGATATTAACAAAGTTATGTGCTACATGCAAAATGTACTGTATGCTATATGATATGTGCTATGTGTAAATGTTATGTGCTGTGTGAAAATGTGAAAAGTATGATGATGTATGTTATTCTCGTGGCATAACTTTCCTATTCCAAATCTGGAAAGCTCACTGACTTTCCTAATCCAAATTTGGAAAGATCATTTACTTTCCTAATCCAAATTAGGAAACTTTCCAAATCTCAATTTGGCAAGTCCACTGACTTGACTTCCAAAAATCATGTTGTTAGGAAAGAGCTATTCTTTCTCATGCATGTCCTTGGTGTGTGCTTGCATATACCCATACTTAGTACAAGTGTGTACTCACCCTATACAAACTCTACTATTTTAGGTGCAGGCACAGGTGGACGGTAGAGCTACAGGATCATCGCTGCAGTTATCCGGACGTCCAACATTCATCCGGTATTGGTAGGTCCTCATGCTTCCGAGGATGTTACTGCTTTATGTTCTAGCTTAGTTTAGGATTTGAGCTAGTGGAGCATGTTCCACTAGCGTTTCTTTCTTATTTTATTCAGACTATGTATTGGTGCCATTTTGGCAATTATACAATTATGTTTATTGAACTATTCCTTTCATTTGATTATCTCTTAATGATTAGATGGTTGATGTTGAACAAATTACGAATGTAGTAGAAATGTTTAGTAAGCAATGTTTAGAAACAAAAAGTTTCAAATTTTCCGCTAAAAAATTAACCTATGTAAAGTAAGAATGACGTAAGTAGGCTTGTCTGCGACCTCTGAGAGGTCAACGACGCCGATCTCGTCTGGGGTCTAGATGTGACACAATGGAGGCAAGTGAGGATGATAACCCATTATCATTAATTGTAGGTTGCAACCTAGCATGAACAACCGCCCACCAGACCTTGGCAGGAAATGCCAGATATGCCTTTGTGATCTACACCTGTACACTGGTAACCCATGATGCAGCTTCTCCTTATGTCACAATCTATCCACCATTTCATGTCCCCTTCCCTCGAGACTGAATCCTTTATCTCAGTCTCACTAGTCTCGACATGGTGTCTACCCTCAAATAATCCTACGAAGGTAGGTTTGTATACTTTGGACACTGGAGAAATCTGTTAATCGTGATCTCATAGATGTTCATCGACTGACCCCCACCAATATTGTATCTAATGGTCCCCTTGTGGCTTCAAATGCTTTGTGTTTCTTCTTCGTTGTTTTGGTGTCTGCAACAAAGTTCATGAATATGGCTGCATATGTGGCATAAAACTCCCTAGCCAAGTGATGTGTATACTCCCCCAGTATGTATGTCAGTATATCTTTTTCTACCAGTATGGACTCGGGTATAATAGAAAGCTGACTAAAACCTCAGCCTTAGATACGATTCCTTGCTAAAAAAACTCCTCTGATTTGGTACGGTCATATCTGTCGAAAGCCGTCAATGAGTTGTTGCCTTAATAATTGGTCAAACTCTCTCTGGCAGACAAACTGCACCATTGGTTCTCTGAATGGACAATCCACTCATCCTCTTAGGCCTCATCATCTGTATCAACACTCTCCTCAGGTTGCGACTCATTCACTTTTGCTCAGGATTCAGCTTCAGACTCCTGCCCACTTCTAGACTCACTTTGTTCCTCTTCAAACTGTGAAGCAGAGTGTTCAATAGTAGCCCTGGAAGTCCGAGATCTAGTTTTTCGTATAAGGTTATTATGTGGTTCAACATATGCCCGGACCTTAGCACCGCTTGACTCTGCTGCATTGGTACTTTGAGATGGGGAGTTTGTAGCGGGGTTCGGGTGGGGGTGGGGATGGAGTGAGTTGCAACTCTGGGATGTTTCTGCTTGGGCGCATTGCACCTGAAAAACATCATGTTAGTCCTCACAAATATAGAATGACGCACTAACGGGTACTCAAACTTCCCCTATGTAAGTATGATGTCTTGCCTTAAGAATGTCGTCACCCAATATATATTTTGGAAGAGCCACGTAAAAAATAGGAATGAAATAAGAAACTAAAAATGTTTTTGGATTTTCTTATTTATAGGGCACTAGATGGTCCTTGGTGGGTACCACGACTCGTCTAGGCCACTGTGAACATGTTCTAGTGGTGAACCCTATACTGGTAAGATATCACAAAGGTTTTGCGGTCCGTGGTAAGCACCATAACCCGTTATGTCTCTCGTGAAGAATCAACCGTACTTGTGAATCCCCTAAGTGTGGTTAACGAAGAGTTTCACTGGTCGTGCTCCTTTTTACGGTTTGTGAAGCCTCTTGTGCAGGTACACTTGGACAACTTTTTGTCCCTTTCCAACCCAATTCCATTAGACCACTCATGGAAATCATGAACTACTGCCAAAACGATGTTTCCTAGCCTTTTTATAACACGAGAACAATGAATCGATTCAACCCATACAAAATATTCATCGACAATAACAATTTTGCATCAAGTTCAACAATTTCTACCATACCCACAATCAAACAACTCTTATTTCTACATTCCAATTCATTTTGATCTATAGACAAGTGTGCAACATTCAACTAAGCAATTCAGACTCAAATTCACATCAACGTCCCTTATTTATCCTAACTCCATCACAGAGCACAAATACCCACACACAAAAATTAAAGAATTCAACAATTTATTCCATACCAAAAACATATAAACCCTAAAAACCAATTCATCATGTAATAATACCAAAATCCGAACAAAAATTAGTAGAATTAACTTGATTATAGATAATATCAAACTTATATCAAGTAGGGAGATGAACAAATTTGCTAAAATTTTCGCACAAGAGCGAGAAGATGAACTTGATTCTAGGGTTTCCTTGAAATGTAGACTTATGGCTTTAAGTTTTCTATATTTTAAGTTAAAGATGATGAAAAATGGATAGAATGGCTAAGAGAGACGTTCAAAGTGGAGAGGAAGTGAAGAACCCGACTCTTGGTGCTTTGGATGTATTTAAAGTTAACAATTGACTTTTCAGGTCGTGCAGGTCGGGTTAGGGTATCACTGTCAATTTTCTCATAACGGGCCGTGGCGGTGCTCATGAAGAACAACACAACTCATGTGAATTATTGTGGACCTTACTTGGGAAGAAAAACTTACCTGTATGTTAAGCAGAGGCTAGAAGGTTCATTTTACGTCAAACAAATTGCAAATCCTTCTGTGAACAATTTTTTTCATTCTCAGTTAGGCTTCTGTGAGGGGGATGTTGACTTTGTAGGCCGTGAAGTGGCTCGTGAAGAGAACCTCGGTCCGTTAGGTTGCTTATTAAGGTCTTACAAGCTCCAACTCCTTATTAATCTGTCCAAACTATATACTGCACACACACACTATGAAATTATAAGAAGTAATGACTTAATACAAAAATTTAAACTACCTATGACAATTACATCTTCATTTGCCTCAAAATTAGCACACAATTTAACGTCGCGGCACGACGCAAGTCACTGGATTACTCATAATTCGTCAAGCTTGCATTCCTGTACTATTTTTACCTCTTCTGGGACTCCCAAATATGCTTTGAATTACTAGCCATTTTCCTTGAACATCTTTTCTTTTGCATTCTCGAGTTCAATAGCTCCTGACTGAAACCCTTGAGGGGCTTTGAATGGACCAGACCATTTGGATCTCAGTTTCCTAGGAAATAGACGAAGCCTCGAGTTGAAAAATAGCACGAAGTCACCGAGACTGAAAGTCCTCTTCTCAATATGTTTATCGTATTATAACTTCATCCTTTCCTTATGCAACGCATATCGCTCGTAAGCTCACAATCGAAATTCATCTAGTTCGTTTATCTAATCTAAAATAATGTTGGTCGCTTCACTCCAACACAAGTTTAACTTTTTGAGCACCCAAAGTGCCTTATGGTCCAGCTCTGTAGGAAAATGACATGCCTTTCCAAATACTAACTGATATGGTGTCATACCAATGGGTGTTTTGAAAGCTGTACGATTTGCCCATAGAGAATCATCTAACTTTCTTGCCCAGTCTATTCTATTATCATTCACTATCTTCGCCAATATTTATTTGATTTCTCTGTTTGACACTTTTACTTAGCCACTTGTTTGCGGATGATAAGGTGTCACTACTTTGTTTAAAAGTTCGCTGAACACTTTATTGAAGAAGTGTGAGCCTACATCATTGATAATGGCTCTAGGTGTGCCAAGTCTTGAAAAGATTTCTTCTTCAGAACCTTGCAACACTTTTACCATCATGTTTTGCAAGGCTACAATTTTGACCCACTTAGAAACATAATATATTGCCAACAGTATATTAGTCTTCCCATAAGAGCTCACAAATGGTCCCATGAAATCAATCTCCGAAACATTAAATAATTCAACCTCCAGAATAGGTGTCATTGGTAGCTCATGAAGACAAGAGATAGTTCCTTATTCTTGACACACATCACATGAACCTTTGACTAAATAAAATGAATCTTGATGGATTGTAGGCCAATAATATACACTTTGAAACATTATGTGCAATATGTGCACCCCCATGGTGACCACCTAACGAGAGAAGTGACACACCTATAAGATACTAGGCATTTAATATTCAGGTGCACATCTCCTGATGATGTTATCAAGACACACCCCATATAAATAAGAATCATCCTAGAAATATTTACCCACATAATATAGGAATCTCTTTCTTTGTTGAAATATCAACCTTTCATGCATCAACTCACTGACAAGATAATTAGCAAAGTCAGCAGTCCAAGGAATGAGATCAAGAGTGGAAGATAATACATGCTTATCTGGGAATAAGTCATTAATGTCTAACTCAACGTCTTCCCTATTTTCTCACTCCAACCTGTACAGAGTGAGATCAATAGTGGCAGATCAACCACTTGATATTAACAACCTCTTTTCTCTTTGACTTCAAAGTCAAACTCTTGAAGAAACATTACCCATCTTAACAATCTTGGTTTTTCCTCTTTATTTGCCATTACGTACCGCAGTGATGCATGGTCAGTGTGAACCACCACTTTAGTTCCTAGCAAATATGCCATGAACTTCTCAAAGGCATACACGACTGCAAGTAATTCCTACTCAATGCCATTGTGGTTTGGTTGCGCTCTATTCAATGCCTTGCTAGCGTAGTAGATCGGGTGAAATATCTTGTTTCACCTTTGCCCTAGCATAACTCCTAAGGTTGTACCACTCACTTCACGCATTACTTCAAATGACTCTGACCTATCTGGATTAATGATCACTGGGGGTGAGACTAGTTTTTCTTTCAGGCTCTCAAACGCTTTTGTGCATGCTTCATCAAAAATGAACTTCACCTCTTTTAAAACAACTTACACAATGAGTAGGCAATTTTTGAGAAATCTTTAATGAAGCGTCGACAAAACTCTACATGACCTAGAAAACTTCGAATCCCTTTAAGAGATATAGGGAAGGGGAGCTTTTCGATCACCTCAATCTTTGTTTTTTCTACCTCCAACCCTTTTTGTTACACATTATGGCCTAGGACTATGCCTTCTTTGACCATGAAGTGGCATATCTCCAAATTCAGCACCATATATATTATCCACATTGCATCACTGTAGTGCCCTGCTAAGATTTAACATACAATCATAAAAAGTATCACCTATAACGGAGAAACCATCCATGAACACTTACAAAGTGTCCTCTACTATGTACAAGAAGATGAACATTATACACCTCTATAAAGTTGTTGGTTCAATACAAAATTCGAATGGCATGTGTTTGAACACAAATGTATCTAAGGACATGTGAAGATGGTTTTTTCTTTATCTTCTGGAGCAATTGATATTTGCTTATAAACATACTATCTATCTATAAAGCAGTACAAACCTTTACTAGCCAACCTATTAAGCATCTGGTCCATGAATGGCATTGGGAAGTGGTCTATCAATGTACACTTGTCAGCTTCCTGTAGTCCATGATCACTCGCCAACCTATAACTAGTCTCTGTGAAATCAGCTCATTCTTCGCATTTGCAAACACTGTCATACCATATTTCTTGGGCATACACTCAGATACACCACCCCCATATCTAACCACTTAGTAATCTTCTTTTAACCACCTCTTGCATCATTGGGTTTAACCTTCTCTGGTGCTCTATACTTGGGCTGCAATCTTCCTCCAACTGGATTTTACAGGTGCAAATACCCGGGGTTATTCCAATGATGTCATAAATGGTCCAACCAATTACATTTTTGAACCTTTTCAAGACTTCAACTACTGCTTGCATCTGTTCAGAATTAAGATATGCAGCTAAAATAACTGGCAACGTATTGTTACCACCCAATAAAATTTACCTCAAGTGACTAGGCAATTGTTTCTACTCGAGCACATGTGATTCCTTACTAGATGACTTTGCTGGAGGACTTGGCCTATTTTTCAAGTCTAAATCTAAACTTTTTGGAGAATATGAGTGTGACCCCAAACCTTGCAGGTCCTTTAAAGTCTCCACATAATCATCCCTAAGGTCTTAATCAAAATTCATTATCATTGTGGCGAGTGTGTCTACAACAAATCTTTATTCAATTGATGCTTCTAGGTCACCCTCATCAATAATATCAATTCCAGACACCACACTCATATCAATTGCAGACACCACACTCATTTTTGAATTGAATTTTCAGCTCCCCACTCTCAACATCAACTAAAGCCCTGCCTATGGAAAAATGGCCTTCCAAAAATTATGGGAACCTCAAAATCTACTTCACAATGTAGGATCACAAAGTCAGCAATAAAAATGAAGCTATCCACCTTCACAAGTACATCGAATAAAATACCCACAAATCGCTTCACTAACATACATGTCATTATCAACCTCATCACGGTGGGTTTTTGAACACCCCACCCGACTTGATTGTATATAGATAATGACATCAGATTGATGCTTTCCCTTAGATAACATAGGGATTTGCAAACTCGAACGCGCCGATAGTGCATGGTATAATAAATGCGCCTGGGTCCTTCTTATTTTTCACCAATGATTTTGTGGCAGTAACACTACAATATTGAACGCTGTCGATTGGTTTAAAACTTACAACTCTCTTCTTTGTAACTAAGTTCTTCATGAACTTGACATATCTTAACAGTTGCTTCAAAGCTTCTACAAACGAATGTTCACCGAGACTTTACTAAGCATAGCTATGAACTTTTCAAACTTCCCATCATCAACATTTCTTGAGACTTTGAGGGAATGGAGGAGGAGGTCAAGGTATATGTGGTAAATGCACTGTTACCTCTACTGCAACTTCTTTTACTTTTTCCAACTTCTCTACTTTTGTGGTCACCTCTGCATCACTCACAAATTCAGCCTCAACCTTTGTTTCCTTATCTCTCTCTATGCTGTGTTCCTTCTCAATACCTGCAGGTTTCAGTTCAGTTAGGGACTTAAACTCCTAGTAGTGATTGCCATGCAATGCTCATCCATCTTAGGATTGAGAATAATATCACTAGGTAGTGATCCATTCTTTCGTGGGGTTAGCAAAGCTGACAACGGCCCTAACTGCTGCTCTAATTTTTTAATGGAAGTGGTATGTGAATCCACCAGCTGACTCGTACGAGAGAAATCACTTAACATTAATTTGATGCCAGCATCAGTAGATTCAACCTTTTGCAGAACCTTCTTTGACATCTCTCCCATCCTAGACCTGATGGAACTACCACTTGTCTATATCTATTACTTGGAGGTACGTACACGCTACTGCGATAATTGTTTGTACCCATCCTTATTCTGCCAGTTACCTTGCTCTCGGTTACCTGGTCGATCATACTGTCTCTCTCATTGATAATTTCGACCTTGATTACCAGAATTATATCCTTGGTTTCCCGAATTATGATTCTGGAAACCCCCTCGATTACCCAAGTACTTGGCTTCCTCATCTAAGTCAATATACTTGTCTTCATACCTGTTTGAGGCACCGACAACATTTACCTTTTCTGGACCTGCCATGATGTGCTTAGTGAGCATGTCTATTTTTGCCCTCATATGGGCCATATCTTGATTCCTTTATGCTTTCCTCTTTCTTTATTCGGCTGAGAGTTCGAAAGTAAATCCAATATTCCCTGCCTCAGCATTTCTGATATGCCATGCTCTGTTATTTTTGGAGACCTCATCCATTACTGTCATGATGCCACCACAAAGTGCATCCACAACTGGTACAGTCACAAAGTTAAGTGACATGTAGAATACCTACTTTAAATGCTTAGTAGTGAGGACATGGTTTGGTCACTTCTTCAACATTTGACTGAATCTCTATCATGTATCACGTATAGCTTCACATGGTAGTATTTTGTGTGACCAAATTTCGTCCTCCATTTGGAGCTCTTTGGCCTCAGGAAAGAATCGTTCCAACGATGCTTCCTTCAGCTCAGCCCAAGTCCTAATTAAATCATCTGGTAACTCATTTAACCAGTTTGTCTCCACCCCAGTAAAAGATAACGGAAATAACCTCAGCCTCATAGCTGTTTTCCTAACCCCAAGAATCTCCTGTGATTTGCAAATAACTAAAAAGTTTATCAGGTTTTGGTTGGCATCATGACCAGTCGCACCTCTGAAAATTCCTTTCAAATTCAACAGTTGAATCATAGTGTTATTTAATGTGAACTTCTCACCTGGGGGTAATATCTGTAACACGATTGCTCCAATAGCTCCAGCTCCATCCAAATCCAGGTCGTCTCTTTCGAAGACCATATGTTCTTGTTATTTTTTCTCGACCTCTTGGAGCTAGTGGTTGTAGGTAGGGAGGATATATTTCTTCCACTCCTTAATGTTCCTACACCACCCTAGGTGGGTCATTTATCGCATTCCGCTGAGCACCTATAGCAGCACCGGTCTCAGACTCAAGTCCCAATCTTTGCCTCTGAGCCTCAAGTTCTAGTGTGTTCACCATCTTGCAGAAGTTTTGTTAAGTTTCGGACCATAATGAA
This sequence comes from Solanum sitiens, assembly GCA_016801875.1. Lineage (NCBI taxonomy): Eukaryota > Viridiplantae > Streptophyta > Magnoliopsida > Solanales > Solanaceae > Solanum > Solanum sitiens. Next base: position 2,263,594 of record JABWTJ010000010.1, on the reverse strand, counting down.
TCAACAGAGCTCCCTTACTTCTGGTATTTAGCATGCAATACTGAAGTCACCTCTCAAAGACACAAACAAACAACAAGACGTAAAATCAGGATATATAACTACAATAAGAATAATTCTAGTAAAATATTTCTGAACTGAAATTGCCTGGCAGCGGCGCCAAAATTTGATACGTCCAAACTCACACTTAAATTAAGAAGTGCAAACGGTGGATGCCAATTTATAGAACTCAACGTGAGTTGAGGTTGATACCACAAAGACTTTACTTCCAGGAATAGTTTCACTAACGCTTTTATTCATTCATTGTTATTATTTCCCAAAGAAAGTAACTGTAAAATTTAAAGATGGGTTTAGCTTTGATTTTCAAGTAACTAATGTTGAATTTAATGTTCAAGTTAACACGAGTAACATGATTTTAACTTCAAAGTTGTGATAATTGATGAATGAAACAAGGATTGTGTTCCCCACGACTTAAATTTTAGTTTTGAATCGTGAACAAGTATAGGATGATTGTTAATATTGCAAATCATTTCTCAGTATTTTTACATAACTTTCACTCTAATTCTCTGGGTCTTGGAGTGTTGTTTAATTTTACCTGTGCATGTTTGGTTTCAACAATCTCTTCTCCCGAACACGAATTTTCACTCCAAACCATTAGATGAATTCTATTTTTCATAACTAGCACTTTTCTTTCGAACAAGTGGTAAATACAAGTAACTTCTAATGACTCATTAGAAAAAATAGATAATGAAAGTATGAATCAAGTTTTGCAAATAACAAACCCACTTTACTCGTTCATCGAATTCGTAACTAGATTATCATCATTGTTCCCAGAACCCTAGCTGTGGTGCTTAGGCACTCGTGTTTTCAACAAAACAAGCAATAATTGTTGTTGAATGCATAAAATTAATCACTTACAATGATTGCGAATTCAAAGAAAACTTGAGATTCAAACACTTAATCACAATATTCAAATCTTGATCCAAAAATAATCGATTAAAAACCAAAGCTGAAAATATAAAAAGTGACACTTCGTTCATACAATGATGAGATATCTTCAACAATAAACCTAAATAATTTAAATAGTTTGTACAAAACGAGTGCTACTCGAAGTAGGACTGATTTGTCGGGAGGCTTCAAGGATTGTATAACAGTATGTCACGAGCCAGACCTGTCGTGGTCCCATACTTAGACCGCATGAGACTTCCTTTCAAGAGATCTTTCATAAGAATCTTAATGTCCCATCTTGAGCACCACGGTCCATGTCGAGCATCATGATGTTGAACCTCTACTTGGGTCTTCACTGGAATTTTCCTCTTCTTCATGAGAAGCAAAACAACTTGTCGACTCCACCACGGACCTTCTAGGATATTTTGGTGTTTAATCCAGTCTTGTCTCCTCAAGGCTTCATTATTGGTCCTTTGTCACATGCTTCTAGACGACCCGTCAATAGGACCATGACCCATCAAGGGATTTGTGGTCTTTGTTCAGAAATTGATCAGTTCTTCAGTTCTCATTGCCTTATCTCCATGAGCCATCAAATGGCTCATCATCATGACTACGACCCATCTTGTCACGCCTCAAACCTACACCCTAGGCGGGACTGGTACTCGAAGACTATTGCTATCCCAAGCAAACCCTTTAGCCTAACTTACTTACTCAGAGGAAGACAATATTCATATCTATAATGATCAATGAACTTATCTGAGCATGTTTTAAAGATCAAACATTCAACTTAGCCAAAAGTTGTAACCCAATTCATTAACATATGAATGATAATGCAAAGACTACTGAACTACTAAAAGCCTCTAAAAATAACTGAGATGGATATTGGGACAGACCCCACAACATCCTCATGAACTAAACTGGAAAGCAAATATAAGAGTCCTCCGGAATGCAATGAGTCTTTCCAACAGACTCTGGAGTGCTCAACTGGATCAACGTTATGCTGGATGTCGATCTTCACTAGCAACGTTTGCATCATAATACGATGCAGGCTAACTAATATAAGTACATTTAATATACGAGTATACGAGTTAGAATGCTAATAGACCGTAGGCTTGAAAAGGAATCTGAATAACTTACCTGATTTAACTTAACCTAACATAACTGTAATGACCCGAGAGTATACCCTAGAAGTTAGATCTCTCTTAAGTCTCCACACGGTGTACTAGACCTCTCGGAGGTCTTATACAAGCCCTTAGACATCATTCATCGCATATATATATGAAAAGTAGTGCGAAATTAAAACTTTTCATCACAATAGTCAAACTCTTTTATAGAAATATAAGAAAGACTAAGTCTCGTCCATAAGCCATCTTAGACACATATAAATCTTAGGATCACAGCCCTTACATCAATTAAAAGGAAAACCCAAGTCTATTACAATGTCTTTTGAAAAAGTAAACTAAACATGAACTATGTCCTCGAACCTATGAGAACATACCAAGTCTTCTTGAGAGAATGCTAATCCCAAGCTTCACTTCTACTAGAATCCTCACTTGCCACCTACACTTGTAGAAATAGAAGAACATATGCATTAACACATTGAATGTACCAAGTAGGTGGACATGCAACAAAACCATGCTAAAATGGACATTTGCTTACAATATGCTTTTCATGTTCTTTTGAGATAAATTTCATAAAACAAGTATAAGAACTATTTTCAAGACAACATACACATGTATGTCATATTCAAGTAGTTCACAAGTTATGACCATGATCATTTAGAATCCATATAAGCATTTAGACCTCCTAGCAAAGGTCATCCTAAGACTCACTTAATTAAGACAAGAAGAGACCGCCCATACACCCTCTTCAAGCACACCTAAGTAATCCTTAAGACTACCTAGTGTAAGAATATTCTTTACATCACAATATTACATAGTCTCATAATCTTCAAGTAACCCTTTTTCATCATTTTGACCCTTCACATTAGTAAGGCATGAACCTTCCTTTTCAACATATTTCATTAAGTCAACAATGTTCATTTAAAGCCATTTAAGAGACAACTAAGCAAATAAAGGACTTCACATAATGGTCTTGGAAGAGACCTAGGGAACTCACCTAGCATTTTCAAAGCCTATTCGTGCAATGTATGGATAGCGTCCCATTCCACTACCTACACGTTGTAGTACTCATCCAATAACTAGACTATACATCCCATATGATGAGAATAGACATTAACCTACATAGACCATATTATCTAGGTGTGGAATCTGGTCTCATAAGGACCCCACACCGTGGAAGGTGTTCTACTTGACAAAAGTAGAACTAAGACTCTTCCCATGTTGGCACATGGTTCTAGGATATCAAGGTCTTCTTTGTACTCTAGTCTCATCCTCAAGTAGAGCTACTACCACAAGAATATCCACTCGGTGATTTGCCTTATTTCTCATAGAGTAATCATTACCTAGGTGTATTAGAGAAGTACCATTTCTTAGTCCTACCAACTCATAATACTTTTCGTGGATAGCTCATCCTTTAACCTTCTTTTCATATTCAAGGTTCCACGTATATGTAACACCCCGTAGCCAAAATAGACCAAAAATTAGTTTTGCAGAAAAATCTACAGGTGCAACCAACGGTGGCATCGACGGACCGTATCCTGACCCACGGTCCGTCCTGTACAACCATCGATGGGATCAGAAACTGCCAAAAATTTTAGCCAGAAAAATTGGTTAAGTCTTGGACAACGGACGGAATTACGGTCCATAGTCCGTGACCGTCGATCAAGACTCCCTTCACCCACAGAAAAATTGGTTAAGTCTTGGAGGACAGACGGACATACGGTATGTAGGTCAGACGACGGTCCGTAGTCCGTGACCGTCGATCAAGACTCCCTTCACCCACTCTCTGACAAGAGATATGGATGACCATCATGGTCCGTAGGTGGAAAATTTGCAGATAGTTAAGGGGAAATGCAGTTGGGTCAACTTCAAATGGTCATACATATTAGCACAAAATGAATTAGGTGTCCCATGACCTACCAACAGATATATAATTGAATTATCTTTCCATATCAACCGACCTTGCTAAAATCAGACCTCCGAAAAAAAAGTTATGTCCATTTTAGTAAAGGACTGTCGAACAGGCAAAGTCAACGGACCCAACGACGGGGCATCGGTCAGACGACGGACCGTCAGTCCTGGCCGTCGTTTGGTTCGACAGCAACTTTCCCAGGGGTATTTTCGACCTTTACTACTCCATTTAAACCCTAAGTTACGTCGTTTTTACCCTAATGCATAAGATTTTAGTCAGTTTAAGCCTATAAACATAATTAAAACATATCCAAGTCAAATCATTAAATCAAAACTTAGAAAATTAGAAGCAAGTGAGGAGAGAAAGCTCAAGAACCCTAGTTCAAGAATGCCACAACCTGCAGCAGTTCCAGCCCCGAAACTTAAGTATTTTTCCGTGGATTTCATCACCAGGTATGTGGGATTTCACTAGTGGGTTCCTTTAACCCATTGGGTCCCTAGTTTTCAGTCAGATTTTTGATTTTGGGTCCCTAGTTTTCAGTCAGATTTTTGATTCTCATATCATGATTAAACCTAGGGTTTCTAGAACTTTGATAGAAATTCATGAATTTATTAAATATATGTTCCAAATCAGATTATAATGTTATTACTCAGATTATCGCACGAATTTTAGAACCTTAGATTTGTATTTCTTTAGTTCTTGAATTACACATGCTAGGTCAAATATTTCAGATACTTCAGATATACATGCCTCAGTTATAAATGCATAATTACCAGATTAATTGTTGCATTCACAGTTTGCATGTTTAGTTTCGAGCTATCTAGTATTTACAAAATCTCAGACATAATTAGTTAATTTACAGAATTCATTGAGAGTAGCATAATACCGAGTTGGACTAGGGTTTAGCGTACCCAGTAGTCCCAGAACTACTAGCCAAGTAGGTTGTAAGTCCCCTCTGTGGGCAATCAGTTTAGTTATCACGCCAGCATGCCTTTATACCTTTGGTAGGGTATATTGGGTCCTCTCGATATGGCGTATACATCGGACTCCAGATTTAGCTCAGGTGGTTTTATTATCGGTTATTAGTAGCTCCCACAGTTTAGTCAGACTCTCTGCATTGACCAGTTATCAGTATATTCAGTATTCAGTTTCAGCATGTTATAAATTGGTCATTGCATCCAGTTAGCTCAGAAATCAGCATATCATGTTCAGATTATATACTTGCTTTTGTGCTTGTTCAGTTATTTTATTTCAGCTTTACTCTATCCTACATGCTCAGTACCTTTTAAGTACTGACGCATACGTGCGCTACATCTTCTCGTGATATAGGTTCAGGTTCTCAGCATCCAGATAACGCATAGATCGATTTCCCGATCTCCAGATCAGCAGATTCAGTGGTGAGTCCTCATTCTCCGAGGACAATAGCCATGAGTTCCATTTCAGTCTTTAGTCATTTATTTCAGTTTTTGCTAGATTTAGTTGGGGCTTGTCCCAGTATTTCTAGTCCAATTTATAGGCTTATTTCAGACATAGTTGGGTTCAGCTTAGTATTGAGTTAATATTTCCTTTGTATTAAACTCATTATTTTCATATTATATCAGTTTTAGCATATGGGTATTTCCCATCTTTTCATTATAAATTATGATTTAGCTTTCGCATCAGTTTATTATTCTTTAGTATGCTCATGATCATGCCAGCAGGGTTAGCTTAGGATCACTTGTGGTTCTAGGTTCCGTGTCCGCATCTCAAGGGTAGCTCAGGGCATGACAAAACTTGGTATCAGAGCACTAGGTTCAAGAGTACTAGGATGTCTGAAAAGCCGCACTAAGTAGAGTCCTTTTCATGGGTGTGAAGTGCACCACATCTAATGATAGGGAGGCTATGAAGTGTTTTAGTAAAACTTCACTTTCTTGTTACTCTTATCGTGAGTAAGGTATGATTTTATTCCATTCTAACTTGACGTTCTACATATAAGATCATGCCTCCTCTTAGATCTTAGGCATGGAATTCTAATGCACGCAATGCTAACGCAGTTCATCTAGTATAAGATAAGAAAGTTCTAATGTAGAGTTTCAGAACGCCAATTCAGCTTTGGGCTAAAAGTATGACAACCTCGAACAATAAGAAGTTTCTAGTTCCTATAAATAGAAATGATCGATCAGTGGAAGCCAGAGTTTGTGATTTTGTTAGGATGAATTCGCCTAAGTTTTTAGGGTCACAAGTTGGTAAGAACCCACATAAATTCATTGATGAGGTCAAGAAAAATATTTGGTGTGATGCAATTAACTGATAGTGATAGGTAAACTTGGCATTTTACCAGCTTAAGGATGTGACTCACATATGGTTCACTCAGTGAAAAGACAACAGAGACAACTTTATCTTTTATAACTCACTATAGCAGTCCAATTCAGTGTCAGTCCAGAAACTCTTTCAGAACCTTTCTTAGTCTCTACTCCAGTCGGTGACCCAGTTATAGCTAGACGGGTATACAAAAATTGCCTTGTCACAGTCTCTCAGAATGTCACCTCAGTAGATCTAGTAGAGTTAGAAATGGTAGACTTCGATGTAATTCTAGGCATGAATTGGTTACACTCATGTTATGCCTCAGTCGATTGTAGAACTATGATTGTTCGTTTCCAGTTTCTAGATGAACCAATATTAGATTGGAAGGGTAGTAGCTCAGTGCCTATGGGTCGATTTATTTCTTACCTTAAGGATAGAAAGATGATATCTAAGGGTTATCTCTATCATCTAGTTCGGGTTAAGGATTCTAGCTCTGAAACCCCAACTCTTGAGTCAGTTCCAGTAGTTTGTGAGTTTCCAGAAGTGTTTCCAGAAGATCTTCCCGGAGTCCGTCCTGAGAGGGAAATTGACTTTGGAATTGATCCCCTTCCAGATACCCAGCCTATTTATATTCCTCCTTACAGAATGGCTCCAGCAGAGCTTAAGGAATTTAAAGAGCAGTTGAAAGACCTTCTAGATAAGGGTTTCATCAGACCTATTATTTCTCCATGGGGTGCACCAGTGTTGTTCGTAAAGAAGAAAGATGGTTCTCTCAAAATTTGCATTGACTATAGACAGTTGAACAAGGTCACAATCAAGAATAAGTATCCCATCCCCAGGATTGATGACTTGTTTGACCAACTTCAGGGTGCTAGTCATTTCTCAAAGATAGACCTCTTTTTGGGTTATCATCAGCTCAGAGTCAGAGATAGTGACATTCTGAAAACAGCCTTCAGAACTCGGTATGGTCATTATGAATTTGTAGTTATGTCGTTTGGACTAACCAATGCTCCTGCAGCTTTCATGGATTTGATTAACAGAGTGTTCAAACAGTACTTGGACTTGTTCGTTATCGTCTTTATTGATGATATCCTCATTTACTCAAGGAATAAGGAAAAACACGAAAGTCATTTGAGAATTGTTATACAGACTCTCAAGGATCGCCAGTTATTCGCTAAGATTATCAAATGTGATTTTTGGTTGCAATCCGTTGCTTTCCTTGGTCACATTGTATCTAGCGAAGGGATCCGCGTAGATCACAGAAGATAGAAGCAGTGAAACAATGGCCCAGACCTACCTCTGCTACAGATATCAGAAGTTTCTTAGGAATAGCGGGTTACTACAGAAGATTCGTGGAAGGATTTTCATCCATAGCCTCACCATTGACTAGGTTGATGTAACATTCCGTAAAATCATATGTCTAATGAAGAGCCCAGTAATTCTCTAAGAATACTTAATAGGGGTACATAGGCACCCCAATGCCCAATATTGAGAAATATTGGGCATAGTATAGAAAATATTGGCTAAGGGATATTTTCTATATATGAACAAGAAAAATACATTTTTGGGTTGCCCTACCCAATCCAAGATTTATTGTTCAAGAAATGTACCTGCAAGGAAGACCCTAAGCTAAAAATAAGTACGTTGAATATAGATCCTCAACACAATTCATTAGGTACTAGGCATCCAAGTGTCAAGCCTAGTACCACAGCGCATGACCATTTAAAATGATCATGTAAATTAAGCAGTGCCCAAGGACATGGTGAGGGTCCTTGGGAAAATAAGTAAACATTCCCAAATGAACCATAAATAATAGTTAGTTAGAAAAGTACAACCAACCCATGTGCAAACACATGTGCAAGACATGTGAAGAAGTGTCCAAGACCACCCTAACCGAATTCGGTTAGGGTAGTTAGGGGGGAAAACGTGCACAAGGGACCCCTCCATGTGGGGCCTAACTTTCTTACTAATTATAGACTCTAACCTACTGCCCTATATAGCTAACTAACCTAGGGCCAAACGAAATAAACTAATTACTGCACCCGACAACCTAGGACCAAAACCGGGTTGACACTAACCTAGTACTAGTTAAAGAGACAACCTAGTACCTAACCTAGGATGGTCCAAAAGGTTAGTTATGGTCCTAATAACTTAGAGGTACTTTATTAATTTCCCTATGTTACCTAATTAATTAATTTATCAAATTAATTAATTAATTTAAAAGGGCTAAAACCGAAACTAAAAAGGTCAGATTTCGGTTAAGACAAGAAAGGGACAACCTAGTACCTAACCTAGGATGGTCCAAAGAGTTAGTTAAGATCCTAACGACTTAAGGGTACTTTAGTAATTACCCTAGGCTACTTAATTAATTAATTTAGCAACTTAATTAATTAATTTAAAGGGGCTAAATCGAAATCACAAAACAATTTCCAGATTTCGGTTAAAACAAGAAAAAAACAACCTAGTACCTAACTTAGGATGGTTCAAAGGATTGGTTACGTTTCGAAGCAGAAGAGCCGTTTTCAAGTAGTGTTCGATCGATTACGTATTAATCAATATTCGATTGATTGGTCTGAGGTTATCGACAAAAAAATTTTGTCTAAGTCACTTCGTTTCTTTTTGTCCAAGTCACTTCTTTTTTTGTCCAAGTTGCTTTTATTTTTGTCTAACTCACTTCCTTTTTTCTGTGTGAGTTTCGGAAATATCCCCATTCATAGGTCCGAGATCTACATCTATGAAGAATTGAAAGGTCCGAATGATCAACTCTGCAATCAGTTGTTAGAATCAATAGGTCTTCAAATTGTTCATTTGAAAAAATTGAAACCCTTCTTATTGGACGATCATGATACTTCCCAAAAATCGAAATTCTTGATCAATGGAGGAAAAATATCACCATAGTAATTACCTTAGGTAACCTAATTAATTAAATTATCAATTTAAGTAATTAGTTTAAATGATCAAAATGAAATTCTTACACTAACCTAGTACTACTCAAGAAACATCCTAGTACTTAACCTAGGATGGTCCAAAAGGGTTAATTTTAGATCCAATGACTTAGGGGTACTTTAGTACTTACCCTAGGTACCTAAATTAATTAAATTAGGGATTTAATTAATTAATATAAAGTTAAAATGTTGACCAAAACCATAGTCAACACCAATTTCCAGATTTGACTAAGTGTTATGTTCTCCTATGTTTAGTCAACTTAGAAGGGACGTTTTGGTAATTGGTTAATTAGTTTATTGAATTAACTTATTAAACCTAAGTTGTAAAATTCAAGATCAGTTCTTAAACCTAAAAATCACGTTCAAAGTCATAGAAAAGGCGACGCAAAAACAGCAAGCAACGAACGCAAGAAAAAGGCAGAAAATTCAATTGATTCTCCTAGGTGATTTCAAGGTTTCTCCAAGTTTTCGTTCAAGATGGTCTTCGTAGATTAAGTTCTACTTAAGGTATAGGTTTCTCTCCTCGAATTCTTTCTCCAAGAGTATTTTCCTTCGAACGATTCACAAGATCTTGAAAACTAGGGTTGTTCCCGTCGTTCTAGTCGAACTTCCCTTTCCTAGTATCCTTTTCAATATCAATGTTGAATAGGTTAGAGATCATGTTGTTGGTATGTGGTGCTGGCTGTTCTTAACATGTATTGTTCTTGAATGATGAGTAACGAATGAACTTATGAACTTGTAATTGCGTAAAGTTAATCTTATCATGATAATTAAGGATCGATAATATGCTAAGATAAGTCCGTGATGTGTTAAGTGAATTATGTGCCTTTGGCTGAATGTTGACTTGTTGTTGTTGTGATGTTATGAAGATGCTAAAGTCATCAAATTATAATATGATGCTGTCCAATATGTTCTTAAAACGTGATACTAAAAGCCATAAACTAAGAATTGACTCAAAGACATCTATGAAATCATATCTTGAATAAATTGGCTATCTGGTTCCAATAAAGTTGGCTAACTCTATTTGGTCACAATGAATATATGCTAATGGATAGGAACTTATGTAAATGATTAAAAGATTGGCTAATGGTTCATACATATGGCAATTTAAATATGAACATACGTAAAAATTGGCTTAGCCAAAACGAATGAATTTGTTAGTCTAACATCCCAAATCTTGAGCCAATACTAATCATATGTCAATTCTTGTGTAGCAAGAGTATCAAATATATATTAAGCACTTCTAAAGTAATATCAATGAATCCATAACCAAGGGCATGACATTCATTGGGACAACGCCGAACATGCTCAACAAGAATGAACTATGAACACATGAAACTCATTGAATGAAGTGCTCATCGTCCATAAACGGTGATATGAAGCTACTACACTAAAGTAAGTAAGTAACGTGAGTTATAACATAATTAAAGGGGTCTAAATTAAGTAAGAGACCAGAATGGGGTGTTAAAGGAAGTGATACAAGTCTTACTTACACCAAAGCTAATTTGTTAAAAGAATACTCACGAATGAAGGTGTTAGAATGTGTGAGACTAGTCTCATTAACACCTAAGGATGATATGTAAGGACAATTCACATTCATTAATGTAAAGTAAGGATGATATGTAAGGACAATTACATTCATCAATGTAAAGTAATGATGATATGTAAGGACAATTCACATTCATCAATGTAAAGTAAGGATGATATGTAAGGACGATTCACATTTCATCAATGTAAAGTAAGGATGACAAGTCATCAAAAGAGTAAATAAGTCTCAATCATACTCTATATGTAAGTGTAAGGACAATTCACACTTAATACTAATGATGAGATGAGAAATCATCTAATGAGCTATGATGTCCTCATGCTAGAAGCCAGCTTCCATGATGTATGAGTTGAATGTAATGAAACTTTATACTGAGCAACGATAGGCTAGCTATGAGAGGTGATGCCTTCCTTCGGGAAGGGCGGAGGTTCACGTAACTCTCATGAGATGAGACTGTCCGGCATACCGGGTATGGGTTTCCTTATATCTCCTAGTCTTTGAACCTATACTGCCAATATCGGGATCTAGCAGGGTTCAATTCCCTATATACGCTAGCATGTTTTGGTTTCACCTTGGCCAGTGACTCCACCTCTTTTCGGTGTGAGAAAGACATCGGATTTCATGATGCTCACATGATCTATGTCGGTAAAGGTTGGAGTTCCTCAAAGTATGAAAGATAATGAAATGAATGATACCGAAGGTGTTTGTGCAAGACAACCAGGAGGTGAAATCAGATTCAAGTAATGACATTAGGTCATTCTTGGTCATTGCACTTCATGATCCTGATGAGAGTCTTAAACTTCATCCTAGGTATAGCTGGTGTTTACATCAGCCTACTAATGAATGAAATGAATAATGTGAAGTACGAATAAACGAATGAAGCAGACTCTGTGTTTTCTAAAGAAGTTCCTTGAGTTGAGGTCCTATATGTTGGGCCCTCACTTGAGATGTCTTAATGCTATATCAACGATTCCAAGGTCTCGTGTATATGAAATATATAATATATAAAACATGAAAGTAATGAAATCAATGGCATAATCAATAGAGAATGGCTTATGAAATGTAATGAATACTTGATGTAATGAATAACTTGTTGTAAGGATAGTCAAATCATGTCTAATAAAGTTTACAATAAGTAAAGGGCATAACTAATAATGAATCCTCATGTTATGAAAATGAGAAAGCCAAATAAATTGGCTTATAATGATTTTATATAATTGGCAAAAGATATTAGCCAAATAAGATTGGCTTATAATGACTTCGTACATTAGGCCAATACTACAATAATAGGAATAGTCAGTAAAGATTGGTTTATAAAGAATTCATGCCCAAAGTAAGCAAGATCATAAGCTTTAATGATATGCCCCAAGATCTATGCACATTATGCAATCAACTAGAGAATGAGTATAGCCAATAAGTATTGACTTATAAATATATTCATGCCCCAAATTGTAGTTAAGTCATTTCCTTAACCTCTTGAATTACTTACTTGATTCATTGTGGGTATGGGACTACAATGAATCATTGCACTTGTAAGTAAAACATAGGACCAAATGAGTTATTGAACTACACAAGAAGAAGAAGAAAAATACTGAAAAATAATCTAAGTGTACAGAGAGGAGCTCTCGGGTTTGGAGGATCAAAAATTTAAATCTTTGCTCGAGTGGTTCTAAAATTATGCTGATGATACTAATGTCTTGTAATAATATAGAAAATGAGTTGTGTACTTTGAATGCATTAAAATACATCATATTCATACCACAATTCACAACTAATGAATTAGGAAAGTCTAATGACTAGACTTTCCAGAAATGGCATGTTGCTTAGAAAGAACTTTCATTGATCATGCATAGCTTTATGTGTATGTGTGCATACACCCATACTTAGTACAAGTGGTGTACTAACCCCCTACTATTTACTATTTTTATAGGTACAGGTCAAAGGACAGGTTGACGACACTTGGAGCGGTTTGGACTTCAGCGTTTCTCCAAACCAATTGGTAGGTCCTCATGATTTCGAGAATGCTACAGATTTAGTCTAGCCTTAGTTTTAGACATAGCTAGTGGATGTTGTCCCTAGAGTTTCTTTAGTACCTTCATTTCGAAGCTTTGTAATAAGGCCGTGTTTGGCAAACTATTTATGATATATTCATCTTCATCTTTATGTTAGATGGTTGTTCTCTTATGTTGAGCTTAGTATATGATGTATCTAGTTAATAATTATATGAAGTCTATGTATACTTCATACATAAAAAGTTTTAAATTTAACTAGATGAATGTTATGAATGCAAGATGAGGCTTGTCTGCGACCTCTGAGAGGTCAACGACGCCGGTTGCGATCCGGATTCCAGAATCCGGGTCATGACAAACTTGGTATCAGAGCATGAGGTTCAATTACCTAGGATCTAAAGCTCAACACAACCACGTTACGTAGTTTATAGCTTATGGTTGTGAAGCGCGCCACAATTATGACTTAGAGATTATGTTATGATAGGAAATTATCCCTTCTTCTACTCTTTATCGTGCTATCTAGAGCTTTGACACTTTGTGTCATTATAAGTATCTAACTTCCTTCTTCTGTAAACACGTAGAAGAATAAACACAAGAATTCGGATGGCCAAGTGTTCTAAGGTGCCAGACTCGGGATTTGGCCTTCCCAAGAAGGGCCACAATGGAAATGCCCAACGTGGACGAAAGACGTGTGGTGAGTGTGGCTGTTCGCATGGAGGTGGATGCATGTTAATGTCTAAAAGCCTACTATGAGTATTGATGAGGAGGATAAGGATAATTTGGATGCATACCAACTCAAGAATATGGCTTAGACATGGATTTGCTTTGTAAGTGTTATGCTATAATAGACTATAGAAACAGGTTAGTAAGGCTTCAGTTCCAAATAAGTTGGGTTTAAAATGAGAAGGGCGTGCTTCAAATCTTAAGGCCATCAAGATGTTATCTAAGAGGTTAAATATACTCTTCCTAAGTCTGGTTTATGTTTAAGAAAACTCTAAGATTAAGTGCTTTAGTGGATTTGGTGTGGTAAGTCCCTAATCGTATGTCTTATAATAGCACTATGTGAGTTAAAATGAAGTTATGTTGCATTTTATATTGCTGTTTTTGTGTAGCATAGGCATGTTTTCTGTGTTGCATGATTTGTGATGTGCATTAAGTTAAGTGTGATTGAGAAGGAAATTCCTCAATCTTAAATATGAAGCTTCAGATAAGCTTGAAGGTTATGCATCATCCAAATAAGTGTGAATCAGATATTCACAAAAGAGAAATGTTGAAGCATGATAGAGTAACTTTCAGATATTACCCTTTTTCTTTAAATGATGTATAAGTGTCATTCGGGGACGAATATTCCTAAAGGGGAGATAATGTAACATTCCGTAAAATCATATGTCTAATGAAGAGCCCAGTAATTCTCTAAGAATACTTAATAGGGGTACATAGGCACCCCAATGCCCAATATTGAGAAATATTAAGCATAGTATAGAAAAAATTGGCTAAGGGATATTAGCCACTTTTCTATATATGAACAAGAAAAATACATTTTTGGGTTACCCTACCCAATCCAAGATTCATTGTTCAAGAAATGTACCTGCAAGGAAGACCCTAAGCTAAAAATAAGTACGTTGAATATAGATCCTCAACACAATTCATTAGGTACTAGGCATCCAAGTGTCAAGCCAAGTACCATAGCACATGAGCATTTAAAATGATCATGTAAATTAAGCAGTGCCCAAGGACATGGTGAGGGTCCTTGGGACAATAAGTAAATATTCCCAAATGAACCATAAATAATAGTTAGTTAGAAAATTACAACCAACCCATGTACAAACACATGTGCAAGACATGTGAAGAAATGGCCAAGCAGGGGACCACCCTAACCGAATTCGGTTAGGGTAGTTAGGGGGGAAAAAACGTGCACAAGGGACCCCTACATGTGGGGCCTAACTTCCGAACTAATTCTAGACTCTAACCTACTTACCTAAATAGCTAACTAACCTAGGAAAAAACGAAATAAACTAATTAGTTCACCCACAACCTAGGACCAAAACCGGGTTGACACTAACCTAGTACTAGTTAAAGAGACAACCTAGTACCTAACCTAGGATGGTCCAAAAGGTTAGTTATGGTCCTAACAACTTAGGGGTACTTTATTAATTTCCCTATGTTACCTAATTAATTAATTTATCAAATTAATTAATTAATTTAAAAGGGCTAAAACCGAAACTAAAAAGGAAAGTTTTAGATTTCGGTTAAGACAAGAAAGGGACAACCTAGTACCTAACCTAGGATGGTCCAAAGAGTTAGTTAAGATCCTAAAGACTTAAGGGTACTTTAGTAATTACCCTAGGCTACTTAATTAATTAATTTAGCAACTTAATTAATTAATTTAAAGGGGCAAAATCGAAATCACAAAACAATTTCCAGATTTCGGTTAAAACAAGAAAAAGACAACCTAGTACATAACTTAGGATGGTTCAAAGGATTGTTTATGGTCCTAACGACTTAAGGGTACTTTAGTAATTACCTTAGGTAACCTAATTAATTAAATTTACAATTTAAGTAATTAGTTTAAATGATCAAAATGAAATTCTTACACTAACCTAGTACAACTCAAGAAACATCCTAGTACTTAACCTAGGATGGTCCAAAAGGGTTAATTTTAGATCAAATGACTTAGGGGTACTTTATTACTTACCCTAGGTACCTAAATTAATCAAATTAGGGATTTAATTAATTAATATAAAGTTAAAATGTTGACCAAAATCATAGTCAACACCAATTTCCAGATTTGACTAAGTGTTATGTTCTCCTATGTTTAGTCAACTTAGGAGGGGCGTTTTGCTAATTGGTTAATTAGTTTATTAAATTAACTTATTAAACCCAAGTTGTATAATTCAAGATCAGTTCTTGAATAGGTTAGAGATCATATTGTTGGTATGTGGTGCTGGCTATTCTTAACATGTATTGTTCTTGAATGATGAGTATCGAATGAACTTAACTTGTAATTGTGTAAAGTTAATCTTATCATGATAATTAAGGATCGATAATATGCTAAGATAAGTCTGTGATGTGTTAAGTGAATTATGTGTCTTTGGCTGAGTGTTGACTTCTTGTTGTTGTGATGTTATGAAGATTCTAAAGCCATCAAATGTTAATATGATGCTGTCCAATATGTTCTTAAAACGTGATACTAAAAGCCATAAACTAAGAATTGGCTCAAAGACATCTATGAAATCATATCTTGAATAAATTGGTTATCTGGTTCCAATAAAGTTGGCTAACTCTATTTGGTCAAAATGAATATATGCTAATGGCTAGTAACTTATGTAAATGATTAAAAGATTGGCTAATGGTTCATACATATGGCAATTTAAATATGAACATACGTAAAAATTGGCTTATGCCAAAAAGAATGAATTTGTTAGTCTAACATCCCAAATCTTGAGCCAATGCTAATCATATGTCAATTCTTGTGTAGCAAGAGTATCAAATATATATTAAGCACTTCTAAAGTAATATCAATGAATCCATAACCACGGGCATGACAGTCATTGGGACAACTCCAAACATGCTCCATAAGAATGAACTATGAATACATGAAACTCATTGAATGAAGTGCTCATCGTCCATAAACGGTGATATGAAGCTACTACACTAAAGTAAGTAAGTAACGTGAGTTATAACATAATTTAAGGGGTCTGAATTAAGTAAGTGACCAGAATGGGGTGTTAAAGGAAGTGATACAAGTCTTACTTACACCAAAGCTAATTTGTTAAAAGAATACTCACGAATGAAGGTGTTAGAATGTGTGACTAGTCTCATTAACACCTAAGGATGATATTGTCGACCGGAATCTAGACCCCAGATGAGACCGGCGTCGTTAACCTCTCAGAGGTCGCAGACAAGCCTACTTACATCATTCTTACATTACATAGGTTAATTTTAGCGGAAAATTTGAAAATTTTTGTTTCCTAACATACTTATACAAACATTCTCATAAATATATAATTGTTCACCATCAACCATCTAACATTAAGAGATAAGCAACTGAAAGAAATAGTTTAATTCTTATAAAGCGTATAATTGCCACAATGGCACCAATACATAAGCTGAATAAAAGCAGGAAAGAAACGCTAGTGGAACATGCTCCACTAGCTCAACTCTAAAACTAAGCTAGAATATAAAACAGTAGCATCCTCGAAGACATGAGGACCTACCAAAACCGGATGAATGCTGGACGTTCGGATAACTGCAACGATGATCCTGTAGCTCTATCGTCCACCTGTACCTGCACCTAAAATAGTAGAGTTTGTATAGGGTTAGTACACACTTGTACTAAGTATGGGTATATGCAAGCACACACCAAGGACATGCATGAGAAAGAATAGCTCTTTCCTAACAACATGATTTTTTTGGAAGTCAAGTCAGTGGACTTTCCAAATTGAGATTAGGAAAGTTTCCAAATTTGGATTAGGAAAGTCAATGAGCTTTCAAAATTTGGAATAGGAAAGTGATGCCATGAGAATAACATATTTCATCATAATTTTCACATTTACACACAGCACATAACGTTTACACATAGCACATATCATATAGCATACAGTACATTTTTCATGTAGCACCTAACTTCTTTCATTTCATTCATTCATATGCCATGAGACCTTGGAATCATGGACTTGACATTAAGACATCCCAGAAATGAGGGCTCAACAGATGGGGCCTCAACTAGGGAATCTCCATTAGCAAACACAGAGTCTGCTTCATTCATTCATACGTACTTCATTTCATTTCATTCATAGTCCAGTGTAACCACCAGCTATACCTAGGATGTAGTTTAATACTTTCATTAGGTTCGTTGTGCAATGACCAAAAATGACTTAATGTCATTACTTGAATCTAACTCACCTTTTGATTATCCTATCCTAACACCTTTGGTATCATTCATTTCATTATGTGCATTATTTGAGGCTGGCCTCATTCATTCATTGGGAACTTTAACTTTAACCGACATAGATCATGTGAGCATCATGAAATCCATGTGTCTCCCCCACACTGAAAAGAGGTGGAATCACCGGCCAAAGTGATCCATTAACATGCTAGCGTACATGGGAATTTAACCCCGCCAGATCCCTATATTGGCAGTATAGGTTCAAAGACTAGGAGATGTATGGAGACCCATACCCGGCATGCCGGACAGTCTCATCTCATGAGAGTTATGTTAACCTTCGCCCTTCCTGAAAAAAGGCATCACCGCTCACAGCTAGCCTATCGGTGCTCAGTATAAAGTTCCATTTCATTCAACTCATACGTCCTGGAAGCTGGCTTCTAGTATGAGGACATCATAGCTCATTAGATGATTTCTCATCTCATCATTAGTATTAAGTGTGTTAATCTCAATACTTTCATTAGAGTGTTCGTAGAGACTGGTCTCTTCATTAACTTACACTCTCTTAAGTGAGTACGTTTTGGTAACATTTACTTAGGCTCATTTGAGATTGTTCTCATCATTTCCATTAGCCTCATAACATGTTGTCACCACATTCATTAACATTAGCACATTTGCTCTTTATAATTACTCATCTCATTTTACGTGAATGTTCATTTCATCATATGCCAATGCACTTGGCCATTTGTGTGTTTCACACTCTTACTTAACCCTTCTAGGGCTTCATCATTTCATTACATAATAATCATTTCATCGTAAGCCAATGCATTTGGCCATTTAGTGTATTTTACACTCGTACTTAACCCTTCTAGGGTTACTTCATTTCATTACATACATCTTAGGTTCACTTATTATTAAACGTATGCTAGACTTATGGGTCTATACATACAAGCCATGAGGCTTCATTCATAACTCATTAAGTGACTCATACATTCCTAAGATTATGTAGTACAAGACTTATGTATCTTGTATATATGCCAATACCTTGATTTCGATCTAAGTAGGTGGCATTAATCTTGGATAATTTGTTCACGTATGACTTATGTATCAAACGGAAGTTTGGGCAAGGGAACCCAAGTCTTGAATCAATTGGATATCATTTATATTTTTCATTGGTTTTACTCTAATATTCATAACACTATGACTCTAATTTAAATCACAATATTAACATTGTAGGATTAATTTCCTCCTTAGTAATATTCATAAGTTGGCCGAAGGGTTGGGGGTTCGAACCCCCACAACCCCCTTTTTTTTTTAATTTTGTTAGCCCCTCTTTGTCCACTCTCTCCTAAACCAAGAGGTTGTGGGATCAAATCCCCACAGCCTCTTTTATTTTTGCCATTTAAATCGCCTAAGTATGGAGGTTGTGGGTTCGAACCCCCACAGCCTCCTTACCTTTAATTTAATTTCGCTAGGGGCTGTGAGGTGGTGGGTTCGAACCCCCATAGCCCCATATATATTTTTTTAATTCTTTTCGCTAGGTTGAGGGTATTGACAGTGAGGTTGTGGGATCGAACCCCCATAACCTCACTTGTTTTATTACTCATTTTCGCCCCCCTTCATTTTGCAACCTTGAGGTCGTGGGTTCGATTCCCACGCCTCACATCTTTTTTTTTCTTTATTCTCCCTCTTCCTTTCTTCCCAAACTTCGTGTGTTCGATTCCCCCTATCCCCATTTCCCTTATTATTTTCTTGCGTGGACAGCAGCTAAGGGGTTCGAATCCCCTTAGTTCCATTACATTTTTCAAAAAAAACTTTCAGCCTCTTGGTCATGTGAGGTCTTGGGTTCGATTTCCCTTGACCTCACCTACTTTAATTCTTTTTAAAACTCTCCCAAAATTCCCAGAATCTGCCCGAAATCAACATCAACAAGCTGGAAATTTTGATTATTTTTTTGCAACCTATTTTCTCAACTCTTTAACGTTAAATGTTCATGCATTTGGAGTAGTTTTTTTTTAGTGAGTCCTTTAGGTGCATTTTCATGGATATATTTGGCCAAGAGTTTATCATTAAATTCAGCCACATTACACTTAAATGAACATCATCATTTACCTAAGTTTATACACGTAAAATGACAACCAAAACCATATCAAACTTGAAGCCATAAATCAAAAACTTATTTACAGTAAGTTTACAGTAACCTTTTGCACATACACACACTTGCACAAACATCCTACGATTTCAAGTATACAATCAAAATCATGTTCATCACGAAGTCATAACATACCTAAATCTACCAGCAATCATACCCAACCTACGATTTATTGGGAGCTAGTGACAGGGGCATGCAAAAGGGGAAACAACTTAGTTTCGGATTAAATTCGTCTGAGTCCTAAGGGTCTCTTGGGAAAGGGACCAAGAGTAAGAAGACCCATACCTTTATTTTTTTCTTGTTCAACCATGAAATTGCTGCCCAAATCCTCTCCAAAATCAGTCCAAGTTCAACACTTCAACACCAATCGACGGAAGACTCCTCCCCTTTGCTGAAAGTGATGGATTTATGTTGTTTTCTTAGATTTTTGGTATGAGTTCTTCAAGTGTGAAGAACTTCAATATATTTTCTGTTTTTGAACTTGTTTAGGCAGAGAGAAACGTGAGAGTGAATGGTGAAACGTGAGAGAGAGATCGTGAGAGAGAGTAGCTTCAAGTTATGAGTTTTGGTTTGGGAATTAGTCAAACTAGGACTCCTTGCTAAACTTTTAAATAAATTC
Source organism: Solanum sitiens (assembly GCA_016801875.1). Taxonomy (NCBI): domain Eukaryota; kingdom Viridiplantae; phylum Streptophyta; class Magnoliopsida; order Solanales; family Solanaceae; genus Solanum; species Solanum sitiens. Next base: position 2,243,177 of record JABWTJ010000010.1, on the reverse strand, counting down.
TGATTTTTTTTCTTTTTTCTTAAATCAGATAATATTTATTATTTAATTTAATTAATTTATCCAATTAAATAAAAGCAAGATAAATCATTGCTTCTAGTGGGGCTCGAACCCGAGTGACACCCCATTTGCGAAAATGGGTCACTTCAGGTTGCCCCAACCCGAATTGCTTTATTTAATTAAATTAATTTATTAAATAATTAATTCCTCAGGGTAATTACAATATTACCCTTGGCCTGGAAAAGACCATTTTACCCTTGGACCCTCAAAACTTAAAATTTCTTCTTTTAAGTTCGGTAAAAACTCTTTCGATTAAATCTTCATTTTCGTGAGCCTCACATGGTTGGTTCCAACCTTTCCAAGCTCAATTAACTCCCCAAGTTAGTTGGCTTGGTCGTAGTAAGGGTTCTGAGGTCTGGTTCTACGCGTATCAGCCCGTGTGGACCTTGGTCTAATCGCAAGCATTCTTGAAAACCTAAGTCTTGATCCTATTCATTTTTAGGGTTGTTACATTACCCCCCCCCCTTAGGAACATTCGTCCCCGAATGACACAATTACTTCACTTTGTAATGTCAGTCAGGTCATAATAAAATCACTATACACAGTCAATCACAAGCAACAAATTACGGGGCGATAAGGAAACATAGGTTTAAGAGCATAAAATCTAACCTCAAGAGCTGAACAGATGAGGGTAGCGGGCTCTCATGTCGGCCTAAGCTTCCCACGTAACACCCTCAATAAGATGATTTCTCCACAATACCTTCACTGTGGAAATCTCCTTGTTCCTCAGCCGCTTTACTTGTCTGTCTAAGATCTCAACAGGTACCTCCTCATAAGACAAGTCTTCACTAACCCCCAAACCTTCCACAGGTAAGATTGATGCTGGATCACCTAGGCACTTTTTCAACATAGAGACATGAATGACTGGATGAACAGAAGCTAGTTCTGTAGGCAATGCTAACTCATAGGCCACCTCGCCCACACGCTGTAGGATCTCATATGGCCCAACATACCTTGGACTTAGCTTCCCTTTTCTACCAAATCTCATCACCCTTTCATAGGCGATATTTTCAAGTAAACCTGGTCACCAACATCAAACTCTAAGGGCCGCTTTCTGTTATCAGCATATGACTTCTGCCGACTGTAAGCAGTATTCAACCTGTCCCTAATCATTCGGACCTTCTCTAAGGCCTCATGAATGATCTCCGGACCCAAAATGGATGACCGTCCAACCTCGAACCACCCAACTGGAGATCTACACCTCATACCATACAGTGCCTCAAACGGTGCCATCCCAATGCTGGAGTGATAGCTATTATTATACGAGAACTCTATCAAAGGCAGATGGTCATCCCAGCTACCTCTGAAGTCAATCACACACGCTCTCAACATATCCTCCAATGTCTATATGGTGCGCTCTGCCTGCCCATCTGTCTGAGGGTGAAAGGCAGTGCTAAGCTTCACCTGCGTGCCCAAGCTCTTCTGGAAAGATCTCCAGAAAAGAGAAGTAAACTGAGCTCCTCTGTCAGAAATAATAGACAAGGGAATCCTATGCCATCTCACATTCTCATCAATGTATAGTCTCGCATAATCCTCGGCTCTGTAAGTAGACTTCAAAGGGATAAAGTGGGCGGACTTAGTCAATCTGTCCACAATAACCCATATAGAGTCATGCTGCCTCCTAGTCCTCGGAAGCCCAACCACGAAGTCCATATTAATGGCCTCCTATTTCCAAGTCGGAACCTCAATAATCTGCGTCAGACCACCAGGCTTAAGATGCTCTGCCTTAACCTGCTGACAATTAGGACACTTGGCCACATATTCTGCAATGTCCTTCTTCATGCCATCCCACGAATAAATCTTGTTGATATCATGATACATCTTGGTGGAACCTGGATGTATAGAATATCTGGAACCATGGGCCTCTGCAACAATCCTGGTCCGCAAATCATCCATATCTGGCACACACAGTCTGTCCTGATACCTATGTATGCCATCACCTCCCAAAGCGAAAGACTCATTCATCTTCATCAGCACTGAGTCCTTCAGCTCCATCAACACGGGATCTAGATGCTGACCCTGCTTGACTTCAACTACCAAGGATGATTCAGAACTAGGATGAACTGAAACATCCCCACTAGTGGAGTCAACCAAACGCACACCCAGTTTGGCCAGTCTGTGTACATCTTTTACCAGCTCCTTCTTCTCATCCTCAACGTGAGCTGTACTTCCCATGCTCATCCTGCTCAAAGCATCAGCTACAACATTAGCCTTACCTGGATGGTAGTGCACATTCATGTCATAATCCTTCAACAGCTCCAACCATCTTCGCTGATGTAGATTCAACTCCCTCTGTGTGAACACATACTGGAGACTCTTATGGTCTGTGAACACATCTACATGCACTCCATACAGATAATACCTCCACAGCTTCAGTGCAAACACCACAGCTGCCAACTCCAGGTCATGAGTGGGATAATTCTTCTCATGAACCTTGAGCTGTCTAGATACATAGGCTATCACCTTACCAACCTGCATAAGAACACAACCCAAACCAACCCTAGATGCATCACAATGAACAGTGTAATTCTCACCACACTTAGGCAAAGTAAGCACTGGGGCTGAAGTGAGTCTATCCTTGAGCTCCTGGAAACTCTTCTCACAAGTATCCGTCCATTCAAACTTGGCTTTCTTCTTAGTCAAAGCTGTCAATGGGGCAGCAATTGAAGAAAAGCCCTCCACAAACCTGCGGTAGTAACCAGCCAATCCCAAAATTCTACGGATGTCAATAGGAGTAAGAGGCTTTGGCCATTTCTTCACAGCCTCAGTCTTCCTGGGATCCACCGCCACGCCCTGATCGGACACAACATGACCCAGGAAGGTCACTGATCTCTACCAGAATTCACATTTGCTGAATTTGGCATACAACTGATGCTGTCTAAGTACCTGCAAGGTTAGTCTCAAATGCTGTTCATGCTCTTCCTTGGTCTTAGAGTAGATGAAAATGTCATCAATGAATACTATGACGAAAGAGACAAGGTATTCATGGTAGACCTTGTTCATGAGATACATAAATGCGGCAGGTGCATTCATGAGACCAAATGACATGACTAAAAACTCATAGTGACCATAGCGGGTACGAAAGGCTGTCTTTGGGATATCTCCACCCCTAACCCTAAGATGGTGATACCCTGAACGAAGATCAATCTTAGAGAAGAAACTAGACCCTTGGAGTTGATCGAACAAATCATCTATTCTGGGGAGTGGATACTTATTCTTTATAGTGACTTTGTTGAGCTGCCGATAATCGATACACATTCTAAGGGTTCCATCTTTATTCATTACAAACAACACTGGAGCGCCCAAGGGGATATGCTCGGCTGAATGAAACCCTTGTCAGTGAGATCTTTTAACTGCAGTTTCAACTCTTTGAGTTCAGCTGGAGCCATTTTGTAAGGAGGAATTGAGATTGGTTTAGTATCGGGTTCTAAGTCGATACCAAAGTCAATCTCTCGAAGGGGAGGGACTCTAGGCAAATCATCAGGAAACACCTATAAGAACTCATTCACTACTGGTACTGAGTCTATGGAAGGAATGTCATGATCTAGATCATTAACACTCACAAGATGACACAATAACCCCTTGGACATCATTTTATTAGCCTTAAGATTTGAAATCAAGGGGTTAGGACGACTCGAATTTTACCCCTCCCAGACTAACTCTTCTTTATTAGGAAAGCGAAATCTCACCACTCTACTACGACAGTCCAAGCAAGCATAACAACTGTGAAGCCAATCCATACCAAGAATAACATCAAAATCATGCATGGGTAACTCAACCAGGTTTGCACACATAGTTTTACCACTCACAACTATTGGGCAATCCTTGTATACTCTATCAGTTCTTACATTCTCTCCTAAAGGTGTACTAACCACTATAGGATCATGTAGAACTTCAGGCAATATCTCAAAAGTAAGAGCAAGCAGAGGAGTTACAAAGGAAAGTGTAGACCCTGGATCAAGTAAAGCATAAACAGAAGTTGAGAACAATTGCAGCATACCTGTGACCACATCAGCGGACTTCTCCTGCTCCTCTCTGCCTTTCAAGGCATATAACCTGTTCCTCTTAGGAGGCTCGGCTGCTGCTGCACCCTGTGGATTAGGCCTACGCTGAGTATTACCTCCAGCCTGACCTCTGTTTTGTGGACAGTATCTGATCATGTGTCCACTCTTACCACAACCGAAGCAGGCATTAGTGCCTTGTCTGCACTCTCCACTGTGAGCTCGGCCACACTTAGCATAGTTCTTCTTAGGACGCTGCATCTCATCTCCATTGCCCTTCTTGGGCTCAGGTCTGCCTCCTTTAGGTGTAGCACTCCTCTGAGGATTGGAATTCCCAGAACTCTATTGCCCCTTTTTTAACCTTGGCTGCTCACGGACGCCAAAGTTGTTCCTGTGGCCTCCATGACTGGGTCCTGCCTGATCTTGAGGCCTAGGCCTCCTAGCATCACGAACACCTCTCTTTCTGCGGTTGTCCTCTACCCGCTGGACATGCACCATCAACCTGGAATGTTCAATATTATCATGGAGCATAGCAGATCGACACTCCTCCTCCAGGTCTCCATTGATTCTTGTGAGGAACCTGCTCATCTCATCCCTGCTGTTAGAAACCAGGGAAGTAGCATACCTGGGTGATTTCAACAAAGTTCAGTATTATCCTCATTCTTGCTATTAAATACTAGGGAAAACAACATACCTTGACAGCATAACAAACTTCAGGGAATACTCCCTGACTGTCATAGAGCCTTGTTTGAGGTTGATGAATTCCTCAACCTTGGCCTCCCTCATCTCCCTGGGAAAGAATCTCTCCAGAAATGCTGTCTTGAACAGCCCCCATGTGACTGGCACTCCACCTAAGGCACGACTATCTTGCCATATCTTGTACCAAGTCTGTGCAACATCCTTGAGCTGATAGGAAGCCAACTAAGCCTTCTCAAACTCAGTGGCCCCCATAGCCACCAGGATCTTATGAATCTCATCCACAAACTCCTGGGGATCCTCTGATGTCCTAGACCCGGTGAAAATAGGAGGATTCATCCTCGTGAAATCCCTCAGCCTGTCAGCCATGCTACGAACCGGTGGGTTCTCCCTCTGAACATCCTGCCGGTTAACCTGGGCAGTCATAGCCTGGGCCTGCATAGTAATGGCCTATTCCATTTTGGCCAGAGATGCCCTCACCTCAGCATCAGTCAACCCAGCTAGGTTAACTGGCATGGCCACTCCTTCAGCTGGAGCCTGGGGTAGATCCTGATTACCCCTAGCAGCTGCTCCTCCTCTCCTCTGACCATTTCCTCTCCTAGTGTTCATTCTCTGGAAAAGCAAAAAGGATTGATGTTAGACACGCTCATAACACCAATAATTCAGACATTCAGAAAAGCACGATAAGATCAGAAGAAGGGAAATTTTCCTACGCATCATGCAGTCTCTAATTCAGGATAGTGGTGCACTTCACTACCATGACTTAGAAACTACTCAATGTGGTTGATGTGAACATATTATTTTCGTAATTTAACCTAGTGCTCTGATACAAACTTTGTCACGATCGGAATCTAGACCTCAGACGAGATCGGCGTCATTGACCTCTCAGAGGTCGCAGACAAGCCTACTTACATCATTCTTACATTACATAGGTTAATTTTAGCGGAAAATTTGAAACTTTTTGTTTCCTAACATACTTATACAAATATTCTCATAAATACGTAATTGTTCACCATCAACCATCTAACATTAAGAGATAAGCAACTGCAAGAAATAATTCAATTCTTATAAAGCGTATAATTGCCAAAATGGCACCAATACATAATCTGAATAAAAGCAGGAAAGAAACGCTAGTGGAACATGCTCCACTAGCTCAACTCTAAAACTAAGCTAGAATATAAAACAGTAGCATCCTCGAAAACATGAGGACCTACCAAAACCGGATGAATGCTGGACGTCCGGATAACTGCAACGATGATCCTGTAGGTCTATCGTCCACCTGTGCCTGCACCTAAAATAGTAGAGTTTGTATAGGGTTAGTACACACTTGTACTAAGTATGGGTATATGCAAGCACACACCAAGGACATGCATGAGAAAGAATAGCTCTTTCCTAACAACATGATTTTTTTTGGAAGTCAAGTCAGTGGACTTTCCAAATTGAGATTAGGAAAGTTTCCAAATTTGGATTAGGAAAGTCAATGAACTTTCCAAATTTGGAATAGGAAAGTGATGCCATTAGAATAACATATTTCATCATACTTTTCACATTTACACACAGCACATAACATTTACACATAGCACATATCATATAGCATACAGTACATTTTTCATGTAGCACCTAACTCCTTTCATTTCATTCATTCATATGCCATGAGACCTTGGAATCATGGACTTGACATTAAGACATCCCAGAAATGAGGGCTCAACAGATGGGGCCTCAACTAGGGAATCTCCATTAGCAAACACAGAGTCTTCTTCATTCATTCATACGTACTTCATTTCATTTCATTCATAGTCCAGTGTAACCACATGCTATACCTAGGATGTAGTTTAATACTTTCATTAGGTTCGTTGTGCAATGATCAAGAATGACCTAATGTCATTACTTGAATCTAACTCATCTTTTGATTATCCTATCCTAACACCTTTGGTATCATTCATTTCATTATGTGCATCATTTGAGGCTGGCCTCATTCATTCATTGGGAACTTTAACTTTAACCGACATAGATCATGTGAGCATCATGAAATCCAGTGTCTCCCCCACACTGAAAAGAGGTGGAATCACCAGCCAAAGTGACCCAAAATATGCTAGCATATATATGGGATTGAACCCTGCTAGATCCCTATATTGGCAGTATAGGTTCAAAGACTAGGAGATATAAGGAGACCCATACCCGGCATGCCGGATAGTCTCATCTCATGAGAGTTATGTGAACCTCCGCCCTTCCCGAAAGAAGGCATCACCGCTCATAGCTAGCCTATCGGTGCTCAGTATAAAGTTCCATTACATTCAACTCATACGTCATGGAAGCTGGCTACTAGTATGAGGACATCATAGCTCATTAGATGATTTCTCATCTCATCATTAGTATTAAGTGTGTTAATCTCAATACTTTCATTAGAGTGTTCGTAGAGACTAGTCTCTTCATTAACTTACACTCTCTTTACTGAGTACGTTTTGGTAACATTTACTTAGGCTCATTTGAGATTGTTCTCATCATTTCCATTAGCCTCATAACATGTTGTCACCACATTCATTAACATTAGCACATTTGCTCTTTATAATTACTCATCTCATTTTACGTGAATGTTCATTTCATCATATGCCAATGCACTTGGCCATTTGTGTGTTTCACATTCTTACTTAACCCTTCTAGGGCTTCATCATTTCATTACATAATAATCATTTCATCGTAAGCCAATGCATTTGGCCATTTAGTGTATTTTACACTCGTACTTAACCCTTCTAGGGTTACTTCATTTCATTACATACATCTTAGGTTCACTTATTATTAAACGTATGCTAGACTTATGGGTCTATACATACAAGCCATGAGGCTTCATTCATAACTCATTAAGTGACTTATACATTCCTAAGATTATGTAGTACAAGACTTATGCATCTTGTATATATGCCAAGACTTTGATTTCGATCTAAGTAGGTGGCATTAATCTTGGAAAATTTGTTCACGTATGACTTATGTATCAAACGGAAGTTTGGGCAAGGGAACCCAAGTTTTGAATCAATTGGATTTCATTTATATTTTTCATTGGTTTTACTCTAATATTCATAACACTATGACTCTAATTTAAATCACAATATTAACATTGTAGGATTAATTTCCTCCTTAGTAATATTCATAAGTTGGCCGAAGGGTTGGGGGTTCGAACCCCAACAACCCCTTTTTTTTTTAATTTTGTTAGCCACTCTTTGTCCACTCTCGCCTAAACCAAGAGGTTGTGGGATCAAATCCCCACAGCCTCTTTTATTTTTGCCATTTAAATCGCCTAAGTAGGGAGGTTGTGGGTTCGAACCCTCACAGCCTCCTTACCTTTAATTTAATTTCGCTAGGGGCTGTGAGGTGGTGGGTTCGAACCCCCACAGCCCCATATATATTTTTTTAATTATTTTCGCTAGGTTTAGGGTATTGACAGTGAGGTCGTGGGATCGAAACCCCACAACCTCACTTGTTTTATTACTCATTTTCTCCCCCCTCCATTTTCCAACCTTGAGGTCGTGGGTTCGATTCCCACGCCTCACATCTTTTTTTTCTTTATTCTTCCTCTTCCTTTCTTCCCAAACTTCGTGTGTTCGATTCCCCCTATCCCCATTTCCCTTATTATTTTCTTGCGTGGACAGCAGCTAAGAGGTTCGATTCCCCTTGACCTCACCTACTTTAATTCTTTTTAAAACTCTCCCAAAATTCCCAGAATCTGCCCGAAATCAACATCAACAAGCTGCAAATTTTGATTATTTTTTATGCAGCCTATTTTCTCAACTCTTTAACGTTAAATGTTCATGCATTTGGAGTAGTTTTTTTAGTGAGTCCTTTAGGTGCATTTTCATGGATATATTTGGCCAAGAGTTTATCATTAAATTCAGCCACATTACACTTAAATGAACATCATCATTTACCTAAGTTTATACACGTAAAAGGACAACCAAAACCGTATCAAACTTGAAGACATAAATAAAAAACTTATTTACAGTAAGTTTACAGTAACCTTTTGCACATACACACACTTGCACAAACATTCAAATCCATGGTTGTTTTTCCTACGATTTCAAGTATACAATCAAAATCATGTTCATCACGAAGTCATAACATACCTAAATCTACCAGCAATCATACCCAACCTACGATTTATTAGGAGCTAGTGACAGGGGCATGCAAAAGGGGAAATAACTTAGTTTCGGATTAAATTCGTCTGAGTCCTAAGGGTCTCTTGGGAAAGGGACCAAGAGTAAGAAGACCCATACCTTTATTTTTTCTTGTTCAACCACGAAATTTCAGCCCAAATCCTCTCCAAAATCAGTCCAAGTTCAACACTTCAACACCAATCGACGGAAGACTCCTCCCCTTTGCTTAAAGTGATGGATTTATGTTGTTTTCTTAGATTTTTTGTATGAGTTCTTCAAGTGTGAAGAACTTTAATATATTTTCTGTTTTTGAACTTGTTTAGGCAGAGAGAAACGTGAGAGTGAATGGTGAAACGTGAGAGAGAGAGATCGTGAGAGAGTGTGGCTTCAAGTTAGGAGTTTTGGTTTGGGAATTAGTCAAACTAGGACTCCTTGCTAAACTTTTAAATAAAATCTGATTTTTTTTCTTTTTTCTTAAATCAGATAATATTTATTATTTAATTTAATTAATTTATCCAATTAAATAAAAGAAAGATAAATCATTGCTTCTAGTAGGGCTCGAACCCGAGTGACACCCCATTTGCGAAAATGGGTCACTTCGGGTTGCCCCAACCTGAATTACTTTATTTAATTACATTAATTTATTAAATATTTAATTCCTCAGGGTAATTACAATATTACCCTTGGCCTGGAAAAGACCATTTTACCCTTGGACCCTCAAAACTTAAAATTTCTTCTTTTAAGTCCGGTAAAAACTCTTTCAATTAAATCTTTGTTTTCGTGAGCCTCACATGGTTAGTTCCAACCTTTCCAAGCTCAATTAACTCCCCAAGTTAGTTGGCTTGGTCGTAGTAAGGGTTCTGAGGTCTGTTTCTACGCGTATCAGCCCGTGTGGACCTTGGTCTAATCGCAAGCATTCTTGAAAACCTAAGTCTTGATCCTATTCATTTTTAGGGTTGTTACAGATATGTAAGGACAATTCACATTCATCAATGTAAAGTAAGGATGATATGTAAGGACAATTCACATTCATCAATGTAAAGTAATGATGATATGTAAGGACAATTCACATTCATCAATGTAAAGTAAGGATGATTTGTAAGGACAATTCACATTTCATCAATGTAAAGTAAGGATGACAAGTCATCAAAAGAGTAAATAAGTCTCAATCATAATCTATATGTAAGTGTAAGGACAGTTCACACTTAATACTAATGATGAGATGAGAAATCATCTAATGAGCTATGATGTCCTTATGCTAGAAGTCAGCTTCCATGATGTATGTGTTGAATGTAATGGAACTTTATACTAAGCAACGATAGGCTAGCTATGAGAGGTGATGCCTTCCTTCGGGAAGGGCGGAGGTTCACGTAACTCTCATGAGATGAGACTGTCCGGCATGCCGGGTATGGGTTTCCTTATATCTCCTAGTCTTTGAACCTATACTGCCAATATCGGGATCTAGCAGGGTTCAATTCCCTATATACGCTAGCATATTTTGGTTTCACCTTGGCCAGTGACTCCACCTCTTTTCGGTGTGAGAAAGACATCGGATTTCATGATGCTCACATGATCTATGTCGGTAAAGGTTGGAGTTCCTCAAAGTATGAAAGATAATGAAATGAATGATACCGAAGGTGTTTGTGCAAGACAACCAGGAGGTGAAATCAGATTCAAGTAATGACATTAGGTCATTCTTGGTCATTGCACTTCATGATCCTGATGAGAGTCTTAAACTTCATCCTAGGTATAGCTGGTGTTTACATCAGCCTACGAATGAATGAAATGAATAATGTGAAGTACGAATGAACGAATGAAGCAGACTCTGTGTTTTCTAAAGAAGTTCCTTGAGTTGAGGTCCCATATGTTGGGCCCTCACTTGAGATGTCTTAATGCTATATCAACGATTCCAAGGTCTCGTGTATATGAAATATATAATATATAAAACATGAAAGTAATGAAATCAATGGCATAATCAATAGAGAATGGCTTATGAAATGTAATGAATACTTGATGTAATGAATAACTTGTTGTAAGGATAGTCAAATCGTGTCCAATAAAGTTTACAATAAGTAAAGGGCATAACTAATAATGAATCCTCATGTTATGAAAATGAGAAATCCAAATAAATTGGATTATAATGATTTTATATAATTGGCAAAAGATATTAGCCAAATAAGATTGGCTCATAATGACTTCTTACATTAGGCCAATACTACAATAATAGGAATAGTCAGTAAAGATTGGTTTATAAATAATTCATGCCCAAAGTAAGCAAGATCATAAGCTTTAATGATATGCCGCAAGATCTATGCACATTATGAAATCGACTAAAGAATGAGTATAGTCAATAAGTATTGACTTATAAATATATTCATGCCCCAAATTGTAGTTAAGTCATTTCCTTAACCTCTTGAATTACTTACTTGATTCATTGTGGGTATGGGACTACAATGAATATTGCACTTGTAAAACATAGGACCAAAGGAGTTATTGAACTACACAACAAGAAGAAGAAAAAGACTGAAAAATAATCTAAGTGTACAAAGAGGAGCTCTCGGGTTTGGAGGATCAAAAATTTAAATCTTTGCCCGAGTGGTTCTAAAATTATGTTGATGATACTAATGTCTTGTAATCATATAGAAAATGAGTTGTGTGCTTTGAATGCATTAAAATACATCATATTCATACCACAATTCACAACTAATGAATTAGGAAAGTCTAATGACTAGACTTTCCAGAAATGGCATGTTGCTTAGGAAGAGCTTTCATTGATCATGCATAGCTTTATGTGTATGTGTGCATACACCCATACTTAGTACAAATGGTGTACTAACCCCCTACTATTTACTATTTTTATAAGTGCAGGTCAAAGGACAGGTTGACGACACTTGCAGCTATTTGGACTTCAGCATTTCTCCAAACCAATTGGTAGGTCCTCATGATTTCGAGGATGCTACAGATTTAGTCTAGCCTTAGTTTTAGACATAGCTAGTGGATGTTGTCCCTAGAGTTTCTTTCGTACCTTCATTTCGAAGCTTTGTAATAAGGCCGTGTTTGGCAAACTATTTATGATATATTCATCTTCAGTTTCGAATTGATTCTTTATGTTAGATGGTTGTTCTCTTATGTTGAGCTTAGTATATGATGTATCTAGTTAATAATTATATGAAGTCTATGTATTTTAAATTTAACTAGATGAATATGATGAATGCAAGATGAGGCTTGTCTGCGACCTCTGAGAGGTCAACGACACCGATTGCGATCCAGATTCCAGAATTCGGGTCGTGATAGTTGACTCAGAAGATGGTCAAGTTCCAATGGTCATATGATTATGAGAAAAGCTTCGCAGAATTGAAAACTAGATTGACTACAGCTCCTGTCTTGACTCTACCAGAGGGTTCAGATGGCTATGTGATCTATTGCGATACATCCAGAGTTGGCCTTGGTTGTGTGTTGATGCAAAGAGATAAGGTTATAGCTTATGCTTCTAGGCAGCTTAAGGTGCATGAGAAGAACTATCTAACTCATGACCTCGAGTTTGCAGCAGTGGTGTTTGCACTCAAGATATTAAGACACCACTTGTATGGTGTTCATGTAGATGTGTTCACCGATCATAAGAGCCTTCAGTATGTGTTCACCCAGAAAGAGTTGAATCTTCGCCAGAGGAGATGGCTTGAGTTCCTTAAGGATTATGATATGAGTGTGCATTATCATCCTGGTAAGGCGAATGTAGTAACCGATGCTCTTAGTAGATTATCTATGGGTAGTGTAGCCCATGTTGAGGAAGAAAGGAAGGAGCTAGTGAAGGATGTTCACAGGCTTGCTTGCTTGGGAGTTCGCCTTATGAGCATATCAGACAGCGGTGCAACAATTCAGAATGGGGCAGAATCGTCTTTGGTAGTGGAGGTTAAGGAAAAGCAAGACAGTGATCCAATCTGGCTTGAACTTAAAGGTGCAGTCCATAATCAGAGAGTGGAGGTTTTCTCCCAAGGGGGAGATGGTGTACTTTGATACCAGGGTAGATTGTGTGTTCCTGATGTGGGCGAGTTGAGGCAGCATATTCTTGCAGAAGCCCATAACTCCAGGTATTCTATTCATCCAGGTACCACTAAGATGTACCGCGATCTGCGGGAAGTCTATTGCTGGAATGTCATGAAGAGGGATATAGCAGACTTTGTGAGTAAGTGCCCCAATTGCCAACAAGTCAAGGTAGAACATCAGAAACCAGGAGGTATGACTCAAGAGATCGATATTCCTACTTGGAAGTGGGATGTGATCAATATGGATTTCATCACAGGCTTACCTCGTACTCGCAGACAGCATGACTCAATTTGGGTGATAATTGATAGGGTGACTAAGTCTTCTCGCTTTTTGGCGATCAAGACTATAGATTCGGGAGAGGACTATGCCAAGCTTTACATTAATGAAATCGTGAGGTTGCATGGGGTTCCTTTGTCTATCATCTCAGATAGAGGTCCTCAGTTTACCTCTCATTTCTGGAAGTCATTTTAAAAAGGTCTTGGTACTCAAGTTAACCTTATTACAACATTTCATCCACATACGGATGGACAGGCAGAGTGTACCATTCAGACCTTAGAGGATATGTTGAGAGCTTGTGTTATCAAGTTCAAAGGTAGTTGGGATGATCACCTTTCTCTTATTGAGTTTGCCTACAATAATAGATACCATTCAAGCATTCAGATGGACCCTATGAGGCTTTATATGGGCGTAGATATAGATCTCCTGTTGGTTGGTTTGAAGTTGGTGAAACAGCTTTGATAGGGCAAGATTCAGTCCTTTATGCTATGGATAAAGTGCAAATCATTATAGAGATACTTAAGACAGCCCAAAGTCATCAGAAATCTTATGCAAATGTAAGGAGAAGGGAACTAGAGTTCCAAGTTGATGATTGGGTTTTTCTGAAAGTCTCACCTATGAAAGGGGTAATGATATTTGGAAAGAAAGGGAAGCTCAGTCCTAGATATGTAGGCCCTTACAAGATCTTGAAAAGGATTGGCAAGGTGGCATATGAGTTAGAGTTGCCAACAGAATTAGCAGCAGTGCATCCGGTCTTCCACATCTCACTCTTTAAGAAGTGTGTGGGTGACCCAGCCTCTATAGTGCCATTAGAGAGTGTGGCGGTGAAAGATAGTCTTTCTTATGAGGATGTACCAGTTGAGATTCTTGACCGTCAGGTTAGAAGGTTGAGAAACAAAGAAGTCGCTTTAATCAAGGTTTTGTGGAGGAGTCAGTCCGTAGAGGGAGCTACTTGGGAAGCAGAAGCACCCATGAAAGCCAAGTATCCTAGCCCCTTTCCTTCCGATTCCACTCCAGCTTGAGGTAATAGTTCCTCTTTAGTTTTCCAGTCATTCATGCGTAAATTTAGTTTTAGAATCATGTTCCCTCAGTTTGTACTTGCATTTTCAGCGTAATTGCATGTACTCAGAACTCAATTCAGTCAAAAACTCACTTCTCAGTGTTTAGTAGTGGGGTTTGCAGCTCTCTCTCTATATTTCAGCTAGTTTAGTCTTCATTCGAGGACAAATGTTCCCAAGGGGGAGATAATGTAGCACCCCGTAGCCAAAATAGACCAAAAATTAGTTTTTCAAAAAAATCTACAGGTGCAACCAACGGTGGCATCGATGGACCGTATCTTGACCCATGGTACGTCCTGCACAACCGTCGATGGGATCAGAAACTCCCAAAAACTTCAGCCCAGAAAAATTGGTTAAGTCTTGGACGACGGACGGACTTACGGTCCGTAGGTCAGACGACGGTCCGTAGGTCAGACGAAGGTTCGTAGTCCATGACCGTCGATCAAGACTCCCCTCACCCACAGAAAAATTGGTTAAGTCTTGGACGACGGATGGATTTATGGTCCGTAGGTCAGACGACGGTCCGCAGTCCGTGACCGTCGATCAAGACTCCCTTCACCTACTCTCTGACAAGAGCTACGAATGACCAGCACGGTCCGTAGGTTGAAAATTTGCAGACAGTTAAGGGGAAATCAGTTGGGTCAACTTCAAATGGTCATACCTATTAGCATAAAATGAATTAGGTGTTCCATGACCTACCAACAGATATATAATTGAATTATCTTTCCATAGCTACCAACCTTACTAAATTCAGACCTCCGAGTAAAAAGTTATGCCCATTTTAGTAAAGGTCTGTCAAACAGGCCCAGTCGACGGACCCAACGATAGGGCGTCGGTCAGACGATGGACCGTCAGTTCTGGCCGTCGTTTGGTCCGACAGCAACTTTCCCAGGGGTCTATTTGACCTTTCCCACTTCGTTTAAACCCTAAGTTACGTCGTTTTGACCATAAATCATCAGATTTTAGTCAGTTTAAGCCTAGAAACATAATTAAAACATATCTAAGTCAAATCATTAAATCAAAACTAAAAAAATTAGAAGCAAGAGAGGAGAAAAAGCTCCACAACCCTAGTTCAAGAACTCCACAAGCTCCAGCTATTCGAGCCCCGAAACTTAAGTATTTTTCCGTGGATTTCATCACCAGGTATGTCGGATTTCACTAGTGGGTTCCTTTCACCCATTGGGTCCCTAGTTTTCAGTCAGATTCTTGATTCTCTTATCATGATTAAACCTAGGATTTCTAGAACTTTGATAGAAATTCATGAATTTATTAAAATATAGGTCCAAATCAGATTATAATGTTATTACTCAAATTATCGCACGAATTTCAGAACCCTAGCTTTGTATTTCTTTAGTTCTTGAATTACACATGCTAGGTCAGATATTTCAGATGCTTCAGATATACATGCCTTAGTTATAAATGTATAATTACCAGATTAATTATTGCATTCTCAGTTTGCATGTTTAGTTTCGAGTTATCTAATATTACAGAAACTCAGACATAATCAGTTAATTTACAGAATTCATTGGGAGTAGCATAATACCGAGTTGGACTAGGGTTTAGCGTACCCAGTAGTCCCAATACTACTAGCCAAGTAGGTTGTAAGTCCCCTCTGTGGGCAATCAGTTTAGTGATCACGCCAGCATGCCTTTATACCTTTGGCAGGGTATATTGGGTCCTCTCGATGGGGCGTATACATCGGACTCCACATTTAGCTCATGTGGTTTTATTATCGGTTATTAGTAGCTCCCACAGTTCAGTCAGACTCTCTGCATTGACCATTTATCAGTATATTCATTATTCAGTTTCAGCATGTTATAAATTGGTCATTGTATCCAGTTAGCTCAGAAATCAGCATATCATGTTCAGATTATTATACTTGCATTTGTGCTTGTTCAGTTATGTTTTATTTTAGCTTTACTCTATCCTACATGCTCAGTACCTTTCAAGTACTGACGCATACGTGCACTACATCTTCTCGTGATGTAGGTTCAGGTTCTTAGCCTCCAGATCACGCATAGATCGATTTCCCGATCTCCAAATCAGCAGATTCAGTGGTGAGTCCTCATTCTCCGAGGAAAACAGTCATGAGTTCCATTTTAGTCTTTAGTCATTTATTTCAGTTTTTGCTAGATTTTGCTGGGGCTTGTCCCACTATTTCTAGTCTAGTTTAAAGGCTTATTTCAGACATAGTTAGGTTCAGCTTAGTATTGAGTTAATATTTTCTTTGTATTAAACTCATTGTTTTCATATTATATCAGTTTTAGCATATGGGTATTTCCCATCTTTTCATTATAAATTATGATTTAGCTTCCGCATCAGTTTATTATTCTTTAGTATGCTTATGATCATGCCAGCAGGGTTAGCTTGGGATCACTTGTTGTCCTAGGTTCCGTGTCCGCATCTCGGGGTTAGCTCGGGGCGTGACAGTACATAACCTTTTTTCATATTCAAGGTTCTACATACATATAAGTCTTTCATAGAAGGGCACCTACTTTAGGTCTACCGATCCTAGACTTTCATTCTTCATTCATTCATACACGTACATGATTAGGGTGCCTAAACCTACCAAGTTAAGATATAACCTTCACATAAATTTCATGTATCAATTAGAGGGACCTAGGTCTACCAATCAAGACACAACATCATCACATCACGTATTCAATAACATTCAAGTACCATGTAGGGATAACTATGTCTATGTAACAAGACACCCTATCAATACATCGAGACTCCTCATAGACTATCATATTCACATATAACCTTTTAGAGGAAATCATTGCACCACACACATTCACATATACCATATAATCCTTCACATTGTTCATCTATACAAACTATAACATGATAGCACCATAATTCACATAATAATGCCGACAAGGTCATATTCATAACAATTATAACACATAAACCCCGCCACCATTAGTGGACCATACCAATAAATACAATTCAATTGCAATTCTATACTAAATAGAGGAATTAGTTCAACTCACCACCTTCAATCATCATCATCACCATTCCTTAGCCTTTTCAATCAATCCACTTTACAAAACTCTTACCAATAGCCATATACACACTACTAAGTCATAATCAATCAATATCATTGATGTAACAACATACAATATGAATATCATCATTATATTATAACGCAACCTATAAACAATTCTATCATGATCTATACATAATTCAATAGCTCAATACAATCTACACACGAATTCACTAAGATTAAGCCATGATCAATTCACCCACTTTAGAGCCAAAACTAGGAATTCAAGAAATACATGGGTTCATGGAAGTTTTGATCTTAAAACCATCAATTAACATCAATTAGATCATAAAACATTGATTTAAACCTTATCATGCAAAAACCCATGCTTAGAATTCAAAATAAACTTTCAAGGTTTTGAAACATCTTTGAAAAGCCTTTGGAATTGGCTTTTTGAATGAGAGAAGAATCAAGGATGAAATCACCATACCTTAATTGAAGAATTCCAACGAAATTAATGGAGAAATAATGAAGAACTTTTAATCCTAGCTTCAACCTTCAATGGAGTCTAGAGAGAACTTATTTTGTGCTTGGGTTTATTTTTGAATAATGTGGTCTAATTATAGGTTTTAGAGTCTTAACTAACTTAAAATACCATAAAAGACCCAAAATAATCTTATATGACTTAATTAGGACCCTAGGTGAATTTCCCGATGTGCCCTCAAGTTGGCCGAGACCTGCAGAAAATTGCAGGTCTCAATCGACGTTGGCATCTACTGGCCATCGACTGGACGATGTGCTGTCCTGTAGGCCATCATTTTGGTCAGAGGCTGGTAACTTGGGGGATAATCTTACACACCTAAGTGTGGAGCAATGCCCCCAAATTATGGGGCGTGCATTGGACGATGGGGCATCGTTTTGTGCTCGTGGTTAGGGACTGCCTTGGGCAGTTTCTTGCCAAGGTTTAGATCCTCCTCACCGACCCTTAGGGTGGTCCTTGGGGAGTCGTACCCAGAAGTTTCAACCTTAAACATGTTCATCTAGGTTTTAGGAACCTCTCCTATCAATTTGTATACCAAACAACACATAAAATATACAAAGGCACAGTAGAACACACTAGCACAAAACAAAGACTAACTTTTGAATGTCTTGATCGTTCTAGGATGTTTGACTTCCAAACTCGTCAAACTTATTTCTTCAACACTTATATTCATTATTTTAAGACTTTATTAACTCATGAAAAACATTTTAGGCTGTAGTTTTGACCTATTTCATTTTGAGGGTTGTGACAATAACTGGGCCCATTTCAATATAAAGCAATTTAAAAGCACGTGCAATATAAAGAAAAGTTATTTAAAACATGATATGAACTCTGTATATGCAACAAATAACTATGAGACGTATGTAAAAATACAAATAAACTGATGTATATAAAATAAAAGTACTGTTGTTGGAGTTTCTCTAACCAACAACCATCACATAAGAGCTTTAGTAATGATACAACGATCCGCCTCATGTTGCCAGGGCATCCTATACCCGGCCAAAGGTATAGGACCTGAACTGCCTAATGGATCCACTATCTATGCAAAAATGGTTCATCTAAAAAGCTTGACCCTCTTCTACCTTTGGTAACTACATGGTTTACAGAAACGTGAGTTATCAGAACTCATGCTCGTCCGCAACTCGGTGCGCAATACTATTCCCAAAATATAGTGGCTCTTATGTTTTACAAACATACTTCTTCTGTGATTTGATATTAGTGCTCAACAACTTAGCTCAAAGTCTATCTTGGAAATCTCAGTTTCCCTTCTTGCTTCATTTAGAAAGCTATTACTATTCTCTTAAAACTAGCCTGAAGGTTCTTTGGAAAACTCAATTTTCATTCTTATTTAAATGTGAATACAATTTATATTTTTTCGGGAATACATAGTCCCCATATACTTCTTTGAAGAAATGAACTTCAAACTTTATCTTTACTCTTTACTCAACTTGATCTTTAAGTCTTGAAACAAAGTTAAAACATTTGTAAAAGACCTTTGACAACTTTGATGTACTTGACTTAATTCTTGACTTTGATCTTAATTGTTCTTGACTTGACTCTTAATTGATTCTTCAATTGAATTATGGATTCAAGAATTATGACTTGTGATTAGAAAGAGCTCATGATGTTTAGGAGTAATTTCAAATATCTAAAATTGAGAAAAGTTATGAAATCACCGTCTTGGAACAATCCGCGGAGCGGAGATGTTTTAAATAATTATTCGCGAAATTAAATTTTGAGACAGAGGATTCCGCGTCCTATCCGCGACGCGGAGGAAAAATTTGCTCACTTGGGGAAAAAGTCCGCGACCTGGACTTGTTTCAGGAACTTTACTTGACTTTTTCCTTCTTCGTTTTCCAGCCCAATTCCCTTACACTTTACTATTTTCCTCAAGTTCATTTTAGATCCCGATGCCCATCATATATACTAAAGAACCTAACTCAAAACAATCCTAAAAATCAATGTAAGGATCTCATAAACTCCTCAAGTCATTCCAATTCAAGAACAACATTCAAATTCAAGAATACATGTCAAGAACATAAAATTTCAAACTCTTTTAGGACAAATTTCACTGAACAAACTCAACGCTATGAGAGACTCACATACCTTGTAGGATAAATTCCTTGGTGAATCCACAACCAAAATCGATTGTTCTTCGCAAATCTTCCTTTTCCTCTTCTCCTTTATCTTGCGTTCTTTCTCAAAAAGTCCCAACTCTATTTTTCAAAATCGTAAACTGAACTAACTCAGTTTTTACCCCAATTAATTTACTAAAAACGTATTTAATTAATTGGGTAAGGAAAAGACCAAATTACCCTTTACATTTCTGGATTGGTTATTTCCTTAATCCAACAGTCCAACTTTCAACGGTCATAACTCACTCATATGAACTCGGAATTGCACAAACTCAGAGGAGTTGAAAAGATAATTCCGGGAGCTTTCCAACCAAATCTAGAGCTACACCTAACTCATCATGATATAGGAGTTATGACCATTTCAAATTTCCAATTTTCTAAATACTTTCCGAAAATAACCATTTCCAATTTCTAAACTTCCTTCTAGTTTCTTTTAAGTTGCAATATGTTACACGTATGGGGCTCCATGATGCTTTATTCAAATTCACTTTTTTCACTTTTTAATATATTTCACGTCCAAGTTTTTTACCTGTTCAATCATTAACAAACACATTATATCCACAAATGTGCCAATAGTTCACGACAGATCAATACATGAGAAGAGCATACCTTGGTGTTGGAGATTAAGGAGAGGAGAGAATTTGAGAGAAAATAAGACCTACGTCTTCCAAGATAATCTTTTTAGTGACCCACCGATTTAACTTAATAAATAGTGCGTCTTATAAATCTAGACCCTCAAAAATTGGCTTAGTGTGGTGCACCCATGCTACTTGTCGCGTGGAGCGCACAACTACTTTCAAAAATACTGAGGCTGTTGGAAAATTGGCTTGACACATTGGACCCATGTTACGGTCTACGTGGAGCTCTCAACCGCTTCAAAAATAATGAGGGTGATAGAAATTTGCTAGACGCGGTGCAATCACACTACTGAACACGTGGAGCGCACAACCAATTTGATGTCTCTCTGGTAAAATACTAATAACTATTTTCACAAGAGCTAGATTGACAAGCGATCGGGGTATTGGAAAGATACTTGTATAAATTTAATTTGATAGGTTATAGACCATGTAGTTCTGTATATGCTGATAGATATATTCATTTGAAATTGACCATTGCATGAACAAATACGAAAAACATAGCCGGTAGAAAGGATTTTAATTTATCTTAGTTTTAGAGGTCCCTTATGATCCTAAATTGCTTTTGATGCCCTTTCTATACTTGGTATAAAACCTTAAACATGTGACCAAGTAGGACATCACTCAGTTCAAGATCATATACTTACGACGAATATTCAAATTCTAAGGGTAGAGTTGCGAGGTGTCACAGAGATATTTTAACACCCCAAAAATGTCTAAACTTGAACTTGAATAGTACTGTGTGTGTATGAATGTATCGGATGATTACTAGTTGTTCATATATGATAAGGTTCGTTACCAAGTGTAAGAAGTGTATCGAAAGTGACAGGTTCATTAACTACCTTTAACACCTACTCGAGTTCAAAATTGTTCCTACTCTCTAAGTGTTTTCATGAAATCACACAAGATTTACCTTCAAACAACCATATATTTTGGAATAAGAGGATTTATGTGCTCGATCACCTAGAAAACTAATTAAATTTCCATGGTCTTCTTTCCAGCACTACCAAGCTTGCATCGATTCAAGTTCGGAGTAAGATGTTATGTCTATTTTGCTACACAGGCTTTAATAT
Organism: Solanum sitiens; assembly: GCA_016801875.1. Classification (NCBI taxonomy): domain Eukaryota; kingdom Viridiplantae; phylum Streptophyta; class Magnoliopsida; order Solanales; family Solanaceae; genus Solanum; species Solanum sitiens. The sequence continues at coordinate 2,221,530 of JABWTJ010000010.1, read as the reverse complement.
GAGATTTCTGCTTAAGGATCTATGAAATGACACAGGCCATGGATTCAACTTGTGGATTAAGTTTAAAGATTAAAAATCTGCACCTAAATTCTATGGACACAATCCATGAGTCGTGTATCATTTTACAAGGTGTAAAAGCGTGTATTGATCATGTATATTACCTTTATATCATGTATATTACCTTTATATCATGTATAAGTTTGTATATCAAAAGTTTCAGATTTCCTATAAACATTATTATGAGTTTTCTCACACTTTTCACCCATTGGTCTACCCCAACATCCCTCAAAATCTCTCTTTACCCCTACTAGGTCTTGGTAAGTATTATCCATGATTTTGCAACATAGATTCTAGTATTTCTACTAGATTTTAACAAAAAATCCTCTTCCAATTCTCTAGTGAAATAAATCAAGGTAAGAAAACTCTCACATTTTCCAAGTGATTCTAACATATAATTGTGTATTTTAAGCGAGAATGTACCATTAAATTAAAATATTTTCATCATATGAATCTAAGAATTTAAGAAAGGGTTTCTTGATGGTTTCATTAATTTAGGGCTCATATTCAAGATTTGTAACACCTTGGAAGTGGAAAAGATAATTTGGAAATTTGAAAGTTTCAGAAATTACTGGTGCTCTATTTCCACTAGCTCTTTATGCAGCCCATGTGAGGATTTACAACTCGTGGAGACCCTGTCAAGGTTAGGACTTGGAAGTTTAAAATTGCAGGACCTCCATAGAAGTGCCAATAGGAACTTCCAAGACCTCCATAGAAGGTCCAATAAGACGGATCATAGATGAGATAACAAGTTGTGGTTGATTCTAGTGGATTCGGTCTTAACAAACTTGTGAATTTTGTGCCTTGGGTTCTATGGAAGGTGTTTAAAGGTTGTGTATATGGTTCATAGTTTGTTCTTAAAGAACTTTGACCTTTAGTAAATTGGATCCACAGATGGACAGTACGATCCATAGTAGGTTATATGGACCACAATATGATTCAACAACTATTTTCTCAGGGTTGATTAAGTTTTTTTTACCCTTTTAATTTCTATGCTAAATCATTTTAAGTCTTTAGGATATTCTAAAGAGTTACTAACAACCCTAACCTTCCCATTATCTCTCATTCTCTCAAACTCCAAAGAATTCTCTCTCAAGTCTTCCTCTCCAAGTATGACAGAGTTTCAAGGATACAAGTCTCCATTGAATATTCCAATTAGAAATTTGTTCAAGGTATGTGAAAATTTCATCAATGAGTTCCTCTTAATCCATTGAGTCTAAAAAAAATAGAAATTTCAACTTATGATTCTAACCCAATTCTTAGGTTTTAACGATTCTCTTATTGGTTCAACTAGATTAAAATTTTCTCTCTATTAGTGATCTTATTATGCACAATTTGATCATATTCCAATGTTTTCAATGATGTTTTTAGGAACCCATGTCATACAAGTATTTATGGTACAATTCAACATAATGTTGATATGCATGCGTTGAAAGATTTATGAATCAAAGATGCTTTCAATTAATGTATCAACTGATTTTATGGACATTAAGGCTTCTGATTGGGGTACCTCCCTTATAAAAGAATGAAATTATTTAAAACATTAAAAATTGAATTATTTCTTACTATAAAAACATTATCGTTATTATGATGCTTTCAATTAAAGTGTCTCTTATGAATATATTATAAATCATGAAGGAATTATTCTTATGACAATGGGATTTTACGAATGATTTGGTAATACTAGATTATTATCATTATAAATATTGTGTATATGATTATTCTTATGCATGTTTCCAATTGGGAGTTTACTTAGCACCGAGTTTGACTAATGACAATTACCCAAGTCGAAGAATTAAGCGCTCCTATAGGTCATGTACCAACTAGACATTAGCTAGTGGATCCACCTAATCTCATGATTATGGTCCTTACCTTCGCATGTCGAAAACTCTCTTTTAGATATGAGAGTGGAACACTGAAACCCATGTTACAACTCACATGGTTTATGTAAGTTAATATTATGTCCCACAAATATTTATGAATTCCTCAAAGACTTATGTTATGATTATGATTTAAGAAAGAATGCATGACCTTGTAGTATATTTAATGAAGTCATATGATCAAATTTATCTTATGTTTACTTGGTCATTGCATTATCATATTTTCAGATTTATCATGCTATCATGCTTCACTTATGCACATTTCTCATACATAGTACATTCTGAGTACTGACCACATACATCTCGTGTGCCTATATTGTTTTATAATATAGGTTTTGATGTAGATCACTCAGGTCACAGTTATTATTGGATTCTATTAATGTTGCTCTAGATTGGTAAGTCCCATGGTTCGAGGGCTTGCCACATATGTTCATTTTTTGTGTGAATCAGACTTACTTTAATTTTTAGATTGTTCAAGTGAACTATGGCTTGTCCCTAGTCACTTATTATGTAGTAAAGTCTAGTTTTCAGATATAGTATTCTCCACATTATGATCTTCGTACTCGATTAAGTATTATGATGAGGCTATCTTTTGAGACTATGATTCAGCTTACCTCTTTATTGTTGTTCCACTGTTATCCTAGTGTCATATTATGCCATATGGTTTGATTGGGGTTTCTCAGGACTGTAGGTACCATGTCACAATTTAAGGGTAGTCTTGGGTCATGATAGGATATAGAGAGAGTTTAAACTATGTAAGACTATCAGGAATTGAATTCTTCCTCATACCCTACATCTACAATTTTAATTAGTAAGATTGAAGCTAGGGCATTTACCCCAAAATCAATGATTTTGAATTCCCTTTATCTCTAATAGTTGATTCTTGATTTTATTAATAATTGTTTTACTTCATATCATTAATGATCGTTGATTCATATTATGTCACATGGACCCCCTTTTTAGCCAAAGTTACTTGAAATCATGTCATAGTACTTCATATGAACTCTTTTGATGAAAGAAATAAATTCAAGATTTTCAAGAAAGTATTATTATCTTTGATTTTTTGTGCATTATTTTATGAAAAAGTCCAAGAAACAATACTAGAAAATAGATTTGTTGCAACACTTCAAAAATCAATGCCATAGGCTTAAAGTGTGTTGCAATTGCATTATGGCAACGGAAAAGGGTGTGTTGCTTACAAGCCTTTGCAATATGTCTATAGTAACAGTTTTATGCAACAGTTTGAAAATTGTTGCAACACACCTGTCTATAGCAACAGTTATTCTTTAGTCTATGACGACAATTTCTACGATTAATGCAACAGTTGCGAACCGTTGCAACAGATTTATTCCAACGACTTGAAACCATTGCAACCGATCTTTCACAACAACTTTATTGTACAGCTCGATCTAAGCTATTACAACAGTTTTCTAAACTATTGCAACAATATTATTAAGCTATTGCAATAGTCTTTTTTAATTCTTATTGCAGGCTATTGTAGCAATCGTCTATAATATGTATTTTTGAAATAAACTATAATACAATGATATAAAATATTAAATCAATATGTACTTCAACTAGTTGGATCCATATATTAAAGATTAAAACACAGGATATTGATTGACAATTCAAGAGTTAACATACATTGATGTTCACAAAAATTATGACTAAACATAAAAATAGTACTAATTTCAAGACTTAGCATTCATTTAAGTTCACAAAAATTAGGCCAAAAAGTAAAAATAGTCCTAGAGTGTTTGCAGACATAGATAAACCAATTCTTTTTTCACTGCTTTCATCCCGCTTTCCTCATTCTGTTCACCTACAATTTCAAAAGAATCAACAATTAAAGAAAGATAAAGTTCAACAATGAAAAGGGAAAAGAAGTCATACAATTTCTAATTTTTTACTCTTTCTAGACATAATCTATACTACCCCATAACTTTTTTTTTAAAAGAAAAATATAAATGGTCATGTAACAACCCTAAAAATGGATATGCTAAGTAATGTTCAATGTGTCTAGAATGCCTACGGTTAGACCGCGTTCACACGGATTGATGCGCGTAGAACCAGACCTCTAAACCCTTGTGACAGCCTAGCCAACTAACTTGGGGAGTTAGTTGAGCTAGGAAAGGTTGGGTCCAGCCATGTAGGGCTCCCGAATATGAAGATTTACTCGGATGACTCTTTACTGGACTTAAAAAGGGGAAATCTTAAGTTTGGTGGGTCTAGGGGTAAAATGGTCTTTTTCCAGGCTAAGGGTAGTATCGTAATTACCCTAAATATGTAATTAATTGTTTAATTAATAAGGTGGAGGGGCATTTTGGTGGGTAGAGAGGGCCGAAATTGCCCTTTTAGCAAAATCTTGCTCCACCCTGGTTCAAACCTAGGTGAGAGCAATGATTTAATTTGTTTTATTTAAATTGGTAGATTAATTTAATAAATTAATAATTAATGGATGATTTAAAAAAAAAAGGAGAATCAGATTTTATTTATTAATTATTAATTATTAATTATTAATTAATTTGACTAAGTCTTGCCTAAAAGTCCTAGTTCTAAGAGAACACTACCTCACATCTCTCTCTCTTTCACGCCTATCTATCTATCTCTCATGTCTGTCTCTCTCTCAACTTCACGTTTTCTCTCTACTTTACAAAACAGAAAACAAAACAAAAGTTCTTCACACTTGAAGAACTTACAAAAATACAAATGAACAAGCTAATCTAGGAAACGAAAAGTTAACGAAATTTCTAGTCGGGTAAGGTGTGAGATTTTGTTGGTGGACGTGAATTGGTGGTGGGTTTTGGGCAGCAAGTTCAAGTGTTGAACAACGTTAAATCAGGTATGGGTTTTCTTACTCTCGGTCCCTTTCCCAAGAGACCCTTAAGACTCAGATAATTCTATTCCGAAACTAGGATTGTTCCCCATTACATGTTCCCTTTCACTAGCTCCTATCACTGATCTTAGGTTGGTATGTTTGCTGGTAGATTAGGTATGAAGTGTGATTTTCGTGATAATGTGTTCATGATTATGTGTTCGTAATTGTATGAACGATGAAGTATGTGTGCCAAAATTTCGTGAAAAATGTATGTGTAACATTATTTTCGATTTTAAGATTTAAAAATGATATGTATTTATGGTTTAATTTTATGTGCGAATGTTTGTGTAAATCATGAGGTGTAAAAGTGGTGTAATGTTGCTGGATTTAACGGTAACTCTTGGCTGAATATAATCATAAAAAGATTACACTTAAAGATGCACCAAATGATCCACGAAATGCCTTAAGAATTAACGTATGAATGATGATAAAAAGAAGCTGAAAATAGTGAACAAATTTCCAACATTTGGTAGGTTGGGTTCGGCCAAACAAAGTGGTACAAAATGCAATGAAAAATGAATGTAAAATAAGTGAAATCACTAAGGATTGAACCCAAGACATCATTACATGAAAGCTACAAAAAAAAATCAACAAAAGATTAAGACAAAAATGGATTGGAAGAGACTAAATTTCCAACCTGCTAGAAATTGCAGTCTCGGCCAATTTTTTTAAAAAAAATAGCTTCGTTTATTTTTTTTTGAAATGTGAGGTCATTGGGGATTAAACCCATGACCTCACTAAATGAAAATTTCATTAAAATTTCGTGAGAAAAATGCAAGGAAAAATAGATGTGGTGAGTGGGGATTGAACCCACAACCTCTTGAATGAATGAGAGAGTTAGGAGGAAAATAAAGGAGAAAATAAAATGTGGAGAGTGGAGATTAAACCCACAACCTCTTGAATGGATGAGAGAGTTAGGAGAAAAATAAAGGAGAAAATAAAATGTGGAGAGTGGGGATTGAACCCACAACCTCTTGAATGGATGAGAGAGTTAGGAGAAAAATAAAGGATAAAATAAAATGTGGAGAGTGGGGATTGAACCCACAACCTCTTGAATGGATGAGAGAATTAGGAGAAAAATAAAGGATAAAATAAAATATGGAGAGTGGGGATTGAACCCACAACCTCTTGAATGGATGAGAGAGTTAGGAGAAAAATAAAGGAGAAAATAAAATGTGGAGAGTGGGGATTGAACCCACAACCTCTTGAATGGATGAAAGAGTTAGGAGAAAAATAAAAATAAAAATAATGAGCTTGTGGGGGATTGAACCCACAACCTCCTTGCCTTAAAACGAAAAAGAAGAGGAGAACAAGAAAGAAATATTATGGGGTTGATGGGAATCGAACTAGGGTCTCCAAAATCTGAAAATGCAATTATCAAGTTTAAAATAAGATTAAGTGTTGTTCAAGGGATTCAAAATCGGGTTCCCTTTCCCAATTCCGTACTGACACATAAGTCAAACGTAAACAAATATTTAATGAATGGTGCCTCTAAAGATCGAAATCAATATCTTGGCATATCTACAAGATGCATAAGTCTTGTACCACATAATCTTGGGTAAACATGAATCACTTAGACAAACTATCAATGAAGCCTCATGGCTTGTATGTGTGGACTCATAAGTCTAGCATACGTTTAAGAGTAAGTGAACCTAAGATGTATGTGATGAAATGATGTAAACCTACAAGGGTTAAGTAAGAGTGTGAAACACACTAAATGTCCAAGTGCATTGACATATGATGAAATGAACATTCACGAGAAGGAGTGAGTAATTATGAAAAGCAAATGTGTTAAAGTTAATGAATGAGGTGACAAAATGATAAGAGGCTAATGTAAAAGATGAGCGCAATCTCAAATGAGCCTAAGTAAATGTTACCAAAACGTACTCACCTATCAGAGTGTAAAGCTAATGAAGCTAATGAAAGTATTGAAGTTAATGCATACTTAATACTAATGATGAGATGAGAAATCATCTAATGAGCTATGATGTCCTCATGCTAGAAGCCAGCTTCCATTATGTATGAGTTGAATGTAATGGAACTTTATACTGAGCACCGATAGGCTAGCTATGAGCGGTGATGCCTTCCTTCGGGAAGGGCGGAGGTTCACGTAACTCTCATGAGATGAGATTGTCCGGCATGCCGGGTATAGGTCTTCTTATATCTCCTAGTCTTTGAGCCTATACTGCCAATATAGGGTTCTAGCAGGGTTCGATTCCCTATATACGCTAGCATGTTTTGGTTCACTTTGGCCGGTGATTCCACCTCTTTTCGGTGTGGGGTTAAACACTGGATTTCATGATGCTCACATTATCTATGTCGGTTAAGGTTACAGTTCCCAAAGAAAGAATGAGGCCAGCCTCAAATGATGCACATAATGAAATGAACGATACCAAAGATGTTAGGATATGATAATCAAGAGGTGAGCTAGACTCAAGTAATGACACTAGGTTATTCTTGGTCATTGCACAGCAAACCCGATGAGAGTCTTAAACTACATCCTAGGTATGACTAGTGATTGCACTAGTATATGAATGAATGAAAATGAAGTACGTATGAACGAATGAAGCAGACTCTGTGTTTGCTAAAGAAGGCTCCCTAGTTGAGGTCCCATATGTTGAGTCCTCATTTTGGGAAGTCCTAATGTCAAGTCCATGATTCCAAGGTCTCATGGCATATGAAAGAATGATGTGAACTACGTGATATGATATGTGCAATACGTTATGTGCTGCTTGCAAAATAATAAGTATGATGATGCATGTTACTCTCATGGCATGACTTTCCTAATCCAAATTTGGCAAGTCCACTGACTTGACTTTCCATAAATCATGTTGTTAAGAAATAGCTATTCTTACTCATAAATGTCCTTGGTGTGTGCTTGCATATACCCATACTTAGTACAAGTGTGTACTAATCCCATACAATATCACAGGTGGACGTTAAAGCTGACAGTACGACGTTTCGGACGTGGAGCTTTCATCCGGATTTGGTAGGCCCTCATGCTTTCGAGGACGCTTGCCCATTATATTCTAGCTTAGATATAGGTTTGAGTTAGTAGAGTATGTTCCACTAGCGTTTCTTTCTCATCTTATTTCAGACATTGTATTGGTGCCATTTTGGCAAGTATACACTTAATGCAGTATTGAACTATTTCTTTCATTTGATGATCTTAATATTAGATGGTTGATTTTGAACGTTTATGAGTTTAAGTAGAATGTCTTATATGATTGTTAAGTAACAAAAAAGTTCAAATTTTCCGCTAAAATTACCTAGATGAAGTAACGATGACGTATGTAGGCTTGTCTGCGACCTCTAAGAGGTCAACGACGCCGGTCTCGTCTGGGGTTTAGATTCCGGTCGTGGCAGGTCATTTCTCTCATACATGGGGCATAATATTTCCATATGAAAAGCTTAATAAGGAAATTGGTTTACCCCTTTCTGAAGAAGCAGTTAAATCTTTGAATCATCTATTTCTGCATGGTCCATTGTGCTTTTACTAGAAAGATTTGGACCATGTTACCTATCATTTTTGGTGTTCACTTGGTCATGCCTGGATGCATACAACTTCCAAATGCACCTGGTACAAACAATCTAAATCAAAGGATAATAGGCATTACTGGATTGCTATCCATGCTTGCTTTTTCTGGTTCACTTGGATGGAGAGGATAATAGGTATTTAACATGTCAAATTTATGTGCTTAAAAATATGTACATATGGTATAGGAAGGATCCTGTATCTGATTTTCTATAGCTATTAGTTATTTTGTGGCCCTCCAATATTTAGAAGGATGTTCCCCTTTCTGATGTACTTTCTTGACTACCTTCTTGATACTTATTAATAGGATTCTCTACCTTCCCATAAAAAAAGTTAATACAACATTAACTCAAAAAGTACTAGAAATAGTGCCAATAGATGTGGAACTTCTGCAGGTCAGGACAAGCTGAAATAATTTAAATATATCATAGATCATCAGCAACTTGTTTTGCCTCACAAAAGAACAAATAAGAATTTTCTGACTTGTACATAAAGGTCCATCTTCAATGAAATGCTTTAACAAATAAAATTTGATTTGTACTATTAACAAAGACTCAGATTGTTCCACTTAGATTCTGTTAAACCCTTGTTAGAGAACACACATCTTGAAACAACTTAGCGGGTTAGACATAACACTTTTTGAACTTGCCATTTTTGCAGGTAGGACAATAGATTATGCAAGAAAATTAAGCTAACACCAGTTCCGGATTTGAATTTACTGTTATCTCTAGAGAAATTTTTCCAAAAGAAACTTTTCTATAGAAAATTAGACTGGATAAGTTGTCTTCATATAAAGTACCAGGTAAATTACTTACTTCTCATTACCACGCGAACCTCTAGAACATGATGCCAGAATCGTTTCATTGACAATCGAAGAACCAATGTGCTACCAATAATCTGCCAAGGGGAAACAATAATTTTAGACGTTAATCCAACTAAGTAGATTTTTAATTTACAACAATGGAACAAGAAAGCAGTTATTATTAAGGTATAGTCTCATTGGTGAGAAAAGGCATGTTGTGTGATCAAGAAACTAATAAACAAATCTCAATATGTCAGTACGAGAAAGGTATTCCTGAGAAGCAAGTATAACTTTCTAAAGATATCGAAATATAACGACCATAAGTGATAATAGTAAAAATAAACAGAAATCAATGTAAATGATCTTGGTATTCTCAATGCTGAATCACACAAATTAACATTCTTAAGAATAAGAATCATAATCTGAAACCTCAATAAATACACCAACAAAAGATATTTCAATATAAATTATTAGTTTGAATTATAGAAAAAATCAAAAGAAACATTATTGCGGACAGTGCATTCGGTGTTAGAATTTTTAGATAAGAAATCAATCAATAGATAAGAAATCAATCAGAATATTGAAAGAAAACAAGTCGCATACCTGGTGTGTTATTAAAATTTTACCTTTTATAAGAGTTTTCGACTTTTTAGAGTCGTCACTTAATTTTGAGAAAATTAAGAAACTTTTTGCTTTCAAAAGACTTTAAACAAAAAAAATCATTTGAAAACAGAGGTTCGGGGATTCCTATTTATACTTTAGGAAGGTGTTAGACACCTAAAATATCCGCTTAATGCGGTTATCCGACAACTGACTTAGTTTGGCTAAAACATAAAATTGCGATAAAAATATTTTTTAGAGTTTTTTGAAAATTAACGTCTAACTTTTACCTAAGTGAAATACCTAACTTGAAGAAATTATTTTGAAAACTATTTGAACTTGATTTACTTTTAAATTGTTAAAACAAACGGCGTTTGCGGGGATTTGGAAGTTTCTTAACTTTAAACTAACTAACAAATAAAGCAAGTAAAAATAAATAAAAAAAACATGTAAAGAAAGAGAGAGGGAGAGAGATTTGGGTCCAAATCTGAGTTTTCTGTCTGCCTTGACCGGTTTTCGGACCCACCTATTTCGGGTTTCTGGCCCATTTGGATTTTTGGGTTTTTGACCCATTTCTTTTGTACCTGTCCTAAACTAAACAATAACAAATACTAAATAAATACAGAAAATAAAAGGCGACAAGGGCTTAGGCCCAACATAGATACAATATGATGAATATAAATAAATAAAGTGGGCGTCTTTGGCCCAAGTTCTTCAATTTTTCCTCTTTGGCCTTCTTTTCATTCACATCCTCCATGATATACATTGAGTGTATATCCTATGTATATGTCATGTATATAGGTAATTCTTGAGCTCCCAAACCTATAATTTTATCCAGATCTTCGCGTTTCTGCGTTTTCACGTTTTTGCACCTATCTGTTGTATATTCCTACTGTATATCAGTGTATAAAGATGATATATCGACTTGTTATTCAACATTGTCCTCATATGCCTGTTTTGGATCTGTATATTGATGTATATGGTGTGTATACACTAGTATACAGCCTTCTCAAAACCTGCAAAAATCAATTTTCAGCAAGATTTTTGTTGTGTTTCGACCTGTACACCAGCAGAGTCGCTATTTCTGTTTTACGAAAATATGTATATGTAAAGTAAAAAAAATGACTAAGTTTCGAAAAATCAATTAATCTTATGATTTAAGAAAGATCGACTTTCCAAATTGACAGAGTCGCCACTTGATTTTTAGAAAAAATCAAGAAAAACTTAAAATTATTTTTCAAAAGATTTAAAACAGATAAAAATCAATTGAAAAGGGTCGAAGTTCAAATATACATTCCGAGAAGGTGTTAGGCCCTCGGAATGCCCGCTAACTCGCGGTTGACCGGCGATTTGACCAAATGACCTTTTAAAATAATTTGTTTTTCAGATATTGACTAAATAAGTAATTCAAATTATTTATTTATTTATTAAATAATATTACTATTCTATTTTATTTGATTATTTTAAAGGGGAGTGAACTTAGAAGGAAACTTCTAATAGGGTCTAATGATAAAAATAAAGTTAAATATATATATATATATATATATATATATATATATATATATATATATATATATATATATATATATATATATATATATATATATATATATATATATATATATATATATATATATATATATAAATTATTTAAATATAAAAGCGAAATGACTAACTTTGGGAAATTAATTAAGTCAAACCAAAATTAAATAAGTGAAAAGTAAGTCAATACAATAGCAAATAAATAAAGAAGAGAAGGCAGAGAATTTGAACTTGGGCTTCTTTACCCAAATTCAGTAAAAATTGACTTTTAGGCCGAATTCTCCAAAAAAAACTTCAACTATTTTGAATGGGGATTTTAGCCCATTTCCCTTAAAAATCCGGTATACATTTTGGTGTATACTGATGTATACGGATTGTATACAATCCGTTTTTGTGTATATTGGGATGTATACGAAATGTATGATGCCCCAGATCAATTTTTCAGCACCTTTATAATTTTCAACCTGTGTATCGTATATTCCTACTGTATATCAGTGTATACATCAATATATTAGCTTTTGGAGACCTGCAATTTAAATTTCCAGCAATGTATTTGCGACTTTCGACCTGCATATCATGTTTTCCAGGGGCTGGACGACTCGGAGATGCGAGGGAGATAAGTCCATCATGAACTCAAAGAGGATCATGCAACAACAAAAATAAATTAATACTTGAGATAAGTAAAATAATTAAAACAAGACTTAATTAAAATAGGAGTTATTAAGGCATTTCAAAACCCAAAATGCAACGAAAACCAACTATTACACCTAAAATTAACAACCAACAAGCTTATAAAATTAAAAGCAACAAAAACTTATGTGTATTAGAATTTAACGAGTTAGAAAAAGGGAATTTAAAGCATTTATGCTAAACTGAAAATATGCCCATGAAAATGAAAGAGAAGAAGATGACGATATCTTTTTTCGGGCAGCAAATCGGAACTAAAAGCTGGAGACGACTTCACCACAAATCCTCAATGAACGGCCTGAGAGAAAAATCTCAAGCTAAACTTCCAAGTTTTATCGTTTCGAGACTATTTTTAAATATTTCAATTGAATAGTTGTACCCCCCTTGCCTTGATATCAATGGAGATAAGAGTAGGTTTAAATAGAGGGAAATTAGGGCTGATTTAGGTTAGAAAACGGGTGGTTTTTGGGGATGAATTTGAATTCAAAATTCAAATTCAAATTTTTTTTGAAGAGAGTGGTGTGCAGCTGGAAATTAGTAGGCTGGAAAATATGGAGTGGGCTGCAGTGATTTGGAGGAAATTGGGCCTAGGAAATTGTAAGGGAATTTAAAAAAGAATGGGCTGCTGAAGGTAATTGTGAAGAATGGCTGAGAATTGGACTATAAAGTAGGCCCACTTTTGAATCTTAGATGGGTTTAAGGTGAGGTAAGGATAGAGTTTAGAATTTAATCAAAACGAGTTAAGTTAACAAATTCGACTAAACTCTAAATAAGACGAATTAATATTAATTAATTGACGAGCTTCTTAATTTAATAAAAATAAAATAATTAATTTGATCGTAAACTTAGTGAATCAAAATATAACCATAATTTAAACTTAACTAATTCAATAGAATGCGTACTAAAATTAATTTTTTTTAAAAATGTTTTTTGAATAATCATAAAATATACTAGTTATATACATAATTATGTAAAATATATATATTATCTAAAAACTATAAGAAATGACAAAAATATTCAAAATAACCTGAACTTTATATTTTTTTCCTAAATTTATAAAACTAATTATTTTAATTGTTTGAGAATTTAAGAAGCTCATGAATTAATTTCTACCGGGGAGGGTCAAAATTGGGTGTCAACAACTGTCTCTCATTTTACTTGGATTGATGCAAGAAATTTGAGGAAAATGAAATTGACCAAGCCAATTTTGACCGACCACATATCCATCTTTCAGACAAGCGATTTGGTACGGACTTTAGGGATTATGGCCAAGCCCTGAAAATGGGTTTCCTACATATCTTAGGCTATATGAGAATTCAGGCCACTTGTAATTCGATACGCTAGATTTAACACACGATTTTGGAAGTAATCAAAAGCCACCTCGATATCGAATTATGAAGGTATCGAAATGCTCGAGAATAAGATTAAAGAGCGAAAGTTGGAATACAGTCGATTTTTCAACATTGAGCTCGCCTACATATCCTTAAACCATAGGAATCAGGCTGTTTGTAGTTCGACTCAATCGATTGAAAAGGGAATCTATTATGTTAGATAACCTTTGGTTCTGGACAAGTGACAAAATTAAACGAGTATAAAAAGAAGGCTTGTAACCTCTTAGCCATGAATATGGTGCACTTAACACCCATAATTAAGAACTCACATGGACATAATTTCCAAAGCTCTCGGCGCATTGTCACTCAGATTCGAAACTTGCTTTCGGTAGACCAAAATTTCCGGATGCGAGGCCGAAACTGACAAAATCCAAAGAAAAACCCACATGCCTTCTGATAGGGGTGTGGTTTGATTTGGTGGAAGTCGCTCCTCTGCTCGCGTCCCAAGAGTTTGACACTCCTCTTTGGACTATGTCCCAATTTGCTGCTAAGAAAAAGTTCCACGTTGTGCTGCATCCTTTTTTATGTCGTCCGCACCTGTGGTTTGTTTTTGGAGAATTCATCCTTTTGTATGCTCTCGACAAAGACTGAGATAAAACTCGTCAGCATATAAGCTTAATTAAAAAGGGATACAGTGTCTTTTACCATGTCGACACTTAATTGTTCTCCTCGACATTTGACGTCAACTCGATCGGTTTGACGTAAAGCAAATAGAGCTTATGTCTTATGTATGTAATGCAATGTTCAATGTATTCTTCATTTGATGTTGAAATAAATAAAAACAGATGCAGTGCTGATATTTATCTTGATGTCGTCTTTGATGTTCTTCTTGATGTTTACTTTTATCAAAAATAAAATGATGCAGTTGATGCCGATGAGTGAATATTTTCTTTAGATGCACGATTCCCTTTCTGGCAGTGCATGATTCCTTTCGGGGCATGGGTATCTTCCCGCGAGGCATGAACACCTTCTCGCGATGCATAAATTTCTGCGAGGCATGAACACCTTCTCGCGATGCATAATTCTCTGGGAGGTATGAATGTCTTCTCGCTATGCATAAATTTCTGCTAGACATGAATATCTTCTCGCTATGTATGAATATTAACTCGCGATGCATGATCTTCCGCAATGCATGAATATTGACTAGCGATGCATGATCTTTCGCGATGCATGAATATTGACTCTCGATGCATGATCTTCTGCGGGGCACGAATATCTTCCCGCAATGCATAAATTTCGCAAGGTATGAAATCTTCTTGCGATGCATAAATTTCAGCGAGGTATGAAATCTTCTCGCGATGTATAATTTTCTGCAAGGCATGAATATCTTCTCGGTATTAACTTGTGATGCATGAATATTAACTCGCGATGCATGATCTTCCGCAATGCATGAATATTGACTCGCGATGCATGATCTTCTGCGGGGCTTGAATATCTTCCCGCAATGCATAAATTCCGCAAGGTATGAAATCTTCTTGTGATGCATAACTTTCAGCGAGGTATGAAATCTTCTCGCAATGCATAATTTTCTGCGAGGCATGAATATCTTATCGCGATTAACTTGTGATGCATGAATATTAACTCGCGATGCATGATCTTCTGCGATGCATGATCTTCTGCGATGCATGAATATTGACTCGCGATACATGATCTTCCGCGATGCAATGAATATTGACTCTTGATGCCTGATCTTCTGCGGGGCATGAATATCTTCCCGCAATGCATAAATTCCACAAGGTATGAAATCTTCTTGCGATGCATAAATTTCAGCGAGGTATGAAATCTTCTCGCGATGTATAATTTTCTGCGAGGCATGAATATCGACTCTTGATGCATGATCTTCTGCGGGGCATGAATATCTTCCCGCAATGCATAAATTCCGCAAGGTATGAAATCTTCTTGCGATGCATAAATTTCAGCGAGATATGAAATCTTCTCGCGATGTATAATTTTCTGCGAGGCATGAATATCTTCTCGCGATTAACTTGTAATGCATGAATATTAACTCGCGATGCATGATCTTTCGCAATGCATGAATATTGACTCGCGATGCATGGTATTTCGCGATGTCTCGATGCATGATCTTCTGCGGGGCATGAATATCTTCCCGCAATGCATAAATTCAGCAAGGTATGAAATCTTCTTGCGAGGTATGAATATCTTCTCGCGATGTCATCTTTGGTACCAAACAAAGATGGTGCTTCCATTGAGCAACATAACGATCTTCTGGGTGCTTTCTGGATAATCATATCGTCTCAATTGATGATAACGGTAAAATGACTTCCAGATAGTATATTGTCTTGATCAGGAACAATATAAATGGCCCCTCTGAGTAATGTATTGTCTTGATCGACAATAAATAAATAACCCCTCCGGGTAATGTATAATATTATGTTTGACATTACGATGCAACTGACGTCCTTTACGGAAATCATAAACTCTTCCTTGAGATTTCGTTTGATTCACCTTCGAATCCAGCTGGACGTTCCTTGCAAACTTCCTGTTGTTGGGAATTGACTGAGATAAACAAATCATATTCCCAAGTTACCGCCATAAGCGATATAACATTATTCCTGCATTTAGGAAAACTGTTAATTTTGGGAGAGTTTTCTCTTCCTTTGACTTTCTCATATTCATCCATCGGAAGAAATCTGCTGGTATCAAAGCAAAGCTATAAACCTGCGTCCACAGAAAAATTGTTAGTTTTAAGAGGACTGATCTGTGTCGATTCTTCAGTTGTCTCCTCCTTGTCCTGCTATCTCCGGTTGATCTTCCTGATCTCCGAACTCTTGATAGATAAGACAAAATATTTTATGCCAAAACAAATGAAACATAAAAGGAAAAACTTTAAGAAAATAAATTTTCGAAAAGTAATTTTGAAAAAGGTCACTGCCAAGTGTCATGTCACGTCGGGCTTAGTGAACTTATTCGAGTCTGATAACTGGAGGTATATCTGATTATTCGCTGGGGAGTATTCAAAGTCAATCTGGACTTGTCGATAAACCCATGTTTGAAATTTTGAGGCCATCCTCAAAATTTCTGTCCCAGTTAATTGTCTTGTTTATATTTCAACTGTCGCCAAGCAAATCGTGGAATTTTTGAGATCCTCTCAAAAATTCTGTCCCAGCTGCAAATCTTGGGACATCTTCAATCTTGACTTGTTGAGGAAACATCTTATTAACGAGAATTTTTGAGTCCCTCTCAAAAATTCTCTCCCAGTTTCTATTATAAGAAGAATAGAAATCTTATGGGAGATATGACCGAACCCTTGTGGTGCCTATGTATCCCGTTGAGGAAGGAATCAGGTCAAACGTAGTTCCCCCTCAAAGGTTAATAAAGATAAGAAATTTACAAAAAAACCGACCGAGGCCGACATAGGCCGCCTACGTATCTCATTCTTGAGAATTCAGGTTGAACGTAGTTCAAATACAAGGAAATATTAAAAGGGGTAAATGGGGTGACCGAGGCCGACATAGGCAGCCTACGTATCTCATTCTTGAGAATTCAGGTCAGACGTAGTTCATTACAAGAGGGATATTTAAACAAGATAAATGGGATGACCGAGGTCGACATAGGCCGCCTACTGGAAAATATACTTCAATGGATCCATCCTGGAAATAAGGTGTGTAGTATATGAAGACATGTAATGTCTCAACTTCTGGGCAAGCCAAGTCAAATCACAACACGTTCTCTCCAACAGAGTGTAAAGAGACTCGTATGGAGTGAACTTCTTACTTATGCAGTAGATAGCCCTTTCCTTCTTTCCTGTCTCGTCGTGTTGACCGAGCACGCATCCGAATGCACTATCTAGACGGACAAATATAGCAACAAAGGACTCCCTTCTCGTGGAGGAACCAATATCGGTGGGTTTGATAAATAGTTCTTGATAGCGTCAAAAGCAGTCTGACATTCTTCAGTCCACTTTGTTGGAGCATCTTCTTCAACAGCTTGAAGATAGGCTCACACACCATGGTTGATTGAGCTATGAATCGACTGATGTAGTTCAACCTCCCTAAAAACTCATCACCTCTTTTCTCGTCTTCGGCGGAGGTAACTCTTGAATTGCTTTAATCTTAGAAGGTTTGAGCTCGATACCCCTTCTGCTGACTATAAACCCCAACAACTTGCCGGCTGGCACTCAAAAAGCACATTTAGCGGGATTTAACTTCAAGTTGTAATGACGCAAATGATCAAAGAACTTCTTCAAATGCATCAAGTGGTCCGAACTCTCGCGGGACTTGATTATGACGTCATCCACATATACCTCAATCTCCTTATGAATCATGTCATGAAATATGGTTGTCACAGCCCTCATATAAGTGGCACCAGCATTCTTAAGGCCAAATGACATCACTCTGTAATGATATACACCCCAAGGTGTAATAAATGCTGTCTTTTCTACATCTTTCTCATCCATCAGAATCTGATGATAACCTGCGTAACAATCCACAAAGGACTGCATCACATGTTTAGCACAGTTGTCAATTAAAATGTGGATGTTCGGCAATGGAAAGTTATCCTTAGGGCTAGCTTTGTTGAGATTTCTGTAGTCGACACAAATTCTGATCTTCCCATCCTTTTTGGCGACCGGAACAACATTGGCCAACCATGTCGGATATTGCATCATTTCCACCAACTGAGACTCTATCTGCTTGGCAATCTCCTCTTTAATCTTTAGACTCAGCTCGGGCTTGAACTTCCAAACTTTTTGCTTCACCGGATCGAACCCTGGATTAATCGGCAGTTTATGAGATACAACATCGGTACTCAACCCTTGCATGTCGCTGACTTCCCTGACGAACACATCAATGTATTCATTGAGTAAGTGTATTATATCCTTCTTCTGAGTTTCATTCAAGTGAACGCTGATTTTGGCCTCTTTGACGCACTCTTGCTCTCCCAGATTTACAGTTTCAGTTTCCTCTAAATTCGGTTTATACTGATTTTCAAACTGCAGAAATTCTTCAGCAACATATTCCGGTACCTCATTTTCCTCTTCGTATTCATCAACCTTGTCATCATCTGCTTTACTTTGTTCGTTCAACTCGTGACATGACACGACATTGGCAGGTTTAAAACTTATATTACTGAAACCATAAATAGATAAAGTTAGACAAGTAAAATATAACGAATAAGTAAATAAACCAGATTTTAAATAAAGAGACTTTCATTCAAAATGGAAAATAGTGCAAACTTTGGCTATGGCAAAGGCCATGTTGCCTTTTTCAAACATCACGAGGGAATCTTAAAACTTAAGCAATTAAGCAAAAATGCAAAATGGTGGGTCTCGGGCCTCTTCCGGACCGCCACCGATTTAAATATGCATAAAATGATGCCCTTCTACCAAGGATTTTGGGGAATCAGAATCGGCGTGGAGGTCCAATTCTGCAGCGTTAACATTATATCCTGTCGGAGGCAAATCCTTCCTTCCCTGCATTTCTACCCTCATCTCTGCAATCTGTTGCATCAACTGCAAAAATCAACTCATTTTGGTCGCTATGGTGGGTTGAGCCACTACAACATCAGTGAGACCTACTTCTTCGTTATTGTTTACCATAATCGTCTTTCCTTTATCAAAATTTTGTTCTGGGAAGGAATCTATGGGACCTTTTGATCTGGTGAAGTGAGGATGGTCTGCCAGCTTAATCAACACAGATCAGTTTAAAATACCTGAGAAGGAAAAAACTCAAAGGCAGATTTGTCAGTTTAGATACAGAATACAAAATGCATAATATCACACATAGAGCAGATAAACACACAAGTATACAAACAAATATCGCATCCTAACATGCTTGTGACCCCTTTATGCCAAGGGTAGGCCTACCGATTTGAAGGATGTATATGTCATTTGAAACATCCCATTGTCCCAAAACCTAAATTTATACAAATTTATGAATAAAACTTAAATGGGGATACATAATTGGGAAAAACGGGATACAAAATAATCAGTCCCATGCAGGGGTACAATTCTGAACTATGCTTCCATAGAAGGTCCTTCCCTCTTCATTTCTTCTCTTCTCCGGGTTCCCGCGTCTTAGACTAGTAACTTGTGAGCTCTTTCTTTGACTAGAATAAGCTACAATCTACTCCAGATCCCGAGGACAATATGTTTTCAGATGATGTATACATCCTTCAAATTTAAACAAATAAATATGATCGCCCGTTCAGGCCGTAGGCCCTTTTGGACTCAAGGTGGTCTATCTAATGGGCCCAACACACCTTGGGTGTTGGGTCATCTTAGTTCAATGCTTAGATCTGGATTTGGTTTTGCTCTATCTTATGTTGACTAGAATTGGTTTAGAAGTGACGGTTACCCGAGTCGGACAAACAACGGGGTGAAGCTACCAAACGACGTCGAATGACCGCATTCCAACTATTCGTTTGATACTTCCAAATGAAACTCTTGTGTATTTCTGAAAGGAGCCGTGGAAAGCCACGTAACTTCCGTTTTCCTAATGCAACCTATTTGCCAATTGGCAGAAAGATGCCATGAAAATGCAACAATTCTAAAATAAGATAAAATAAACAAATAAGCAACTAAACCATATAGCCAAATGAAGTTAGTTTTAAGGTTAGAATCCTCCAATTTCCCCAGCAAAGTCGCCATTTCTGTTTTATTAAAATTTTACCATTTATAAGAGTTTTCAACTTTTTAGAGTCGCCACTCAATTTTGAGAAAATTAAGAAAACTTTTTCTTTCAAAAGACTTTAAACAGAAAAAATCATTTGGAAAGATTTAAAGAGGTTCGGGGATTCCTATTTATACTTTAGGAAGGTGTTAGGCACCTAAAATATCCGCTTAATGCGGTTATCCGACAACTGACTTAGTTTGGCTAAAACTTAAAATTGCGATAAAAATATTTTTTAGAGTTGTTTGAAAACTAACGTCTAACTTTTACCTAAGTGAAACACCTAACTTGAAGAAATTATTTTGAAAACTATTTGAACTTGAATTACTTTTAAATTGTTAAAACAAAACGGCGTTTGCGGGGATTTGGAAGTTTCTTAACTTTAAACTAACTAACAAATAAAGCAAGTAAAAATAAATAAAAAAACATGTAAATAAAAAGAGAGAGGGGGAGAGATTTGGGTCCAAATCCGGGTTTTCTGTCTGCCTTGATCGGTTTTTGGACCCACCTATTTCGGATTTTTGGCCCATTTGGATTTTTGGATTTTTGACCCATTTCTTTTGTACCTGTCCTAAACTAAACAATATTAAATACTAAATAAATACAGAAAATAAAAGGCGACAAGCGCTTAGGCCCAACATAGATACAATATGATGAAAATAAATAAATAAAGTGGGCCTCTTTGGGCCAAATTCTTCAATTCTTCCTCTTTGGCCTTCTTTTCATTCACATCCTCCATGATATACATTAAGTGTATATCCTATGTATACGTCATGTATATAGGTAATTCTTGAGCTCCCAAACCTATAATTTTATCCAGATCTTCGCGTTTCTGCATTTTCATGTTTTTGCACCTATCTGTTGTATATTCCTACTGTATATCAGTGTATACAGATGATATATCGACCTGTTCTTCAACTTTGTCCTCATATGCCTGTTTTGGATCTGTATATTGATGTATATGGTGTGTACACACTAGTATACAGCCTTCTCAAAACCTGCAAAAATCAATTTCCAGCAACATTTTTGTTGTGTTTCGACATGTACACCAGCAGAGTCGCCATTTCTGTTTTACGAAAATATGTATATGTAAAGTAAAAAAAAATGACTAAGTTTCGAAAAATCAATTAATATTATGATTTAAAAAAAATCGACTTTCCAAATTGACAGAGTCGCCACTTGATTTTTAGAAAAATTAAGAAAAACTTAAAATTATTTTTCAAAAGATTTAAAACAGATAAAAATCAATTGAAAAGGGTAGAAGTTCAAATATACATTCCGAGAAGGTTTTAGGCCATCGGAATGCCCGCTAACTCGCGGTTGACCGGCGATTTGACCAAATGACCTTTTAAAATAATTTATTTTTCAGATATTGACTAAATAAGTAATTCAAATTATTTATTTATTTATTAAACAATATTACTATTCTATTTTAATTGATTATTTTAAAAGGGAGTGAACTTAGAAGGAAACTTCTAATAGGGTCTAATAATGAAAATAAAGTTAAATATAGAATATATATATAAAAAAAAATTATATAAATATAAAAGCGAAATGACTAACTTTGGGAAATTAATTAAGTCAAACCAAAATTAAATAAGTGAAAAGTAAGTCAATACAATAGCAAATAAATAAAGAAGAGAAGGGAGAGAATTTGAACTTGGGCTTCTTTACCCAAATTCAGCAAAAAATGACTTTTAGGCCGAATTCTCCAAAAAAAACTGCAACTATTTTGAATGGGGATTTTAGCCCATTTCCCTTGAAAATCTGGTATACATTTTGGTGTATACGGATTGTATACAATCCGTTTTCGTGTATATTGGGATGTATACGAAATGTATGATGCCCCAGATCAATTTTTCAGCACCTTTATAATTTTCAACCTGTGTATCGTATATTCCTACTGTATATCAGTGTATACATCAGTATATTAGCTTTTTCTTAAGCTTTTGGAGACCTGCAATTTAAATTTCCAGCAATGTATTTGCGACTTTCGACCTGCATATCATGTTTTTCAGGGTCTGGACGACACGGAGATGCGAGGGAGATAAGTCCGTCATGAACTCAAAGAGGATCATGCAACAACAAAAATAAAAAAATAAATTAATACTTGAGATAAGTAAAATAATTAAAACAAGACTTAATTAAAATAGGAGTTATTAAGGCATTTCAAAACCCAAAATGCAACGAAAACTAACTATTACACCTAAAATTAACAACCAACAAGCTTATAAAATTAAGAGCAACAAATACTTATGTGTATTAGAAATTAACGAGTTAAAAAAAGGGATTTTAAAGAATTTATGCCAAACTAAAAATATGCCCAGGAAAATGAAAGAGAAGAAGATGACGATATCTTTTTTAGGGCAGCAAATCGGAACTATAAGCTGGAGACGACTTCACCACAAATCCTCAATGAACGTCCTGAGAGAAAAATCTCAATCTAAACTTCCAAGTTTTTTCGTTTCGAGACTATTTCTAAATATTTCAATTGAATAGTTGTACCCCCCTTGCCTTGATATCAATGGAGATAAGAGTAGGTTTAAATAGAGGGAAATTAGGGCTGATTTGAGTGGGAAAACGGGTGGTTTTTTGGGATGAATTTGAATTCAAAATTCAAATTCAATTTTTTTTTGAAGAGAGTGGTGTGCAGCTAGAAATTAGTAGGCAGGAAAATATGGAGTGGGCTGCAGTGATTTGGAAGAAAGAATTGGGCCTAGGAAATTGTAAGGGAATTTGAAAAAGAATGGGCTGCTGAAGATAATTGTGAAGAATGGGCTGAGAATTGGACTATAAAGTAGGCCCACTTTTGAATCTTAGATGGGTTTAAGGTGAGGTAAGGATAGAGTTTAGATTTAATCAAAACGATTTGAGTTAACAAATTCGACTAAACTCTAAATAAGACGAATTAATATTAATTAATTGACGAGCTTTTTAAATTAATAAAAATAAAATAATTAATTTGATCGTAAACTTAGTGAATCAAAATATAACCATAATTTAAACTTAACTAATTCAATAGAATGCTTACTAAAATTAATTATTTCTTAAAATGATTTTTGAATAATCATAAAATATACTAATTAATTCCTACCGGGGAGGGTCAAAATTGGGTGTCAACACCTGGTAGATCATGGAAATTTCACTTGCGATCAATTCCACATTAGCCTCAGACATTTACTTCAGAAAATCTGAAAGAAATTGATTCTTTAAATGGCCTCAGGTGCAAGAAACATAGATCATTTTGCAAGAAAAAAGGCTCTCAAGTCCAGCAAAATGGATATATGTATTCCAAATTTAATACCCTTAATAAAGGAATTTATGTTTTAAGTTTAGTTCAATACTCCTAAACTATGCAAACAACAGTAAACTATGTCCCACATTCCCTTTCAAAGTAGTTTAGTTCAATACTCCAAAGCAAATGCATTAATTGTTTCATTACAATATTCATTTTGTTGCATTTAAATATTCTCCATCTCATCCTGTAATGCAATTTCATTTTAAATAAGAAGAGAATTAAAGTACACGTAGTAGCTGCGACCTGAGGGCAATGATCTACCATAGTTGGAGATCCCAGAATGATTTTTTCCCAAATGAATACATGTACAAGGAGATGAAATACACACCCAAATTGTCTACAAACTAGCACTTACAACAGTTGTTCATCCGTGTCAGCCATAGATCAACCCTTTAGTACTAAAGATTTATTGTTTCCAACTGTTCAACAATTTCACTAACAAATAAGAGTCATAATAATTTCACATTTTAATATGGAACACCATGAGGTACCAATGATTTAAAGATCATTTTTTTCACAAAAAAAGCAATTGAAAAAGGAAACGAAGAGTCCAAGCTTCTCTTCCTACATTATCCTAAAAACTCAAAACTATTTTTTTATTAAGATAAATCTAGACACCAAAAGTCTGTAGAAAACTCAACATTCAACTGGAAAAATTTGTAATTGAAAATGGATGAAGAAATATAGATTTTATACCCTGATATTTTCATCTCTTCCACATGCACACGATCTGATATGTTTCAGAAAACTGCACTGCATTCACTTCATTTGAGACTCATCCAATTTCTATCTAAAATATTCATTGGTATTTATGTAGCACAAAATGATGTAAAGATTCAATTTTTTTGATAAACTATGAAATAAAAAAGACAAAAATATTTTAGAAATGAACAAACATACCTCAAAAAGTACATGGAGAATATAAAGCTTAAAACTCATAGCAATCACAATGTCATTTACAACAAGCATTTCACTGTTTTCATTTATAGTAAAAAAATTCGCTTCTTTTTCATTTCAACACTTCAATAAAGGTCACATGATTGATAAGGTTGGAGTGTTCAATATTTGTTGGTCTTATTTGTAGTATTAAAATGAAAGTTGAAGTCAACATTGGTTGGTTCTCTATACATGTATTTGAAAGTAATCTTAATTTTTTGTTTTGGGAGTTCTATTACATGCTTCAGTAATGTTTCAAAATCAATATTTTGCTTGGGTAATAATACAAAACTTCTCTAATCCTCCTAGTACACCATGGAACTATTCTACATTTTATTTAGTTGAAGAAATAATCACTTCTTTACCTACATGAAGATATATTATTTTCTCAAACTATATGTGCACAAGACAGACTTAGAAAATCAGATGTCATATCAATTAGCTCATACTCAACAACAATTTAATCTATATAATCCTAAAGAACTACAAGATTTGCAATTAGAAAATAATCTCAAGTATAATTTTAACTACTAAATTGAAGAGTAGAAAATCATAAAAATCTGATCATGCTTTCAAATTTATGTTATTAACGACATATGGACATTGAAGAAATGGAAAATAGTCACTAAATTCACATGAAGTTCAGATCATATTCTATAAAACCAAGGCAAACCTTGAGGATTTAATTTATTTCCAAAAAGAATCCCTACTGATTTTTTAAATAAGAAATCAAGGTAGATTACTCTTCAAACATGATAAAACATATTTGATACACATGTATTCAATTAGTCAATTAATCATATTGATATTGATATTTCTAAACAAAATTATAAGGGAAATTACAGATGTACTAGTTCACCATAGAAATGATTCAATATGTTGCTATTTAGATTCTTTCCAAACCAACTTTTGCCACCTTTTTCTTTTACATGATCCACAATTGTCATCAATATGTTGCTTAAGAAATTTTCAGCACCAATCACACTTAGGTAAAATAAATATATAAGTTTCTATTTGAATTATGTACTTAATCATTTAAGTAGTTGTCTGATCCTACTAGTGCGAATTCATCTCGTATACCAACAATAAGAAATTGAGGGGCTCGCCACAACACTCATTGGCAGTGATCCTCAAGTAGATTTCCTTGAACAACTCTAAGTTTTTTCTTTTAACTAATGCTATAACAAACATAAAAATTAAGGAACTCATAGGTTTGTGATTTATTTAACATTTTAACATAATGTCCCTAGAAGCTGTTTTTTGGATCAATGATATCATGCTTCTATTTGTTTGAGTTGAGCTAATAAAGTGTTATTATGAGTTAAATTGGTTGTGGTTATTTCATCTAGAATTATATCAAGTTTCAGATTTTCATATCAAAAGTTCTAACACCAACCAGTAGCAAATTTTAGTTTTTTCCATTGTCATGCTAATGTATCTCCTGTTTCCTGTTGCTTTAGCGTAATTCTTCAAAAAAATGAAACAGAAATTACTCACATCCTACTCAAGCACGAGGTCAAATAAAGGAAGATATCATTAATGCAAGGCAATTCAAACCTGATTGAAAAAATCGTGGAACAATAAATCCAACATTAATGTTAAGAGAAATATGGTCTAGAGTAATCAATTTCACCATAACTATCAACAAAATTTTAAACCCACAGTAGCTACAATTTAATGGGAAAAACCCACAATCTGAAAAATATATCAAATATACAGATAATAACTCAAAGGATGAAGAAAAAAGAAGAGATTCAAGAAGAATACCTCAAAAGCTCAAACTTAAAGTTTCTTCCGCTATATTTTCGGTTGAAGAAGAGAACCTCCAACAGTTGAAGAAGAAAACATCCAGTTATTTTTTAAGATTTCGCAAGAAAGGCTTCAACCCTCCATTTTCTAAGATTTCACAAGAGGTTTAAAGAGAGAAATGTATTTAGATTTGAAGAAAAAGTGGGTTTAACTTTGCCCTAAAGTGACAAACATGAAGGACTTACCACAAGATTTATACCACTGCAAAACTCCACAAGCTTGTCCTAAATGGATGAAAAATTAGGTCAATGAGAAGAATAGTGACAACCATTTTTGTTTTGCTTGTGGAAAAGATGAGAAATGGATTAAGAAAATGTTTACCTTGTTTGTATCTATATCTGATATAGAGAAATAAATTATATTTAGGAAATTAATTAAAAATAAAGTAGAATGAAAAGTTTTTGGATGGTTTAGCGAAAATAAGAGAGGGAAACTATGGAGGGATTTAATAACCGTTCCAATAAAAATATATTTTGTGTTAAATGTTGTCATAGATACCTTTATGGCAACGGTTCTTCTAACTGTTGCAATATGTAAGTCTGTTGCAACGTTTTTTACACAGTGGCAACAGATTTATTACTTAGTTGTTTCAAAAACATCCAAATCTTTTGGCAACGGTTCACATTGTTGTAATAGACACTTTATAGTAACGATTTCTTAATCGTTGCTAAAAGATCTGTTGCCGCAGGCCTAATTTCTAGTAGTGAAATTATATTTTGCCTCAAGTACTTATTTTCATAAAGAAAGCATAGTCAGATTTTTAGAAATTTGACGTTTTGGTCTCAGACCAAATAAGAGCATACACAAAGACTAGTTTCATTATATTCATGATTAGAACAAAACTGTATCAATATTTTTTATAGCTACTCTTGTATGTATATGATTCATGATAAGTACAACAATCAAATATGCCATCAATGCTTAAGCAATATGACATCTCAGTAATTCATTAATGTTTATGAAATATTAGTTTACTATTTGTCATCAATGATTAGATCTTAGTATGCTTCAGATAATTATGTTATTATTCTCACCAATAGTACAATTTTACAGAGTTGAGAAAACACACAATATATTTCCGGTTACAGTTTTCATGATATATTATAGACTATTTTGGACTTTATAGAACCAAAAGAATGAGGGTTTAGATAATCCATGTCTCACAAAATATGTCCCACCATAACATTTGAGTATACCACGTTGTTGGTCAACTCCTTCAGCCCTTTGAGGGTCAATTAGTGCATCTACATCTGATAGATAGGTTATATATAAGCCAAAACTCCAACTTAGTTATATTTTGTACATCATGGGGTCATCTAATGTAGATTGGCAGTAAAAAAACTCCTCCATAAAAGTAAAGTTATATTATTTTTAGTATATTTCTCTATAATGGTATTTTCAGTTTTGCAGTTTTGTTTTTAAAGAACACATACATGCTTTACTATCTAATTGACTTTGTTTTAGTCTATCTTCAAAGTTCTTCATTTAGCTCAATATATTTAGTTTTAGAAAATTGTTTAATTCAACTATATTGTATACTGTACATTTCATGTACTAACGTCATTTGGTGCTGCATCATCTTATGATTAGATTTAGATATTCAAGATCCTATTCAAGCATATGACAATTTCTAGCCAACATGTGATGAGTATTCTTTATTCGAGGACTCAAGTCAGTTTGTAGTTACAATATTCTATTTTTATTCATATGTATTGATTAAGAGGAGAGGGGGTCCTGTCTTAACTAGCTATATTCAGTATTAGTAGAGGCTTCATAGACAACCGGTTAGAATTGTTATTTTCAGTCTGCTTGGTCCTAATTAATTTCATAATTATGTTGCCACTTAGTCATTTTAGCTCTTATACCTGCATATATTTAATTTCTAATGACTTTTGTTAGTATGCAGGATCATATTGGGGTCACCTCTAAGTACCATGTTACGTCTAGAGGGTAGTCTCGAATCGTGACAACCATGCAAACTTCATTAAAAGAGTGAGGTACAAACTTCAAGCTTTGAAAGGTAACATGATTTGTTTTGGTGGTAAAGAAGTGATATCAACTAGAGTTTTACAAATAATTCCTATTCATGTAGTACCAAATATTGTCCCTCCTAAGTGTGTTTCGAACTTCATAGAGTTTTTCCTATAATCTTTGTAGCACTGGAAGAAAGAAAGCACTAGTCTACCTGAGAGAAAATTTGTTTACCAAAATTGAAGGTGGTTTTAGTTTTATGTCATGTCACAAACTCAAGGGAATAATTGATACCTAATGCCAAATCACACAATGGTGCATATCATTCACATAAATTCAAGAAACAAACAAGTATATCTCACCCTAAAAATATGTTGTCGACCGGCAAGGCCCCTATAAACAACTCTTCCAAGAAAATAACTACCCCTAACAGTCATATAAATCAATAACCAACTAGCACAAAAGCCTATTTGGTTGTTGAGGCCACCATTGTGTCCATGAAGGAACTAATTCTATGTGGACCTTCAAAGCCACCATGATCTCTATACAACAACAGAAAATGGTATGCATCTATACAATATGACAAACAACTATCAAACATCAATTAACTAGCAAGCAAGTCTAACATGGCCAACAACGTGATTATATAACGCAACATACTAGTTTGGAAGGCTCCATGAGTCCAATACTTTGATGCAATAGGGCTTAACCTACCTAAAATCTATAAATAACAAAAAAAGCAAACCTGTAGACAGTGACAACCCTTGGAAGAAAGTGCCTACCAATCAACCAGATAGTAGGATCTACTAGTTGACATGTATGTATGGTCACCGTTTAGGACCTAAAGGAATTAGGGAATCTCCCCTAGGCAAAGGGCGTCAATAAAAAATGATGTACCGAGCATGTAAGGCAAATTAAAAGCTAAAATGGAAGTATAAGTACTAAACAAGTAAAGGAAGGGATAGAACACAAGTACAATACCTTATCTCCATACATTAAGATAATCTAAACATATAACAAGAAATTACCTAAGTTGGACCCCATAAGGTCGGCAAGTACAAACATCACACAATCACTTTAAGTTCTAATTAGCACAAATAGTTGCTAAATAGGCATACTACCCTCTTACTTGGATCCAAATGAGAATTTGATCCGATTTGTTTTAATGTACATTTTCCATTAACTAATGCAAATATGAGGCTCCACGGTATAATGCATATTTGTTTCCCATATGTGTAGTCTTGTTGTCCCGTCAGTACGGCCTACCCGGATCATATGCATGGTCGACTTAGCCCGTAGGAATGGTTTACCCAATTCGTAGGCACAGTATACTCAGGTTGAAGGCATAGTATAATGGAGGAATAGAATTCATGTGGAATATCCACATACCTTGTTACTCAAAGCCTCAGATGAATCATGAATTGGTACCCTTGAATGAACCCTAGCTTCTTTTTCTTCCTTATGATGAGATGGATTTTTGGAGAGTGAAGTTGGTTAAGTTTTTGGGGAAATAGGAGAATGAGTTTAAAATTGGTAGACTTGGGACTTATAGGTTTTATTTAGGACTTAGGGTAGAGGATAAAGCGACATAGTATACGCTTAAAATATTTAGTAAAAGACCCAAAAAACCCTAAATACTAACTGCTCAACTCCTTTATTATTTAGACCTACGGTCTGTAGGACTTTTTACAAACCATCTGGTCAACTGTTGAAAAGTTAAAAAGCCTAATATTTTATCTAACTTCTGAAGAAACCTTTCTACAGTCTTAGGACCTCCTATGGTTCGTAGACCCCAATCGTAGAAAACAATTTCAAAATTTCACTAAATCTGGGACCTACCTATGAGATTCATCTACGACTCGTAGATAATTTGATATACCATCTTGTTCACTCGTAGAAAAGTTCAGAGAATTGTTTTTTTTTAAAAAAAATATTTTCTCCCTTACTATGAAACTGGTCTATGACCCATAAAAAGTTCTACGAACCGTAGATTGGTCTCGTAGACCTGAACTAGTAGGAAAAATCCCTGCAATCTTTTTCCCTTTTCAAAAGTCGAGGTGTTACAAGATGACCAAATTGTCACTACCAGCAAGTCATAAATGAGTTGAAGTCATTATAGGAAATCTCTTAAAGGAAATAATAAAACAATACAGGAAAAATGATCTAGAGGGTCATTACATTAACTCTCCATGTTAGAATTACCAAAACTAATTAATTAAATCAATTTTCTGAAATTTAATTTATTGACTAACTTAATCATTTATTATTATACTTTACTTATTTCACATGATAAATATAAAATCAATATGTAGGGTTTCACATGAAAACTTATAAGTAATCATAGAAGGGTGTGAGACATGGTTATAATACTAACTATTATTTCACTAATTTGATTTATCATAATCTAATCTATTAGAATTATATTAACTCATAATTGAGTCGCGCCTTTTAATAGATTAGAATAATATATAAAACTACAAAGATCATAATAATTTTATCAAGAGTAAGAGTATAAATACTTGTAATGAAGTATATAAGTTTTTCTTATAAATATTTAGAACATAAACAAACATCTTTTCTTGATTTCTTTAATATATATGAAATGTACTAGCACAAAAAGTTAAAATATGACCACTCTCATAATTTAGATCAAATTATATTTAATCTTGTTCCACAATCATCAAGTTGTTTTTTCTACTTCATATTTATTGTGAACATTAATTTATATCTTATGAGAACCGACCATTTGAATCTTTCGGGCATGAATTAGATAACTCCCTATATAAAAATTGTCTACTATACAAGTAATGAACAAGCATATTAACAGAATAATTTTCAAACAAAGACTTTGTTATAATAAATAAATAAAAATAGTCTTTACTTAGATTCATTTAAATAAAATATCATAACTCAACAACATAATTCATAGTATATCTCAACACAAACAACTACTAGGAAAAAGATATAATAGTGTCTCATTAGCACAATGATGTCAACACTTTTCATAAGATGATCACAGGTCCTTGATATTTGGTGTATAAGCATCTTCAAAGCCAACATTTTCTATCCCATATAGTAGAAAGGGATCGTCTAATCCTGCACATTTAGAAAAAAAATATTCATCAATGTAATATGGTAAATGACATTAGTTATGTAAAAACAAAATATGACATTTCAAGTTCTTGTGTCTCATTAAATTTTTATTTTTTTATAAGATTTATACATTGAGAAACTACCTTCTTTAGGTGAGAAAAGATCAAAATTTTCCATATTTGTAAAAATGTTATCATGAGATATTTGATGATCCTCTTTTCCATGTGAATCCTCAAGTGTAGTCTTGTTTCCGTCTTTTGCACCGTCTATTTTCATAGGCGGAGCGACTTCGGGTAGGGAAAAGTTTGTAGTAATGCATATTCCTTCCTTTTCATTTTCACCTGCAAATTATATGAAGATTTAATATTAAATATTAAATTAATGTAGCTAATAGTATTGATTATGTGAAAGAACTCAAACTAAATATTTACACATTAATTGTATAATTCTTGTGATCTATTCAGTGCAATCATTCAACGGTGGTGAATATAATTCTTGTGATTCAGCTAGTGCAATCATTAAGAGATTTTATGGTGAAAAATACCTTTATTTGGTTATATTTTGTACATCATGAGGTCATCTAATGTAGGTTGGCAATAAAACTCCCCCAAAAAAGTAAATGTATATTATTTTTAGTATATTTTTCTATAATGGTATTTTCAATTTTACAGTTTTATTTTTAAAGAACACATACATGTTTTACTATCTAATTAACTTTGTTTTAGTCTAATTTCCAAGTTCTTCATTTAGCTCAATATATTTAGTTTTAGAAAATTGTTTTATTCAACTATTTTGTGTACTATACATTTCATGTACTAACGTCATTTGATGATGCGTCATCTTATGATCAGATTTAGGTGTTTAGGATCCTATTCAAGCATATGACAATTTCTAACCAACATGTGATGAGTATTCTTTATTTGAGGACTCAAGCCAATTTATAGTTACAATATTCTATTTTTTATTCATATGTATTGATTAAGGGTAGAGGGGGATCATGTCTCGACTAGCTATATTCAGTATTAGTAGAGGCTTCATAAACAACTAGTTAGATTTGTTATATTCAGTGTACTTGGTCCTAATTAATTTCATAATTATGTTACCTCTTGGTCATTTTAGCTCTTATACTTGCATATATTTAATTTCTAATGGATTTTGTTAGTATGAAGGATCATCTTGGGATCACCTGTGATTCTAAGTACCATGTTACGACTAGAATGTAGTCTCGGATCGTGAAAACTATGCAAACTTCATTAAAAGAGTGAGGTACAAACTTCAAGCTTTGAAAGGTAACATGATTTGTTTTGGTGGTAAAGAAGTGATATCAACTAGAGTTTTACAAAGTATTCATATTCATGTAGTATCAAATATTGTCCCTCATAAGTGTGTTTTTGAAGGGACTTCATAGAGTTTTTTGTACAATCTTTGTAGCAATGGAAGAAAGCAAACACTAGTCTACATGAGAGAAAATTTGTTTACCAAAATTGAAGGTAGTTTGGGTTTAATGTCATGCCACAAACTCAAGGGAACAACTGACACCTAATGCCAAATCACACAAATGGTGCATAACATCCACATAAATTCAAGAAACAAACAAGTATATCTCACCCTAAAAATATGTTGTCGACGGATAGTGCCCTTACCAACAACTCTTCAAAGAAAACAACTACCTCTAACAGTTTATATAAATGAATAACCAACTAGCACACAAGCCTATTTTGGTTGTCGAGGCCACCATGGTATCCATGAAAGAATTAATTCTACATGGACCTTTAAAGCCACCATGATCTCTATACAATAGCAGAAAATGGTATGCATCTAAACAATATGCCAAACAACTATCAAACATCAGTTAACCAGAAAGCAAGTCTAATATGGCCAACAACGTGGTTATATAACCCAACATACTAGTTTGGAAGGCTCTATGAGTCCAATACTTTGATGCAATCGGGCCTAACCTATCTAAAATCTATAAATATCAAAATAAGCAAACCTCGTATGGTCACCGCTTAGTACCTACAGGAATGAGGGAATCTCCCCTAGGCAAAGGGCTCCAGTAAAAAATAATGTACCAAGCATGTAAAGCAAATTAAAATCTAAAAATGAAGTATTAGTACTAAACAAAAAAAAGGGATAAAAACACAAGTACAATACCTTATCTCCATACAATAAGATAATATAAACATATAACAAGCAATTACCTGAGTTGGACCCCATGAACTCGACAAGTACAAACATCACACAATCACTTTAAGTTCTAATGAGCACAAATAGTTGCTAAATAGTGATACTACCCCTTACTCCCAATGAGAATTTGATATGATTTGTCTTAATGTACATTTTCCATTAACTAATGAAAATCTAAGGCTCCATGGTATAATTCATATATGTTTCCTCATATGTATAGTCTTGTCGTCCCGTCAATACGGTCTACCCGGACCATATGCATGGTCTACTTACCCGTAGGCATGGTTTACCCAACTCGTAGCCACGATATACTCAGGTTGTAGGCATAGTATAATGGAGGAATAGGATTCACGGGGAATAGCCACATACATTGTTACTCAAAGCCTGAGATGAATCATGAATTGGACCCTTGAATGAACCCTAACTTCTTTTTCTTCCTTAGGCTGAGAGGGAATTTTGGAGACTGAAGTTGGTTATGTTTTGGGGGAAATAGGAGAATGGATTTAAAATTGGTAGACTTGGGACTTATAGGTTTTACTAGTTCTGAGAACGTGCCTTGCACATTTGATCTTTATTATTATTGAAAATTTATATAGACCTAATTGATGTATAGAAAAATGTGTATTATTAACTCAATTGACTTTAAAAAATATATACATGTCATCATATGCATACAAAATGAAAAAGGTTAAACAAAGCACTATATTAATCTGAATAAGAAAGAATTAATAATCGATAAATTAAAATTTTCATAAGAATTTCTAATGGACTAACATTTTATGTCCAATTTATAAATGAAGAACTATGTACGCCGTAGTAAAATTATTAGCATCCCAAGAATAATTCATAATCAAGCATAATAATAAGTTAATAGGTGATTAAGAGAACCGACATATGACAAAATATCAATGGAACTTTACCAATCACATTGAAGATGAATTTAGAAGAAGAAAAGGAGGGGGAGAACACCAATGGATCTAGTCTAGCATGATTCACTGATCTGACTATTTATAAAATCCTCAAAGCATACTGTTAGAAGTTGAAAAGAACTTTAAAACATTGAATTGTATGGGAAAATGATAAGTCATTCTAGAGTACTGAAATAAGTGGTAGTACCAAGGAAATTAATCCATTTGTATACTCAAATACATATGAATTGTATTATTGTAACACTTAATATGATATTTTTAATTAATGATAGAATATTTAATAAATTAAATATATATAACATTTTAATTTAATATATGGAAAAACAACTTTTTCCTAAATTTCTTCCCACTTTTTTCTTCTTCTTCTTCTTATTATTATTATTATTTTGATGAAGAATTGACTTTTCAAATTCCTCAGGCATTTTGCTATTTCATTAAAAAAAAAATAATAGATTTCTAGCATTCCATAATATTTATCTTTAAAATAAGAAATCGTATGACTCTTGTTCTTCCACATTTTCTTCCTAATAAATAACTTACAAATCAAAAAATAATTAAAATAATATTATTTAATTAATTATATATTTAATTTAGTCTAGGGGTGAAATGGTAATCCAACTTTTCATTTTTGGAGCTTCCCACTTACAATAATATATGATATAGGTCTTAGGGTAGAGGATAAAACGACATATTGTAGGCCTAAAATATTTAGTAAAAGACCCAAAACCTCCTAAATACTAACTGCTCAACTCCTCTACAATTTAGACCCACGATCTGTATGACTTATTACAAACCATCCTGGTAAACCGTAGAAAAGTACAAAAGCCTAATATTTTGGCTAACTTTTGAAGAAACTTGTCTACGGCCTTAGGACCTCCTATGGTTCGCAGACCCCAATCGTAGAAAAAAATTTTGACCTCAAAATATTACTAAATTTGGGACCTATCTATGAGACTCATCTAAGACTCGTAGATTATTTGATAAACCGTCTTGTTCACTAGTAGAAAAGTTCTAGAATTGTTTTTTTTTTCAAAAAATATTTTCTCCTTTACTACGAAACTGGTCTATGACCCATAAAAAATTCTACGAACCGTAGACTGGTCTCGTAGACCGGAACTAGCTAGTAGGATAAATCCCTGCAATCTTTTTCCCTTTTAAAAATCCAAGGTGTTACAGGATGACCATTGTCACTACCAACAAGTCATAAATGAGTTGAAGTCATTATAAGAAATCTCTGAAAGGAAAAAAATAAAACAATACAGTGAAAATGACCTAGAGGGTCATTACACTAACTATCCATGTTAGAATTACCAAAACCAATTAATTAGATGAATTTTCTGAATTTTAATTTATTGACTAACTTAATCATTTATTATAATACTTCACTTATTTCACATGACAAATATGAAATCAATATGTAGGGTTTCACATGAAAACTTACAAGTAATCATAGAGGGGTGTGAGACTTGGTTCCATCACTAATTATTATTTCACTAATTTGATTTATCATAATCTAATCTATTAGAAATATGTTATGTCATAATTGAATTGCATCTTTTAATAGATTAGAATGATATATCAAACTACAAAGATCATAATAATTATATCAAGATTAAGAGTATAAATACTTATAATAAAGTAGAAAAGTGTTTTTATTAATATTTAGAACATAAACAAACATCTTTTCTTGATTTGTTAGTATATATGAAATGTACTAGCACAAGAAGTTGAATTATGACCACTCCCATAATTTAGATCAAATTATATTTAATCTTGTTCCATAATAATAAAGTTATTTTTCCTACTTCATATTTAATTGTGAACATTAATTTATAACTTATGAGAACCGACCATTTGAATCTTTCGTGCATGAATTAGATAACTCCGTACATAAAAAGTATCTACTATATAAGTAATGAACATGCATGTTAACATAATAATTTATTCAAACAAAGACTTTGTTATAATAAATAAATGAAAATAGTCTTTACTTATATTCATTTAAATAAAATATCATAACTCAACAACATGATACATAGTATATTTCAACACAAACAACTACTACGACAAAGATATAATAGTGTCTCATTAGCAAAATGATGTCAATACTTTTCATAAGATGATCAGAGGTCCGTGATATTGGGTGTATAAGCATCTTGAAAGTCATCATTTTCTATCCCATATAGTAGAAAGGGATCGTCTAATCCTGCACATTTAGGGAAAATATATTCATCAATATAATATGGTAAATGACATTAGTTATGCAAAAATAAAATATGATATTTCAAATTCTTGTGACTCATTAAATTTTTCATTTTCTACAATAGTTATACATTGAGAAACTACCTTCTTTAGGTGAGAAAAGATCAAAATTTTCCATATTTGTAAAAATATTATCATGAGATATTTGATGATCCTCTTTTCCATTTGAATCCTCAAGTGTAGTCTTGTTTCCCTCTTTTGTACCGTCTATTTTCATAGGAGGGGCGACTTCGGGTAGGGAAAAGTTTGTAGTAATGCATATTCCTTCCTTGTCATTTTCACCTGCAAATTATATGAAGATTTAATATTAAAAATTAAATTAATGTAGCTAATAGTATTGATTATGTGAAAGAACTCAAACTAAATATCTACACATTAATTTTATAATTCTTGTGATCTATTCAATGCAATCATTAAACGGTGGTGAATATAATTCTTGTGATTCAGCTAGTGCAGTCATTAAGAGATTTTATGGTGAAAAATACCTTTATTTGGTATAAAATTGTATGTGACCATATATAGACTTAACATCATTGGCCACCATTTATTCCTAAAAATAAGTAGATTTTAACTTATATTCTAATAATTGTAGGTAAGTAAAAATTATAATCTCAGACATATTAGTATATAGTTTTGACAAATTACATTGGGAATGTTTATGATGGTAGGGGTGTGAGGTAGTACATATGAGGGCTATGAGATTGATTGTGAGATGTGTTGGAGAATGAATATTAGACAATTAGTATATAATATCAATAATATGATTGGATGTTGGGTATAAATAATTACCGTAGAATATCACTTATTTAACTTGTTTTTCCTAATTCCATAAGAGAAGTAGTTTTTCTTAGTTTTAATGTACTTATTTTCCTTTTAAAAAATATTTTTCACAAAGTTTGACCAACCAAACATGAAAATAATTAAATGTTCTTTTTTCAAACCAGACACACCCTAATTGCATAAATCTTGTGATTATCTCATGCATTTGTAATGAGTTGATTAAAATACCTGTTTCTAGTGTGAAATCAGCGGGAGTCGCAAACTCAACATTATTGGCCAAGTCTGCAATCATTTCTTTTTCTCCATAATTGTCTTCATAAGGAAGTCCTTCTCCATATGAGCATTCTCATTATTTTTTATTTCTAATGATTGTGAAATGGGGACTTGCTCCATATTTTCTGCAAAAATAAATGAAGTCAATGTATAAATATTATTTTATTATCTTACTTTATATGATATAATTTGGCTACACATGAAATTTAAGAAAAAATAAATACTTAAGAATTATGATCCAAATTTTCCTACAAATTATTACGTGATTATAAATTATTTCATCAAACATAAAATAAATTTTTTAAATTAAATTATTTCCAAATATTGAGATGCATCATTGTTTTTTGAAAAAACTGAAAATAGTATCTTGAATAAAATGGAACAAAGGAAATAATAACAATAATAATAATAATAATAATAATAATAATAATAATAATAATAATAATAATAATAATAACAATATACCATGGAACTAAAAACTTTTCTTTTGCATCAAAAGTTAATTACTAAAAACTAATATAGATGCAATCCCTAACTATATAATATGTGTAGCTTATTGAATATGTTTGTTAAGAGCATGCCTGATTGACTAAATTAAATACCTTCATTGTGTGAAACATTAATGGTCAATTCTTCATTCTTGGCCAAGGTTACGACCACATGATCATTGATTTCTCTGTGTACTTTATCCTTAGGAACAACATATTGGAGCTCCAAGTTTGCAGATCTTGTATTCTCTACTTCTTGAAATAATGGTGACATCAAGTGAAGGACATCTATCGAGACATTGGAGAAAGAAAGCTTGTCGAATTTTGATGGTCTTGAACATTCTTTTCCTTCATAAATAATGAGTCGTTGATAAAACAACAAAAGATAATGTTCGCACAATATGAATTTGGTGGACTATTAAATTCATTAATCATATATGATGGTAATAGTAATAAAATAAAAAACTTACAAAAAAGGATTAAGCTAGTGATACGATCACTTACCTACACTTTGTGAAGATTCAGAGTCTATCTCATTACTTTTGTTCAATTGAGCAAACACTTCATTTTCACCCTCTTCTACCTTGTCCATTTCCTGGTGGATTTAACATCATTATGGTAACTGTGATTGTCCAACTTTATGAGATTATTTTATGTGCCACAAGAATTTTAATAACTTACCACAAACTCGCTTGTTTCTTTGAGCTCCATCATTACACACATGAGTGCCACTTCATTTCCTAAATGTAGTTCACCATTGTTTTCTTTCTGCTCCATTGTTGTATGCTCTGAATTTGAAAATTCTTTTTTTCTTTTCTTGGAGGATGTTTTGGAGACCCAATCTTGATTTGATCCAAGATCATGATATAAGAATGATTGTATCAATAAAAAAACATATTTGTCAAATTATTAAACATCTTACCTTAATCTCTTTTATCATATTGGTTTCCGAATCGACTTCTACTTCTATTTTCTCATAACCATCTAAGATGTATCGACATACTTCCATAACAGATCGACATATGAAACTCTTTGTCATATGATGGTAAACCTACAACACAACAAAGTTTTTCTTTAGGTTACAATAATTATTAAAAAAATTAAATAGTGTACACTATTACCTTGCACTAACAAATTATTAACTATACTCTGCTAGGCAAATCCAATCAGATAAGTATGCTATACAAATGAAGCAACTAAAATAATTAT
Source organism: Solanum sitiens (assembly GCA_016801875.1). NCBI lineage: Eukaryota > Viridiplantae > Streptophyta > Magnoliopsida > Solanales > Solanaceae > Solanum > Solanum sitiens. The sequence continues at coordinate 2,182,294 of JABWTJ010000010.1, read as the reverse complement.
AATAGATAAAACTCCCTCATAATATAATGTAGAAACTATAATGGAACTGTCTAGAGAAACATCTCCTAAACCAAAATGTAGACAAATCATAGAAAAATTACTATTAAACTATCATTTAACTTTACATTTTATGAAATATTACATGTCATATTTTTAAGATTACAAAACTCATATTTATAGACTCGTACGTATACTTTAAACTACATGATAGTGTAAATAAGACATTATCCAAATGATAAATAAAACTTAAACTCACTGTCACAACTAGCTTAGTGATTGATTCACTATCTCTCATTTTCTTGACCTATCATTTTGTTAGTTCGACATCACTAATTTAAAAAATCAAGAAATACTAAAAAAAAAAAAAAATTTAAGTTATATGCAAGAAATAAGATAATAATTTTAGTTACCTTGTCACATTGACCATTAGGGCGCCTTCTCTTTTCACATGTCCAGCCGTTAAGAATATCCTGATATTTTTGATTAAGTATGAATGAATCAACTAAATCTTCTCCCTATAATTCGAGTCATAACAAAGTATTTGGAAGAGTTAACCTTTCTTGCTCATTAGCGCTGTTTATTGATCCTAATTATGATCAACCCTTTATATATTAATTTATATATAAGAAATCTAGAAAAATAAATGTACTAATTACCTTGTTTAATTTTACAGTATAAATATTAGTTTCACCTGCCAGAGGTACAATTGAAAAGCTAACAATAGACAGAGCTACGACCTCTGCATTAATCAATCCCCTCTTCCTCCCGGTGAGTTGATAGGGAGTTAATTCAGACTCATTCTGCAATAATAGAAAACTTTTAATCAAAATTTGTTTTCATACTTGATTGTGCTTTAAATAGACACTAATTTATAAACGATCATATCATATTTACTTTTTGTGACAAGAAAAGTACCTAATTTTTAGGATTACAGATTTTGTTTTGATTGCTGTATGCTTATAGATATCTTTTGAATGATTATATTTGATAAATTTTTATTTACATTGTTTGTATATATAAGTTAAACTCTTTTACATAATAAATGAAATAATAAAAGTTTTGATGATATAAAATAATTCACACTATATTATATCTGAATGTCCATATAAACAAAATGAGTTTCTACGTAAAAGATATATATACTCACAATATTATGACAATAATATGTGAAAATGACAATAAATATATCATCAATTCACATGATAAAAAGAAAAATAAAATTTAATGGTCATAATATCATTAACCAAAAACATATATGATATTAATACTTGAATAACTATTGTTTCCTCAATTGCTTGAGATATAAAAAACTTATTTCTTCAAGGTGATGTCGAATAGAAATTATGGGAGTTGTAACGTTTATTAATTAGACATTGAAATTAACATAAATTCTTCGTCATAAATACGATCAAGATGGGGTTAGATAATTTTTACAATTATTAAACCAGTTTAAAGAAAAATAATAAATTATTAAATTACAATATTAAAGCAAAGCTTATTAGATTAGCGGTTAGATTCTCGTAATTTTCGTCAATGTTGCAATTAAAATCTAACATACCAATCAAGAAACAAATAATATGTTATAATAATCATTTAGCAAAGACTATACAAAATAATAAAACACTTAACTAAAAATCAATCTTTTATCATCTTAGTGTTTATAAAATATATTATTAAAATCAATTTTTTGATAGATACGATAAAATGTGATTGTTTATAAGATAAAATTTAATACTAGCCATTATATATACGAAATTTAATCAGACTTTTTTTTATTAATAATGTGATTAATTGTCGTCTATATGACAAAAAATATTATACAAAAAACTTAATTTCTTCCCTTTTTTATCCTAAAGCCTATAGTTATTTCAATTAAAAAGAGAATAAAAATATTACCCATAATTCTATTTTTTTTCAAAAGACATCTAAATTTTATAAAATCTCATTTATTTTGTTAAAATCATATCAAAGAGTAAAATCTAAATAGACATAAATGTTATGATCAAATTTGTTAAACAAAATCTTGATACACAAATATTCCTCACAATAATAGAATTATTCCCAAACAAGAAAAAATATTTATATTTAAATATTACTCCAATGTCTAAAAATATATAGAATTCATGTGTTTTTGCTTATCCACAATGATGATCAAGATTTAACTAAGGAGTTAAAATCTACGCAAAAGATAATAAATTAAAGGGTAAAGCAAAAAGTAAGAGGAAGCTATAGAATGCTAAATTATATTTTCTTACTGATGTCTCCGCGCCATTCTCTCTTGGATGACTTGATACACTAGAGGGTAGTAACACCGAGTCACTAACATCTACTCTTTGATTTTCTTGAGCCTGTAAGGGATAAGGAGAAGTACAAAATAATTATCAAAGTTCTGTTCTGTAAAATTTTGACTTGTTTATAAATTATAGTAGAAAATAATTCATCAAATTTTATAACAACAAATTGTTACTATACATTCTCTTATTTTTTTCCAAGTGTGAATCAACTTTTCATTATTCCATATTTGTTAACTTGAACAACTAAGAAAATCATTTTATTTTTGTAAGAAAAGTTTTCTACTTCTATAAAATAAATGTTTTAAAAAACATTTCTCCAAAAGTAATTCATAAAAATTGCTATTCGAATTAAACATTTTGTGGATTCATTATAATTTTTATGCAAAATATTAAAAAAATTAGTATTGTAAAAAAACATACCGCTATTTGAATATTATTGACTGGGGAAACGTAAGGTATTATTTCATGACAATTGTTGATTTCAGAAGAAGAATCCATTTTTTTCTCTACAAGCAAGATAAAAGAGCAAAATTTACTCAAGAACACTGAGAAGAAATATATTTTGAAGGGTAAATGTAGAGCGATATTTATAGATAAAGTGTAAAGAAAAAATATCTAACAAATGACTGTGCAATTATGAGGATTAATTGATATTTACCTATTTTTAGTATGGAAACAATGTTTTTTCTATATTTGGTCAATTATTACTAACCAAATTTGAATATTTGTTTATAGTAATTTGGTTATTACTTAGATTCTAGTAATTGTTTCTCTAGATATCATGTAGTTACAATCCTTGTAACTAGAACTGTCAAATGGGCGGGTTGAGTTAAAATTGAAGATATTAAAATGGGTTGAAATAGAATTGGGTTGGGCTCTAATCTGTCCAAGTTTACTTTGGGATCAAATGAGCTTAAAATCAGGTTGGGTCTTCACCCGCTTAATCTTAATATTTTTAATATATTGTTATTTAAGATTTATAACCATAATTTGAATTTCAACTCAAGAAAAATTAAAAAAATAGAAGTTACGAAATTGATGGATAAATCCTAAAAGATGTAAAATAGATAGTAATTCATACCTTCAATATAGTAACATACATTACATCAATGAGAATAAAGAGTCTTAAGATGGATTGAAATTGTAACGACCCAACCCACCGAGTCGTGCTATCACCTACCCTAACACCTAAGTAGGAGAACCATCATATTCCAATAGTTAAATCATGCAAAAATTTAAAGAAAATCAAAGATAAATGAATTAACAAGCTTTGTAAATAAGAATATTTAAAACAATTTCGGGTTAACACTTGCAAAGAAATCATCACCCCCAAGGATCTAGTCTAAACAGGCACAAGACCTACTAAGAGTACACGTAGGACATAATAGTGGAAAGACACATCTCCCACTATATGGAAGGAAAATTAGAAGCTATTGGAGATTTTCTTCATCTTCACCTAACGAAACATCATTGGCCCAACATCCAAACTATGTCAAAAGGTATAACAAGATTAATATCGGTACAAAACCACACGTACGGGTAGGAATCATGGGTCAACCCACATTCCGACTAGCCACACACGACGTACCCTTGTCTTCCCTTCATCTTATGTAGACCTTGCTACATGGCTTCTATACTACAAACCACAAATTCCTTTCTTTCAATGTGGAATCTACCTAAGTATTTTCATTATGTACACCACCCTCACTTGTCACCCTTGCAACACACGGACAACCTTTTCTCTCACACATTTGCAACTGTTGAACCTTTGTCCCTTCTCTACTCGTTCAACAACAAGATACATAATGAGTTAAATCAACATAGAAGAAAAAACCACATCAATTATCACTTAAGAACAATGTACAACTTCACAGCGTTAGGATATAAAATTATGTCAAGTCGTTGGTTCTCTCATGGAACTCAAACCCAAACTATTAGTATATGGAACGTGGTACCCGATCTAACATTTATGCCAAAACGTGGCAACCAATCCCATATTTATGTCGTAACGCGACAACTGATCAATGCTTAGTGTGTCATAACGTAACACCCGATCCAATCTTCACGCCACAATCACAATCACAATGTATATTTGCACCTTCATACAATCAAGTCATGATTCATGGCCTACCTCATCCAATTATCCTCATATGCGATTTGTTGATCAATAATGCAACATTCGCAAACATACATGCATTATAACGAAGAAATTACTAACATACATAACACTAATATGAAATCACAACCATCATATAGAAGTATTCGTCAACTTATATCACTAAAATAATAACTCAGCCATACCTAACCCTAGTTCATCGTTTAAGGCTTCTTCTACGATTAAGGCATCTTTTACTCGGTGCACAAATGCCTACACATAATTCCTGCCATTGATTTACATTATGCTACACAGTGAGCACATATTAATAACTACTCAATTAATAAACCAAGCCTACCTAGGCGCCAAGCAGCTACACTGAGTTCTTGCCTTCGATTCTTATTCTCGGGCTCCGTGATAGTGATCTTGACTGAAAATCCACAATTTATCGATCTACCTACACTAGAAACCTCATGCTCCTTCCTTCCCAATCTTAGAGAAGCTTTTTGCGGGTTTCTAGGGTGGTTTACATCTAAATTAGGTATTTTAGAAGAATAAGAAAATAAGACTTTGTGTTATTTACATTCTGTCTCGCCTATCCCTGTCTAGAGCCAGCTTACCCCGCCATGGCGACACTCTCCTAGCGACATCTGGCCTGCCCTGGAGGGACAATAGTCTAGTATTTTCTTGAAGTTTCATATTTACTAAATAGCAAAGGTTCGGGTCGTTACAATAGATACCAATTTACCCATCATTCGTCCTCGAACGACCAGTGAACTTATCATCACTCGCCCTATTTTGAAATGCTTCTAAACTAACAATGGGGCCATTGAAAAACCGCAAAGAGCGGCGAATCTTCAATTTTAAGCACAGAGGTTTAAACTCACGAGACCAGTTAGGAAAAAGAGGCAACGCAAAGAGGAAGGAAACGCATTCCACTACACATCCTGGCCCCTCTAGGGTGGCATCCTTTCTGCTACAGTGTGGCCGATGTGGCTAGGGATCTCCTGCTCAAGTAGGGAATCGGAGACAGAAATGGTGGAAAAGGAAATATTTTTCCCAATTCTCCTAACCATTCAAAAAACTCTCCAAATCCTCTCGATCACTCTCCGCCGAACGTCAAAAACAAGGTAAATTATACTCTTTTCTTGTATACTTGATTAACAATGATTGCATGTTACTACTTATTCAAAATGAACTTAGGTTGCTAGTTTGATAGAAAAACGTAGAATGACATTTTCCTCATGTACCTAATGTCTCCACAACGTCCTGGGCATGAGGATTTCACAAAAAACACTATCAAATCGGTACAAAATAGTGTGGGATTGTTAAAGGGTCACTTGATAGAAAAATCACATTTGGGCACTTTTTAGGGGTGTATTTGTTAATATAATTGCTTTTTTAGGTTCTAGGTTACTTATTATACTCTGATGTGCTGAAATTCTATGAAAATGGAGATTTTTGTGATAAAGGGCGCCATGATCGTACCTAGTGTTTGTTCATTATCTCACTCTAGCGCAATTTTGGCCGTTGGGCGGGATATGGAAACCAGTGCATGCATCTGTTTAAGATAGAAAATTTCCCCTTTCCCTTTTAACAAGATTTTCCCTAATCCCTTGATGTTCTAATATGCTTATAAATATTTTGGCAGGATTTTCTAAATGGCTGGCATCAACGAGGAAAATTAGCTTTTTTCTGGTTTCCCAATGTTGCTAGTCGGGAACGATACGATGACCATTGGAACAGTTAATTATGTTGTGAGCGGGGTTTTCACTTGCTGAATTTGGATGAGAAAGTGTCTGCCTTTCATGCTCAGCTTATAAAGTTTGGCTGGGCCCCACTGACATAGGCTCCCCCTGCTGCTCTCTCTACTTGGGTGAGGGAGTTCTACGCTGTCATGCCTACTATTTGATTGGAAGACCCTCATCCGGTCATCCGTATTTATGGATTTGACATCCCCCTAAATGCCAAAGCTATCAATGAGGCATTAGAGGTGCCTGAGGTCTCAAAATGCAGAGTACGATGGATCTAGGCTAGATGAGAGACACCCTGAATGAGACTGCGTGCTAGGATCAGATCTACTGGGCTACCACAAATGGCATGACTAGTACGGACTGGTCACTGGATGCGAAGTGATGGCTACACTTGGTTACTAGAAGGATACACCCATTGGGCATTCGCATCGACGTGACATTTCATCGGGTCTTGGTGGTGGTCTGTGCTATATGAGGCATCAAGCTAAATGTGGGGGCACAAATTATCTCATAGTTGAAGATGTTCTATAGAGGCAACAAGAAACATTTCTTCCTATCGAGGTTGGAGACTACAGAATGCGAGCAGGCGGGAGTGCCAATTTTCAACACTGATGAGGTCTTCCCATAGATTCCCCCTTTCACCCTCTTTTGATTAGGCAGGGCTCTACTTTTTGGAGCAACAGGAGGAGGACGGACAAGACCAACATCAGTCAGGAGGCTGCAGAGTAAGATGATGAGGGAGAAATGTCACTCGTTCTACCTGATCCCAGCCCCCACTCTCAGGTGCATATGTGAAGGAGGATTTGTTTGCCGTCCGAAGAAGGTTGGGACACTCATTTCCTAACTATACTCCAACTCCATCCAGCACTGACCTGGAGTTTGAGATTCTCCACTGCTAGTTGCGTTGGGAAAGGAGGAAAGATTTGGCGAGGGATCATGTGATTGACCTAATGTGGAAGACTATTAAGGTCATTTTCTCTTCTGTTGCCTCTAACACGGAGATTCCCCGAATCGATCCAGAGGACTACGCAAAGTTCCCTATGGTGAATGATGTTTGGGCTCGCATGATACCCTCGGAAGACCTCGACTCTAATGTTGACACTCCCAGCCCCAGGGATCCTTATTGGACTTTTCATTCCTTTGGGCATATAATGAACGAAATTTTATTTAGTCTTATCATTTTCCTAAATTTTATAGCAAGTAGATGCTAGTCATCTAACTGTTATTTTCTGTTAATAATAACTACTAATGTTTTTATAACTTATTTCTCTATTGTTGAATACTGATTGAATTGTTGGGATTAGTTCGGATACATAGCTGAGTCTGTATTTGAGACTAAGAAAAATAGGAGAGATAATCTGAGATTTTCTCTTGCCATATTCCGTTTTGTCGGGAGGAATCCCGCACTGGCGGCCACACCTTGATGGGAAAGATTTCGCCCTGGCAACCCAGATGAGGCATAACCTACTTACAAATATTTTGGATTCTTTTCTTTTCTATATTTCTCAAGGGTTCCCAGCTATAACACATGCATTTTTAGAGTGATTCCTTTATCTAGGATAGTCGATGTCTACCCCGAGTCAATCTCAACAATACCGAATTCAACACATTCTCCTTAATTCAATCCTACAACCCACACATTCCCGAGATACACCCAAATACTCAAACAATTATTAGCCAAGTATAAGACACGTCCAAATTTTGCTTACAAATCACCTCGTAACTTGTCTAGACCCTTGCATTGAAATTAGTCATGAATTTCTTTCCACAACGAGTTTCAAGACCCTCACGCAATTATGATCTTGCAAAATTTCAACAACTTGACCAGCATATTGCACATATCAAGGCTCGGACGCGTTATTTAGTGCACATAATCGTATAATCCCATCCAAGAAAATACAACTTCCACATTTATAGTTAATTCAAACAACAGAACACGCATTCACAATCCCCAAGTTATAATTCACAGACAAGTCATGTTGTTAGTTAGTTAGCTCGATGGATGACCATTTCTAGTCATCAATGAAATCATGCGACCCTTATGGACAGATACTAATTGGAACCTTCTTAGTTCCAGTTTACCTTGCTTGTGTTCCTTCCGTCGCTACCACGACGTTCGATTTGCTTTGTTGAGATACCAATTTGAATCGTGAGATACCAATAGGACTCAACTCATGCCACAAGCGACACTTCACACGAAAAAAGAGAAAAAAGGTGGAACAACTTCATAAAATGCTTCCTATCTTCATGAGGATTAGATGTGGACGTCAACAAATCATTCCGCAAGAGTCTAGTCCACATTTTGCTCTTGTACTAGGATATTGGTAACCTGGTCTCTCATACCAATTTGTCAGACTCAACCCACTGAGTCGTGTGGGCACCTACTCTAACACCTAAGTAGGAGAACCCTCATATCCCAATAGTTAAATTATGCGGAAATTTAATGAAAAACAGAGATAAATGAATTAACAAGTTTTATAAATAAGAACTTTTATAACAATTTTGGGTTAAGACTTATAAAGTAATCAACACCCCCAAGGATCTAGTCTAAATAGGTACACGAGCTACTAAGAGTACATACAAGACATAATAATGGAAAGACACAGCTCTTACCATACGGAACAAAAATTAGAAGCTGGTACAAATTCTCTTTGTCTTCACCTAACAAACCATCACCGATCCTGCATCCAAAGTATGCCAAAAAGGCATAGCAAGAGTAGTATCAGTGTAAAACCACATGTACAGGCAGACATCATCGGTCAACTCGACGCCCACCACATAATATAAGAATTCAACGAGTAAGAACATGCAATAAAACTACTCTCTTCTTCACTTTTACCCTCTCTCTCTCTAAATACTTTATAATTACACTAGTACCCTTACTCCCCACATTCCGACTAACCATACACGACGTACCCTTGCTTTCTCTTCATCTTATCCAGACCCTACCACATGAAACCTTTTATCAAGGCTTCCCCACTACCAACCACAAATTCCTTTCTTTCACGGTGGAATCTACCTAAGTATTTTCATCATGTACACCACCCCCTCTTATCACCCTTGCAACACACGGATAACTTTTCTGTCACACATAAGCAACTCCTGAACCCTTGGACCTTTTCGGCTCATTCAACAACAAGATACATAACGAGTTAAATCAATATAATAAAACAAACAGACATAGTCATCATAATCTTTTAAACATTCATGATCAATACCACATCAATGATCACTTAAGAACAATGTACCACTTCACAATTTCAATATATACAATTATGTAAAGTCATTGGTTCTCCCAAGGTACCCAAACCCAAACTTTTAGCATATCAGAACGTGGTACTCGGCCCAATGTTTATGCTAAAATATGGTAACCAATCTCATATTTATGACGGAACATGGCAACTGATCCCAGATTAGTTGATCAACAAGCCACAATCACAATCACAATGTATATTTGGACATTCATATAATCAAGTCATGATTCATGGCCTACCTACTCTAATTATCCTCATATACGATTTGTGTAATCAATAATGCAACATTCACATATATACATGCATTATAACGAGGTAATTACTAAAATACATCAAACTAATATGTAATCAAAACCATCACATTGAAGTATTTGTCAAAAAATAACTAAAACAATAACTCGACGATACCTATTCCTAGTTCACCGCCTAAGGCTTGAAACTATGATTAAGTCATCTTTTACTCGGTGCACGAAGTCCTATGCATGATTCATACCATTGATTTACATTATTCTACGCAATGAGCACATATATATAACTACTCAATCAATAAACCTAGCCTACTTGGGTGCAAAGCAGCTGCACAGATCTTGCCTTTGGTTCTTGTTCCCGAGCTCTGTGACGGTGATCCTGATTATAAATCCACAATCACTCGATCTCCTTACTCTAGAAACCTTCTTCTCCTTTCTTCCCAAGCTTAGGGTAGCTTTTTTGGGAGTTTCTAGATTGATTTACGTCTAAATTAGGTATTTTAGAAAGAAGGAGAAAATAAGATTTCATGTTATTTACATTCCATCTTGCCTATGCTTATCTGGGTCCACCTTACGTCGTCGCCCTAGCGACATGTTGACCGCCCTAACGAGACAATGGCCAAGTTTATTTCTCAAAGTTTTTCTTTTCCTAAATAACAACGGTTCGGGTTGTTGCATAAATTGGAAATAAAATTTAGCTTAATTGACGAATATCTTTAAAAAGGGTTAGGACTTGATGGGTAGAGATTATACCTAATTCAAATTATCTTGAGTCTAATACTTAACATTATGGACGGGTTGCCTATAGCTGGGCTCATTCTTGACACCCCTACTTGTAACTACTTACCATTACGATCATTGAAAATAGGTTGATGAATTAATTATGAAATAAATATAACTTTTCTTCAATTAGAATTTTACATTCTTTACACTTTTACTTGTTTTATTTATTATTTTTCACCAATTCAACAATATTCAATCTGCCAATAATTGAACCTAATAAGAGTTGAATCAAGATGTGTGTGTTTTGCCTAATATAATTGTTTCTTGTACTATTTTACTTGTAAATAGTTTGGCACCCACATTGGGCTAGAGCAATTGTTTTGTGATTCAACTATTGTCGTATTTCTTGAATATATTTATATCTTAGAGTTAGAAGCAAATGGAAAACAATGATGATAAAATCATTGGGAAATAGACTAGGCAAAATGTGGTCAACAAATAGTAGTGGAAACATTACCTGAAAATGAGATAGTGAATTGTCACTACCCAAGACTACACCCTAGATATGACATGGTACTAAGAATCCGAGACACTCTAATCAAACCACATGACATAGCATGACACTAAGAAACACACATAACGAAATAAAGAGGTTAATCAAAATAAATCTCAAATGGAAATCTCAACATATCATGAAATCATAGTACAAAGATATAATTGCGGAAAAAGTAATATCTGACAACAAACCTCTACTGCATAATTAGTGACTAGGACAAGCCTAGGATCACTTGAATAATTTGAGAGATGAAATAATTCTTAATGACATTCAAGAAACATAAGTGAGGAAATGTCCCTGAACCATGAGGACTCACCAAATCTAAGAAAAGCTAATGAGATCCAATACTAACAATGGTTGAAACGATGTGTGTGTGAACATATACTATAAAACAATATAAGCACAAAAATATATGCGGCCAATACTCAAAATATACTGAATATGGAGAAAGATGCATAAACCTAACATGACAAATTTGGAAATAGTAATTTAATGATCATCAAAGTATAATATAAATATGATCATATGATTTTATGAAACATAGAACAAGACTATGCATTCTCCTTTAAATCATAATCATAACAATAACATAAGTCTTTTGTGTAAAACTTTACCTTTATTGAAGATAATATTTAACGACATAAACCATGTGAGTTATAACATGAAGTTTAGTGTACATCTCCTCACCGAAATGTCGTGATGGCCAGACAGGTTGCTTCAAGTGTGGTCAAGAGGGTCACTTCATGAGAGAGTACCCAAAGAATGAGAAAGGTGGTGGAAATCCGGGCAATAGATCTCAATCTTCATCAGCTGCTCCACCAGAAAAAGCTGCACCTAGAGGAGCCACTTCTGGTACTGGCAGAGGGGCAAACCACCTCTATGCAATCACTAGCCGCTAAGAGCAACAAAACTCGTTAGATGTTGTCACGGGTACGATAAAGGCTTTACTTTTGATGTTTATGCTTTGTTATACCCAAGAGCAAGTTTATCTTTTGTAACTCCTTATGTTGCAAATCAGTTTGAGATTCTCCTTGAGAAACTTTGTGAGCCTATCTGTGTTTCTACCCCTGTTTGAGAGTTTATTCTAGTGGAAAGTGTCACGCCCCGAGATACCCCTAAGATGCTTACACGGGACCTAGGATCACAAATGATCTGAAGCTAACCCTGCTGACATGATCATGCGCATACTAAAGATAATAAACTGAATGTGGAAGCTAAATCATAATTTAAAATGGAAAGATGGGGAATACCCATATACTATAACTAACATAAATAAAATACTGATGAGTTTAATACAAAGAAGTTATTAACTCAACACTAAGCTGAATCTAACTATGTCTGAAATAAGCCTCTAACTGACTAGAAATGTTGGGACAAGCCCTAGATAAGTCTAGCAAAAACTGAAATTAAATGACCAAAATACTGAAGTGAACTCATGACTTTGGTCCTCGGATAATGAGAACTCACCACTGATTCTGCTGAACTGGAGATCGGAAATCGATCTAATCGTGATCTGGATGTTGAGAACCTGAATCTACATCATGAGAAGATGTAGTGCACGTATGCGTCAGTATTTGAAAGGTACTGAGCATGTAGGATAGAGTAAAGCTGATATAAAAATATAACTGAATAAGCATAAAATCAAGTATAATATTTTAAACATGATATAGTGAATTCTGAGCTAACTGGATGAAATGAAAAAATTTATAACATGATGAGACTGAATACTATACTGATCTGTAAATATGGCCAATGCAATAGAGTCTGAATAAATTGTGGGAGCTACTAATAACTGATCATAAAACCACATGAGCTAAATGCGGAGTCCGATGTATATGCCCCATCGAAAGGACCCAATATACCTTGCATGAGGTATAAAGGCATGCTAGAGTGATGACAAAGCTGATGCCCACAGAGGGGACTTACGACCTACTTGGATAGTAGTTTTGGGACTATTTGGGTACGCTGAACCCTAGTCCAACTCGGTATTATGTTACTCCCAATGAATAAAGTGATTAAGACATTATGAATGAATTTTTGTAAATACTGGATAGCTCAAAACTTAACATGCAAACAGAGAATGCAACAATTAATCTGATAATTATGCATTAACAATTGAGGCATGTATATCTGAAGTAACTGAAATATCTAACCTAGCATGTGTAATTCAATAACTAAAGAAATACATAGCTAGGGTTCTGAAATTTCTACGATAAACTGAATAATAACTTTACAATCTGATTTGGAACATATATTTAACTAATTTGTTATGATCTGTTGTAACTATAGAAACCCTAGGTCTAATCATGACAAAAGAATCAAGAACTTATTGAAAACTAGGGATCTAAAGGGTGAAAGGAACCCACTAGTCAAATCCCACATGCCTGGTGATGAAATCCACGGAAAAATATTTAGATTTCAGGGCTAGAACTGATGGAACCTTGTTGCGTTCTTGAACTAGGGTTCTTGACCACTTTCTCCTTTCTTGCTTCTAATTTTCTAAGTTTTGATTTATGATTTTGATTTGGTTAAGTTCTTGTTATGTTTCTAGGCTTAAATTGACTAATATATGATAATTTAGGTCTTAAACGATGTATCTTAGGGGTTAAATGAAGTATAAAAAGACCAAAAGACCCCTGAGTTAATTTTTGTCGAACCAAAGGACGACCTGAACTGACGGGCCATTGTTTAATCGAAGGTCCATCATTTGGGTCAGTCGTTTGGGTCTGCTTGACAGGACTTCACTAAAATGGGCATAACTTTTTACTCGAAGGTTGAGTTTTAGAAAATTCAGTGGCTATGGAAAGATAATTCAATTATCTATCTTTTGATAAGTCATGGGATACCTGATTCATTTTGTTCTAAGAGTTATGACCATTTGAGTTGACCCAACAATATTTCCCTCTAACTAACTGCTAACCTTCACCTACGGACCGTAGACCTACGGACCGTAGATCAAATGATGGTCCGTGCTGGTCAATCGTGGTTCTTGTTAGAGGCTGGTGTAAATGGGGTCTTGATCCACAGACACAGACTATGGACCATAGGATTGTCCGTGGGTCGAGACATAGCCAATTTTTTTGAACTGAGTTTTGGGAGAGTTTTAATGGAAAACAATGGATGCGCAGTACGGGCCATAGATCGGACTACGGTCCATCGATAGTGACTTCGATTGCACCTGCAGATTTATGAAAAGTTGATTTTTGGTCTATTTTGGATACGGGGTGTTACATTATCTTCCCCTTGGGAACATTCGTCCTCGAATGAAGACTAACTAGCTGAAATAGAGGGAGAGAGCTGCAATCCCTACTACTAAACACGGAGGACTGAGTTTTTGACTGAATTAAGTTCCAATAACAAGCAAATACACTAAAAATACAAGTACAAACTGAGGGAACATGATTCTAAGGTTGAATTCACGCATGCATGACTGAGAAACTGAAGAGGAACTATTACCTCAAGCTAGAGTCTAATCGGAAGGAAAGAGGTGAGGATACTTGGCTTTCATGGCTCCTTCAGCTTCCAAGTAGCTCCCTCTACGGACTGATTCCTCCACAGAACCTTGACTGAAGCGACTTCTTTATTTCTCAACCTTCTAACCTGACAGTCGAGAATCTCAATTGGTACATCCTCATAATAAAGATAATCTTTCACCGCCACACTCTCTAATGACACCACAGAGGCTGGATCACCCACGCACTTCTTCAACAGTGAAATATGGAAGAGTGGATGCATTGCTGCTAGTTCTTCTGGCAACTCTAACTCATATGACACCTTGGCAACCCTTTTCAAGATCTTGTAAGGCCTACATATCTAGGACTAAGCTTCCCTTTCTTATCAAATCTCATCACCCCTTTCATAGGTGACACTTTCAAGAAAACTCAATCATCAACATGGAACTCTAATTCCTTTCTCCTTGCATCTGCATAAGATTTCTGACGAGTCTGGGTTGTCTTAAGTCTATCTCTAATGAGCTGCACTTTGTCCATAGCGAAGGACGAAATCTAGCCCAATTAAAGTTAATTCACCTACTTCAAACCAACCAAAAGGAGATCTACATCTACGCCCATACAATGCCTCATAAGGGGCCATATAAATACTGGAATGGTAGCTATTGTTGTAGGCGAACTCAATAAGAGGAAGGTGATCATCCCAACTACCCTTGAAATCGATCACACAAGCTCTCAACATATCCTCTAGGGTCTGAATTGTACGCTCTGCCTGTCCATCCGTTTGCGGATGAAATGTTGTACTAAGGTTAACCTGAGTACCAAAACCCTTCTGAAATCACTTCCAGAAATGAGAGGTAAACTGAGGACCTTTATCTGAGATGATAGACAAAGTAACCCCATGCAACGTCACAATTTCATTAATGTAAAGCTTGGTATAGTCCTCTGCCGAATCTGTAGTCTTGACTTCCAAAAAGCGAGAATACTTGGTCATCCTATCAACTATCACCCAAATGGAGTCATGATGTTTACGAGTACGAGGTAAACCTGTGATGAAATCCATATTGAGCACTTCACACTTCCAAGTAGGAATGACGATCTCTTGAGTCATACCCCTTGGTTTCTGATGTTCTACCTTAACTTGCTAGCAGTTGGGGCACTTACTCACAAAATCTGCTATACCCTTCTTAATGACATTCCACCAATAGACTTCTGCAGATTGTGGTACATCTTAGTGGAATATGGATGAATAGAATATCTGGAGTTATGGGCTTCTGCATGAATATGCTGTCTCAACTCGCCCACATCAGGAACACACAATCTACCCTGGTAGCGAAGTACACCATCTCCCCCTTTGGAGAAAACCTTCACTCTCTAATTATGGACTGCACCCTTAAGTTCAAGCAAGATTGGATCACTGTCTTGCTTTTCCTTAACCTCTACTACCAAAGAAGATTTTGCCCCATTCTGAACTGTTACACCACTGTCTGATATGCTCATAAGGGGAACTCCCATGCGAGAAAGCATATGAACATCCTTCACTAGATCCTTCCTTTTTTTCTCAACATGGGCTACACTACCCATAAATAATCTACTAAGAGAATCTGCTACTACATTCGTCTTACCAGGATGGTAATGCACACTCATATCATAATCCTTAAGGAACTTAATCCATCTCCTCTGGCGAAGATTCAACTCTTTTTGGGTGAACACATATTGAAGGCTCTTATGGTCAGTGGACACATGTACATGAACACCATACAAGTAGTGTCTCCATATCTTGAGTGCAAACACCACTGCTTCAAGCTCGAGGTCATGAGTTGGATAGTTCTTTTCATGAACCTTAAGTTTTCTAGAAGCATAACACACAACCTAGGCCAACTCTAGATGCATCACAATAGATCACATAACCATATGAACCCTCTGGTAGAGTCAAGATAGGAGCTTTAGTCAATCTAATTTTTAATTCTGCAAAGCTTTTCTCAGAATCACCTGACCATTGAAACTTGACCATCTTTTGAGTCAACCTAGTCAATGGTGAGGCTATGGATGAAAATCCTTCCATGAACCTTCAATAATAACCCGCTAGACCTAAGAAACTTCTGATATCTGTAGTAGAGGTAGGTCTGGGCCATTGTTTCACTACTTTCATTTTCTGCAAATCTACTCGAATCCCCTTACTATATACAATGTGACCAAGAAAAGCAACAAACTACAACCAGAACTCACATTTGCTAAACTTAGCAAATAACTGGCGATCCTTGAGAGTCTGTAGAACAACTCTCAAATGACTCGCATGTTCTTCCTCATTCCTAGAGTAAATGAGGATATCATCAATGAATATGATAACGAACAAGTCTAAGTACTTTTGAACACTCTATTCATCGAATCCATGAAAGCTGCAAGAGCATTGGTTAGTCAAAACGACATAACTACAAATTTATAATGACCATACTGAGTTCTGAAGGATGTCTTCTGAATGACGCTATCTTTTACTCTAAGCTAATTATAATCCGATCTGAGGTCTATCTTTGAGAAATGCCTAGCACCCTAAAGTTGGTCAAACAAGTCATCAATCCTGGAGATGGGATACTTATTCTTGATTGTGACGTTGTTCAACTATCTATAGTCAATGCACATTCTGAGAGAACCATCTTTCTTCTTTACGAACAACACTAGTGCACCGTATGGTGAAATGCTAGGTCTGATGAAGCCATTATCTAGAAGGTATTTCAACTACTCTTTCAATTCCTTAAGCTTTGCTAGAGCTATTCTGTAAAGAGGAATATAAATAGGTTGGGCATCTGGAAGAAGATCAATTCCAAAGTCGATTTCTCTTTCAGGAGGGACTTCGAGAAGATCTTCTGGAAACTCACTGACTACTGGAACTGACTCAAGAGTTGGGGTTTCAGAGCTAGAATCCTTAACCCAAACTAAATGATAGAGATAACCCTTAGAGATCATCTTTCTGGCCTTGAGATAATAAATGAATCGTCCCATAGGCGCTAAAATACTACCCTTCCATTCTAAGATTGGTTCGTTTGGAAACTGAAAATGAACAATACTAGTTCTATAATAGACTGAGTCATAATAGGATTGTAACCAATCCATGCCTAGAATGACATCGAATTTTACCATTTCTAACTGTACAAGATCTGCTGAGGTGACTTTCTAAGAGACTGTGAAAGTGTCACGACCGGAATCTAGACCCCAGACGAGACCGGCGTCGTTGACCTCTCAAAGGTCGCAGACAAGCCTACATACGTCATCCTTACTTCATCTAGGTTAATTTTAGCGGAAAATTTGAACTTTTTGTTCTTTAACATGCATGTATATCATTCTACTTAAATTCATATACATTCACAATCAACCATCTAACATTAAGATCATCAACTGAAAGAAATAGTTCAATACTGCATTAAGTGTATACTTGCCAAAATGGCACCAATACTATGTCTGAAATAAAATAGGAAAGAAAAGCAAGCGGAACATGCTCCACTAACTCAATCCTATATCTAAGCTAGAGTAAAATGGGCAAGCGTCCTCGAATGCATGAGGGCCTACCAAGTCCGGATGAATGCTCCACGTCCGGATAGCTTCAGTTTTGATCTGTAAGCTCTAACGTCCACCTGTGCCTGCACCTAAAATGTAGAGTTGTATGGGATTAGTACACACTTGTACTAAGTATGGGTATATGCAAGCACACACCAAGGACATGCATGAGTAAGAATAGCTCTTGCCTAACAACACGATTTATGGAAAGTCAAGTCAGTGGACTTGCCAAATTGGGATTAGGAAAGTTAGGGGACTTGCCAAATTTGAATTAGGAAAGTCATACCATGAGAGTAACATGCATCATCATACGTATCATATTGCACACATCACATAACATCTTACACATAGCACATAACATATTGCATATAGCACATAACATATTGCATATCGTTCATTCATATGCCATGAGACCTTGGAATCATGGACTTAACATTAATACTTCCCAAAATGAGGGCTCAACATATGGGACCTCAACTAGGAAGCCTTCTTTAGCAAACACAGATTATGCTTCATTCATTCATAAGTACTTCATTTCATTCATTCATAGGCTAGTGTAAACACCAGCCATACCTAGGATGTAATTTAAGAATTTCATTGGGTTCGCTGTGCAATGACCAAGAATGACCTAGTGTCATTACTTAGGTCTATCTCACCTCTTGATTATCCTATCCTAACACCTTTGGTATCATTCATTTCATTATGTGCATCATTTGAGGCTGGCCTCATTCATTCATTGGGAACTTTAACTTTAACCAACATAGATCATGTGAGCATCATGAAATCCAGTGTCTGCCCCACACCGAAAAGAGGTGGAATCAGCAGCCAAAGTGACCCAAAACATGCTAGCGTATATATGGGATTGAACCCTGCTAGATCCCTATATTGGCAGTATAGGTTCAAAGACTAGGAGATATAAGGAGACCCATACCCGGCATGCCGAACAGTCTCATGAGAGTTACGTGAACCTCCGTCTTTCCTGAAAGAAGGCATTACAGCTCATAGCTAGCCTATCGGTGCTCAGTATAAAGTTCCATTACATTCAACTCATACGTCATGGAAGCCGGCTTCTAGTATGAGGACATCATAGCTCAATAGATGATTTGTCATTTCATCATTAGTATTGAGTATACATTAATCTCAATACTTTCATTAGAGTGTTCATAGAGACTGGTCTCTTTAATAACTACAACTCTCATAGGTGAGTACGTTTTGGTAACATTTACTTAGGCTCATTTGAGATTGCTCTCATCTTTCACATTAGCCTCTTATCATGTTATCACCACATTCATTAACTTAAGCACATTTGCTCTTCATAATTACTCACCCCTTTTTACGTGAATGTTCATTTCATCATATGCCAATGCACTTAGCCATTTAGTGTGTGTCACTCTCTTACTTAACCCTTCTAGGGTTTCATCATTTCATTACATACATCTTAGGTTCACTTACTTTTAAACGTATGCTAGACGTATGAGTCTAAACATACAAGCCATGAGTCTTCATTCGTAGTTCATTTAAGTGATTCATATCTACCTAAGATTATGTGGTACAAGACTTATGCATCTCGTATGTATGCCAAGATCTCGATTTCGATCTATGTAGGCAGCATTATTTTGAACATTTATTCACGTATGACTTATGTATCAATACAGAATTGGGGAAGGGAACCCGATTTCGAATCCCTTGGGTAACACTTACATTTTTAATCATTTTTAACTTAGTCCACTCGGCTTGGGGACCCGAGATCGAGCCCCAACGCCTACACTCCTTTTTCCTTAATTTCTTTCTTTATTTTTTTCATTTGTTTGGGACCGAGAGGATGTGGGATCAACCCCCCACAACCTCATTCTCTTTTGTTTTCCTTTTTCCTTAATCTTCTTCGTTTTGACCGAGAGGGTGTGGGATCGAACCCCCACAGCCCCACTTTATTTTTCTGCTTAATTTCCTTCATTCAGCCTATAGGTCGTGGGTTCGATTCCCACATGCCTCAACTTTTATTTTTCTTTTAATTTTTCTTTAAGTCTGACCGAGAGGTTGTGGGTTCGAACCCCACTCCTCTCATTTCTTTATTTCCATTTTAGTTTAGGGGAATCGGCTAAGGGCACTCCGATTCGAATCTCGTGTGCCTCACTCGTTTTTGCTTTAATTAATTATAATAAGCCTTAATGAAATTTATCAATTTTCGGTCAAGGGCAACCAAGTTCGATTCCCCTTAACCCCATTTCTTCATTTACATTTTTGGTGCTTTTCACGTGTGAGGTCTCAGGTTCAATCCCTAGTAACCTCACCTACTTTTCATTCATTTAAGATTTCATATTGTTATCCTTGTTTTGGCCGAAACTAAACTTACACAATGCTGGAAATTTGGTCATGATTTTCAGCTCCTTTTCATCAACATTTACACTTTAGTTCTTAGGACATTTCGTGGAACATTTAGTGCATTATTAGGTGTAGTTTCGTAGTTACATTTAGCCAAGAGTTTCTCACTCAAATCAGCAACTTCACATCCCCTATGAACATCACGTTATATACAAGTTTTTGCACATAAAATACAAGGATTAAGCACGCCATTCCCAAGCTTCTATCCGTGACCAATGTCACGGCTACACATTGCACACACATAAACACATAGTTTCGGACAACATGCTTAGTATTCACATATCTCCGAACATACATACATGTACGTAATCATCACAAAAACACATTACATCCCTAATTTCTACCAGAAAACATACCTAACCTACAATTCGATGGGAGCTATTGACAGGGACATGCAACATGGAACAACCCTAGTTTTCAGAATATATTTTTCTGAGTCCTAAGGGTCTCTTGGGAAAGGGACCAAGAGTAAGAAAACCCATACCTTGTTTTGATGTTCAAACCTTGAACTTTCTGCACAAAGACCTCCTCCAAACTCACGTCCAAATCCAAAAAGCTTCAACACCAAACTTCGACGAAAAAATCCCTCCTTTTTGCCAAACGTTTTTGGTTATGTTTTTTATATATTACCCTTGCCTGGAAAAGACCATTTTACCCCTAGACCCTCCAAATGTAAGGTTACCCCTTTCAAGTCTGGTTTGGACACACTCGGGTGTAAAGTCGTATTCGG
This sequence comes from Solanum sitiens, assembly GCA_016801875.1. Classification (NCBI taxonomy): domain Eukaryota; kingdom Viridiplantae; phylum Streptophyta; class Magnoliopsida; order Solanales; family Solanaceae; genus Solanum; species Solanum sitiens. The sequence goes on along the minus strand of JABWTJ010000010.1, from coordinate 2,161,257 downwards.
GGTCCTAACCTTGCTCAACCTGGTCCCACCTAGCTCAACCAACTCACCAAGTGGGTTAGCTAGGGGAGTGCATAAGCCCGGGGACCCGGTTCCTCACGCATTGAGCCGGGGGACCTTTGCCCCCACACCTTGCCGGGGAGCCTCACCCTCACGGGTTGAGTGCATCCGGTGAGGTGTGGTCCATGCGGGTACCCCTAGGGTGCTAGGGTGGCTGGTTCTAGGGTCCTTAATACGTTACTTAGCATATTTGATTTCGGGTTGTTACATTATCCCCCCCTTAGGAACATTCGTCCCCGAATGATACTACTAACTATCTAGCGTAATGCCAGTCAGATCATAACATAATTACTATTCACAAACAAGCAATAGCAATAAAGAATGGAGAGATAAGGAAACTAGACTTAAGAGTAGGAAGTCTAACCTCAATGGATGAAAAGATGAGGGTAGCGGGATCTCATATCGGCCTTGGACTCCCACGTAGCACCCTCAACAAGATAATTCCTCCACAATACCTTTACTGTGGCAATCTCCTTGTTCCTTAGCCGCTTGATCTGTCTGTCCACAATTTCAGCAGGTACCTCCTCATAGGACAAGTCTCCATCGACCCCCAACCCTTCAACAGGTAGAATTGATGTTGGATCACCTAGGCACTTCTTTAACATAGAGACATGAAAGACTGGATGAACAGAAGCTAGCTCCGCAGGCAATGCCAACTCAAAGGCAACCTCACCCACACGCTGTAGGATCTCATATGGCCCAACATACCTCGGACTCAACTTCCCCTTACTACCAAACATCATCACCCCCTTCATAGGCGATATCTTCAAATATACCTAGTCACCAACATCAAACTCTAAGGGCCGTTTCCTATTTTCTGCATAAGACTTCTGCCGACTGTAAGCAGTAGCCAACCTGTCCCTAATCACCCTGACCTTCTCTAAGGTCTCATGAATGATCTCTAGACCCAAAATAGATGACTCTCCAACCTCGAACCACCCAACTGGAGACCTACACCTCCTACCTAACAGTCCCTCAAACGGTGCCATCCTAATGCTGGAGTGATAGCTATTATTATACGAGAACTCTATCAAAGACAGATGGTCGTCCCAACTACCCCTGAAGTCAATCACACACGCCCTCAACATGTCCACCAATGTCTGAATGGTGCGCTCTGCTTGCCCATAAGTCTGAGGATGAAAGGCAGTACTAAGCTTCACCTGCGTGCCTAAGCTCTTCTCGAAGGATCTCCAGAAATGTGAAGTGAACTGAGCTCCTCTATCTGAAATGATAGACGAAGGAATCCCATCATGTAGAGTCTAACATAATCCTCGGCTCTGTAAGTAGACTTCACAGGGATAAAGTGGGCAGACTTAGTCATCCTGTCCACAATAACCCATATGGAGTCATGCTGTCTCCTAGTCTTCGGAAGACCAACCACGAAGTCCATATTAATGGCCTTCCATTTCCAAGTCGGAACCTCAATAATCTGCGTAAGACCGCCAGGCTTAACATGTTCTGCCTTAACCTGCTGAAAATTAGGACACTTGGCCATATATTCTGCAATGTCCTTCTTCATGTCATCCCACCAATAGATCTGCTTAAGATCATGATACATCTTGGTGGAACCTGGATGTATGGAATATCTGGAACCATGGGCCTCTGCAATGATTCAGGTCTGCAAATCATCCACATCTGGTACACATAGCCTGTCCTGGTACCTAAGTATACCGTCACCTCCCAGAGCAAAAGACTCATTCATCTTAACCAACACTGAGTCCTTCAGCGCCATCAACACAGGATCAAGATGAGGACCCTTATTGACTTCAACTACTAAGGATGATTCAGAACTAGGATGAACTAAAACACCCCCACTAGTAGAGTCAACTAACCGTACACCCAGTCTGGCCAATCTGTGTACATCTTTCACAAACTCCTTTGTCTCATCCTCAACGTGGGCCGTACTTTCCATGCTCATCCTGCTCAAAGCATCAGCTATAACATTATCCTTACCTGGATGGTAGTGGACGTTCATGTCATAGTCCTTCAATAGATCCAACCATCTCCGCTGATGTAGATTCAACTCTCTCTGTATGAATATGTATTGGAGACTCTTGTGGTCTGTGAACACATCCACATGCACTCCATACAAGTAGTGCCTCCACAGCTTCAGTGCAAACGCCACAGTTGCCAACTCCAGGTCATGAGTGGGATAATTCTTCTCATCACCTTGAGCTGTCTGGATACATAAGCTATCACCTTACCACCCTGCATAAGAACATAACCTAAACCAACCCTAGATGCATCACAGTAAACAGTGTAATTCTCACCACACTTAGGCAAAGTAAGCACCGGGGCTGAAGTGAGTCTGTCCTTGAGCTACTGGAATCTCTTCTCACAAGTCTCCGTCCATTCAAACTTGGCCTTCTTCTTAGTCAAAGCTGTCAGTAGGGCAGCAATGGAAGAAATACCCTCCACGAACCTGCGGTAATAACAAGCCAATCCCAGAAAGCTACGGATATCAGTGGGAGTAAGAGGTTTTGGCCAGTTCTTAACAGCCTCAGTCTTCCTGGGGTCTACCTCCACACCTTGATCGGACACAACATGACCCAGGAAGGTTACTGATCTTAGCCAGAATTCACACTTGCTGAATTTGGCATACAACTGATGTTGTCTAAGTACCTTCAAGGTTAGTCTCAAAGGTTGTTCATGCTCTTCCTTGGTCTTAGAGTAGATGAGAATGTCATCAATGAATACTATGACGAAACAGTCAAGGTATTCACGAAGACCCTGTTCATGAGATCCATAAATGTAGCAGGTGCATTCGTGAGACCAAATGACATAATTAGGAACTCATAGTGACCATACAAAAGGCTGTCTTTGGGATATCTCCATCCCTAACCCTAAGCTGATGGTACCCTGAACGAAGATCAATCTTCGAGAAGAAACTAGACCCTTGGAGTTGGTCAAACAAGTCATCTATTCTGGGAAGTGGATACTTATTCTTGATAGTCACTTTGTTGAGATGCCGATAATCGATACACATTCTAAGGGTCCCATCTTTCTTTTTTACAAACAACACTGGAGTGCCCCAAGGGGATATGCTCGGTTGAATGAAACCCTTATCAGTAAGATCTTTTAATTGCATCTTCAACTCTTCGAGTTCAGCTGGAGCCATTCGGTAAGGAGGAATTGAAATTGGTTTATTATCGGGTTCTATATCGATACCAAAGTCAATCCCTCGAGGGGGAGGAACTCCAGGCAAATCATTAGGAAATACATCTTGGAACTCATTCACTACAGGCACTAAGTCTATGGAAGGAATGTCATGATCTAAATCATTAACACTCACAAGATGACATAACAACCCCTTGGACATCATTTTATTGGCCTTAAGATTCGAAATCAAGGGATTAGGACGACTCGAGTTGTACCCCTCCCAGACTATTTCTTCTTCATTAGGGAAACGAAATCTCACAACCCTACTACGAAAATCCATACAAGCATAACAACTATGAAGCCAGTCCATGCCAAGAATAACATCAAAATCATGCATGGGTAACTCAACCAAGTCTGCACACATAGTCTTACCACATACAACTATTGGGCAATCCAGCATTTATGAGGTAATCCATACCTAAGTCATCTCATTGAACTAGGAAGCAGCCAACTTAGCCTTCTCCTCTTCATCAATACTCATAGCAGTCTTTAGAACCTACCATGCACTCACCTCCATGCGAACAACCACTCTTACCAAACATCTTTCGTTCATGCTGGGCATTTCTATCTCTGCCCCTTCTTGTGAAAGCCAGATCTTGAGTCTGGTTCCTTAGACCACTTGGCCATCCTAATTCTTGTGTGTATTATTCTACGCGTGCAACATAAGAAGGAAGTTAGATACTTATAATGACACAAAGTGTCAAAGCTCTAGATAGCACGATAAAGAGTAGAAGAAGTAAAATTTTCCTACGCATCATGCAGTCTCTAATTTAGGATAGTGGTGCACTTCACTACCATGACTTAGAAACTACTCAATGTGGTTGATGTGAACTCATTATTCTCGGAATTTAATCTAGTACTCTGATACCAACTTTGTCACGACCGGAATCTAGACCCCAAACGAGACCGGCGTCGTTGACCTCTCAGAGGTCGCAGACAAGCCTACATACGTCATCCTTACTTCATCTAGGTTAATTTTAGCAGAAAATTTGAACTTTTTATTCTTTAACATGCATGTATATCATTCTACTTAAATTCATATACGTTCACAATCAACTATCTAACATTAAGATCATCAACTGAAAGAAATAGTTCAATACTGCATTAAGTGTATACTTACCAAAATGGCACCAATACAATGTCTGAAATAAAATGGGAAAGAAATGCTACTGGAACATACTCTACTAACTCAATCCTATATCTAAGCTAGAGTAAAATGGGCAAGCGTCCTCGAATGCATGAGGGCCTGCCAAGTCCGGATGAATGCTCCACGTCCGGATATCTTCAGCGTCGATATGTAAGCTCTAACGTCCACCTGTGCCTGCACCTAAAATGTAGAGTTGTATGGGATTAGTACACACTTGTACTAAGTATGGGTATATGCAAGCACACACCAAGGACATGCATGAGTAAGAATAGATCTTTCCTAACAACATGATTTATGGAAAGTCAAGTCAGTGGACTTGCCAAATTGGGATTAGAGAAGTCAGGGGACTTGCCAAATTTGAATTAGGAAAGTCATGCCATGAGAGTAAGATGCATCATCATACGTATCATATTGCACACAGCACAAAACATCTTATACATAGCACATAACATATTGCATATAGCACATAACATATTGCATATAGCACATAACATCTTTCATATCGTTCGTTCATATGACATGAGACCTTGGAATCATGGACTTAACATTAAGACTTCCCAAAATGAGGGCTCAACATATGGGACCTCAACTAGGGAGCCTTCTTTAGCAAACACAGAGTCTGCTTTATTCATTCATACGTACTTCATTTCATTCATTCATAGGCTAGTGTAAACACCAGCCATACCTAGGATGTAGTTTAAGACTTTCATCGGGTTCGTTGTGCAATGACCAAGAATGACCTAGTGTCATTACTTAAGTCTAGGTCACCTCTTGATTATCCTATCCTAACACCTTTGGTATCATTCATTTTATTATATGCATCATTTGAGGCTGGCCTCATTCATTCATTGGGAACTTTAACTTTAACCGATATAGATCATGTGAGCATCATGAAATCCAGTGTCTGCCCCACACCGAAAATAGGTGGAATCACCGGCCAAAGTGACCCAAAACATGCTAGCATATATATGGGATTGAACCCTGCTAGATCCCTATATTGGCAGTATAGGTTCAAAGACTAGGAGATATAAGGAGACCCATACCCGGCATGCCGGATAGTCTCATCTCATGAGAGTTATGTGAACCTCCGCCCTTCCCGAAAGAAGGCATCACCGCTCATAGCTAGCCTATCGGTGCTCAGTATAAAGTTCCATTACATTCAACTCATACGTCATGGAAGCTGGCTACTAGTATGAGGACATCATAGCTCAATAGATGATTTGTCATATCATCTTTAGTATTAAGTATACATTAATCTCAATACTTTCATTAGAGTGTTCATAGAGACTGGTCTCTTCAATAACTTCAACTCTCGTAGGTGAGTACGTTTTGGTAACATTTACTTAGGCTCATTTGAGATTGCTCTCATCTTTCACATTATCCTCTTATCATGTTGTCACCACATTCATTAGCTTTAGCACATTTGCTCTTCATAATTACTCACCCATTTTTACGTGAATGTTCATTTCATCATATGCCAATGCACTTGGCCATTTAGTGTGTTTCACACTCTTACTTAACCCTTCTAGGGTTTCATCATTTCATTACATACATCTTAGGTTCACTTACTTTTAAACGTATGCTAGACGTATGAGTCTAAACATACAAGCCATGAGTCTTCATTCATAGTTCATTTAAGTGATTCAAATCTACCTAAGATTATGTGGTACAAGACTTATGCATCTTGTATGTATGCCATGATCTCAATTTCGATCTATGTAGGCAGCATTATTTTGAACATTTATTCACGTATGACTTATGTATCAATACGGAATTGGGCAAGAGAACCCAATTTTGAATCCCTTGGGTAACACTTACATTTTTAATCATTTTTGCTTTAGTCCACTCGGCTTGGGGACCCGAGATCGAGCCCCAACGCCTACACTCCTTTTTCCTTAATTTCTTTCTTTATTTTTTCATTCGTTTGTGACCGAGAGGATGTGGAATCAAACCCCCTCAACCTCATTCTCTTTTGTTTTCCTTTTTCCTTAATCTTCTTTGTTTTGACCGAGAGGGTGTGGGATCGAACCCTCACAGCCCCACTTTATTTTTCTGGTTAATTTCCTTCATTCAGCCTAGAGGTCGTGGGTTCGATTCCCACACGCCTCTACTTTTATTTTTCTTTTAGTTTTTCTTTAAGTGTGACCGACAGTTTGTGGGTTCGAACCCCACTCCTCTCATTTCTTTATTTCCGTTTTAGTTTAGGGGAATCGGCTAAGGGCACTCGGGTTCAAATCCCGTGTGCCTCACTCATTTTTGCTTTAAGCCTTAATGAAATTTATCAATTTTCGGTCAAGGGCACCCAAGTTCGATTCCCCTTAACCCCATTTCTTCATTTACGTTTTTGGTGCTTTTCACGTGTGAGGTATCGGGTTCAATCCCTAGTAACCTCACCTATTTTCATTCATTTATGATTTCATATTGCTATCCTTGTTTTGGCCGAAACTAAGCTTACACAATGCTGGAAATGTGGTCATGATTTTCATCTCCTTTTTATCAACATTTACACGTTAGTTCTTAGGACATTTCGTAGAACATTTAGTGCATTATTAGGTGTAGTTTCGTAGTTACATTTAGCCAAGAGTTTCTCACTCAAATCAGAAACTTCACACCCCGTATGAACATCACGTTATATACAAGTTTTTGCACATAAAATACAAGGATTAAACATGTCATTCCCAAGCTTCAATCCGTGACCAATCTCACGGCACACATTGCACACACATAAACACAGTTTCGGACAACATGATTAATATTCACATAACTCCGAACATACATACATGAACGTAATCATCACGAAAACACATTACATCCCTAATTTCTACCAGCAAACATACCCAACCTACAATTCGATAGGAGCTAGTGAGAGGGACATGCAACGGGGAACAACCCTAGCTTTCGGAATAGATTCGTCTGAGTCTTAAGGGTCTCTTGGGAAAGGGACCAAGAGTAAGAAAACCCATACATTGTTTTGACGTTCAAACCTTGAACTTGCTGCTCAAAGACCTTCTCTAAACTCACGTCCAAATCCGAAAGCTTCAACACCAAACTTCGACGGAAAAATCCCGATTTGCCTAACATTTTTTGTTATGTTTTGTATATGTTTTTAACGTGAAAGTTCTTCAAGTGTGAAGAACGTTTAGTTGTTAATCAGTTTTTGTGTTTTGGTTAGGCAGAACATGAGAGGAAAAGAGAGATATTGATGTGAGAGAGATAAACGTGAATAGGTAGCTTAGGATTCGAAGTTTTAAGTTTGGGAATTAGTCAAACTAGGACTCTTTCAAACCTTTAAAAATATGATTTAATTAGCTTAGTGAAATGACATTAATGCCCTTACAAAAATCAGATTATAAACCTCAATTTAAATACATTTAATTGATGCTTTCGTTGAGGTTCCAACCCGGGTGGAGTGACCACCGCAAAACGGGTCATTTAGGGTCGACCTGACCTAAACCGTCCCTTTAATTAAATTAATTAATAAATTAATTCCTTAGGGTAATTACGATATTACCCTTGGCCTGGAAAAGACCATATTGCCCCCAGACTCTCCAAACGTAAGGTTACCCCTTTCAAGTCTGGTTTGGACACACTCGGGTGTAAACTCGTATTCGGGGTCCTAACCTTGCTCAACCTAGTCCCACCTAGCTCAACCAACTCGACAAGTTGGTTAGATAGGGGCCTCACATAGGCCCGGGGACCTGGTTCCTCACGCATTGAGTCGTGGGACCTTGGCCCCCACACCTTACCGGGAAGCCTCACCCTCACGGGTTGAGTGCATCCGGTGAGGTATGGTCCATGCGGGTACCCTTAGGGTGCTAGGGTGGGTGGTTCTAGGGTCCTTAATACGTTACTTAGCATATTTGATTTCGGGTTGTTACAGAAAGGGCAATTTTTGTATATCCGTCTAACTATAATTGGGTCACCAACTGGAGTAGAGACTGAGAAAGGTTCTGAGAGAGTTTCTCGACTAATATGAAGTTTATTTCTATACTGAGTTACAAAAGACAAAGTCATCTCTGTTGTCTTTCCACTGAGTTAACCATATGTGAGTCACATCCTTAAGCTGGTAGGATGCCAATTTTACCTATCACTACCAGTTGCTTGCATCATACCAAATATTTTCTTGACCTCATCAATGAACTTCTGTGGGTCGTTACCAACTTGTGACCCTAAAACTCAGGTGGATTCATCCTAACAAAATCTCAAACTCTAGCTACCACTGATCCATCATTTCCACTGGTAGGAACTTGAACTTGCTGATCATTCTGGTTGGTCATACTATGAGCCAAAATATGAATTGCCATTCCAAAACTCTATATTCTAAACCTCCTTATCTGGGACTAGAGGAAATACATTAACATTGTGTGCGTTAACATTACATGTGTAAACTCTATGAGAAAGCATGATCTACAATATACCCTGTCTGAGGTATAAAGGCATGCTGGAGTGATCACAAAATTGATGCCCACAGAGGGGACTTACAACCTACTTAGCTAGTAGTTCTGGAACTATTTTGGTACACCCTAGTCCAACTTGGTATTATGTTACTCCCAATGAATAAAGTGATTAAGACATTATGACTAAATTTCTATAAATACTGTATAGCTCAAAACTTAACATGCAAACTGAGAATGCAACAATTAATCTGATAATTATGCATTAATAACTGAGGTATGTATATCTGAAGTAACTAAAATATCTAACTTAGCATGTGTAATTTAAGAACTAAAGAAATGCATAGATAGGGTTCTGAAATTCATACGATAAACTGAATAATAACATTATAATCTGATTTGGAACATATATTTAACTAATTTGTGATGATCTATTGTAATTCTAGAAACCCTAGGTTTAATCATGATAAGAGAATTAAGAACTGACTGAAAACTAGGGATCTAATGGGTGAAGGGACCCACTAGTCAAATCCCATATGCCTGGTGATGAAATCCATAGTGAAATATTTAGATTTTGGGGCTAGAACTGATGGAACGTTGTTGCGTTCTTGAACTAGGGTTCTTGACCTTTTTCTCCTTTCTTGTTTCTAATTTTCTAAGTTTTGATTTATGATTTTGATTTGGTTAAGATCTTGTTATGTTTATAGGCTTAAAATGACTAAAATCTGAGAACTTAGTTCTTAAACGACGTATCTTAGCAGTTAAACAGAGTAAGAAAAGACCAAAAGACCCCTGAGTTAATGGTTGTCAGACCAAACGATAACCTGGACTGACGGGTCGTCGTTTAATCGAAGGTCCGTCATTTGGGTCTGTCATTTGGGTTTACTCAATAGACCTTCACTAAAACGGGCTTAAACATTTACTCAGAGGTTGAAGTTTAGCAAACTCGATGGATATAGAAAGATAATTCAATTATCTATCATTTGATAGGTCACGGGACATCTATTTCATTTTGTGCTAAGAGTTATGACCATTTGAAGTTCACCTAACAACATTTCCCCCTAAGTGACTGCTTTCACCTACGGTCAGACTTACGGACCGTAGATCGAACGAAGGTCCGTGCTGGTCAATTGTGATTCTTGTTAGAGGCTGGTGTAAATGGGGTATTAATCCACGGACTAAGACTACCGACCGTAGTCTGACTTACAGAACGTAGGTCTGTCCGTGGGTCGAGACTTAGCCAATATTTCTGAACTGAGTTATGGGAGTTCAGTGGCAAATGATGGATGTGAAGTACGGGTCGTAGATCAGACTACGGTCTGTTGATAGTGACCGTCGATTGCACCTGCAATTTTCTAAAAAGCTGATTTTTGGTGTGTTTTGGATACGGGGTGTTCAGAAAGAGTCTATCGTGATTGTCCTATTTCTATCGATCACAAGAACACCATGACTGATTAGTAGAGTTAGACATGGTAGATTTTGATGTCATTCTCGGTATGGACTGGCTTTATGCCGATTATGCATCAATAGAATGTAGAACTCGAGTTGTCAAGTTTCAAATTCCTAATGAGTCAGTCATAGAGTGGAGTAGTAGTTGAGTAGTGCCAAAGGGTCATTTTATTTCGTACCTTAAGGCGAGGAAGTTATTTTTCAAAAAGGTGTATCTATCACTTAGTCTGAGTTAATGACTCAAGTGCTGAGGTACCTTCTCTTCGATCAGTTCCTATAGTAAAAGAGTTTTGAGAAGTTTTTCCTGATGATCTACCTGGAGTCCCTCCTGAGAGAGAAATAGACTTTGGTATAAATATCATTCCAAATAATCGTCCTATCTTTATTCTGCCATATAGAATGGCACCAGCAGAGTTAAAGGATTTGAAAGAACAACTGAAAGATCTGTTAGAAAAAGGTTTTATTAGACCAATTGTCTTACTTTGCGGCACTCTGGTCTTGTTTGTAAGGAATAAAAATGGTTCTCTTAGGATGTGTATAGACTACTGCCAATTGAATAAGGTTACCATCAAGAATAAGTATCCTCTTCCAAGGATAGATGATCTTTTCGACCAACTTCAGGGTGCTACCTGTTTCTCGAAAATTGATCTCAGATCTTGTTACCATCAGTTAATAGTTAGAGAATGTGATATTCCAAAGACATCCTTTAGAACCAGATATGGGCATTATGAGTTTTTAGTTATGTCTTTTAGGTTGACCAATGCACAATCAACGTTCATGGATCTTATCAATAGAGTCTTCAAGCCTTACTTAGATATGTTTGTTATCGTCTTCATTGATGACATACTAATCTATTCAAGGAATGAAGAAGATCATGCGAGTCACCTCAGAATAGTACTTCAAACTTTGAAAGAAAAGGAGTTGTATGCCAAATTCTCCAAGTGTGAGTTTTGGCTTAAGTCTGTGGCATTCTTGGCCCACATAGTTTCCGGTGATGGGATTAGAGCCAATATCCAAAAGATAAAAGCAGTCCAGAGTTGGCCTAGGACCACGTCTCCAACAGATATTAGGAGTTTCTTGGGTTTTGTTGGCTACTATAGAAGGTCTGTTGAGGGATATTCATCTATCTTGTCTCCCTTGACCAAGTTGACTCAGAAAACCGTAAAGTTTCAATTGTCTGAAGCTTGTGAAAAAATCTTTCAGGAATTGAAAAAGAGGTTGACTACTGCTCCCGTTTTGACCTTACTAGATGGTACTTAAGGTTTTGTGGTTACTGTGATGCATAAGAGTTTGTTTGGGTTGTTTGTTATTGCAGAAAGGCAAGGTCATAGCTTATGTCTCCCGACAGTTGAAAGTTCATAAGAAAAACTACCCAACCCATGACTTAGTGTTGGATAATGTGGTTTTCTCCTTGACGATATGGCATCACTTTTTGTATGACGTTCATGTGGATATATTCACTAACCACAAGAGCCTACAATATGTGTTCACCCAGAAGGAGCTGATTCTCAGACAAAAGAGGTGGTTAGAACTACTCAAGGATTATAAATGCGTATTCTTTACCACCCAGGTAAGGCTAATTTGGTTGTTGATGCCTTAAACACGTTGTCCATGGGGAGTACCACCCATGTTGAGGAAGAAAAGAGGGAGTTATCTAAAGAGGTGCACAGACTTGCACATCTGGGAGTGAGACTTATGGATTCCATAGAAGGAGGGATAGTGGTGCTAATGGGTTTGAATCATCAGTAGTGTCTGAGGTGAAAGAAAAGCAAGGCCAAGACCCCATTTTGCTTGATTTTAAGGCGAATGTTCATAAGCAAAGAGTATTGGCGTTTAAACAAGGGGGAGATGGTGCGCCGAAGTACCAAGGTAGATTATGTGTACCTAGGGTGGATGGACTCCAAGAGAGGATCATGGAGGAGGCACACAGCTCCAGATATTCCATACATCTCCACCAAGATGTACCACTGTAACACCCCGTAGCCAAAACAGACCAAAAACTAGTTTTTCAAAAAAATCTGCACGTGCTACCAACGGTGGCATCGACGGACCGTAGCCTGAAGCACGGTCCGTCCTGCACAACCGTCGATGGGATCAGAAACTCCCAAAAATGTCAGCCTAGAAAAATTGGTTAAGTCTTGGACGACGGACGGACTTACGGTTCGTAGGTCAGATTTTAGTCATTTTAAGCATTGAAAAATAATGAAAACATATCCAAGTCAAATCATTAAATCAAAAGTTAGAAAACTAGAAGCAAGAAAGGAGAAAAAGCTCAAGAACCCTAGTTCAAGAATGAAACAAGTGTCCAGCAGTTTCAGCCACAAAACTTAAGTATTTTTCCGTGGATTTCATCAGCAGGTATGTGGGATTTCACTAGTGGGTTCCTTTCACCTATTGGGTCCCTAGTTTTCAGTCAGATTCTTGATTCTCTTATCATGATTAAACCTAGGGTTTATAGAACTTTGATAGAACTTCATGATTTAGTTAAATAAATGTTCCAAATTAGATTATCATGTTATTACTTAGATTATCGCATGAATTTCAGAACCCTAGCTTTGTATTTCTTTAGTTCTTGAATTACACATGCTAGGTTAGATATTTCAGACACTTCAGATATACATGCCTCAGTTATAAATGCATAATTACCAGATTAATTATTGCATTCTCAGTTTGCATGTTCAGTTTTGAGCTATCCAGTATTTACAGAAACTCAGACATAATTAGTTAATATACTGAATTCATTGGGAGTAGCATAATACTGAGTTGGACTAGGGTTCAGCGTACCCAATAGTCCTAGAACTACTAGCCAAGTAGGTTGTAAGTCCCTTCTGTGGGCAATCAGTTTAGTGATCACGCCAGCATGCCTTTATACCTTTGGCAGGGTATATTGGGTCCTCTCGATGGGGCTTATACATTGGACTCCACATTTAGCTCATGTGGTTTTATTATCGCTTATTAGTAGCTCCCACAGTTTAGTCAGACTCTCTGTATTGACCATTTATCAGTATATTCAGTATTCAGTTTCAGTATATTATAAATTGGTCATTGCATCCAGTTAGCTCAGAAATCAGCATATCATGTTCAGATTATTATACTTGCTTTTGTGCTTGTTCAGTTATGTTTTATTTCAGCTTTACTCCATCCTACATGCTCAGTACCTTTCAAGTACTGACGCATATGTGCGCTACATCTTCTCGTGATGTAGGTTCATGTTCTCAGCATCCAGATCACGCATAGATCGATTTTCGATCTCCAGTTTAGCAGATTCAGTGGTGAGCCCTCATTCTCCGAGGACAACAGTCATGAGTTCTATTTCAGTCTTTAGTCATTTAGTTTCAGTTTTTGCTAGATTTAGATGGGGCTTGTCCCAGTATTTCTAGTCTAGTTTAGAGGGTATTTTCAGACATAGTTAGATTCAGATCAATATTGAGTTAATATTTCCTTCGTATTAAACTCATTGTTTTCATATTATATCAGTTTTAACTGTGAGACCTTGAAAATAGCTTAAGTATTCTAGAGTATAACATGTTGGTCTTAGTGTTCTAAGGTCCTAAATGTGTTTAATATGTGGTATATAGGCAGTAGCTAAAGTATTAGGGGTGTTGGAAGTCAAACGTCAAGGGATGACTAAGACGTTTGACGACTAAGTCTCCTAAATGTCTAAAATGTGGTTCTATGTGTTTATGTGTGTTTCATGGTGTTTTAAGGTTCTAAATAGAGTTATTATATCATGTATATGGAGTGGTTAAAGTTTCGTGAAGTTTGGAGTTCAAACGATCAAGAACGTCCAAGGCATTCGAAAGATGTGCCTTGAGTCGACCTTGTACGTCTAGGCGAGTTTCGTCAAGTTTTATGTGTTCGTTTTGATTGAAATTCATGTGAGAGGTGTTAAACTCATATATTATCATATTTAGGTTGGAAAAGTCCTGGAAGTTATCCCCAAGGACCATCAAAGGGTCCTTGAGGAAAGGACCCAAAATCTGTTGGCAGACTGTCCCAGACAGCCTTTGCGACGGAGCTGGCGACGGGCTGTCATGGCTGTGACGCCCCGTCACAAGGGTTCCGTCGTGGGGGACTTGTCCAAGGGTGTAGGGGGGACCCTTGTCAAGCCATAGGAGCTGGATATGGAGGTCCATGACGGACCGTTTCACCCGTGACAGTCCGTCACAGGCAGGTCGTCACAAGCCTGTCTCCTGCGCAGATTTTTCTGCCAAGTTAGGGGTGAAATGGTAAATTCACCCCATGACTAAATAAGAGTGTGGACGGTTTATTAAGGAGTATTTGGGTATTTTAAAGGAGTATATAAGTGTTTAACACTTAGAATAATTCATTCTTCAAAAATCAAAACCCCAAAGTCCCTCAGAAAACCCAAAGACTCCATTGAAGTCCAACATGAAGGATCAGCTTGGTGTGGCGTTTTGAAGGAGAATTCTTCATCAAAGTGAAGAATCATCATCCTTAAGGTATGGCTTTGATCCTTCAAACTTGTTTCATCAAGGAGCCAACTTTCAAAGATGTTTTCAAAGCTTTCTAAAGAGATTTGTCCTATTTCGGGATTTCTACCATGGGTTCTTGCATAAATGATTTCTAAACATTGAATTATGATCTAATTGATATTGTATTGATGATTTCAATATATATTACCTATGAACCCGTGTGAATTGATGAACCCTAGTTTTGACTACTTATTGGGTTACTTGATATTAAGCTTATGTTGATGAATTGTTGTGTAGTTTCTTATGGGCTTTCTAATGATATAAGAATTGTGTTCAATTGATATAAATATGATATTAGATTGTTAAACCTAGATTTAATCAATGTAGATTCATGAGTTTTATGGTTATTGCTTTGAATTATTGTTCATGGCCATGGGTAAGGGCCTTGTGATGTTAAATTGGTTGATTTGGCATTGAATTGAGGTGTGGATATGGGGATGAAGGTATGCTGGCCCGTTTTCTTTAATTTGATATTAATTATACTTTGATTCTATTGTGATTGGTATGGTCCACTTATGGTGGCAGTGTTATGTGTTTAGTTTGCAATTGATGTGGCCTTGTCGGCGTTACTTTATGCAATATGATGATCATGGCCTTGTCGGCATTACTTGAAGTATATGATGATTATGTGATGTATGATAATGTCTATCTATATGTGAAAGTATACGTGTTCTTATATGAGGTTATGTTAGGTTATAAGATGTTATTCCTAAATACTTCTAGAATAACTTATATTGTATGTTAAAGTGAAATATGTGGTGTCTTGTTTAGGTAGACTTATGTCCCTTGCTTGATTCTTTTATGAATGTCATTATGTGATGATTTGACTTAGTATATTAAGAGTCTTGAATAATATAAGTAAGACCTTGATGATAAGAAGGTCAATGTTATGTGGAACCTTGTACTTAGTGGCAAGGTGATGAATTGTGAAGTAGTTAGCCGTAATGGTATCCTTCATGTTATGAGTGATGGACTTAGGGATGGTTGGCTGGAACGGCATCATATCATACCTTAGGAAAGTCGCGATGAGCTTCTTGTCGCTAAAGTGAGATATGCCCTAGTGGAACTTGCTTTGGTAGGGTGAATGTAAAGGAGGTCGTGAACTAGATAAGGACCTATTTATGTGAACCTTAATGTGAACTAATCTATGAGAACAAAGGCTAGCACCGAGTGAGTATGGTAAGGGAAGTAATTCTAGTGAAGCACGAGACTAGATTGCAAAGAAACCCTTCATATTCCTTAACCATGTGCCTACATGGGATGTGTCCAAGTTCTACCATTGGCAAGTAGAACAACCTCATCGAAGTAGGATAGAACTTCGGATTCCATGTCTTGCTACCATGGTCTATGTCGGTTATTGCCTATTCTCATCATGTGGAATACCTTTTAGCATTAGATAAGTTTATGAGGTTTAGGTGGTGGTATGGGACGCTATCTAGACATTGCACAATAGACTTTGAAGGTGTTATGTGGAGTTCCTAGGTCTTGCCCAAAGACCATTATGTGATCCATTATGTGAGTGTCTTATGTGATTCTTTAGGTGAGTGTCTTATGTGATGTATGAGTCTTAATGAACTAATGAACTAATGACTTATGTTAGTAACTATGTAAATGATTGAGTACCTAATCTAAAGTGACTTAAGCATTCCTTAGCTTAAGTGTGAGGAGGACATGAAATGATGGTCTCTTCATGTCTTATCTTTGGAAGTCTTGAGGATGACTCTAGTTAGGGAAGTTGGTTAATCTTATTGACATGATCTAAACCTTAGGAAGTATTAAGGACTATTTAGGTAATCTTGGAGAGGTCATTGCACTATGGAAATATCTTCTTGATTTACTTAAGTAGGTCTTTTGATAGGCTTTGGAAGGAGAATATCTTCTAATATAAGTGTTGGTGTGTTTAGTGAGAATGATTCTATTTAAGGTAGTCTATAGGATCTCTTGTGTGTGTGTGAAAGGGATTGTATGGGCGGTCGCTCCACACTTACTCAAGTGAGACTCAGAATCACCTTTGGTAGAGGAATCTTACATAGATGGTTAAGGTTGTTTTCTAAGTGTGTATGTGACTCATCGTAGGTAATCTTAAGGGTCGTTTAGGCACATCTAGAGAGGGTGTATGGGCGGTCTCTCTTTGTGTGACTTAAGTGAATCTTAGGATGACTTTAAGTGAGGGAATTACATGCTAGGAAGACTTAGGGTGAAGGTTTGGACTTCACTGTACAGTGAAGGGAGCTCACTGTAAAGTGGGTTCCTTTAAATGTTATTTTTGGTTTAATGTTATCTTATGTGTTTCTTAATTGATAAATGATGTTCTTATGTTTAAACTATGATTTCTAAATGAAAAGATGCATATTTCCAATAAAGTCCGTTTTCATGATTTTTATGCATATAGCCATACTTAGTACATGTGGTTGTACTAATTCCATGCTTTATTTTCTATCTATAGTCCTTGGTAGGTAAGGGAGCTTGGAGAAGAAGACTTGGGCATTAGAAGAATCGTCCGAGTAGAAGAGTTCAAGTATGTCCTCATTGTTTTGAGGGCATATATGTCGTTTTATGTTTCTTTTATGAAGTATTGTACAAGACTATGTTATTTCTATTTTTCGTATTAAAGTACTCTTGTGTCGTAAGTTGATGAGATTGAGACTTAGTATTTCTATATGAAAGAGTTTTAAAGACTATTTTATGTTTTAGTGAAAAGTTTTAATTCCGCACTACTTTTCATTATGTATATGCGATGAATGATATGAATGAGGCTTGTCTTAGAACTCTGAGAGTTTGACGACGCCGGTCGCAATCCAAGATTGCACCCTACCTTCTAGGGTATGGTCTCGGGTTGTGACAAAGTTGGTATCAGAGCATAGGTTGGTGAAAGTAGTATTAGGTATCAAAAAGTCTCATCAAGTCACGTCTAGTAGAGTCTTGACCATCGGTGTGAGTCGCGACACATCTATGGGCGAGAGGCTATAGGACGATAGAGTTTCCCTTCTTTTCTATTTCTATATCGTGTGGTAGAGTAAATGTTATGATTATCCTTCTTATTAGTTTCCTTGTGTTTACTAGAAGGTTGGCCGCTAGAAGGTTGGAAGAGGAGAGGCTGAATGAGGAAGTTCTTCCCCAAGTTGAGGAAGTTGAGCAAGGTGCTCAAGGTGAGCAAGGTGTCCAAGGTGGGCAAGGTGATGAAGTGCCTCCCAAAGGTGATCATGTTCCTAATGTGGATGGAGGTGATGAGGTACCGGGATTGTCTAATAGGGTGATTGGAGAAGCTTTGAGGACTTTGGCTCAAGCCGTAACTACTCAAATCAATTTGAGTATGGTGCCTAGGGTTATGGAGAGCACTATGACTTCTAGGTTGAGAGACTTAGTGAGGGAAGAATGCTATGCGACTATACTACGTGATAATGTGGCCTTATCTAGACACTTGATGTATGCACAATCATGTGAAGAATCTAATCTTGGGAGGAAGTCCAGTAGCTTGAAGAGGGGTGTTGCTAGTGACCAAGTGCAACCTAGGTTCAAAAAGAGGGTTCAAACTCAAGATGTACCTAGTGTTCCTAAGAAGAAGTTTGAGAAAGGAGGTGATTCTAAGGATAGCAAGCCTACTTGTGCCAATTGTGGCAAAGGGCACTATGGTTAGTGCTTATTGGGTACCGGAAATTGCTTTGGTTGTGGTAAGGGAGGACATAAGGCTAGAGATTGTCCTATGATTGCTTCTAGGAAGGAGGGCAAGAGAGTTGAGCCTAGTGTTCCAAAGGATGATGTTCCAACTAAGAGGCGTTTCTATGCACTCCAAACTAGAATTGAGAAGTCGGGTGATGGTGATGATGATGTTGGTAAGTTCTTGTTTCTCTTTTGATAATATGAGTTTCTTCTAAGTGGGGGAGTATGTTTTGTAGATGGGATAGAAGTTTCATGAATTGTTGCATGTGCATGATGTTTAGGAGTTTTGTTGAAATTGAATTTCATTTACTTCTTGCATTGTCTGTTTTATGAATCTTTGAGCATGTTGTATGATGTGGTTACATGATGTTATCTTGCATATTAGCATGTCTATATAAAGAATTGCCTAAAGATTTCATTTTTGGGAAAAGATGCTAAAATCACTGCTTCTTAGTGAACTGCTCACTGTAATATTTTTGAGAAAATGACTAAGTGATTCTTTGGTCTAAAATTCTTGTTATATGATTAGAACTGATGTATGTGAGTATGATGTTGAATAAAAAATGAGTTTTTGCTATTTGGATTGAAGCATGTGAGTTTTGTAGCATAACGAGTTATAGAATTGTCTTCTAGTTTCTTGTTGTGTTGTGAATCTCTAGATTATGTGAAATTGATGATTTCTTCTTAAATATGTGTTGTATGGTTTGGTTATGTGCTGCTAGTTGAATCTCTAATCTTGGAAGTGTTCGGAGAGTGGCAAGTGTCATTCGAGGACGAATGTTGTCCAAGTAGGGGAGATTGTGAGACCTTGAAAATAGCTTAAGTGCTCTAGAGTCTAACATGTTGGTCTTAGTGTTCTAAGGTCCTAAATGTGTTTAATATGTGGTATATAGGCAGTAGCTAAAGTATTAGGGGTGTTGGAAGTCAGACGTCAAGGGATGACTAAGACGTTTGACGACTAAGTCTCCTAAATGTCTAAAATGTGGTTCTATGTGTTTATGTGTGTTTCATGGTGTTTTAAGGTTCTAAATAGAGTTATTATAGCATTTATAGGCATTGGTTAAAGTTTCGTGAAGTTTGGAGTTCAAACGATCAAGAACGTCCAAGGCATTCGAAAGATGTGCCTTGAGTCGACCTTGTACGTCTAGGCGAGTTTCGTCGAGTTTTATGTGTTCGTTTTGGGTCAAATTCATGTGAGAGGTGTTAAACTCATATATGATCATATTTAGGTTGGAAAAGTCCTGGAAATTATCCCCAAGGACCATCAAAGGGTCCTTGAGGAATGGACCCAAAATCTGTTGGCAGACTGTCCCAGACAGCCTTTGCGACGGAGCTGGCGACGGGCTGTCATGGCTGTGACGCCCCGTCACAAGGGTTCCGTCATGGGGGACTTGTACAAGGGTGTAGGGGGTACCCTTGTCAAGCCATAGGAGCTGGAGCTGGAGGTCCATGACAAACCGTTTCACCCGTGATGGTCCGTCACAGGCAGGTCGTCACAAGCCTGTCTCCTGCGCAGATTTTTCTGCCAAGTTAGGGGTGAACTTGTAAATTCACCCCATGACTAAATAAAAGTTTGGAGGGTTTATTAAGGAGTATTTGGGTATTTTAAAGGAGTATATAAGTGTTTAACACTTAGAATAATTCATTCTTCAAAATCAAAACCCCAAAGTCCCTTAGAAAACCCAAAGACTCCATTGAAGTCCAACTTGAAGGATCAGCTTGGTGTGGCGTTTTAAAGGAGAATTCTTCATCAAAGTGAATAATCATCATCCTTAAGGTATGGCTTTGATCCTTGAAACTCGTTTCATCAAGGAGCCAACTTTCAAAGATGTTTTCAAAGCTTTCTAAAGAGATTTGTCCTATTTCGGGATTTCTACCATGGGTTCTTACATAAATGATTTCTAAACATTGAATTATGATCTAATTGATATTGTATTGATGAATTCAACATATATTACCTATGAACCCATGTGAATTGATGAACCCTAGTTTTGACTACTTATTGGGTTACTTGATATTAAGCTTATGTTGATGAATTGTAGTGTAGTTTCTTATGGGCTTTCTAATGATATAAGAATTGTGTTCAATTGATATAAATATGATATTAGATTGTTAAACCTAGATTGAATCAATGTAGATTCATGAGTTTTATGGTTATTGCTTTGAATTATTGTTCATGGCCATGGGTAAGGGCCTTGTGATGTTAAATTGGTTGATTTGGCATTGAATTGAGGTGTGGATATGGGGATGAAGGTATGCTGGCCCGTTTTCTTTAATTTGATATTAATTATACTTTGATTCTATTGTGATTGGTATGGTCCACTTATGGTGGCAGTGTTATGTGTTTAGTTTGCAATTGATATGGCCTTGTTGGCGTTACTTTATGCAATATGATGATCATGGCCTTGTCGGCATTACTTGAAGTATATGATGATTATGTGATGTATGATAATGTCTATCTATATGTGAAAGTATACGTGTTCTTATATGAAGTTATGTTAGGTTATAAGATGTTATTCCTAAATACTTCTAGAATAACTTATATTGTATGTTAAAGTGAAATATGTGGTGTCTTGTTTAGGTAGACTTATGTCCCTTGCTTGATTCTTTTATGAATGTTATTATGTGATGATTTGACTTAGTATGTTAAGAGTCTTGAATAATATAAGTAAGACCTTGATGATAAGAAGGTCAATGTTATGTGGAACCTTGTACTTAGTGGCAAGGTGATGAATTGTGAAGTAGTTAGCCGTAATGGTATCCTTCATGTTATGAGTGATGGACTTAGGGATGGTTGGCTGGAACAGCATCATATCATACCTTAGGAAAGTCGCGATGAGCTTCTTGTTGCTAAAGTGAGATATGCCCTAGTGGAACTTGCTTTTGTAGGGTGAATGTAAAGGAGGTCGTGAACTAGATAAGGACCTATTTATGTGAACCTTAATGTGAACTAATCTATGAGAACAAAGGCTAGCACCGAGTGAGTATGGTAAGGGAAGTAATTCTAGTGAAGCACGAGACTAGATTGCAAAGAAACCCTTCATATTCCTTAACCATGTGCCTACATGGGATGTGTCCAAGTTCTACCATTGGCAAGTAGAACAACCTCATCGAAGTAGGATAGAACTTTGCATTCCATGTCTTGCTACCATGGTCTATGTCGGTTATTGCCTATTCTCATCATGTGGAATACCTTTTAGCGTTAGATAAGTTTATGAGGTTTAGGTGGTGGTATGGGACGCTATCTAGACATTGCACAATAGACTTTGAAGGAGTTATATGGAGTTCCTAGGTCTTGTCCAAAGACCATTATGTGATCCATTATGCGAGTGTCTTATGTGATTCTTTAGGTGAGTGTCTTATGTGATGTATGAGTCTTAATGAACTAATGAACTAATGACTTATGTTAGTAACTATGTAAATGATTGAGTACCTAATCTAAAGTGACTTAAGCATTCCTTAGCTTAAGTGTGAGGAGGACATGAAAGGATGGTCTCTTCATGTCTTATCTTTGGAAGTCTTGAGGATGACTCTAGTTAGGGAAGTTGGTTAATCTTGTTGACATGATCTAAACCTTAGGAAGTATTAAGGACTATTTAGGTAATCTTGGAGAGGTCATTGCACTATGGAAATATCTTCTTGATTTACTTAAGTAGGTCTTTTGATAGGCTTTGGAAGGAGAATATCTTCTAATCTAAGTGTTGGTGTGTTTAGTGAGAATTATTCTATTTAAGGTAGTCTATAGGATCTCTTGTGTGTGTGTGTGTGAAAGGGATTGTATGGGCGGTCGCTCCACACTTACTCAAGTGAGACTTAGAATCACCTTTGGTAGAGGAATCTTACATAGATGGTTAAGGTTGTTTTCTAAGTGTGTATGTGACTCATCGTAGGTAATCTTAAGGGTCGTTTAGGCACATCTAGAGAGGGTGTATGGGAGGTCTCTCTTTGTGTGACTTAAGTGAATCTTAGGATGACTTTAAGTTAGGGAATTACATGCTAGGAAGACTTAGGGTGAAGGTTTGGACTTCACTGTAACAGTGAAGGGACTTCACTGTACAGTGAAGGGAGCTCACTGTACAGTGAAGGGAGCTCACTGTAAAGTGGGTTCCTTTAAATGTTATTTTTGGTTTAATGTTATATTATGTGTTTCTTAATTGATAAATGATGTTCTTATGTTTAAACTATGATTTCTAAATGAAAAGATGCATATTTCCAATAAAGTCCGTTTTCATGATTTTTATGCATATAGCCATACTTAGTACATGTGGTTGTACTAATTCCATGCTTTATTTTCTATCTATAATCCTTGGTAGGTAAGGGAGCTTGGAGAAGAAGACTTGGGCATTAGAAGAATCGTCCGAGTAGAAGAGTTCAAGTATGTCCTCATTGTTTCGAGGGCATATATGTCGTTTTATGTTTCTTTTATGAAGTATTGTACAAGACTATGTTATTTCTATTTTTCATATTAAAGTACTCCTGTGTCGTAAGTTTATGAGATTGAGACTTAGTATTTCTATATGAAAGAGTTTTAAAGACTATTTTATGTTTTAGTGAAAAGTTTTAATTCCGCACTACTTTTCATTATGTATATGCGATGAATGATATGAATGAGGCTTGTCTTAGAACTCTGAGAGTTCGACGACGCCGGTCGCAATCCAAGATTGCACCCTACCTTCTAGGGTATGGTCTCGGGTTGTGACATTAACATATGGCATTTCCCATCTTTTCAGATTAAATTATGATTTAGCTTCCGCATCAGTTTATTATTCTTTAGTATGCTCATGATCATGTTAGCAGAGTTAGCTTGGGATCACTTGTGGTCCTAGGTTCCGTGTCCGCATCTCGGGGTAGCTCGGGGCGTGACAAAACTTGATATCAGAGCACTAGGTTCAAGAAACCTATGATGTCTGAAAAAGCCGCACTAAGTAGAGTCTTTTTCATGGGTGTGAAGTGCACCACATCTAATGTTACGGAGGCTATGAAGTGTTTTAGGAAAAACTTCACTTTCTTGTTACTATTATCGTGCGTAATGTATGATCTTATTCCATTCTAACTTGACATTCTACGTTTCAGGTCATGCCTCCTCGTAGAGCTAACGCTAGGAATGCGAATGCCAGGAATGCAAATGCAACTCCTCCAGTCCCAGATCAAGAAGTCTCCAATGCTGAGTTCAGGAATGCCATACAGATGTTGGCTCAGAGTGTGACCCACTAGAACAATCGGGTTCATGCTCCTCTGAAAGAAAATGGTGGATCAGCAGCAGCAAGGGTCCGTGACTTTGTTAGGATGAATCCGCCTGAGTTCTTAGGATCGCAGACTAATGAAGATCCTCAGAATTTCTTGGACGAAATCAAGAAGATCTTTGAGGTGATGCTGGTTACTGGGAATGATCGTGTTGAGTTGGCGTCATACCAGCTAAAAGATGTGGCTCATATCTGGTACACTCAGTGGAAGGAGAATAGGGGTGCAAATGCAGCTCCTATTACTTGGGAGTGCTTCAGTGAGACTTTTCTCGACAGGTTTTTCCCAATAGAGTTGAGAGAAGCAAAGGCTCAAGAATTCATGAACTTGAGGCAAGAAAACATGACAGTCCAAGAGTATGGGCTGAAGTTTAACCAAATCTCCAGGTATGCTCCTCACATGGTTGCTGACTCCAAGGCTCAGATGAATAAGTTCTTGTATGGAGTATCAAATTTGGTGAAGACAGAGTGCAGAAATGCTATGTTGCTGGGAGATATGAACATCTCTAGGCTTATGACTCATGCTCACCAGGTTGAGCGTGATAAGCTTAGGGAACAAGCTAAGGAAAATAAGAAGGATAGGACTGGGAACTATGACTATTCTCAGCAGAAATCGAGTGGTGGAAATCGCTTGCAGGGTCAGCATAAGTTTTCAGCTCCTGCCCATTCATCAGCTAGTGTTCCATCCTCCAAGAATAGGTATGACCAGAAGGGCAGAGCACCAGGCTCTAAGTCTCAGGGAAGTGTTTCAGGCACCAACACTTACCCCACTTGCCCAAAGTGTGGTAAGAACCATCCGAGCGTGTGTCTTGCAGGAAAAGAAGGATGTTTTGGATGTGGTCAATCTGGTCACAAGTTGAGGGACTGTCCTTCTAGACAGGGTCAAGGAGGTGGTAATGGTAGAGCTCAGTCTATAAATTCAGCAGCACCAGCAAGTCGCCCAACTCAGCAGGGTAACTCATCTGGTGGCGGTCAGCGCCAGAACAGACTTTATGCTCTTCAGGCTCGCCAGGATCGGGAAGGTTCTCCTGATGTAGTCACTGGTACGTTACGAGTCTTTGACCTTGATGTTTATGCATTGTTATATCCAGGGGCTACTCTTTCTTTTGTAACTCCTTATATAGCAGTCCAATTCAGTGTCAGTCCAGAAACTCTCTCAGAACCCTTCTCAGTCTCTAATCCAGTCAGTGACCCAGTTATAGCTAGACGGGTATACAGAAATTGCCCTGTCACAGTCTCTCAGAAAGTCATCTCAGATCTAGTAGAGTTAGAAATGGTAGACTTCGATGTCATTCTAGGCACGGATTGGTTAAACTCATGTTATGCCTCAGTCGATTGTAGAACTAGGATTGTTCGTTTTCAGTTTCCAGACGAGCCAATCTTAGAATGGAAGGGTGGTAGCTTAGCGCCTATGGGTCGATTTATTTCTTACCTTAAGGCCAGAAAGATGATATCTAAGGGTTATCTCTATCATCTAGTTCGTGTTAAGGATTATAGCATTGAAACCCCAACTCTTGAGTCAATTCTAGTAGTCTGTGAATTTCCAAAAGTATTTCCAGAAGATCTCCCCGGAGTCCCTCCCGAAAGGGAAATCGACTTTGGAATTGATCTCCTTCCAGATACCCAGCCTATCTCTATTCCTCCTTACAGAATGGCTCCAGCAGAGCTTAAGGAATTGAAAGAGCAGTTGAAAGACCTTCTAGATAAGGGCTTCATCAGACCTAGTATTTCACCATGGGGTGCACCAGTATTGTTCATAAAGAAGAAAGATGGTTCTCTCAGAATGTGCATTAACTATAGACAGTTGAACAAGGTCACAATCAAGAATAAGTATCCCATCCCCAGGATTGATGACTTGTTTGACAAACTTCAGGGTGCTAGTCATTTCTCAAAGATAGACCTCAGATCGGGTTATCATCAGCTCAGAGTCAGAGATAGTGACATTCCAAAAACAGCCTTCAGAACTCGGTATGGTCATTATGAATTTGTAGTTATGTCGTTTGGACTAACCAATGCTCCTGTATCTTTCATGGATTTGATGAACAGAGTGTTCAAATAGTACTTAGACTTGTTCGTTATCGTCTTCATTGATGATATCCTCATTTACTCTAGGAGTGAGGAAGAACATGCAAGTCATTTGAGAGTTGTTCTGCAGACTCTCAAAGATCGCCAGTTATTCGCTAAGTTTAGTAAATGTGAGTTTTGGTTGCAATCCGTTGCTTTACTTGGTCACATTGTATTTAGCGAAGGGATCCACGTAGATTCACAGAAGATAGAAGCAGTGAAACAATGGCCCAGACCTACCTCTGCTACAGATATCAAAAGTTTCTTAGGTCTAGCAGGTTATTATAGAAGGTTCGTGGAAGGATTTTCATCCATAGCCTCACCATTGACTAGGTTGACTCAGAAGATGGTCAAGTTCCAATGTCAGATGATTGTGAGAAAAGCTTCGCAGAATTGAAAACTAGATTGACTACAGCTCCTGTCTTGACTCTACCAGAGGGTTCAGATGGTTATGTGATATATTGCGATGCATCCAGAGTTGGCCTTGGTTGTGTGTTGATGCAAAGAGATAAGGTTATAGCTTATGCCTCTAGACAGCTTAAGGTGCATGAGAAGAACTATCCAACTCATGACCTCGAGCTTGCAGCAGTGGTGTTTGCACTCAAGATATGGAGACACTACTTGTATGGTGTTCATGTAGATGTGTTCACCGATCATAAGAGCCTTCAATATGTGTTCACCCAGAAAGAGTTGAATCTTCGCCAGAGGAGATGGCTTGAGTTCCTTAAAGATTATGATATGAGTGTGCATTATCATCCTGGAAAGGCGAATGTAGTAGCCGATGCTCTTAGTAGATTATCTATGGGTAGTGTAGCTCATGTTGAGGAAGAAAGAAAGGATCTAGTGAAGGATGTTCACAGGCTTGCTCGCTTGGGAGTTCGCCTTATGAGCATATCAGACAGCGGTGTAATAATTCAGAATGGGGTAGAATCGTCTTTGGTAGTGGAGGTTAAGGAAAGGCAAGAAAGTGATCCGATCTTGCTTGAACTAAAAGGTGCAGTCCACAATCAGAGAGTGGAGGTTTTCTCCCAAGGGGGAGATGGTGTACTTCGCTACCAAGGTAGATTGTGTGTTCCTGATGTGGGCGAGTTGCGGCAGCATATTCTTGCAGAAGCTCATAACTCCAGGTATTCTATTTATCTAGGTGCCACTAAGATGTACCGCGATCTACGGGAAGTCTATTGGTGGAATGGCATGAAGAGAGATATAGCAGACTTTGTGAGTAAATGCCCCAATTGCCAGCAAGTCAAGGTAGAACATCAGAAACCAGGAGGTATGACTCAAGAGATCGATATTCCTACTAGGGTTAGATTGTACTCGCAGACAACATGACTCAATTTGGGTGATAGTTGATAGGATGACTAAGTCTTCTCGCTTTTTGGCGGTCAAGACTACATATTCGGCAGAGGACTATGCCAAGCTTTACCTTAATGAAATTGTGAGGTTGCATGGGGTTCCTTTGTCTATCATCTCAGATAGAGGTCCTCAGTTTACCTCTCATTTCTGGAAGTCATTTCAAAAAGGTCTTGGTACTCAAGTTAACCTTAGTACAACATTTCATCCACAGACGGATAGGCAGGCAGACCGTACCATTCAGACCTTAGAGGATATTTTGAGAGTTTATGTGATCGATTTCAAAGGTAGTTGGGATGATCACCTTCTTCTTATTGAGTTTGCCTACAATAATAGCTACCATTCCAACATTCAGATGGCCCCTTATGAGGCTTTATATGGGCGTAGATGTAGATCTCATGTTGGTTGGTTTGAAGTAGGTGAAGCAGCTTTGGTAGGGCCAGATTCAGTCCTTTATGCTATGGAGAAAGTGCAACTCATTAGAGATAGACTTAAGAGAGCCCAAAGTCGTCAGAAATCTTATGCAGATGTAAGGATAAGGGAACTAGGGTTCCAAGTTGATGATTGGGTTTTTCTGAAAGTCTCACCTATGAAAGGGGTGATGAGATTTGGAAAGAAAGGAAAGCTCAGTCCTAGATATGTAGGCCCTTACAAGATCTTGAAAAGGATTGGCAATGTGGCATATGAGTTAGAGTTGCCAGCAGAATTAGCAGCAGTGCATCCGGTCTTTCACATCTCACTCTTGAAGAAGTGCATGGGTGACCCAGCCTCTATAGTGCCATTAGAGAGTGTGGCGGTGAAAGATAGTCTTTCTTATGAGGATGTATCAGTTGAGATTCTTGACCGTCAGGTTAGAAGGTTGAGAAACAAAGAAGTCGCTTCAGTCAAGGTTATGTGGAGGAGTCAGTCCGTAAAGAAAGTTACTTGGGAAGCAGAAACAGCCATGAAAGCCAAATATCCTTACCTTTTTCCTTCCGATTCCACTCCAGCTTGAGGTAATATTTCCTCTTCACTTTTTTCATGCGTAAATTCAGTTTTAGAATCATGTTCCCTCTATTTGTACTTGCATTTTCAGCGTAATTGCATGTACTCAGAACTCAATTTAGTCAGAAACTCAGTTCTCAGTGTTTATTAGTGGGGTTTGCAGCTCTCTCCCTCTATTTCAGCTAGTTTAGTCTTCATTTGAGGACGAATGTTCCCAAGGGGAAGATAATGTAACGCCCCGTAGCCAAAATAGACCAAAAACTAGTTTTTCAGAAAAATCTGCAGGTGCTACCAACGGTGGCATCGACAGAACGTAGCCTAAACAACGGTCCGTCCTGCACAACCGTCGATGGGATCAGACACTCGCAAAAATTTTAGCTCAGAAAAATTGGTTAAGTCTTGGACGACGGACGAACTTATGGTTCGTAGGTCAGACGACGGTCCGTAGTCTGTGACCGTCGATCAAGACTCCCTTTAACCACTCTCTGACAAGAGCTATGGATGACCATCACGGTCCGTAGGTGGAAATTTGCAGACAGTTAAGGGGAAATGCAGTTAGGTCAAATTCAAATGATCATAACTCTTAGAAACAAATTAATTAGGTCTCCCATGACCTACCAACAGATAGATAATTGAATTATCGTTCCATAGCCACCGACCTTGCTAAAATCAGACCTCCGAGTAAAACGTTATGCCTATTTTAGTAAAGGCCTGTCGAACAGGCCCTCACGACGGACCCAACGACGGGGCGTCGGGCACACGACGGACCGTCAGTCCTGGCGTTTAAACCCTAAGTTACGTCGTTTTCACCTTAAATCATCAGATTTTAGTCATTTTAAGCCTAGAAACATAATTAAAACATATCCAAGTCAAATCATTAAATCAAAAGTTAAAAAACTAGATGCAAGAAAGGAGAAAAAGCTCAAGAACCCTAGTTCAAGAACGAAACAAGTGTCCAGCAGTTTCAGCCACAAAACTTATGTTTTTTTCCGTGGATTTCATCAGCAGGTATGTGGGATTTCACTAGTGGGTTCCTTTCACCCATTGGGTCCCTAGTTTTCAGCCAGATTCTTGATTCTCTTATCATGATTAAACCTAGGGTTTCTAGAACTTTGATAGAACTTTATGATTTAGTTAAAAAAATGTTCCAAATCAGATTATCATGTTATTACTCAGATTATTGCATGAATTTCAGAACCCTAGCTTTGTATTTCTTTAGTTCTTGAATTACACATGCTAGGTCAGATATTTCAGACACTTCAGATATATATGCATCAGCTATAAATGCATAATTACCAAATTAATTGTTGCATTCTCAGTTTGCATGTTCAGTTTCGAGCTATCCAGTATTTACAGAAGCTCAGACATAAATAGTTAATTTACAGAATTCATTGGGAGTAGCATAATACCGACTTGGACTAAGGTTCAGCGTACCCAATAGTCCCAGAACTACTAGCCAAGTAGATTGTAAGTCCCCTCTGTGGGCAATCAGTTTAGTGATCACGCCAGCATGCCTTTATACCTTTGGCAGGGTATATTCGGTCCTCTCGATGGGGGCTTATACATCGAACTCCACATTTAGCTCATGTGGTTTTATTATCGCTTATTAGTAGCTCCCACAGTTCAGTCAGACTCTCTGTATTGACCATTTATCAGTATATTCAGTATTCAGTGTCAGCATGTTATAAATTGGTCATTGCATCCAGTTAGCTCAGAAATCAGCATATCATGTTCAGATTATTATACTTGCTTTTGTGCTTGTTCAGTTATGTTTTATTTCAGCTTTACTCCATCCTACATGCTCAGTACCTTTCAAGTACTGACGCATACGTGCGCTACATCTTCTCGTGATGTAGGTTCAGGTTCTCAGCATCCAGATCACGCATAGATCGATTTTCGATCTCCAGTTCAGCAGATTCAGTGGTGAGTCCTCATTCTCCGAGGACAACAGTCATGAGTTCCATTTCAGTCTTTAGTCATTTAGTTTCAGTTTTTGCTAGATTTAGCTGGGGCTTGTCCCAGTATTTCTAGTCTAGTTTAGAGACTATTTTCAGACATAGTTAGATTCAGCTTAGTATTGAGTTAATATTTTCTTTGTATTAAACTCATTGTTTTCATATTATATCAGTTTTAACATATGGGTATTCCCCCATCTTTTCAGATTAAATTATGATTTAGCTTCCGCATCAGTTTATTATTCTTTAGTATGCTCATGATCATGCTAGCAGGATTAGCTTGGGATCACTTGTGGTCCTAGGTTCCGTGTCCGCGTCTCGAGGGTAGCTCGAGGCGTGACAACCACGATTTGAGAGAGGTATATTGGTGGGAAGGTATGAAGAAAGAGATTGTTGAGTTTGTTGCCAAGTGAGCCCCGAATTGCGAGCAAGTGAAAGTGGAACACCAAAGGCCTGGAGGGTTGGCTCATAAGATAGAAATTCCGGAATGAAAGTGGGAAATGATTAATATGGACATCATCACAGGGTTGCCAAAGTCTCGCAGATAGCATGATTCTATTTGGGTAATTGTCGATAGAATGACAAAATCAGCTCACTTAATAGTATATCATGTATATTACCTTTATATAATATATATGTGTTGTATATCAAATTTTTCAGATTTCATTTAAATGTTATTTTGAGTTTTCTTTCACACTTTCCACCCATTGGTCTACCCTAACAACCCTCAAAATCTCTCTTCACCCCTACTAGGTCTTGGTAAGTATTATCCATGATTTTACAACACAGATTCTAGAATTTCTAGTAGATTTTAACAACAAATCCTCTTCCAATTCTCTAGAAAAATAAATTAAGGTAAGAAAACTATCACATTTTCCAAGTGATTCTAACATATAATTGTGTATTCTAAGCAACAATTGACCATCAAATTAGAGTGTTTTCATGAAATAATTAAGAAATTTAAGAAAGGGTTTCTTGATGGTTTCATTAATCTAGGGTTCTTCTTAAAGATTTGTAACACCTTGGAAGTGGAAAAGATAATTTGAAGACTTGAAATTTTTAGAAATTACTGGTGCTCTATTTCCAGTAACTCTTTGTGCAGCCTATGTGCGGACTTACGACTCGTGGAGACCCTGTAAAGGTTAGTAATTGGAAGTTTAAAATTTCATTACCTCCATAGAAGTTCCAATAGGATGGCTTATAGATGATATAATAAGTCGTGGTTGATTCTCGTGGATTTGGTCTTGAAAACCTTGTGACTTCTGTGCCTTGGGTTCTATGGAAGGTGTTTACAGGTCGTGTATATGGTTCATAGTTTTTTATTAAAGAAGTTTGACCTTAACTAAATTGGATGCATAGATGGACAGTACGGTCCATAGTAGGTTATATGGACCATAATATGATTCAACAACTATTCTCTCAGGTTGATTGAGGTTTTTTTCTACACTTTTAATTTATATGCTACATCATTTTAGGGTCATTTAGGATACTCTAAAGGGTTCCGAAGACCCCTAACCTTCCCATTTCCTCTCATTATCTCAAACTCCAAAGAATTCTCTCTCAATTATTCCTCTCCAAGCAAGACAAAGTTTCAAGGATTCAAGTCCTCATTGGATATTCCAATTAGAAATTTGATCAAGGTATGTGAAAAATTCGTCAAGGAGTTCCTCTCCATTCATTGAGTCTCAAAATAAAGAAAATTTCTACTTATGATTCAAACACAATTCCTAGGATTTTAACGGTTCTCTTATTGGTTCAACTAGATTAAAGTGTTTTCTCCATTAATGATATTATTATGCATAATTTGACCATATTTCAATATTTTTAATGAAGTTTTCATTAAACCATGTCATACAAGTATTTTATGATAAAATTCAACGCTATGTTGATATGCATGCATTGAAGGATTTATGAATCAAAGATGCTTTCAACTAAAGTATCAACCAATTTTATGAAAATTGAGGCTTCCGATTGGAGTACCTCCCTTATAAAAGAATGACATGATTTAAAACACAACAAATTGAATTATTTCTTACTATGAAAACACTATCGTGATTACGATGCTTTCAATTAAAGTGTCTCTTATGAATATATTATAAAATCATGATGGAATTATTCTTATGACAATGAGATTTTACGAATGATTTGGTATTACCAGATTATATCATTATAAATATTATGCATATGATTATTCTTATGCATGTTTTTCATTGGGATTTTACTTAGCACCGAGTTTGACTAGTGACAATTACCCATATGTCATGTCCCAACTGGACATTAGCTAGTGGATTCACCTAATATCATGATTATTGTTCTTAACTTTCACAAGTAGGAAACTCTCTTTTCGATGTGAGAGTGGTACACTAAAACCCATGTTATAGCTCACATGATTTCTATCTGTTAATATTATCTCCACCAAAGATTTATCACTTCCTCAAAGACTTATATTATGATCATCATTTAAAAAAGAATGCATGAGTCTGATCAAATTTATCTTATGTTTACTTGGTCATTGCATTATCATATTTTCAGACTTATCATGCTATCAATGCTTCACTTATGCATATTCCCTATGCGTAGTACATTCTGAGTACTGACCACATACATCTCTTGTGCCTATATTGTTTTATAATATAGGTTTTGACGCACATCACTTAGCTCACAGTTAGTATTGGATCCTGTAAATGTTTCTCTAGATTGATAAGTCCACATGGTTCGAGGGCATGCTACATATGTTCATTTTTATGTCATTCACACTTACTTTATATTTTGTGAAAGAGTCCAAGAAATTATATTTTGCCTCAGGTGCTTATTTTCATAAACAAAGCATAGTCAGATTTTTAGAAATTTGACCTTTTGGTCTCAGGCCAAATAAGAACATACACAAAAGACTAGTTTCATTATGTTCATGATTATAAGACAACTGTATCAATAATTTTTTATAGATATTCTAGTAAGTATATGATTTATGATTAGTATAACAATCGGATATCATCAATGCTTAAGCAATATGACATCTCGATAATTCATCAATGTTTATGAAATATTAGTTTACTATTTGTCTTCAATAGAATATTTAATAAATTAAATATTTTATAACATTTTAATTTAATATAGGGGAAAACAACTTTTTCCTAAATTTCTTCCCACTTTTTTTTAATTATTATTATTATTATTATTATTATTATTATTATTATTATTATTTTGATGAAAAATTGACTTTTCAAATTCCTCAGGAGTTTTGCTATTTCATAAAAAAAATAGATTTTTAGCATTCCATAATATTTATATTTAAAATAAGAAATTCTATGACTCTTGTTCTTCCACATTTTCTTCCTAATAAATAACTTACAAATCAAAAATTAATTAAAATAATATTATTTAATTAATTAGATATTTAATTTAGTGTAGGGGTGAAACGGTAATCCAACTTTTTATTTTTGGAGTTTCCCACTTACAATAATATATGATATAGGTCTTAGGGTAGAGGATAACACGACATATTGTAGGCTTAAAATATTTAGTAAAAGACCCAAAACCTCCTAAATATTAACTGCTCAACTCCTCTACAATTTAGACCCACGATCCGTATGACTTATTACAAACCATCCTGGTCAACCGTAGAAAAGTTTAAAAGCCTAATATTTTGGCTAACTTTTTAAGAAACTTGTCTACGGCCTTAGGACCTCCTATGGTTCGTAGACCTCAATCGTAGAAAAAAATTTTGACCTCAAATTATCACTAAATCTAGGACTTATCTATGAGACTCATCTAAGAATTGTAGATTATTTGATAAACCGTCTTGTTCACTAGTAGAAAAGTTCTTAGAATTGTTTTTTTTTTTCAAAAAATATTTTCTCCCTTACTACGAAACTGGTCTATGACCCATAAAAAATTCTATGAACCGTAGACTGGTCTCGTAGACCTGAACTAGCTAGTAAGATAAATCCCTGCAATCTTTTTCCCTTTTAAAAAGCCAAGGTGTTACAGGATGACCAAATTGTCACTACCAACAAGTCATAAATGAGTTGAAGTCATTACAGGAAATCTCTGAAAGGAAAAAAATAAAACAATACAGTGAAAATGACCTAGAGGGTCATTACATTAACTATCCATGTTAGAATTACCAAAACCAATTAAATAGATGAATTTTCTGAATTTTAATTTATTGACTAACTTAATCATTTATTATTATACTTCACTTATTTCACATGACAAATATGAAATCAATATGTAGGGTTTCACATGAAAACTTATAAGTAATCATAGAGGGGTGTGAGACTTGGTTCCATCACTATCATAATAATTATATCAAGATTAAGAGTATAAATACTTATAATAAAGTAGAAAAGTGTTTTTATTAATATTTAGAACATAAACAAACATCTTTTCTTGATTTGTTAGTATATATGAAATGTACTAGCACAAGAAGTTGAATTATGACCACTCCCATAATTTAGATCAAATTATATTTAATCTTGTTCCATAATAATAAAGTTATTTTTCCTACTTCATATTTAATTGTGAACATTAATTTATAACTTATGAGAACCGACCATTTGAATCTTTCGTGCATGAATTAGATAACTCCGTACATAAAAAGTATCTACTATATAAGTAATAAACATGCATATTGACATAATAATTTATTCAAACAAAGACTTTGTTATAATAAATAAATGAAAATAGTCTTTACTTATATTCATTTAAATAAAATATCAAAACTCAACAACATGATTCATAGTATATCTCAACACAAACAACTACTAGGATAAAGATATAATAGTGTCTCATTAGCAAAATGATGTCAATACTTTTCATAAGATGATCAGAGGTCCTTGATATTGGGTGTATAAGCATCTTGAAAGTCATCATTTTCTATCCCATATAGTAGAAAGGGATCGTCTAATCCTGCACATTTAGAGAAAAAATATCCATCAATATAATATGGTAAATGACATTAGTTATGCGAAAATAAAATATGATATTTCAAGTTCTTGTGACTCATTAAATTTTTCATTTTCTACAATATTTATACATTGAGAAACTACCTTCTTTAGGTGAGAAATAATCAAAATTTTCCATATTTGTAAAAATGTTATCATGAGATATTTGATGATCCTTTTTTCCATTTGAATCCTCAAGTGTAGTCTTGTTTCCCTCTTTTGCACCGTCTATTTTCATAGGAGGAGCGACTTCGGGTAGGGAAATATTTGTAGTAATGCATATTCCTCTTGTCATTTTCACCTGCAAATTATATGAAGATTTAATATTAAAAATTAAATTAATGTAGCTAATAGTATTGATTATGTGAAAGAACTCAAACTAAATATCTACACATTAATTTTATAATTCTTGTGATCTATTCAGTGCAATCATTCAACGGTGGTGAATATAATTCTTGTGATTCAGCTAGTGCAATCATTAAGAGATTGTATGGTGAAAAATACCTTTATTTGGTATAAAATTGTATGTGACCGTATATAGACTCAACATCATTGGCCACCATTTATTCCTAAAAATAAGTAGATTTTAACTTATACTCTAATATTTGTAGGTACGTAAAAATTATAATCTCAGACATATTAGTATATAGTTTTGACAAACTACACCGGGAATGTTTATGATGGTAGGGGTGTAAGGTAGTACATATGAGGTCTATGAGATTGATTGTTAGATGTGTTGGAGAATGAATATTAGACAATTAGTATATAATATCACTAATATGATTGGATGTTGGGTATAAATAATTACCATATAATGTCACTTATTTAACTTGTTTTTCCTAATTCCATAAGAGAAGTAGTTTTTCTTAGTTTTAACGTACTTATTTTTCTTTTAAAAATATTTTCCACAAAGTTTGACCAACCAAACATGAAAATAATTAAATGTTCTTTTTTCAAACCAGACACACCCTAATTGCATAAATCTTGTGATTATCTCATGCATTTGTAATGAGTTGATTAAAATACCTGTTTCTAGTGTGAAATCAGTGGGAGTCGCAAACTTAAAATTATTGGCCAAGTCTGCAATCATTTCTTTTTCTCCATAATTGTCTTCATAAGGAAGTCCCTTCTCCGTATGAGCATTCTCATTATTTTTTATTTCTAATGATTGTGAAATGGGGACTTGCTCCATATTTTCTACAAAAATAAATGAAGTCAA
Source organism: Solanum sitiens (assembly GCA_016801875.1). Taxonomy (NCBI): domain Eukaryota; kingdom Viridiplantae; phylum Streptophyta; class Magnoliopsida; order Solanales; family Solanaceae; genus Solanum; species Solanum sitiens. The sequence continues at coordinate 2,125,134 of JABWTJ010000010.1, read as the reverse complement.
TGTATAAATATTATTTAAAATACTTTATTATCTTACTTTATATGATATAATTTGACTACACATAAAATTTAAGAAAAAATAAATACTTAAGAATTATGATCCAAATTTTCCTATAAATTATTACGTGATTATAAATTATTTCATCAAACATAAAATAAATTTTTTAAATTAAATTATTTCCAAATATTGAGATGCATCATTGTTTTTAGAATAAACTGAAAATAGTATCTTGAATAAAATGGAACAAAGGAAATAATAATAATAATAATAATAATAATAATAATAATAATAATAATAATAATAATAATATACCATGGAACTAAAAACTTTTCTTTTGCATTAAAAGTTAATTACTAAAAACTAATATAGATGCAATTCCTAACTATATAATATGTGTAGCTTATTGAATATGTTTGTTAAGAGCATGCCTGATTGACCAAATTAAATACCTTCATTGTGTGAAACATTAATGGTCAATTCTTCATTCTTGGCCAAGGTTACGACCACATGATCATTGATTTGTCTGTGTACTTTATCCTTTGGAACAACATATTGGAGCTCCAAGTTTGCAAATCTTGTATTCTCTACTTATTGAAACAATGGTGACATCAAGTGAAGGACATCTATCGAGACATTGGAGGAAGAAAGCTTGTCGAATTTTGATGGTCTTGAACATTCTTTTCCTTCATAAATAATGAGTCGTTGATAAAAGAACAAAAGATAATGTTCGCACAATACAAATTTGGTGGACTATTAAATTCATTAATCATATATGATGGTAATAGTAATAAAATAAAAAATTACAAAAAGGGATTAAGCTAGTGATACGATTACGTACCTACACTTTGTGAAGATTCAGAGTCCATCTCATTACTTTTGTTCAGGTGAGCAAACACTTCATTTTCACCCTCTTCTACCTTGTCCACTTCCTGGTGAATTTAACATCATTATGGTAACTGTGATTGTCCAACTTCATGAGATTATTTTATGTGCCACAAGAATTTTAATAACTTACCACAAACTCGCTTGTTTCTTTGAGCTCCATCATTTCACACATGAGTGCCACTTCATTTCCTAAATGTAGTTCGCCATTGTTTTCTTTCTGCTCCATTGTTGTATGCTCTGAATTTGAAGATTCTTTTTTTTTTCTTGAAAGGAACTTTTGGAGACCCAATCTTGAATTTGATCCAAGATCATGCTATAAGAATTATTGCAACAATAAAAAAAATATTTGTCAAATTATTAAACATCTTACCTTAATCTCTTTTATTATATTGGTTTCTGAATCGACTTATACTTCTGTTTTCTCATAACCATATAAGATGTATCTACATACTTCCATAACAGATCGACATATGGAACTCTTTGTCATATGATGGTAAACCTACAACACAACAAAGTTTTCATTAGGTTACAATAATTATTAAAAAAATTAAATAGTGTACACTATTACCTTGCACTAACAAATTATTAACTACACTCTGCTAGGCAAATCCAATCAGATAAGTATGCTATACAAATGAAGCAACTAAAATAATTATAATAGATAAAAAAAAAACTCATGATATAATGTAGAAACTATAATGGAACTGTCTAGAGAAACATCTCCTAAACCAAAATGTAGACAAATCATAGAAAAATTACTATTAAACTATCATTTCACTTTTACATTTTATGAAATATTACATGTCTTATTTTTAAGATTACAAAACTCATATCTTATAGACTCGTACATATACTTTAAACTACATGATAGTGTAAATAAGACATTATCCAAATGATGAATAAAACTTAAACTCACTGTCACAACTAGCTTAGTTATTGATTCACTATCTCTCATTTTCTTGACCTATCATTTTGTTAGTTCGGCATCACTAATTTATAAAATCAAGAAATAGTAAATAAAAATCAATAATTTAAGTTATATGCAAGAAATAAGATAATAATTTTAGTTACCTTGTCACATTGACCATTAGGGCGCCTTCACTTTTCACATGTCCAGCCTTTAAGAATATCCTGATATTTTTTATTAAGTCTGAATGGATCAACTAAATCTTCTCCCTATAATTCGAGTCCATAACAAAGTATTTGGAAGAGTTAACCTTTTTTGCTCGTTAGCTCTGTTTATTGATCATAATTATGATCAACCCTTTATATATTAATTTATATATAAGAAATCTAGAAAAATAAATGTACTAATTACCTTGTTTAATTTTACAGTATAAATATTAGTTTCACCTGCCAGAGGTACAATTGAAAAGCTAACAGTAGACAGGGCTACGACCTCTGCATTAATCAATCCCCTCTTCCTCTTGGTGAGTTGATAGGGAGTTAATTCAGACTCATTCTACAATAACAGAAAACTTTTAATCAAAATTTCTTTTCATACTTGATTGTGCTTTAAATAAACACTAATTTATAAACTATCATATCATATTTACTTTTTGTGACAAGAAAAGTACCTAATTTTAGGATTACAGATTTTGTTTTGATTGTTGTATGCTTATAGATATCTTTTGGTTCATTTTATAATATAAAATTTTATTTACATTGTTTGTATATATAAGTTAAACTCTTTTACATATTAAATAAAATAATAAAAGTTTGATGCTTTGATGATATAAAACAATTCACACTATATTATATCTGAATGTCCATATAAACAAAATGAGTTTCTAGGTGAAAGACATATATACTCACAATATATGACAATAATATATGAAAATGACAATACATATATCATCAATTCACATGATAAAGAGAAAAATAAAATTTAATGGTCATAATATCATTAACCAAAAAAATATATGATATTCATACTTGAATAACTATTGTTTCCTCAATTGCTTGAGATATAAAAACTTATTTCTTCAAGGTGATGTCGAATAGAAATTATGAGAGTTGTAAAGTTTATTAATTAGACATTGAAATTAACATAAATTCTTCGTCATAAATATGATCAAGATGGGGTTAGATAATTTTTACAATTATTAAACCAGTTTAAAGAAAAATAATAAATTATTAAATTACAATATTAAAGCAAAGGTTATTAGATTAGCGGTTAGATTCTCGTAATTTTCGTCAATATTGCAATTAAAATCTAACATACCAATCAAGAAACAAATACTATGTTATAATAATCATTTAGCAAAGACTATACAAAATAATGAAACACTTAACTAAAAAATCAATCTTTTATCATCTTAGTGTTTATAAAATATATTATTAAAATCAGTTTTTCGATAGATACGATAAAATGTGATTGCTTATAAGATAAAATTTAATACTAGCCATTATATATATGAAATTTAATCAGACTTTGTTTTATTAATAATGTGATCAATAGTCGTCTATATGACAAAAAATATTATACAAAAAAACGTAATTTCTTCCCTTTTTTATCCTAAAGCCTATAGTTATTTCAATTAAAAAGAGAATAAAAATATTACCCATTTTTTTTCAAAAGACGTCTAAATTTTATAAAATCTCATTTATTTTCTTAAAATCATATCAAAAAGTAAAATCTAAATAGACATAAATGTTATGATAAAATTTGTTAAACAAAATCTTGATACACAAATATTCCTCACAATAATGAATTATTCCCAAACAAGAAAAAATATTTATATCTAAATATTACTCCAATGTCTAAAAATATATAGAATTCATGTGCTTTTGCTTATCCACAATGATGATCAAGATTTAACTAAGGAGTTAAAATCTACACAAAAGATAATAAATTAAAGGGTAAAGCAAAAAGTAAAAGAAGCTATAGAATGCTAAATTATATTTTCTTACTGATGTCTCCGAGCCATTCTCTCTTGGATGAGTTGATACACTAGAGGGTAGTAACACCGAGTCACTAACATCAACTCTTTGATTTTTTTGAGCCTGTAAGGGATTAGGAGAAGTACAAAATAATTATCAAAGTTCTGTTCTGTAAAATTTTGACTTGTTTATATATTATAGTAGAAAATAATTCATCAAATTTTATAACAACAAATTGTTATTATACATTCTCTTATTTTTTTCCAAGTGCGAATCAACTTTTCATTATTCCATATTTATTAAATTGAACAACTAAGAAAATCATTTTATTTTTGTAAGAAAAGTTTTCTACTTCTATAAAATAAATGTTTTAAAGACATTTCTCCAAAATTAATTCATAAAATCGCTATTCGAATTAAACCTTTTGTGGATTCATTATAATTTTTATACAAAATACTAAAAAAATTAGTATTGTAAAAGAACATACCGCTATTTGAATATTATTGACTGGGGAAACGTAAGGTATTATTTCACGGCAATTGTTGATTTCAGAAGAAGAATGCATTTTTTTCTCTACTAGCAAGATAAAAGAGCAAAATTTACTCAAGAACACTGAGAAGAAATATATTTTGAAGGGTAAATGTAGAGAGGTATTTATTGATAAAGTGTAAAGAACAAATATCTAACAAATGACTGTGCAATTATGAGGATTAATTGATATTTACCTATTTTTAGTATGGAAACAATGTTTTTTCCATATTTGGTCAATTATTTACTAACCAAATTTGAATATTTGTTTATAGTAATTTCGTTATTACGTAGATTCTAGTAATTGTTTTTCTAGATATCATGTAGTTACGATCCTTGTAACTAGAACTGTCAAATGGACGGGTTGAGTTGAAATTGGAGATATAAATTGGAGATATTAAAATGGTTGAAATAGAAATTGGGTTGGACTCTAATCCGTCCAAGTTTACTTTGGGCTCAAATGGGCTTATAATCAGGCTGGACCTGACCCGCTTAATCTTAATAATTTTAAAATATTGTTATTTAAGTTTTATAACAACAATTTGAATTTCAACAAAAGAAAAAATAAAAAAAATTACAAAAATTGATAGATAAATCCTAAAAGATGTAAAATAGATAGTAATTCATACGTTCATTATAGTAACATACATTACATCAATGAGAATAAAGAGTCTTAAAATGGATTGAAATTGTCACGACCCAACCCACCGAGTTGTGCGGGAACCTACTCTAACACCTAAGTAGGAGAACCATCATATTCCAATAGTTAAATCATGCAAAAATTTAAAGAAAATCAAATATAAATGAATTAACAAGCTTTTATAATTAAGAACATTTAAAACAATTTCGTGTTAACACTTGCAAAGAAATCATCACCCCCAAGGATCTAGTCTAAACAGGTACAAGAGCTACTAAGAGTACACGCAGGACATAGTAATGGAAACACACAACTCCCACTATACGAAAGGAAAATTAGAAGCTACTGCAGATTCTCTTCATCTTCACCTAACGAAACATCATCAACCTGCATCCAAACTATGACAAAAGGCATAACAAGATTATTATCAGTACAAAACCACACGTACGGGTAGGAATCATGGGTCAAACTGACGCCCACCACATTAATATTAGACTTCAACGAGCAAGAAAATGTAATAAAAGCACTCACTTCTCCACCTTTACCCTCTTGAAATACCTTAGAATTACACTAGTACCCTTACTACCCACATTCCGACTAACCACACACGACGTACCCTTGCCTTCTCTTCACTTATCTAGACCCTGCCACATGAAACCTTTTATTAAGGTTTCTATAACACAAACCACGAATTTCTTTCTTTCAATGTGGAATCTACCTAAGTAGTTTCATTATGTACACCACCCTCACTTCTCACCCTTGCAACACACGGACAACCTAATCTCTCAGACATTTGCAACTTTTGGACCTTTGTCCCTTCTCGACTCGTTCAACAACAAGATGCATAATGACTTAAATCAATATATAAGAACAAACCACATAAATTATCACTTTAGAACAATGTACAACTTCACAATGTTAGGATATACAATTATGTCAAATCATTGGTTCTCTCATGGAATCCAAACCCAAACTATTAGCATATAGTAATGTGGTACCCGATCAAACGTTTATGCCAAAATGTGCCAACCGATCTCAAATTTATGTCGTAATGCGGCAACTGATCCAAGGTTAGTTTGTCATAACTCAACAGCCAATCTAATCAACAAGCCACAATCACGATCACAATGTATATTTTGCACATTCGTACAATCAGATCATGATTCATGGCCTACCTCATCCAATTATCCTCATATGCGATTTGTCTAATTAATAAAGCAACATTCGCAAACATACATGCATTATAACGAAGTAATTACTAACATACATCACACTAATATGAAATCACAACCATCATATTGAAGTATTCATCAACTTATGTCACTAAAATAATAACTCGGCCATACCTAGACCTAGTTCATCGTCTAAGGCTTCTTTTATGATTAAGTCATCTTTTGCTCGGTGCACGAATCCCGCACAATTCATGCCATTGATTTACATTATGCTACACAATGAGCACAGATTTATAACTACTCAATCAGTAAGCCTACCTGTGCGCCAAGCAGCAACACTGAGTTCTTGCCTTCAATTCTTCTTCTCGGGCTCCGTGACAGTGATCTTGACCGAAAATCCACAATTTATCAATCTCCTTACGCTAGAAACCTCATTCTCCTTCCTTTCCAAGCTTAGAGAAGCTTTTTGAGGGTTTCTAGGATGGTTTACGTCTAAATTAGATATTTTAGAAAGAATAAGAAAATAAGACTTTGCGTTATTGCATTATGTCTCGCCTATCCCCGCTCTAGCGCCAACTTACCTCGCCATGGCGACACTGCCCTAGCGACATCTGGCCCGCCCTGGCGGGAAAGTAGCCTAGTAATTTCTTGAAGTTTTGTTTTTTCTAAATAACAAAGGTTTGGATCGTTACAATAGATATCAATTTACCTATCATTCATCCTCGAACGACCAGTTAACGGATCATCACTCGCCCTATTTTGAAGTCCTTCTAAACTAACAAATGGGGCCATCGCAAAACCGCAAAGAGCGGTGACTCTTCAATTTTAAGCACAGAGGGTTTATACTCACGAGACCAGTTAGGGAAAAGATGTAATACAAAGAGGAAGGAAATGCGTTCCACTACATAGCCTGGCCCCTCCAAGAGGAATCCCTTCTGCTACAATGTGGCTGCTGTGGCAAAGGATCTCCCGCTCAAGCAGGGAATCGGAGATAGAAAAGGGGGAAGAGGAAATATTTTTCCCAATTCTCCCTAAACTTTCAAAAAAAACTCTCCAAATCCTCTTGATCACTCTCTGTCAAAGGTCAAAAACAAGGTAAATTTCTCGTTCATTATGCGCTTTACTTGTATACTTGATTAACAATGATTGCATGTTATTACTAATTTGATTAAAAAGCTTTTTTGGGGTAGTTATTCAAAATGAACTTAGGTTGCTAGTTTATTAGAAGAACGTAGCATGACATTTCCCTCACATACCCAATGTCTCCACAACGTCCTGGTCATGAGGATTGCGCAAAAAACACAGTCAAATCGGTACAAAATAGTGTGGGATTGTTGAAGGGTCACTTGATAGAAAATTCAGATTTGGGCACTTTTTTAGGGGTGTATTTATTAATATAATTGCATATTTAGGTTCTAGGTTACTTACTATACTCTGATTTGCTGAATTTCTATGAAAATGGGATTTTTGGGACAAAAGACGCCATGATCGAGCCTGGTGTTTGTTCAGTATCCCGCTCTAGCGTGATTTTTGCCGCTAGGGCGGGATATGGAAACCAGTGGCCTGTATCTGTTTAAGATAGAAAAATTTTCCCTTCCCTTTTAACAAGATTTTTGTCTAATCCCTTGATGTTCTAATGTGCTTATAAATATTTTTGCAGGATTTGCTAAATGGCTAGCATCAATGAGGAAAATTATCCGGTTTCCCAATGCGTCTAGTTGGGAACGATACCATGACCACTAGAACACTAAATTATGTTGTGAGCGGGGTTTTCACTTGCTGAATTTGGATGAAAAAGTGCTTGCCTTTCACGCTCGGCTTATAATGTTTAGCTAGGCCCCACTGACAGAGGCTCTCCCTGCTGCTCTCTCTACATGGGTGAGGGAGTTCTACTCTTTCATGCCTACTGTTTGATTGGAAGACCCTCATTCGGTCATCCGTATTCATGGATTTCACATCCCCCTAAATGCCACAACTATCAATGAGGCACTAGAGGTGCCCGAGGTCTCAATGCGGAGTACGATAGATCTAGGATAGTTGAGAGACACCCTGATCGAGCATGCATGTTGGGATCAGATCTAATTGGCTACCACAGAGGGCATCACTAGTACGAACTGGTCACTGGATTCTAAGTGATGTCTACACTTGGTTATTAGAAGGATCCGCCCATTGGGCATTCGCACCGACGTGCCATTTCCTTGGGTCTTGGTGGTGGTGTGCGCTATACGAGGTATCGATCTAAATGTGTGGCACAAATTATCTTGGAGTGGAAGATGTTCTATCAGGGCAACAAGAAAGACTTCTTCCTATCGGGGTTGGTAATTGCGTAATGCGAGCAGGCGGGAGTGCCACTTTTCAGCACTGATGAGGTGATTCCCATGGATCCCCCCTTTCACCCTCTTTTGGTTAGGCAAGGCTCTACTTCTTGTAGCAATATGAGGAGGACGGACAAGACAAGCATTATTTAAGTGACTGTGGAGATAGACGACGAGGGAGACAATGTCACTCGTCCTACCTGGTCCCATCCCCCACTCTCAGGTGCACATGTGGAGGAGGATTTTGCTGCTGTCCGGAGATGGTTGGGACACTCATTTCCTAACTCTACTCCAATTCCATCCAGCACTGACCTGGAGTGTGAGATTCTCAAGTGCTAGTTGCGTCAGGAAAGGAGGAAAGGTTTGGCGAGGGGTTATCTCATGGACCGAATGTGGAAGACTATTAAGGTCATTTTCTCTTATGTTGCCTCTGACAGGGAGATTCCTAGAATCGATCCAGAGGACTACGCAAAGTTCCCTATGTTGAATGATGTCTGGGCTTTCATAATACCCTTGGAGGACCTCGATTCTAATGTTAACACCTCCTTATTAGACTTCTCGTCCCTTTGGGCATGTAAAGAACGAAATTTTATTTAAATCTTATCGTTTTCCTAAATTTTTGCAGCACGTAGATGCTATTCCTCTAACTATTTGTGTCCGTTAATATTAACTACTAATGTTTTTATAGCCTATTTCTCTATGGTTGAATACTGATTGAATTGCTAGGATTAGTCCTGATACACAGCCGGGTTCTTATTTGAGACTAAGAAAAACGTGAGAGATAGGTTGAGATTTTTTCTCGCCCTATTCCATTCTGGTGGGAGGAATCCCGCATTGGCGGCCTCACCTTGACGGGAAAGATTCCGCCCTGGCAGCCCAAACGAGGCATAACCTACCAACAATTTTTTTGGGGTTCTTTTCTTTTCTAAGTTTCCCAAGGTTCCCAGCTATAACACATGCATTTTTAGAGTGATTCCCTTATCTAGGATAGTCGATATCTACCACGAGTCAATCTCAACAAAATCAAATCCAACATATTCCCCTTAATTCAGCCCCACAACCCACATATTCCTGAGATACACCCAAACACTCAAACAATTATTAGTCAAGTGTAAGACACATCCAAATTTCGCTTATGAATCACCCCGTAACTTGTCTAGACCCTTGCATTGAAATTAGTCATGACCTTCTTTCCACAACGAGTTTCACGACCCTAACGCAATTATGATCTTGTAAAATTTCAACAACTCGACCAACATATTGCACATATTAAGGTTCAGATACGTTATTATAGTGCACATAATCGTATCATCACATCCAAGGAAATACAAATTCCACATTCACGGTTAATTCAGACAACAGAACACGCATTCACAATCCCCAAGTTATAATTCACAGACAAGTCATGTTATTAGTTTGTTAGCTCCATGGATGACCATCTATAGTCATCCTTGAAATCACGCAACCCTTATGGATAGATACCAATTGTAACCTTCTTAGTTCCAGTTTACCTTGCTTGTGTTCCTTCCGTCGCTACCACGACGTTCAATTTGCTTTGTTGAGATACCAATTTGAATCGTGAGATACCAATAGGACTCAACTCATGACACAAGCGACACTTCATATGAAAAAAGAGAAAAAAGGTGGAACAACTTCATAAAATGTTTCCTATCTTCATGAGGATTAGATGTGGACATCAACACATCAATCCGCAAGAGTCTAGTCCACATTTTTGCTCTTGTACTAGGAGACGGTAACTAGGTCTCTGATACCAATTTGTCATGACCCAACCCACTGAGTCATGTTGTCACCTACTCTAACACCTAAGTATGAGAACCCTCATATCCCAATAGTTAAATTATGCGGAAATTTAAAGAAAAACAGAGATAAATGAATTAACAAGGTTTTATAAATAAGAACTTTTATAACAATTTCGGGTTAAGACTTATAAAATAATCAACACCCCTAAGGATCTAGTCTAAGCAGGTACAAGAGCAACTAAGAGTACACGCAAGACATAATAATGCAAAGATACAACTCTTACCATACGGAAGGAAAATTAGAAGTTGCTAGAGATTCTCTTTATCTTCACCTAACAAAACGCCACTGACCCTGCATCCTAACTATGCCAAAAAGGCATAGCAAGAGTAGTATCAGTACAAAACCACCCGTACTGGCAGGCATCATCAGTCAATGAGAAAGAACATGCAATAAAACCATTCGATTCTCCACTTTTACCCCCTCTCTTTCTAAATACCTTAGAATTACACTAGTACCCTTACTACCCACATTCCAGCTAACCATACATGACGTACCCTTGCTTTCTCTTCATCTTATTCAGACCCTGCCACATGAAACCTTTTATCAAGGCTTCCCCACTACCAACCACAAATCCCTTTCTTTCACGGTGGAATCTACCTAACTATTTTCATCATGTACACCAACCCCACTTCTCACCCTTGCAACACACGGACAACCTTTTCTCTCACACATCAACAACTCATGAACTCTTGGTCCTTTTCGGCTTGTTCAACAACAGGATACATAACGAGTTAAATCAACATAATAAAACAAAAAGATATAGGTCACCATAATCTTTTAACCATTCATGATCAATACCACATCAATTATCACTTAAGAACAATGTACAACTACACAATTTCAAGATATACAATTATGTAAAGGCATTGGTTCTCTCATGGAACCCAAACCCAAACTATTCGCATATCAAAACGTGGTACCCGACCCAATGTTTATGCCAAAATGTGGCAACCAATCTCATATTTATGCCAGAACGTGGCAACTGATCCCAGGTTAGTGTGTCGGAATGCAACACCCCATCCAATCAACAAGCCACAATCACAATCACAATGTATATTTGCACATTCATATAATCAAGTCATGAGTCATGGCCTACCTCATCCAATTATCCTCATATACGATCTATGTGATCAATAACACAATATTCGCATATATACATGCATTATAATGAGGTAATTACTAAAATACATCAAAATAATATGAAATAAAAGCCATCACATTGAAGTATTCATAAAAATTATCACTAAAACAATAACTCGACCATACCTAGTCCTAGTTCACTGCCTAAGGCTTGTTCCTATGATTAATTCATCTTTTACTCGGTGCACGAAGTCCTATGCATGATTCTTACCATTGATTTACATTATTCTACGCAATGAGCACAAATTTATAACTACTCAATCATTAACCTAGCCTACTTGGGCGCCAAGCAGCTGCATAGATCTTGCCTTTGATTCTTGTTCTCGGGGTCTGTGACAGTGATCTTGATCAGAAATCCACAATCACTCGATCTCCTTACGCTAGAAACCTCTTTCTCCTTTATTCCCAATCTTAGGGTAGCTTTTTGGGGGGTTTGTGGAGTGATTTACGTCTAAATTAGGTATTTTATAAAGAAGGAGAAAATAATATTTCACGTTATTTACATTTATCTCTCCTATCCTGCTCTGGGGTCAGCTTACGTCGCCGCCCTAGCGACATCTTGCCCTCCCTAACAGGACAGTGGCCCAGTAATTTCTCAAAGTTTTGCTTTTCCTAAATAATGACAGTTTGGGTCGTTACAGAAATTGGAAATTAAATTGGGCTCAATTGACGAATATCTTAAAAAGGGTTAGGACTTGATGCGTAGAGATTACACCTAATTCATATTATCTTGAGCCTAATCCTTAACATTATGGACGGGTTGCCTATAGTTAGGCTTATTCTTGACGCCCCTACTTGTAACTACTTACCATTACTATCATTGACAATAGGTTGATGAATTAATTATCAAATAAATATAGCTTTTCTTCAGTTAGAATTTTATGCTTTACACTTTTACTTGTTTTATTTATTTTTTTGCACCAATTCAACACTATTCAATCTGTCAATAATTTTACCTAATAAGAGTTGAAGCAAGATATGTGTTGTTTGCCTAATATAGTTTTAATTGTACTATTTTACATGTAAATAGTTTGGCACCCACCGTGGGCTAGAGCAATTGTTTTTTTAATTAACCGTTGTCTTATTATCTTGAATATATTTTTCTCTTAGAGTTAGAAGCAAATGCGAAAAAACGATGACAAAATCATTGGGAAATAGACTAGGAAAAATGTGGTCAGCAAAACAGTAGTGGAACCATTACCTGAAAATGAGAAAGTGAATTGTCACGATCCAAGACTACACCCTAGATATGACATGGTACTGAGAATCCGAGACACTCTAAGCAAACCACATGATATAGCATGACACTAAGAAACAGACATAACAAAATAAAGAGGATAATCAAAATAAGTCTCAAATGGAAATCTCAACATATCATGAAATCAGAGTACAACGATATAATTGCGGAAAGAGTAATATCTAACAACAAACCTCTACTGCATAATTAGAGAGTAGGACAAGCCTAGGATCACTTGAATAATTTGAGAGCTGAAATAAGTCTGAATGACATTAAAGAAACATAAGTGAGGCAATGTCCCTGAACCATGAGGACTCACCAAATCTAAGAAAAGCTTATGAGATCCAATACTAACAACGGTTGAAATGATGTGTGTGAGAACATATATTATAAAATAATATAAGCACAAAAATATATGCGGTCAATACTCAAAATGTACTGAATATGGAAAAAGATGCATGAACCTAACATGGAAAATCTGGAAACATAGTAATGTAATGACCAACAAAGTATAATATAAATATGATCATACGATTTTATTAAACATAGTACAAGACCATGCATTCTTCTTTAAATCATAATGATAGTAATAACATAAGTCTTTTGTGGAAACCATAAACCTTTATTGGAGAAACTATTTATCGACATAAACCATGTGAGTTATAACATGTAGTTTAGTGTACTTCTCCTAAAGAGAGTTTACTACTATCCAAGGTAAGGACCATAATCATGAGCTTAAATGGATCTACTAGATAGCGTCAATTAAGACTAATTCCTATGGAAGCACATAGTTCTGGAACAAGGGGTCCTCTTTCAAAGTTCTCGTGTAATGTCTCATTTCTAGTTAATTTTCTTTTGATTGTAAATTGTTAATTTCACCCTTCTCTTAGCGATTTAATGCTTAGTTTGTATTTTTTGGATGGTTGATGTGGTCTCTAATGTGACCGGGTGCATTTTTTTTATAATTTGACCCTTCTTGAGTTGTGAATTCTTGATAGAGTTGAATTTGGTCAACATTTGGAGTTCCAAGCGTCGGGTGGAACTTCTATTAGTTCCATCACATTTGGAATGTCGAGTTTGATCCAGTGAGGTGGTTGGTAAGGTTTTGAAGGCCTTGAGTTGAGTTATTAGGCGTTTGTGTGAAAAGTTGAGTTAAAGCTTTAAGAGTGGTCGGGAGGGTAATTCCATCATTTGAATGTTTTGGAAATCCAGCGATTTCATTGAGTTCGATTGTAGATTCTAGTGGGGTATCATTTCAAGTTTATTTTAATCGGGCCACAAAAGATTCTCGATGTTTTATTGAAAAAGAAATTAAAGACTTATTTTTCGAAAATCAATTAACTTATAAGAAAAAAACAATATTTAAGAGTCACCGCTTATTTTTTTGAAGAAAAATCAAGAAAACATATAAATTTTAAAACAGTTAAGAAGAAAAATCATTTGAAAATACTAAAAGAGTTCGAATTCAATTTACATTTCAAAAAGGTATTAGGTACTTGAAGTGTCATGTCACGCTCCGAGCCTACGCCCTGGACGGGACTAGCATTGGAGAACCATGGTTGGCCCTAAGCGAACCCCTGACTTGGCTTAACTCTTAGCGGAGGACTTACACATGATAAAAATACTTTAAAAAGTAAAATTAAATCTCAATAGATAACTTAAAACGTGTACAGAAACATTCACTGGCCAAAATGACAACTCAAGTCTCAAATATCAAAATAGAAACGGAAAGTTATAAAAACTAACATCAACTAACTGTCTATAAAGCCTCTAACAATTGAAATGGACGTCGGGACAAGACCCACGACATCCTAATGAACTAAACGGATAAATTATTAAAAAGGGGATCCTCTGGAAGCAAGGAGGCTGACCAAGAACTCTGAAGCTCAACTAGATCAATAATGTGTTGGATGTTGATCCTGGTTACCTGAATCTACATCATAAAAAGATGCAGGCCAACTGACATCAGTACGTTGAATGTACAAGAATGTGAGAGGAATACGAAAAAAGACATAAGCTTGAAAGAATCTAAAAGAACATACTTCAACTCAACTGAACTCATTTCAATATAAAACAATAATATGAATGCAATATAAAGAAAAACTTTTAAACATGGATAACAACTCTTTATATTGAGAAATACAATAGTAACTCTGTTTGTATGAAAAGATACAATATAAACTCTGTTTGTAAATAAAAATACAATTAACGCTATGTATATAAGAGTACAAAATACTTCTATGAGAGTTTCTCTAACCGACAACCATCACTTAAGAGATATGTGATGATATATCATTTTGTCTCACGCTGCAAAGGTCGTCCTATACATTGCCAAGGGTATAGAACCTGACTACTAAGTGGATCTACTAGTCTATGCTAAAAATCACTAAGGAATCATCTAAAAAGAATGACCATTTTTATACACATGATGGCTACATGGTTTATGGGGGCAGGGAGTTGTCTTAATTCTCCCTCATATCGGTGTTGAATACTACTCCCAAAATATAACTAGCTCATAAGTTTAAAAACATAACTTCTGTGGTTTGAGGTATTACTCAAAAACTAGCCCAAAGGTTTTGTAGGAAATTATTGTTTCCTCTATTGCTTAATTGTGAAAGCATATATTGTTTATTGAACACTAGCTCAAAGGCTCTTTTGGAAATTGGTGTTTCCTTTCTTTTTCAAATATTAATATATTTACTCTTTGGGAATACATAGTCCCTATATACTCTTTTGAAGAAATGATCTTCATTTGATACTGTTTACCCAACTCAAATCTCATGTCTTAAACAAGTTTAAAGCATTTGCAAAAGACTTCTTATAAAGACTTTACGAACTCTCTAGACTTAGCTCTTAACTTTTCTTGAATTTAAATTTATGGATTCAAGGTTAGGATTCATGTTTCTGGATGATTTCTATATGTTTAGAAGTCTTTTAGAGTAGTTAGAATAGATATAAAGTGTTAGTACACTTTAGAAGGACTTCAAATGGGCTAAACATTGAAAAATGAGTTGGGGCGGACGACTCGGGCGCACTGCTGGCGCGCCGCCCCAGTCACTCTGGCGCATTTCCCCAGGAAACCCTTGCAAATTTTTCAACTCATTTTTTAATCTTGATTCAATTGAATTTTTTTTCTCAACATCTATTTATATTAGGTACCCAAAACCTATTCACAAGAATCAAACTCAAAACAACTCTAATAATCTAGATTAAACCCTCAAGAACTCCTCAATCTCATCCCAAATTCAAGAAGGAAAGAAATTCAAGAACACAACTCAAGAACATCAAATTGTCAATCTTTTAGGACAAAAACACTTAAATAAACATGTTTGACGGTGGGTAAACGAACTCAACGCTATGTAAACTTACATACCGCGTAGGATTGAATACTTGGCAAATCAACAATCAATTCTTCAAGAAATCAACGAATCTTGACTTTTTCTTCTCCTTTCTCCTCTTGAGTTTTTCTCTATAAAACCCTAACGCGATTTTTCAATTGTGCAAACTAAACAAATTCATTTAACCCCAATTTAATTACTAAAAACGAATTAACTTAATTAGGTATGGAAAAGACCATTATACCCTTTAAAATCAGGTTAGCTTTCCTTTTCTAGACAACCCCAACTTTGAACGGGCATATCTCCCTCATACGAGCTCAAAAATTAGCAAACTCGGTGGCGTTGGAAAGAAAATTCCAAGACCTTTCATTTAACATCTATTTGCACCTAACTTATCCTGTACAGGAAGTTATGGTTATTTGAAATTGAACCAAAACTCATACTTAACATAACTTAGCCAAATTTCAGATAGTCATACTTTCCAAAAATGGTTCTTTCTAATACTAGCTCTTTCAATTAGGGAGGTGTTACATTCCGCTAAACAAGCCATAACTAACTGATAAGGCGCTAATGCCAAACTCATTACCAGACAAGTATAAAGCATAAAATGAGGCTAATACACCAATAAATACCAGGTATATACAAGAAGTATTTTTCCACAATATCTAGAAGGAGAAAAAAATTCTTGAGGCAAGATAACTAGGCGTATTTCACATTGTGTAATCCAATAACCATTATATGTGACTCCAATAAGAATTAAACCAAACCATCATTTTCTACACAACCTTATCATCAATAAACAACAATAATAGGCAAACTAAACATGATACAGGGGCTGCGAACAACCACAATATCAAAGACACCACCACAAGGCTTGAAAATCTATAAAGCCGATGCTAGGACATGGAATTACGAAGGAGGGTTATAAATATAAGATTACATCAACTAATTTGTTTGAACAAATAAGATTAATATTCTTCCTCCTTGAATAAATAACAAACTGATCCTGAATCAACAAGAAAATTATACCACAACGATGAGCTCGCGAACGTAGAGCAACTTTTGTTCAACTGTTGAGTTGAGAATCTAAGCACCCAAGGAGTATTCGAAAGGTGGATTATGAGTTTTTTTGGGATTTCATATGTATATAATGAAAAATAACAAATAATGAGGTCGTTTATAACGACCACCGACTTAGAGCTAAGTGATCCACTTCGAGTTGTGTATTTGTGCAATCTCATGAAAACGTGAATATCTCTCTATTTTTAAGTTGTATAGATGACTGGTTTAGTGTTATGGAAACTAGACTCGTAGACCTTCAATTTTATCGTTTATGCGCATTTTAAATCTTTATATATTAGGAGGAATCAAGGTTGGATTTACAAGAGATCCAATCAATTTCACTCCTCAGTTTTTTGTTTTTCTTTTTTGGTAATAAGGTTGGTGTTTGACTTATCGTTGATGATTTTGAGTTTAGATTGCATATAGGTTGTGAGATTTAGCCTTGTAACTGAGATTAAGTGTTTAATTTTGTTGCATAGTATCATATTGTTGAATTTGAACTATACCCATGTGATTTTGACTATGAATGCTTGTATAAATAGTGAATCATGATTGTGTTGGTTAGAATACTACATTGAGTCGATTTATTTGTTGGGTTTTTGTTTAATTAAATGTGAGTGAAGTATGAGTATCTTAGTATTGACCCATTGCATTATTTGCCCAATGATAGACAAGGTGACTACTTTCTTAAGGGAAAATATCAATTGAAGAAACACTTAGTGATAAAGGAGGGGAATCTATGTACCCATGGGCAGAAAAACATATAAGTGGATTGTAATTGATGGGGGAAACTCATATTTATTGTGAAGGTTGATTTAAATTTGAAAAATAGGCATTGGGCTCAAAATTCTTGTTCGACGAGCTTCAGCTCACCAAGAAACATAGGTGAATCACAAAGTAAAACCTATCTCGCCTTATTGAGCTTATGAATGGCATTGGGTGTTGTCCTATTTGGTGGGCTTGTCTTAGTACATCGAACTAATTTGGTGAATCGCTGAGTGGGAGAAGATTTCACCCTTGATGCTTGTGTCTTTCCTTTTTCCACTGTTAATTTTTACGGGCTTATCTTAGACCACCGAAACGAACTCGGTGAATTACCAAGTTGGCATTGACTTTGACTTATGTTCTTGATCTCTTAAATTTGTGCCACTGTCTAATTCGGTGAGCTAAACAGAGCTCGCCAATCCTATTAGACAATATTCCTTCCCATTAGTCTAGATAATGACTATTTTCAAGTTTGATTCAAAGTGTTTTTTATTTTAACTAACATTCATAAATCTTGTGCTTTAATGTGTACATTGGAGGTGATGGCTAGAACAAAGGGTAATAATACGGTCTACTCTTAACATAGAGTCAGCTAGGGAGTCTTCTACACCTCCTCCTGAAAACAAACAAAAGGGTCTCTCAACCAATGAGCCTTCTGAGACCTTAAATACTCATAAAATGAATCCTCAAGCACCTAAAAAAAAGGTGGGGGGTGGGGGGTAAAAAGGAGCAGAAGCATATTTCAAAAAAGTAGGTAAATATATGTTCAAAGTTGGTGTCACTGATACAAGAATCCAACCCTACTTCTCATGTTCTCTCAATTATAGCTCCAATAGGTTTGAATAGGCTCAAGGCGGATGTGAAAGACACAATTTTTTAGGAGCACAATTTCTAATGATGGAGTTATGAGTGAGTAACCCAAAATATGGAGAACAATCAAATTTCACAAGCTGAAACAATTAAAAAGAGTCAGGAGACCATATAAACCCAAGTGGGTACGAGAGATCTATAAATCCTATGCAAAGGCATTACCGAAGAAGAGAAAAGGGATTGTTTGGAAGACAATGTATGAAGCAGAAGTCCGAGGAAAGATGGTGCAGTGTCACAACATTTTGATTAATGAAGTACTAGGCACCCCGGATAATGTGATTGACGAATAGAAGACCCAGATGGCCACTCCTTTGGATCAGTTGAAAGAGTGGCTAGTCCTTATAATATTCAGCGAGTCTACACTATCTTGGATGGTTGAAGGTGCCGAAATTGAAAAGAAAAACCTGAGCTTAGTGGTGAGGTAATAGTTTGGATTTATCAATAGCAATTTGATTTTGTCCCAAAGGTAGTCTATACTCAGGCATCCAAAAGTCGTGTTAGTGGGTTCCATAATTGGCTGGGATAAAATAAATATGGGAGAGACAATTGTGGAAGAAATATTACTGTGAGCCACATAGGAGCATACATATCTTCCCTTTTCGGTGCTCATTACCCAACTTTGTGAGAAAGATGGAGTCCTCTTTCGAGTAAAACCAATGTCAGGATCACGCCGGTCTCCTCTAGTGATATTCATAGGATCAAGGTTGAGTTTTTGAGAAATGATACGGCTCTGAGGAAGCCACCACCACCAGACTCCATTCCAGTGGTTGACCCTCCCATATTGATAACACAGACCAACAAACCTGCTCCTTTTGTGGAGCAGGTAGGTATTCCTACTCCATCGTCTAATGTTGGTTTATTTGATTCCCTCGCTACATCTACACCTTCTATTTCTATATCCACTGTAAATGTGAAGCCTTCCCCTTCTCCTGTTGATCATCCTCCATTGACTTAGAAACTAATATATTAGATGAGCAGTCTTACCCTGTCAGCGGATGTTAGAGTTGCCCGAGTTGAGAAAGACTTGCCCAAGCTCATCAAACAGGCTATCAAAAATTCCTTGGCTTCTCTGGCTAAGCGGGTGTTCAAATGTGAGAAGACGGTTGAGGGCGATATTTGAGATTGGATGAGATGACTGCTACAATAGATGTGTTGGAGAAGACTGAGGGCAGTTCCAGTGGATTGGACACCCTTAGGGATAAGGTTGATATGTTGAAGGTTGAGGTGGTACAGATTCAGTCCATGGACATCTTGACACTTTAGGGTGATAATTTCCTTTCAGATGTTGCTGCCCCAGCACTTGAGATGCCTAATTTTGCACCTTCCTTTTTTTGTACCTAAGGGAGGTGTAGATATGGATGCTAAGAATGAGGAT
Organism: Solanum sitiens; assembly: GCA_016801875.1. Classification (NCBI taxonomy): domain Eukaryota; kingdom Viridiplantae; phylum Streptophyta; class Magnoliopsida; order Solanales; family Solanaceae; genus Solanum; species Solanum sitiens. The sequence continues at coordinate 2,105,106 of JABWTJ010000010.1, read as the reverse complement.
TTATCTGAGGAGACCGATGAGGAGGGTTGAGAGGAGATGATCATGGGATTATTGATAAACTGACACAGTTGCACAAAACCAAGGAGGTCATTATTCAATCTACCGCAAAGAGGTCTCTCTGAGAGACTTGAGTTTTTGGGTCCACTAGAGTTACTCCGGACTCCCCCACACTTCCCATTGGTGAGATGACTAATAATTCCTAAGTTGAGACTTCCTTGTCGCCTCCTCTGATCCTATTTCTTAGCAGAGATACCCCACTTGAGGTTTCTTTACAGGAGACTCCAGATGAGAGTGCTCCACAGGCGTAGCTTGTTAGGGGGATCATATATCTCATCCTCCCAAAATTTCATTTATTTTGCATGGAGGACACCAATTTTTTATTTTTGGTGAGGTTAGGCCAGGCAATGGAACTGGGAGGTGTCGGTTTCGGTACTATTCTGTCCCGTCTATTATCGGTCCAGTTCCGTTTCGACTTGTACCAGTGTGTTCCATTAAGTAGGGGTACCGGGTCAGAAACCAGGTTCTACCGGTTAGTCCCCGTCCAGTAACTATCGGTTCCGCTTCCGGTCCCAGTCCGATTCGGTATATCCTTTTTTTTTAAAAAAAGAAAGTGTCGTTAAGAGTCATTGGGCAATGGGTATTGGGCCCCACCCAATGACTCTTTCACCCTATAACTCCCCAAAATGCCCCCTACCCTTCCAAACTTTGAAAAACTACATTTTTATCCTTTTTTAACTATAAATACCCCAATCTTTCATTATTTTTACTCGCAAAAATACTCTTCATCTTCTACTCTCTCAACTCTCAAAACTTTTATTCTCTAATACCTTATTCTCTTTTAAATTATAAATTACAAATTACAAATTATATTAGTTTGAAAGATTTGATGGTTTACGAATTTGGTCTTTGGAGCTTCAAAATTCAACTTTCAATTTTTGACTTTCGATCATTCACGTGTATTTTATAAGTATATGTTTGGTACATTCGTTCCATATCACTTTTCATTAGTTATTTATTTGTTTTCATTTAATTTTTATTTATTTATTTTGTGAGTAATTAGTCTCTAGTCTCTACTTGTTTAGTTAATTATTTGTTTGCATTACATATTCGTATTATAAATAATTTACTCACTTTTCATATTTGAATATGGGTTCTGGTAAAAAAATATTGAAAAAGGTAAAACAACCATAGTTGAGTCGTTCACTAATTTATTTAACTCAAAATCCAAGAATAATAAAAAACCTGGTAGTTCTTCTAAATCTAAAACTAGAAAAGTTAGTCAATTAAGAATAAATACGAAAGATTATACACATGTTAATGAAATTGTTTTTACTATTGATAGTAAGAGTAGATTAGATCCTTATCATGAATCTTTACAAACAAGGTTTGGTAATTTTGATGAGGAATTACCTCGAGATGATGAACATGATAATGTTATATTGATTCTTTTGGTGATGATAATGATTATGATGAAGAAACTGAGACAGTTACGCCTACTAATCCCTCGCCCACTCCCACTCCCTCTCCCACTCTGCTCCCAGTGCCTCTCCCTTTCATTGTCCTGCTCTCATTCCCCCGTACATCCTAGGCCTAAGGTAGAACGTGCTAAAAACTCAATTGTGTGGCAATTTATGACTCATGATGAAAATAAAAAAAAATAAGTTATTTGTAATAAATGTAAACATAGAATGAATCATAAAACTGTAGGAAAACAGGGTGGGACGGGAGATTTGAGTAATCATTTAATGTGATGTTATTAAAATGTCTTTTGCATGTTAAAGTTGTAGCCGCTGAAAATAATGGTACCCCCTTCCTGAAATTGTAGGAGTAGGGGGCTCTAATATGTCCCAAACACAATTAAATCCTTATAATGGTGTTGGCCCTAGTACACAACGCTCATATAGTAGAGAAAAAGAGCTTGAAGAATTAGCTATATGATTGTTATTATGGGCTTGCCTTTTAGTTTTGTTGAAAAGCCCAATTTTATTCATTATATTCAGATTGTTTATAATCCACATTTTAAAGATCTTACAAGAAATACAATTAAAAAGGTTAATCTTTGATTATCAAGATCCAAATTTTTAATATCTTCGTTGTTTAATGTATTATAATACTTGTAAAATAGTTATTACTTATGATATGAGTCGTAGTGTAAATGGTAATGATTATTTCACTATTACTGCACATTGGATCGATGAAAATGGGATTATGCAACAAAGAATTTTAGGTTATAAATGATGTGAAATGCATAAAACTGGTAGTTATATAGCTCAAACAATTATAGATGTTTTACAAAATTATGGAATTTGTGAAAAAATTATTAGTGTCACCTTAGATAATGCTTTTAATAATACATATGTTGTTGAAATACTAAAATTGACTCTTTGCCCTGTTTATATTGTGGTTTTCATATTAGGTGTGCTACACATATATAATTTGATTGCTATACATGATATAGCAATGTATAATGATGGTTGTATAAAGTTCAACTACAAGTATTTTTATTTAAAATGTCAAGTTAAGTCTAGATGTAGAGATTTTTAAAATCATTTTCGTGAATTTAATCTTCCACCTAGAAAAATTTCAAAGTCAGTGTGTACTAGATGAAATTCTTTATTTTAAAATGTTTCAAGTCACTTATAAATATAGGAAACCTTTACAAATGGTTTGAAATGCTAATAATTCAGATATGGTCTATAGACTTGATGATAATGATCGGAATGACATAAAAGAACTTATAGAATTCTTAAAAGTTTTTTTTATTTAACTAAAAAAAAATTATTTGCACTTTATTATCCAATTATTTGCTCTGTTTTACCAAATATTTGTGTTATTTCTAGTAAATTTTATAAAATTAAAAAAATATTTTACTCATATTCGTCAAATTTATTTAACTAGTTGTTTGTTAAACCCACATTACAAAGATAAAGGTGCATCACGAATAATTGATATAATATATTTTAATTTGGGTTTTGAAGATGATGAAACACCTAGTTGTCAAGAAGTTAAAGATAGTATAAAAAGTGAAGCTAGAAAATTGTATGACTTGTATAATTCTAATAAAAGGAATGTAGTACGTAATGAAGAACCTCAAAGTTCTAGTGTATATATAATGAAGATTATATTGATGATATGGTAGATCGTTATCTTGAACTTTCTCATAATGATAAAAATGATTTTGATGCATATATTAATCAAAATACAGAAACTACTATTGATCTTCTAGAATGGTGGAGCAATCACGACAAGAGATTTCAAAACTTAAATCGGTTGCTCGAGATGTGTTAGCTATTCAAGCATCTTCAGTAGCTTTGGAAGCCGCTTTTAGCGCAACAAGATTTCAAATTGGAGAGCATAGATATTCATTAGTTGCTGATAGCTTGGAGATATCAGCACTATTTCGAGATTGTATTGATGCCGAGAGAAGGAGTTATGGGCGTCCAACTTTACCTACCAAATTTGAAAATGATATTGATGAAATGATGCAAGATTTTAGTGAAGACAACATTGATGCATTGGAGGAACTAGCCGATCAACCAGTTCCAGATCATGTTACTAGAGAAATGTTTAATGATTTAAGAAAAGATTGACTTGGTAGCATGAACTATTAAATGACTATTAGTATGAGTATGATAATACGAGATCTAATTCAAAAAGAATCCTTCCTTGAAGGTGGTTGTGTAGATTAGGTCCTTTAATCCTCTAGTAATATTTTTAAGTCAACTTGTACTATTGAATTAATTTTAGTAAAAAAAATAGGCTATTCGCCTTTTTTTTATTATTATTGTCTTCAACTTTTATAATTTTTTAGTTGGGTGTCAGTTGGATGTGAATAGGAAGGATGAAGGAGATCCAAGTGAAGGGCAAATAAATAAGAAAGTAAATTCAAATATGAAAGTTTTACAAAAAAAAAAAAAGGATACCCCTCTTTATAAAAAAAAGTTGTGTATGTATTTACCATCAATTTTATGAGAATAGCTTGGGAAAACGAAAAAGAAAAAAGAGAAGTGAATGAAATAAAAGGGAGTTCCAAATAAATTGAGTGGAAATTAAAGGTTTGAGTTCTCAAATGACAAAGAAGGAAAAGGATCCGAGAAGCAGTCATGATGATTGATCGATGTCATGCCCCGAGCTTACATCCTAGGAGGGTCTGGCACTCGAGAACCATTTCTGACCCCAAGAGAATCCTTAGTCTGGCTTACTTACTCAGAGGAAAAAGCACAAGAATAGTATAAATAAAGAACTTGTGAAATAAACTAAGAATGTCTTAAAAGAAACATTCAACTGGTCAAAATGGTTACTCAAGTCTCATGAAAAAACATCTAGAATACAAAGCTAAAAGACTCATAACTAAATGTCTGACTATCTATGAAGTCTCTAAAACAACTGAGATAGATTTTGGGACAGGACCACGACATCCTAATAAACTATCTAGTACTGAAAACAAATAATAGGAGTCCTCCGAAATCAAGGAGGCTCACCAACAAACTCTGGAGCTCAACTAGAATCAACGATACGCTGGATGTTGATCTTTACCAGCGTCTGCATCATAAGACGATGCAAGTCAACTGACATTAGTACATTAAATGTACGAGTATGTTAGTTAGAATGCTAAATATAAAATAGGCTTGAAAAGAATCTGAAAGAAACACTTATCTGGCTCAACTCAACTCAACATAATTGAACTCAATTCAATATAACAAAGTTTAAAACAAGTGTAATATAAAGGAAAGTTGTATAAAACATGAAGTCAACACTAATGTATACAAAGATACATATAACTCAGAAATGTAAGCAAAATTACAATAAACTGTGTATTTAAAAATTCAATCACTTCTGTAGGAGTTTCTTTAACCGACAACCATCACTTAAGAGCTATCGTGATTATATAATGTTTTTCTTCATGCTTCCAGAGCCTACATATACCTTTCCATGAGTATAGAACCTAAACTACTAAGTGGATCCACTAGTCTATGCTAAACAACACTAAATGAATCATCTAAAAAGTATGACATTTTTTTACTCATGGTGGCTACATGGTTTATGGGGATTGTGAGTTGTCTGAACTCTCCCCATATCAGTGCACATTATTGATCCCAAAATATGATACCAGCTTTTATGTTTAAAAATGTATTTTTTGTGATTTGAGATAATTTCTCATTACTTCGCTCAAAGTTTATCTTGGAAATCAAAGTTTCCTCTCTTGTTGTCACACTCGGAGCCTACATCGGGAATGTGGCCGGCACCCAACGTCCACTGATGGCCTTGAGTGAACCCTTGGCCTGGCTCACTTAACTCAGTGGAAGACTTAACTTAACTCGAGTATAAAGTTGGAACATTCTCATGAGAAAATACTTTAAATAATTATCTTGGTCAAAATGACACTTAGTCTCAAAGTTAAAACATCTGACATGTAAGATAAAAGAGACTAAAACTGAACTGTGTGACTATATATCTGTCTATGAAGCCTCTACTACTACTAAGATTAATGTTGGGACAAACCCCATAACATTCTATAAAAGAAATACGGAAAGCAATTAAGGAGTCCTCTGGAATGCAAAGAGGCTCGCCACTGACTCTAAATGCTCAAGCTGGATCACCAAGGTGCTGGATGCTGATCCTGGTTACCTGCGTCTACATCATAAGACGATGCAGGTCAACTGGCATCAGTACATTGAATGTACAAGTATGTAAGTTGGAATGCTAAACAATAACTACTAACCTTGAAAAGAGTAAGAATGAACTTGCCTTGGTTCTGCTCAACTCAGGAAGTCGTAGCTCAATATAAAGCAGTAAAGACACATGAAATATATATATATATATATATATATATATATATATATATATATATTCATTAAAGGTAATGCAATAATAAACTCAACTTTACTTATATATGAAAGTAATATAGTTTTTGTGGGACATTGTCTAACTGACAACCATCACTATGATCCTAAGCGATGGTACAAAGTCTTACCTCATATTGCAAGAGGACTGCTCTATACCTTGGCGTCGGTATAGAACCTGAACTACAAAGTGGATCCACTAGTCTATGCTAAAAAGCACTAAGGATTCATCTAAAAAGTATGACCCTTTATTTGTCTATGCTGGCTACATGGTTTATGGAGACTTGAGTTGATATGAACTCGTGTCCCCATATCGGTTCTCAATACTACTCCCAAAATACTTAGCTCATATGTTTTTAAAACAACTTTTTATCTAGTTTGAGGTAATTGCTCAAACTTAGCTTTAAAAGCTCTCTTGGAAATCATAGTTCCCATTTTCTAAAACTAGCCAAAGGCTCTATGGAAGTCTGACTTCCTTTCTTTCTCAAAATGTGAAAAACATTTATACTCTTAGGGACTACTTAGTTCCCTTATACTTTTTGAGAAATGAACTAATTCTTGGCTCTTTGCTTTACTTGAAACTTAACTCTCTACTCTTTGCTCTACTTGTAGATTGAGCCTTAAAACAAAGTAAAAATGTTTGTTTAAGACTCTTGAAAACATTAAGAACTCACTTTGACTTGCTTCGTAACTTTTAAGCTTGACTCTTAACTTCTTCGAACTTGATCTTAACTTTCCTTGAATTGGATTATGGATTCAAGGATCATGATCTCATGTTTATGGATGATTTCATGATGTTTAGATGTAATTTAGAGTGTTGGAATCAACTAGGATATATAGGTACATCACGTAGTAACTGGTACGAAAAGATGGGGCAAAAATGGGATCTCTAGGTGAACTTGGCGCTCTGATAGGCGCGGGGCACCAGAGCTTGACATACAGAGACTGTTCTGAGGGGCTCTGGCTGGCGCGGTGCACCAGGCCTTGTCAAATTGAGGCTGCCCTAAGGGGCTCTGGCAGGCGCGGCACCCCAGGGGCTTGTCAGGCGGGATTTCCAATTTTTCTTATCCGATTTTCAATTCTAAACCTTTTAAACTCCCATCGATCTCACCCCCAAACACTTAGGATCACTAAAATCATCAATACCCAATAGTTTAAACTCGTAAATATAACGTTCCAAAAAGTCAAGACCTAATCTAGAGCCTAAAACAAGTGTCTAAGGGTTTAGATACTGTTTTAAGACCTAAAATAATGTTCATAAGTCATCCGAGAAGTTTTAGAGCCAAGAAGTCAAAGAACGTCCATGACATCCGGAAACTAGCTAAATTGAACTAGTTGACGTCGCTATGTTTGGTGAAGGTTTGAGAGGGTCAAATGGAGTCTAAAACTTCTAAAAATACTTTAGTTAGATAGAGTGTAGTATATAGGGTCTACACGTCTGATAACGACTCCCCAAGGACCCCTCGAAGGGTCCTTGAGGAGGACCCCAACATGGGTGGGCAGGCTGCCAAAGCAACCTGCGTGGGTCAAGATTCAAAGGGCTTCTATGGGACGCGCAGCCCACATGGACCCTAATACCTCAGATCACTTTTTCAAAAATAAAAATGAGAATTAGCCTCGCGACGCGGAACCACTTCCCAGATTTAATAAAATCATATGTTTGGCATTTTGACTTCACAAAAAGACCAATTTAAGTGAGGTGTGTTTTGGGTAATTTAGGGGGTGATTATATATAGCCTAAGGGTCAGTTTTAATTTATTTTTCACTAACCTAAACCTAATTCCCAAAACAAATCCAAAAGCTCGCACCTCTCTCTACTTTCTCTCTCCCCAAATCCTCCATTGAAGAAGGAAGAAAGCTTGAGAAAGAAGGTCAATTTCTCTAGGATTTCACTTCAATTTTGGGGATTAATCTTCTTTAAGGTATGGGTTCTTCACTCTTGGGATTCATTTCCCCAATAGGTCCTTTCAAAGTTGATTTCTAAATCACCCAATTCCAAGGGTTTTCCAATTCTAATGGGTTTTCTTCTAAACTTCAAATTGATGATTGATTTTGATTAATTGTGATTAATTATGACTAATTGAGTATATATTGTTGGTTAATTGATGTTAAATGATTTAATTTCGTGAAGATCATTTATGTTCCCCAATTTCCCCAAATCTTGGATCTTGATTGTAAATTGATGGGAACTGAAGTATGAATTGGTCATTAGACTTGTTTTATCTATTCTAATTCGTGTATGGATTGACTAGGGTAATTTATTGTTGGGATTGTATCAAATTCTTGATGAATTCATGATGAACCCTATTTTCTCGTAACCCTAGGTTATGAATTGATGTTAAGTGGATAATGATGATATAATTGACCTAGTTCTTGTGTTAATTACTATTGATTGATGTTACTACACATATTATTGGATGTAATTGGTTGGTTGATGGTAAGACCATGATGATGGCTTTTGAAGGAGATTGGGTAAGTCTTTATGATCCTAACCTTTACTTCAATTATGATGGCTTGTGATTGATGATGTAGTTCAATTGAAGCATGACTTGTGATTAGCCTAAGTAGGTGTTGGTATGATGTTGAATTGAAATGTCTTGACTATGTGATTGTGAGATTATGTTTAAGATGAAATGATATAAGGTTGGTTATTAAGTACCTATGTTCCTTATTATGACATGATGATGATGTTATGCTAATCTCACATATGAGGGTTGCCATGAAAGTTCTCATGCAATTCCTAATGAGCTAATGACAATGACTATACAAGGGATTAGACCATATGACCTAAACTAAGTGATGATTAATAAAGAAAGACATTTGAAAAAGAGACTTAGTTTAGAACTGAGTGAACTTGACAATGAGAGGTGTTGGCTTCGCATGGAGGAAGATTCACCCTATAGTTCCACATGAGGTGTTGACTCCACTATGAGGGACACTCACCCAATGGATTCTCATGAGATGAGGGATACAATGAAAATAGGTATGTACAGGGTTCAATACATATCTCCTTGTTCTTGAACTATGTTACCCCCATAGGAAGACTAGCTAGTGGATCCACCTAGAAAGCTACGTTTATGTTTGGTTCTACTTTGGCCGGTAGACCATCTTCCATCGGTGTAAGGTTTTACAACACCGGATTCCATACTTAGCTCTTGTGGTCTATGTCGGTTAAGGCAAGTGTTCCCAAAAGTAAAATGAAGTAAAGGACTATACACTAACTCGGGTGACTTGAGAGGTTTGACTTAGCCTAGGTAGGGGTATCGGACTCTACCTATGCCTTGCACTAGTTTGGCTTGAGGGAATCCTTAGGAGGTTGTTTTTGTGTTCTTATAATGTATATCCTATCAATATAATGACATTACATGTTGATGATCCTATAGGTTGTTAGTTTCAGTTATGAACATGATATTGGTCTATATTGCTAAATGTGATGATGACTACTATTGATGCTATGTTATATGGATTTGGATGTTGCTTATGATACTTTGTTGGTTTTACTTGATTAAGGTTATGGGGCTTTACTTGGTCATTGCACTTGTAGGCTTAATGATGGGTTATGGGTAAAGGTCTTGCTTATGTTATGATGTTATGAACTATTATACATGCTTGTTGATATTATGACTTGATGTTGGAATTGTCTTGATTATGTACTCAATTATGTGGATATACATGTTGACTTGACTATACTTGTTAATGTTGGTCTTGTGTTGTACATGGTTTGTACTTATGGATTATGTAAGTATTGGCTTATATGAGTTCTTGATTATGCATAAAGCTTTTCAAAGTACCTTGGCATGGATTTGAACAAATGTCCTCTTTAGCATAATTTACTTGTTTATGTGCATATACTCATACTTAGTACAAGTGTGTACTAACCCCATGTTTATGTTTACTACAACCGTTGAGATTATAGAAGGCCTTTGAAGACTACTTGGATATTTCCCAAGTGTTCGGTAGGTCCTCACCTTCCGAGGACGATGCCACTATCTTGCTATTTGATATTGTTTAGTTTTAAAGACAATTTAGTTCATTCTCTTTCTTTGTTGACTTTGTATATGCATATATGAGGCCTTTATTATAATGAAGTATGGGTTGAACCCAAGATGTTGTATTAGACTTAGATGGTTTAATATGAGACATATTCTAGACTTCTTATGAATCTATATTGTTATATTATGTATGTGCAACAAAAGTAGAACACTATGTAATCTTCCTATATGAAGGGTCTATGTATACTCGATATGAATTTATTATGTGTATGTAGAGGTATATGTAAACCTCAATGTAGAAGTTAACGAAAAGTTTTAAATTTTCCACATTTTAACCTATGATATGTAATGATGCGCTAAGAGGCTAGTCTTAGTCCTCAAAGAGAACGACGACACCGGTTACGTCTAGGGGGTGCTCCCCGGATGTGATAGTAAAACAGCCCAGAAACACGTATCAAACAACCCAAGGTATACTATAACTCAACCAACAGGAATTCAATGGTTTTCATCAAGAACTTCAATGTTCATCACTAAATCTACTCTAATTGCATTGAATTAAACATATTATTGTGTTGGTGGAAGAAACCATCATAGAAAGATATCACATACCTTAAATGTATCACCCCCGAAGAAAATCACTCAACAATCTTTGCGTTCTTGGCGAAATCTTGGTCTTTTCTCCTTTCTCCTTCTTTTCTCCCAAGCCCTAAATGTATTCAACTTTTCTAAATTTGAGTTAAGGTATAGTTTTACCCCTAATAAACCCTTAAAACAAATTAGGAAATAGTAGGGTCAAAAGACAACTTTACCCTTACTAAAATCTGGATTGGACTTTTCTCAGTCCAATAGCCCAACTTCCGATAGGCATATCTCCCTCATACGATGTGGAAATTACGGAAACTCGATGGAGTTGGAAAGAGTCTTCAAGGGCTTTCCAACCATATAAGGAACTGGCCCTAACTCATCATGAGCTAGTGGTTATGGCCGTTTGAAAATGACCAAAAAAATACTTTTTCACTTAGAAAATTTTCCTGATTACTCTGATTCTTTCCAAAAATAACTATTCTTAGTTTATTTGTTTAATACTAGCTATATTGGTTTACGAGATATTACACTTGCTGTATTTAGAAAGCGATTACTCTTTTCTGAAAATTAGTTCAAAAGCCCTTTGGAAATCAAGGTTTTCTTTCTTGTTTAAAGGTGAAATCAATTTTACTCTTTGGTAATACATAGTCCCGATATACTCTTTTGAAGAAATGAACTTCAAACTTTACTCTTTAATCCTTACTCAATTTGAAATTTAAGTCTTAAAACAAAGTTAAAAGCATTTGCAAAAGACTCTAATAACTTCCTAGACTTGGCTCTTAAATTCCTTTAAATTTGAAGTTATAGATTCAAGGTTGTAAATCATGCTTATGGGTTACTTTTAGATGTTTAGAAGTCATTTAGAGTAGTTAGAATTAATTAGAAGTGTTATACACTTTAGAAAGACTTAAACGGTCTGATTGATGAAAAACTGGGTGAAAAACAACGATTAGGGCACATCCTTAACACACTGCGCCAACCCCATTTGACTGAGGCTCGAATCAGGCGTGCTGCCCCAGTCTGTCTGGCGCTATAGGGGTACGTTGCGCGACCTGTTTCTCATGTGCGTCTGACAAGTTTTTAACTCTTTTTCTGATCCTAAATCATTTTAAATCAATTCTTTTTCTCAATGCTTTCTTAGATTCAGATACCCAACACATGTACACTAAAATATAATGTAAAATGACTCTTAACATCGCTAAAACACCTAAATAAAACCCATCAATCATATCTAAGTTCAAGAATGAAAATAATTCAAGAACACAACTCAAGAACAACAATGTCTAACTCTTTTAGGACGAAAATCGTTGAATTAAACATGGTTGGCATGTAGGTGATGGACCCAACGCTATGTAATCTCACAATACCTTATAGAGATCACCCCTTGGAGAGATCCACAAGTTAAACTCGACCCTCTAAGCGATTCTTGCTTCATTTCCTCCTTTCTCCTCTTCTTCTGTCCTTTCTCAAAACCCTAACTCTTTTTTGAAAAGCGTAAACTGAATATTATTAGTTTAGACCCAATTAATTACCCAAAAATGAAATAAAATAATTGGGTAAGGAAAAGACCAAACTATCCTTCTAAAATCCAGTTTTAGACTGTCCTTATTCGAACGACCCAACTTCTAAAGGGCATAAATCAACTCGGGATTGTGCAAACAAAGTACTCCTAACTCATCTTGAACTAGAAGTTATGGTTATTTGAAGTTGAACAGAACTTAAATTATTCTAACTTAACAAGATTTCCCGATTTTCATTCTTTCCAAAAATGACTATTTCCAATTATTAGTTTTTTCCTAGTTATTTCAATTTGTGAGATGTTACAATTGCAAAAATTCTTTGAAAAGAGTGTAAGTCACTAATACAAATTGACCCTACCTAAATCCTCAAGCCCATTACAAGACTAAAAGACCCTTGATATATTATATGAAGCAACTTGTTTGATGATTGGAAGATATGTGAAAACCTATAGGACAATGCTTGCATGTATTTCTCTTTTGAGAGAGTGAGAGTTGCATTTATTCCTATTACCTTTGTTGATTTGCTTTCTGAGAGCATGGAGTCTTTCTTGATGTGAGGGCACTTGAATGCATTTGTTGAAACATGTTCTTGCATTAGACAAGAAGCTAAGTGAGTTTGAGGTTGTGTTGAGATTAGCTAATCATTCTTTGAAGCTTTTTGATCATAATTTATGGTAACATGTTAGTGAGAGTATTCTTGCCATGTCCCTTGTTGTTAAGTCTCATTGATTACTATTGTAGACACCCTTAATGAGGTTATTGTGTACTTGATTTACTTGAGGAAAAACAAAATTTTAAGTTGTGTGTGTTGATTACTCGTAGATTTGCACTTTTAAGGTTCATTTAGCTCAATAACTAGTGTCTTCAATGCCTAACTTTGTCCTTTTCTAATCAAATATTGATGATTAACACCTATGAAGTAAATTGGACAAGGCATGGACTAAAGCTTGAAAGAATGACCAATAATAAAAAGAAAGTGCAAAACAGAATTGTTGATCGCCCAACATTAAAGGCGGATCGTTAACAGCGCAAGACTTCACCCAATCTGACAATGCATAGCAATTTTGTCTACCAAAGAGGTTCGCGAACTCTAGAAGAAAAAGCAATACGCCGAATGAGAAAGGCGGACCTGAACTATATCACCCAATATGACAGTATGCAAGGCTAAGATTTAATGCTCAAATGGTAAACTAAGGTGGTATTCGGTAATGCGCCGAACTGAAAGGCTTACTCAATCGATATTTCAAACTGAGGTTCAAGCACATGAATCCTAGAGCATCACAAAGGTTAGTTGGGGAATGAAGGGTGATTCACCGAGTGAATTAGGTGAGCCTGGCTAATGTCACCGATTTGGTTGCTAAGTGGATTTTTGGCCAATTTTTGGAAAAATATAAATAGCCCCAATGATAGAGTTTTCGGGTAGTTCGATCAGTGTGTTGAACAACTGAGTTCAGGAAAACGTTTTGATAAAGAACATTTTACTTTTCTAGAACACTTTTTCTTGTCTTTTTGGAGTTTACAGTTTGAATCTTGAATTCGATTATTTAAAGTAAATCCAAAGTCGGTTTACTCTTAATTTCTTGACAAAGAGGTTGTGGGTCGGATCTATTTGCCCTATTCTTGATAGAGGGGGTAGACTAGGGCATTGAGTTGTTAAGAATTGGCATTAGATGAAACTGTAAGGAGATTTTACGCGTAGATATTTTGAGATCGAAAGGTGATTAGTGTCATTGAATATAACTTAGCCTATTCAAGTATGCATATCAATATAGAGCAACATGTTTACTCCTATATTCCAATCCCACACCCGTAGATTGCTTGTTAATTCTTGGTTTACGATAATAGATAACAAAAACTTTATATTAAGTTTGTGGTACCATCTACCCAATTATTCCAAATGAGCTGATTAAAAATATGAATATCTCAATAAAGAATTCTCCACAATAAACTGTTCCTTGTAGAATTTGACCCCGACTCATTGTTGAGTTTTAAGTGACTACGACCACTCACCTTTTTAATTGGTTCTAAAGGGTGATTTGAGCCTTATCAATGATTTAACAATCTTCTGTATCTAACAAGGGACTAGATCCAGGAAAGACTCAGTCTTCTGTATTGGGACTGATGATAGGGGGAATGAACGAATACAAGGGACCAAAGTTTAAGTGGTTGGACAATAGTTTGTTACCACCAAAAAGGGGGGAAATTGTTTTAAGATGATTTAATGTTTTGATTATTTAACAACTTACAGATCTAACACGGGACCTGGTCGATGAAAGACTGCATATATGAAAAAGATAAAAGATAATTGTCTAAAATATGTCAAATCTGATGTTGTCGGTGCATGACTTTTCAAAGTAACAGGCTCTCAGCCAATGGCTTTGCTCCAAGGGATTGTGTCCATATTATATTACTCTCTTCTACAAAGACACAACTCAAGTTTTGTCAAACAAAGTCTTGAATTCTGAAAATTCATAAGCTTACAAAGAAAAGTCATCTTCAATGAAGAATAACGCCCACACTCAACAAAGGACCTGATGGAGTTCTGAAACATCTTTTATTGTATTTTGAGCTTTGTGTCTTGTGTTCTTATATTGTAAATCTAATCCTAAGTTATATAGCATAGTAGATTGGTTGCTTGTCTAAGTCTCTAGTTTGAGTCGTATTAACTAGAGTTAGTTAGTAGAATTATCTATGTTTAGTCAAGCCTCTTTACGTAATTGTATTTATGTTCTCTTGGGTAGAGTTTCTTAGGAGTGTAAACTAGAGTTAGTTGATGTGTGGGTGCAGCAGAGTTTCTACATGTTTATGTTTCTATCTTTGAGATTTGTAGTTGGTGGCTAGAGTTACCCTTGTTGGATTCTTGAAGTCTAGATCAACTAGAGTTAATTGGTTTAATGGGCAATAGAGTTATTGTTTAGTTACCTATGTAGTACAGTTGTTGTAGTAAGGGGGAAGGGATTAAAAAGTTTAATTTTATAGGTTGCAAGAGTTTGTAATCGAAAACTTTGCGCCGGTTGAGTGAAATGGAGTTTGGATGGAGATCTTGTGAGGACAGGTCATGGTTTTCTCCTCCCTTGGGCAAGGAAGTTCCACATAAAATCTTTTGTGTCTGATGTACCTTGAGTTATTTATTTTCTGCGTTATTATTCATTTGAGGGACCTGATCCAGTGATCACTTGTGGATGCATCCATTCTATCAGTTTGGAAATAGTAATAATAGATATACAGAACTTTCCCATAATAGTGGGTTCACATCAGGGTTCAATTAAAGCCATTTATTTACAATAGCTATGAATGAGCTAACCAACATAACACATTGCGAGATCCCATAGTGTGTGCTATTTTCTCGAGCTATGGAGAAGCATCTCGATCCTCTGTTGGCCTATGGATGCGCATGTCCTCCACCGGCCTATGGATGCACTTGTGGGTAGGTGTGAAAATGTGGTGGGTAAAGATGTTAAAGGGGGATGGGGTAGACCTAAACTCATGTGAAAATTATTATCTCGAAAGACCCACAAATTCTTGAAATCAATGCAAACAGTATAGAAAAAACAAGTTCCTTGTGAATACTTTCTTTGAATTGTGGAATTAATAGAATTGATATAAATTGATTGTAAGTCCTTTGGTTCGACAATCTGGTTCAGAAGAGACTTTTATTACTTCTGCGACCATGTACACTTGTGTGTGCATTTGAGAGAAACATGACCCAACTAAAATCCATACTCGTTTGGTATAATTGTCCTTCTAAAAAAAGAATTTTTTTCTATTAACATAAAATTTTCTTTAATTATCCAGTAGTCTTATTCATTTCCTCTTTTTATTCTCTTTTTAATATCTTGCGCTTAATTAGGATATTAGAGACTCAAACTTCAAATAAACTTACATGTTCATATTCTTTTAATTTGTATTATTATCATGGTGGGTGGGTTGGGGATAGGAGAAAAGACCATTTTCATTCTTTTCTTTTGAAATTTGGATGCACACAAAAGAAATATATAATGTAGTATACATGCATAGTTGCTTAATTAAATCATCTTCTATTGAACTAATTATTTCTATATGAATGTTGTCATATTTTTCCTCCTTTTTCCTCCCATGTTTTGTCATAAGTTAAAAAAAAATAGTAGCCAAGATCCAACAAGAAAAAAAAGTGGAAGAGAGGAGAAGTGAGGGGGTATGGAGGGAAGTGTAGAGAGTAGAGATGACTAACATTTTTATTTTTAATTTACTATGTAAACCAAATCAGGTCATTTATATGGGCTCATATATTAATTAATGTAAAATTATTTTAAAGGAGAAGGGCTTAAAATGCCCTTTAACCGTGAGAATTGGTACCATATTGCCCTTCATCAACCTTATGAGTGTGAGCCGTTAGAAATAAGGGTATTTTGAGTCAAATAGTTGATGTCTGGGGGTATTGGGGGGTCTCTCTCCATTTTTAATGATAAATTAGATTGAATGATTTTATAAGAGAAAATCTCTACGTTGAGCCCCTCATGTGCGGGCCTGACACGTGAATTTTTTTTTAATTTGGTGGCGGTGAGATTCGATTTCAAGACCTCTGTCTGCGTTGTTACCATGTTGAAGTGTGTGACACTACAACAAAAACCACTTTTAGCGGCATTAAATATTGACACTAATAAAGAGTGTTAAAGTCTTTATCGGCATTAGTTAAGTGTCATTAGAACCAATGTCGCTAAAGGCTTTAAGAACATATACAAAGAGTGACAATTGCCGCTAAAAAACATATTTAGCGGCAATTAAGAATTAAATCCTGCTAATGGTCATTTTTGTTGTAGCGTGATCATCAAATCTAAAAGTTTAAACTGTTAGAGAAAGCACACTTTTATTAGTTAATGATATTCTCAACAGTGTGATCGTTTGAGATTTTAACTCCTACATTTTCTAGTGATTGATTGAAAAAGGTTCTTTTCATAGGAACTATGGCTTCTGATTTAATCTCCTTCATTTATTTCACATGCTTTTTCTTGTAAATTGTCCTCAAGTATGTTTGAAAGAATTACCTCTTGTGGCACCTCACCCCTTGTTGAATTGTGTGAACCACGTCATTTTGAAATTCAAACAATTTGAAAGAGAACATTGTTTTTATTTTTTAATCAGGATGTCATCTGCTCGAATGGTTCGGGTTTGATTATTTTTATTTTTTTTGGTTGCGCCATGCAGCTGATTTTTCCTTATTTGTTTAAGGATGGCAGTGAGACTAAGAGATGAGGCCTCTGCCTTCTCTATTTCCATGTTGAGTTTTGAAAACTGCATTCCCAAAGTGATTAAGTTGTTAGAGAGGCAACACATTTGCAGATACCTTTCCTTTTCCTTGTTTTTCTTAACGCAGTGGTGTTAGTATCATGTCAGTTTGTGCACACCTCGACTATTCTACCAGGTATCTGTTTTCATTTGTCTGAGATGATTTAACATTTTTTTTTCATGATTTCTAGCTATTGGAAACATTTGATGGAAACCTTATGCTCCAATCAGACTCCATTCGTTTGAAGGTATAAGACAAGGTTAAAAGCAGTTTGGTGTTTCCTTAAAATGATCCTTTGACATCCCTATTTTAGCACAACTGTTAGCTTTCCTCAGTCTACCGCAGCAATCCGAAATGAGAATTTAATCTCTACGGAGACTCAGGGGAGAGAAGAGTAAAATAAAAAGTACTTAGGAGGTCTGATTCTGAAAGTATAAAATGTTGTCTTTGATAAGAAAATTAAAGTTCCTTCATCAACTGTCTGTTTGTAGAAGGGTCTTAGCTACCTATCCTTGATGGAAGCATCATTGAAGGATTTATGGCTACAAAGGAACAGTTTAGCATACGCACATCAGCAGGCCATGAATTCTTTTAAGTGATTTGTTCCATTTAAGGAAGAGTCTGGGGTTGTTCATAGGGCCTTTTTATCCCCTAGTTCATGCTTCTGTCGTGATATCACACAGTTACAGATGAATAAGTAACTGGCACATGTGGCATGCAGAGTTCGACTAAGGAGCTCTTTTGCCATATGTTTGCAGAGTTTCACAGTTACGGATGAATAAGTAACTGGCACCAGGGGCGGCTGGCAAGGTCTAAAAAAAAAGACCCTTGCCTTAGGCCCCTATTTTAGGGGGCCCCATTTTTAAAGGATAATTAAATAAATAAAAAAAATTACATAAAATCCAAACGGTAAAAAATAAATATTGGAAACATTTAAGTGATTTGACTTTTCAAAAAGTTTTGTACTCTTCTTTATTTCAATTTTTTATTTTTTTTTTATATATTTCTTCTATCACATAAAAATCCAAACGGTAGAAAAATAATATTGGAAACATTAAAGTGATTTGACTTTTCAACTTTTCAAAAAGTTTTGTACTCTTCTTTAATCCAATTTTTTATTTTTTTTAATTTTATTTTTATATATTTTATCATCCTCTCTTCTATTTCTTCTCACTTTCTCTTTTCTAATTTGATATATCTCTTCTTCAAATCAAATTTCAAAACTTAAGAACTTAATTACTCTATTGATAGTTTATATTTTAATTTTGAAGAAAAATAATTGCAGCAGCTCAATTCATTTTTGGAAATCAAGTTTCATAGCTTTTGAATCCGGTAATATCATTCTAATTTCTAATATTATTTTTGTTTTGTGTCTTGTGCTTATTATATTTTTTATTTGATATTTTAAATAGTGTTTAAAATATTTGTTACATTTTAATATGTCAACTAGAAAATATGAATCCGGTCATTCAAAACTTAAAAAAAAAAGAAAAGTCGATAACTTGATAAAAAAAAAGAAAAGTCGATAAATTGTTCAAAATAGATTTGAACAATTTGAAGTATATGAAAATATTTTTGGTTTTCTATTTGGTGGGAAAAAATTGAGATCATTAGATGATGAGAATTTAAAAGAATATTGTCTTAATCTTGAATGTTCCTTAAAACATAATACTCACTCCGATATTGACGGTTTAGACTTATTTTCTGAATTAAGTGTTAAGGGAAATCATAAAAGTAGAAGATAATACTCTAATTGAGATACTCAATCAAATAAAAAGACTTGATTCTTTTCCAAATGCTTACATTGCTTATAAAATAATGTTAACAATTTCCGTAACAGTCGCCTCAGCAGAAAGAAGTTTTTCAAATTAAAAATAATAAAATCTTATTTAAGATCGACAATGTCTCAAGAAAGATTAAGTGGTTTAGCTATATTATCGATTGAAAACGAATTATTATAAGAGATTGACTACACAAAAATTATTAACAACTTTGCATCTCAAAAAGCTAAAAAAATAGATTTAAAATAAATCATTTATAATTTTTTTAAGGCCTCTAATTTGATTTTGACCTTAGGCCACCAATGGGTTTGAGCCGCCCCTGACTGGCACATGTGGCTTGCAGAGTTCGACTACGGAGCTCTTTTGCCATATGTTTGCAGAGTTTCTACATTGTGGACTATGCATAATTATTGGAGTTCTTTTTATCCCAAGGTAACAAGTCAGATATTAGTTGTCTACAGACCGTGTTATATACTCTATTGGTCCCAATGTTTCAAATTAGCAATCAATTTGTGTAAAATGTCAGCAATACTAAAACCACTCTAGGTTAAAAAACTAACTTCTTTTCAACAATTCTGTTGAAGTGTGCGACCATCTAATCTATAAACTTAAGTTGTTAGAGAGAGCATACTTTTATTAGTTAATTATATTTTCAGCATACCCCTTCACATGCGTGCCTGATTCTTTTTCATGGGTCAAGCACTTTCAATTTCTTTTTGATATGGATGGGGTGAGAGTCGATCTCTAGACCTCTATCTTGAAGTGATCATCTCATCTAAAAGATTAAGTTGTTAGAGATAACACACTTTTATTACTTAATTATATTCTCAACAAATTCTATTGCGTCTCTGATCATATGCGCAAATATTCTTCACATTATTTGATGTTTTTATAAGTAAAATTTGCAGCTAGACAATCTGCTTAAATAGACTTTGCAGAGAGTATCTTGATATTATCGACATGAAATGTTACACTAATCAGCTTGAATCTTCCAAGGGGGCTGATAGACATTATGAAGAAACCAGTGGGGGTGACCAGTCATGTCATGACACCGCCACTTCCAAATTTTCTACACACTTTTTTTGGCTGATGAATGAGAAGCTATGTGATAAATGAGAAGCTGCAGATGTTCTCTCCTACCAATCATTGTTCTTTTATCAGCAACTTGACTCAGCTATTCTTAGTATTCAGTTGAAAGAGTTGAGCCACAGGCCTCAGTTGTTTTTAGTGAGATCATAATCTTCCAGAACTCCCTTAGCCACAACAATTGACAACACAGAGGAAATGAAGCTTTCGGTATATGTAATGTGTCCGAAGCATTGAGTTATATGACATTCTAGTTGCAATACACTGCGCCTTCCAGTCAGTATGACCTCTAGATATTTTTATCAAGCCAAAGATGAGTTATTTTACAATTCTCACTAAACAGCAAACCTTTGGTACTTTATAAGCTGTTACAAATGCCCCTTAAACTGATCACCCTTAGTTACAAAACTTGCCTTCTTTATGTACATCAAACAACGTCAAAAGAAAATACTTACACCCAATTATTTGGTAGAGAAAAATCATGGAAGCGAAAAGAAGATTCCCCAGCAGTGTCCCTGACATGCCTTAGTTCTGATTCATCACTCTGACTTCCTATCTCATCTTCAACTTCTAGAGGCAATGGCATCACCTGATTATCATTCGGTTGGCGTGTCAACCGAACTTCAGGTGGCAACGATGGTAGCATAGTCGGGGAAATAGTCCTTGACCGGTTAATCATACCACCATTTGGCACGGGGACAGAACGGTCCCAAAGGAACACGTGCATAAGAATGGGAACCTTTGCATGTCGATGCAAAGACAATTTTTGACTCAGAGAGATGGTGTCAAAGCACCTGACTGCCCCCGTTGGAGAAACGATCCATGGAAGTACCTTTTGGTTGGATATTCTTGATACAACTAAAAGCTTGCACTCTTTCCTTGCTTCTTTGTATAGATTGCTAAGGCCTGATCTTGATGATGGTGCATCCTCATCACCTTCAGCTACTGATGATATGTGAATAAACCCCTAAAAGAGAATAATAATGAGAAGTTAAAAACAACAGAATTTAAATGTATGGTTAGCGAGATTTTACGTAATTAAAGTAAATTAATCACATTCTAACCAGTATGTTCTAGCCTTTAAGATCAAACAAACATTAAAATACTACATAATTTTGAGATACTAACATGGTCTAATCTTGAATGAACAATTGGTCAAGTTTGGCTCACAAAAATGAACTTTATCATAGCTAGTAAAAATGTGATCTAAGAGTATAGAAGATTTCTTCTTGTGCTTTAACATATTACATCTAACTTCTCAAACTGATTAATTGGATACCTTGACATGCTAACAAGTTAAATATGTACACTAATGTTGTAGAATAATCAATGTTAAATTGTATGGATCGCGATGGAAGATAGAAGTTAGTTACCTCTTCCGTTCTGCTGATGGCAAATCCAAGTTTTACATCATTTTCTTTGATTATAATATCAATAGGAATCTCTCCTCCGAGTGGGGAAAACCAAAGACGAACTGCTCGAACAACACCAATATCCACTCCATGGTAATCTTCAAAACCATACAAACTTGCATTTGCAAGGTTTGATAAATCAGAAAGTGATCCGGCACTTACAGTGCACGAAGCTGTCTCCCCTGATATCTAAGAGAAAAGAAGTACATAGGAATGTAATTACTATTCTAACTTGATTTTACATAGATAAATGTTTAATATTAATATATTTGCCATTTGTAGCAAAGTTAAGCAAAAATTATTAAGCAAATTACTGCTGGAGTCCCACATCTTTATATGCTCTTGTATAATCTTCTCTTCGTGATTTAACTTTTTGGGTTGACTTACGCTTAAATTCATTTCTTTGCATGATATCAGAGTTAGCCATGCCCACCCAGTTCACTATTTCTGATGTTAGCCCCTTTAATCTTATATTGTTCACGCTCTAGATGTTCAGTCCTTTGTTTTAGGCAATTCTCCCCTCATGATCCACATTTTTTGGGGTTGAGTTAGGGTTGCAAACATTGAACTTCAATATTTAAAATACTAGTGAATTAGGCATTGAGACAATATTTAGTTGAGGTTGAAAAAACCAGTATAGGAAGTTAAAAGTTGTATATGTATGTGAACATAAATTTCATCTAAAAATAGGGAAAATGCACAAGTACCCCTTCAACCTATGTCCGAAATCCGAGAGACACTTATACTATATTAAGGTCCTATTACCCCCCTGAACTTATTTTATAAGTAATTTTCTACCCCTTTTCGGCCTACGTGGCACTAGCTTGAAAAAAAAGTCAACCATCATTGGGCCCACAAGATAGTGTCACGTAGGCCGAAAAAGGGTAGAAAATTATTAATAAAATAATTCAGGGGGGTAATAGGACCTTAGTATAGTATAAGTGTGTCTCTGAAATTTCGGGCATAGGTTGAGGGGGTAATTGTGCATTATCCCCTAAAAATAAGATATATGTTTTTCATTTTGGGATTGAGTTAAGTTCAAGATCCTTTTCTTTGCATGGTATCAGAGTAAGGCCAGCCGGATTCATTATTTCTGATGTTGCCCGCCCACCCACTCACCCACCCCTCCAACCAATCTTATATTGTCCACATTTCACATGTCCAGTCTTAGGTCTGGGCAATCCTCCCCTCATGTGTTACGCTTTGGGATTGAGTTAGGTTCAGGGTTCTTTCCTTTTGAATTACTTTCAAAATATTGAACTTCAATATTTAAAACACCGGTGAATTAGGAGTTTGGACGATATTTAGTTGAGGTAAAATCCCTAAATAAGGCATACATAAGTTGGATGGACTAGGAAAGATACAATATGTGAAGTTGAAGTTGTGTGTGAACATAAATTACATTCGAAAAGAAGATATATTTTTGTTAGTGAAAAGATAGATATGAATGTTAAGGTACCTTGGTAAGTAGAGACTCAGTCTGGATATTCATGAAAACAATGGGAACACCAGAGGCTTGAGTAGCAATGAGCCAAGCATTTGCTCTAGAAAGTGTGTCTTCTAAATCATTATAACCAATTGAAGCTTTGTCTGAGGCTTTTGGCAAGAGAAGTAGTGAGTAAAAGTTGCTTGACTTTGGAACTGCTAGAAACTCATTTATTCTCTTCTCCCATGGATAGCTCACATATCCTTCTTGGAGTGGAGTCCTTGTCAATGCTCCCACCATTCTTGACTTCCTTGAACCTACATATAATCATATATATAAACAATTGTTAAGGGTAGCTTTGAAAAGAGACACAATAATATGTGTAGGTTGTTAATTATTTGAGGGATTAGACATGATTCCTACATTTCAGTTCTTGTAATCTGAATTCTATTGAGACTCACTTGTTTTAGTGAATTGGCGACAAGTCTTGTAGGGATGTAGATCGTGGTTTTTAATCCTTGTAATCCAGATATTTTCCATGTAAAAATACCATGTTCTTACTTTACTATACTTCATAATTCCGCATCGTAGTAGAAAGGAACAAGTTAAGTAACTCGTTCGATCACCCGTTTTTGTGTTATTAATTAGGACATGCATGATATCATAAGTAAATCATACGCTTTGACATAAATATATGTTGGTAAGTCTTTATCCATAGATATATAGCATATATATTAGTAGGGAAAATTACGCGGCTAAGCAAACTTATACTATTTAATTATTCATAGCTATAGTTTGCTATAATTACCACTCGCGACTAACATTATACATTAATTACGTGGGCTGACTTCGAGTTTGTATAATTAGTCATGTTTGTATATGTATAATTCGCCAGAATATACAAATACATATGTATAATATATAATTTTTTGACCTATATACATATACAATTCACCTCTCTCCCACTCTCTGACCTCTCTCGCTCGCCTCTCTCCTCCTTCTCTCAATCTCGCTCGCCTCTCTCCTCCCTCTCCCAATCTCGCTTGCCATTTATACAAATGTATATGTATAATATACAGTTATATACAATTATATACATATACAATTCACCTCTCTCCCACTCTTTGCCCTCTCTCGCTCGCCTCTCTCCTCCATTTCTCGGTCTCGCTCACCTCTATCCTCTCTCTCCCAGTCTCGCTCTCCTCTCTCCTCCCTCTCCCAATATCTCTTGTCATATATACAAATACATATGTATAATATACAATTATCTAACCAATATACATATATAATTCACCTTTCTCCCACTCTTTTCTCCCCCTCTCTCCCAGTCTCGCTCGCCTCTTTCCTCCATATAACATGTAGCTACAAATTATAATTATCAAACTATAGCTATGGAGAGTAATTAATTATTTTTAAGTGGCTATATGTGGAAGTTTCCCATATTAGTATCCACCTTTTTTGTATATGTGTGTTTATTTGAAATCTTTTTTAGAATAAAGATAATAATATTATATTGATCGTCAATCTTCCTTTAATTACCCGACACACTTTAATTTGTTGAAAGGTTAAACCGGTAATCCATGCATTGACCCGGTTCGATACTTCAGTAAAGGGTGTAATAAACTTATCTTTTTTGTTTTCATAGATTAAGGCTTTTTATTTGTGTTTATTAAAATTAGGTGTTTGAATCTAAATATACATTTGATTAAGATGTTATTTCTTCATCTGAATTTTGAATGATTAACACGATTTGTTTTTCGGCATCTGAATATACATATACAATTTAAATAAAAAATAATTACTTAAATAAAATCATTATTTGATTAAAAATTAAAATACTTATAAATGCTAGTGATGGTGGAGATAGTTTATAGTGGTGGTGGTGATGCTAATAGTTGTTATTAGTGGCTGGTAATGATGATGGTGATAGTTGTGATGGTGGAGATAGTTGGTGTTTGTGGCATTATGATGGAATTGGTAGTAGTGTTGGTGGTTGTAATGCTGAAGTTGGTTGATGTTACTAGTTGACAATATTGATTGTTGATGGTGGTGGTTGAAGAATGTGTAGTAATTAGTGTCTAGGGATGTGTTTGTGGCAGCTGGCGGCGATGCTAGTTATGATGATGGAGGTGCATGGTTGATAGAGATTGACCACAGAAGTGGTAGTGATGTTGATGGTGACCGAAGAATGTATAGTGGTAATTGACTACAATGCTAGTTATGATGGCGGAGTTAATTTGTTGTTGGTTGTAAGAATTGAATATAGTGGTGATAGTGGTGGATATAATGATGGAGGAGGTAAGTGTTGTAGCAGTTGATAGGATTAGCTAGCAACAATGATGGTGTGATGAAAGAGGTGGTTGGTGCACGTACATGATAATGGTGGTTGATAATAGTGTTTGTGATGGCAAAGCTAGTTAGTGGTGATTGTGGTGGTTGTGATGACAGAGGTGGTTAATGGTGGTGGATGGTATTTGTGGATAGAGTAATGGTGAATATTATTCATACAAAGATATCTCTTCGTGATATAAAGACCGATTCAGACATATTAAGGGTGTGTTTACATTTTATATAAAAAACGTTTTCTCAATGGAAAATCTTTTTCTTGAAAATGTTTGCTTAGAAAACAAGTGGATTTCCAACTTATTTTCTGATGTTGGTTGGTGAGTAGAAAATATTTTCTAGAATGCTTTTTTGAATATTTAGTTGGTGAATGAAAAATAAAATGTCTTCTATTTTATGTGTGAGACTAAAAAATACTCTTTAAAAAAATAATTTCTAACCTGAAAATCAACCCTGATAATTGATCTAGGGCCCAACCCTGACACCGAACTAAGACAAGAACCTCACGATCGTTCCAAAATTTGACTTTGTGATCTGACTCGGGATCTAACCCAGTTCTCTGACCTTGCCTTGAAATATTTCTCAAAAAAAATTATATTAAAAAAATTGACAGGGTGTGAAGGTGGTGGTGGTGGGGGGGGGAGCTGAGGGGTGACATAAAAAATGAAATTTAAATTTTTTTGAAATATTTTATAATTTCGACCGTGAGTGGCGGTTAGGAAGAGGTGGGTGGTTGGGGTAGGGGGTAAGGGGTAGGGTTGGCGTAAAAATTGAAAATTTTAAAATCTAAAATATTTTCAAAAACAATTTATTTTTTTAAAAACAATTGACGGGAGAAGGGGCGAGGGGGGGGGGGTAGAGAGGGCATAAAAATATTTAACAACTCTTTTTTTTAAACAAAATGACGGAGGTGGCCTGGTGGGGGTGGCATAAAAAAAGGATAAAATTAAATTTTAAATTTTTTTTAAAAGAAGGGGGCCGGGTGGGGGTGGGGTGTTTCGTAAAAATAAACTTTTTAATATTTGAAAGTTTTCTAATTGGTGGTGGTGGTGGTGGTGGGGAGGTATGGGGGCATGAAAAAAAATCAAAATTGAAATACTTTTCAAAAGCAAGTTTTTGACGGGTGGCCTTGGTGGTGGTTGGGGGGGGGGGGAGTGTAAAGCTGATTCATTTTTAAAATATGAAACATTTTTCAAAAATATTTTTTGTTAAAAAAATAATTATATGGGGAACCTGGGTGGGGGTAGCGTAAAAATTAGAATATTTTTCAAATAATATTTTGTGGGGGTCTCGACGGTTGCATAAAAAATGAAATTTTTTGAAATTTGAAATATTTTTTAAAACAATTTTTATATATAAAAAAAAAGTTGAAGGGGGGGGGGGGTCAAGGTACGAGTGGGTAAAAAAGGAAATTTTAAATTTGAAATATATTTTAAATTAATTTTTTGTGGGGGTAGGGGAGATAAGGGTTGTGTGAGGTTAAAGATTTTGAAAAATAATTTCAATTTTTTTTTTGGGAGCGGGGGAGGGGGCGATGCTGGTTTGGATGTAGGGTAAGAAAATATTTGAAATTGAAAAACAATTATGAATGGGGAAGGTCGGGTACAAACTACAGGGGAGGGTAGGTACGGAGTACAGTAGAGGGTAAGGTAAGAAAACAATATTGAAGGATGAAGTAGATTTTTGGAAAAAAAATAATATAATTTTTTATGGGAAATCATATTCATTGAATTTGAGGAACATAAGTTGATTTGAAAAACATTTTGGCAATCAAACATTGAAAATTTTTCATACTAAACGTACCCTAAGTGTTAAATCTTAATAAAAACAAATGCACTTAAAAACATAATGTTTGAACCATTCAGATTCAACCCTTCGTTAAATGCAAACAAATGAGGTCATTTGAATGAACGTGGAACTACCATGCCACCACCACCACCAGTCCACCACTACCACCATCAACACTCACACCTCTCTCTGTGATTTTTTCAATATATTCTCTCAGTCTCAATTTATGTAGCACTTTTCGTTTTTTGAAAGTTTAACAGTTTAAGTTTGATCGAAAATTTATGCATGAAATCTTCAAATTTTTTGAAATGAAATTCATATATTGGTAAACTATGTAAAAAGCAATATAAGTCTCAATATTTGATAATTCAATATGTTTAAAATATAAAAAGCTTACTGTCAATGATTTGCTAGTATTTCAAAATCTAAAAATTATCATATATATATATTATATATATATCATATATTATTATAAGAGGGAAAAAAAAAAGTTAAAAGTTGAATACAATTTTACCCCTACTATAAATTAAAATGTTATAAAAGCATTTAATTATTTAATTTAAATGTTAAATTGTATTATTTTAATAAAATGTGAATGACTTTTGCACTTCCTAAGATTAATTCCTAATTAAAATATATAATTTAATAATATTTATCATTTATAACTATAAGTATATTTAATTTAATTTTATATATATATATATATATATATATATATATATATATATATATATATATATATATATATATATATATATATATATAGTATATTGAATAACCAATTTATAATAATAATAATAATAATAATAATAATAATAATAATAATGTCATTGAGAGTCTTTTCCACTACTCTACTGAATATGCATAAAAAATATAAAATATATCTCATATCTTTGATTTTTATTTTAAATTAATTTTAAATGGCCAATCAGATTCAATGAATGCTACTACTAATAAATAAGATTAAATTTGAAAATAAATCACGTCTCTTCATCTGCTATGATTATTTCTGCATTTTGTGATCTTTCTATCTTCTCTCCTTCCCCTAATTTTGTTGCTGAAACCCTCTATTAATTATATAATCATAAATCTCAAATTATTATACATTCATTGAATAAGTGATTGTCCATTGAGTTAATACATGAACAACTATTCATATTTCCTACTCTCTATCAACTTTTTTGGATAAAAGTATATTTATTTATTATAACAATTAAGATGATGACTTTTGGAGTGATTTCTCAACTTATAAATAGGATTGTTTTTTCACCATTGTAAAGGCACACATGAGAGACTTGAATACAATTGAATAAAAAGATCTCTACATTTTACTCCCCATATATATTGCTTATATTTTATAACACAAATATCATTTATGTGTAATTTATAACACCCTTTCGTATGTCTAATATATTTCGTTATAAGTTCATTATTATATCATGAACTCTAAATAAGAATTTGTGATATGAGGTTAAAAGTTTCGAAGAGAGCGAAGTAATTTGATTTTAGTTTCTCAAGGTTATGAAGCTGAAATTGTGAAGCATTAATATATTTGATAGACTTTTTCACTTCTCGAGGTCAGAATATTGATTATATTTCAGATATGCAAATTCTTCATGATTATGAAGTATCTTTGAGTGGTTGTATTATGTTAATCTTGATCTTGTTTTGATTTTTGTTAGCTTTACTCAGGTTAAGGATTTCAATTACGGATCTTTCACGCTTCAAGCCAATGATAGCTTTTTTAAACCAAAGTTTCAGGAAATATACAATAGATTTGTCAATTCTAAACTCTAGAGCATTGTTACGTAATTCGAATTCGAATAAAAATTATCTTACTTTCTCCTTATATATTATGATTCTATTTGAATTTCTCCAATACTATTTGAATAAAAAATTTATCTTACTTTCTCCTTTAAAATAATGATTCTATTTGAATTCTCCATTACTATGTAAATTTATTATAATATTCTCTTGTACATTTATGATCTTGAAGTAGGTGTTTATTGTTTTTACCTTTAGTATTTCCTCCCTTAATAATATTTTTAAATAAAATACAATCAATTAGAAATGATACAGATGTAGGGACAGCCAAACAAAGCCAACATCGTTTAATAATTTTATAGTTCCTTTCATGTAAAGTTTGATCTATATATGTGATTTTTGTATTCATTTCACATTTTGCTAAGAATGTTTTTTAATATTCTACTATTTTTTATTTATATAATTCATCTTTTTTTATTTCATGAAACTTACACTCAAAATTATCCTTTTCATTTTAAGGTTAAAGTAGTGAAGTCATTAACATCTAAACTATATGATAATCCACCTTAATATGATATATATATATATATATATATATATATATATATATATTTTCCATGTATATTATTATGATTAAAGTCCAATGAACGATGTGTATGTTAATTTTTTCTTCCATGTTTATTTTTTTTATATCTTCTCCATATTAGTCTTCTCTAATTTAGTTTTCTACATAAAAAATAACATTTATTTGAGATTGTTTCATTTTAATACTCATTCCACACATGTTTTCATTGAATTATAATTATCCTAACTAATTTATAAAATATTGCATGAGACATACGTGCAAGACACGTGTCCAGAAACTAGCATATATATAAGTGGGAAGCTCCAAAGATGAAAAGATGAATTACCATTTTACCCCTAGACTAAATTAAATATCTAATTAATTAAATAATATTATTTTAATTATGTTTTAATTTGTAAGTTATTTATTAGGAAGAAAGTGTAGAAGAACAAGAGTCAATTAGGATTTTTTATTTTAAATATAAATACTATGGGATGCTAGAAATCTACTCTTTTTTTTTTAATGAAATAGCAAAATGTCTGAAGAATTTGAAAAGTCAGTTTTTCATTAAAAACATAATAATAATAATAATAATAAGAAGAAGAAGAAGAAATTTAGGAAAAGTTAACTAGTTGTTTTTCTCTATATTAAATTAAAATGTTATAAAATATCTAATTTATTAAATATTCTATCATTAATTAAGAATATCATATTAAGCTTTACAATATTATAATTAATATTTATTTGAGTATACATATGAATTAATTTTCTTGGTACTGCCACTTATTTCAGTACTCTAGAATGACTTATCATTTTCCCATACAATTCAATATTTTAAAGTTCTTTTCAATTTATAACAGTATGCTTTGAGGATTTTATAAATAGTCGATCAGTAATCATGCTAGACTAGATCCATTGATGTTCTCCCCCTCCTTTTCTTCTTCTAAATTCATCTTCAATGTGGTTGGTAAAGTTCCATTAATATTTTGTCATATGTCGATTCTCTTATAGAGTAATACATATTAGTAGGAAAAATACGTGCAATAGTCACGAATAATTATTCTCAATTACGACTTTTCCTCCCCTTCTCCCTTTGATTAATTAGCCCTTGACTCTCTGACTTTATAAGTAACCAATTATTTATTTATTTATTTATTTGCTGAAACATGTTATTTTTATTAAAGCTAAGAAGAAACTACAACAATAGTACAAAAAAATCTAAATATTTTGCTTTTAATCTATTACTAATGACACTAGAATATATTTGTTAATTAGTTTACTAATATTTATTTGCCAAGCATATATTTTATATCTATAAATACATAGTGATCCATTGGCACAACTGGAGTACTTTGTTCTCTGGGCAAATCATAACCCCTCCACTAGGACCACAACTCCCACATCCCACTAAACTTAACTTTTAAAAAAAATCGGATCGAGAAAAATTTATCTAAGCTCGATATTTATATTAAATTAAAATAGATATATGATATGTATTTGTATTTAATTTTTATTTTACAAAGTTAAACTCTACATTTTCATCTTATTGTATTACTTGATCCTGATAAATTAACACATTTTGATATAGTTCCCTATAAATCTTAAATTTGTGGTCCTATATATTCCGTTCTTTAATTTTATTAAGAAGTTATTATTTACCTATCAAAACTAGGTCATTCCAAGTAAACAAATATAGTTTAATGGATCAATCTTAGTCAATGTGACTATGCAAGAACCAAATAAAACTTAAGAAATTAAAAAACACCTAGTCAAAGGGCCTAACAACCCATAACAAATCTTTAAAATGATTTTTTCTTAAAACTAATCGTTTAACAAAAAAAACAAAAGGCCGTGAAAATGATGTCTTTTAAAAAAATATTTGAAGACATTGTGTATTCCAACAAGTTTTGTTGATTTTCAATTTTCAAAATATAACAAAAGCACTTCACATATATTCAGCAATCAAGTATAGTCACTTTCCCATGTATCTTTTTTTTACAAAAGTAGACCCTGCTGAAAATAAATGTTTATTTAATACTTGTTATTTTACAAAATCAATGGATAAATGATATGACTTTTCTTATTTTACCCTTTGGATTTATTAGTTTTAAAATATGCATTTGACTAATATTGAAACACTATGTAATTAATTAATATTCATTGATCAAATTAATTAATCAAAATAAATTAATTCATGTTTATTTACTAAAAATTTGACGTCAAGAGAATACTGAACCGGACCAGACTGGCTCGGGGCTCTAAAGCAGCTCCAAGTTAATCATTTTAAGTGTGTACTCTTGTACGTGTGCTTTCCGTGTGTGTACTATGTAGTACTACAATAATATGGTGGTGTTGACATTTTGCGTACATAATTTGACAATTATTGTTATATATATATATATATATATATATACATTCTAGAAGATTAAGATAAAAATATTATCATTCCTTCTATTTCAATTTGTTTGACGTGCTTTTTTTAGTCCATTTGAAAAAGACTGGTCCTTTACTTTTTTTCTAGCAATTTTTTAATTCCAATTTTTCAGGTGGCATATTTATAACCACATGATTAAAAAGCATTTTGATACATTTGAGATATCATTAATTTTAGACATTAAGATTCAAAGATCTTTTATTTTGTTTAAACTAAGTATCGAGTCAAAATAAATCATATAAATTAAAACGAAATGAATATATATAATTGAAATTGATTTTCGACTGCAAAGAGAATGAGAATGGTGATTGAGATGCTAACTTAGATTTATATTTTCCTGTAAAAATACTCTCGGTTCCTATTTAAATGTTGTCCTTACTAAAAAAAAAATATTCTTTAATTAATATTTGTGATTTCACAAAATTAATTCATAAATGATACTTTTTTCCTAGAGAAAATGCACAAGTTCGCCTCCCCTCTCCCCCCCCACCCCCTCCTCCCTCAACCTATACTCTAAATTTCAGCGACACACTTATACTATACTAAGGTCATATTACCCCCTAAACTTATTTTATAAATAATTTTCTACTCCTTTTTGGCCTACGTGACACTATTTTGTGGGCCCAGCACATGTTGACATTTTTTTCAAGCTAGTGTCACGTAGGTCGGAAAAGGATAAAAACTTATTTATAAAATAAGTTCAGGGGGCTAATAGGACCTTAGTATAGTATAAGTATGTCTTTGGCATTTCGGGCAGAGGATAGGGGTACTTATGCATTTTCCCTTTTTCCTATTATATTCTTGAAAATTATTAGCCTTAAAAGTATACATTTAACCAACATAGAAAAACTAAATAATTAATTCATATTCATTGGTCAAATAAATTAATCAAAACAAACTAATTCATGTTCACTTATTGAAAATTTAATTTCAAAAGAACACTAAATAAGGATATAATACTCTTTCTATCCCTATTACTTGTGCATTTTTCAGTTCACACACCTATGATAAAAATAATTGACATAGTTAGTTATCATTTTACCCCTATTAATTGATAGAATTTTAAAATCAATTTACTTATTAAAGAGGTTTTACTATATCCAAAAACATTAACTTTCTAAATAAATTAAAGATATAAAAGTTAAAAATATATTATCTTTTCTTGATTTGTCAAAAATAACATATAAAAAGTCAAGATTGAATAAGTAAAAAGAGATAGAGAGAATAATAAATTTATTTAGTTTCTCAAGGAACCTGAAATAAAAAATGATGACAACAAAAGATGAACGAATGGAGTAACATATGAAGAAGAAGAAAAATATGCAAAATGAAAATGGGTGGAAAGAAAACAAGTTGCACATATATATGGGCAAGTGCAAGAAAAACAAAAGAATAGTAGTACCACCACCAACAAAATTTAAAAAATACCTATGTAAGAAAGAGTAAAACAAAAAGAAAAGTCAACATTAATGGAAAATGTGTACCTTGCAATTCCAAACACTCCATTTCTGTCCGATCAACAAAACCAACGGCATAATTAGGATCATCAATAGCTCTAAGCATATAAGTTTTCCTTCCTCCAAATTCATTTGGAACGATACATGCCTGTTCAGACAATATAATTATATAATCAACTAAAAAATTTATATGTATATTTTTTTCTTGATAAAACTTTCGATACCTGTAACTCAGTGAATAATTCATCGTCAGATTGAGATCCGCGTCTTACACGAACAATAATAGAAGTTTCCTTAGCCTTGAATGAATTATGCATGATCTTTTGTATACCATTTTTTCCATTTTTGAATGGTGATCGAACAATCATGTTACCTATTCGAAGTTCCTCCACGATATCCCCCGTTATCAACATGTTTCCAGTCCATTCATCGCCTTTTGAACTTCCTTTTAAGCATTGAATCGATAAAACTAGCGATGACGATGATGATCTTGATGTTGTTGAGTACGAAGAGTTTGTGCTTCCTGATGAGTTTGAACGTTCCATGGGCATTTCTTTAGTTTTTGTCAAAGTGTGAAAAATAGGATCTTTTTTTTATAGGTTTTCTTGGAGAAGTATAGGGAAGAAAATATATTATAAAGATAAGAGGAGAGATCTAGGAAAATAAGGTGTGTTTTTTTAATTGAAAAGCTTATCACAATTCCTTTGAAGAAAAAAGAAAAAGGTAGTTGAGGTTGGATTTGGAGAAATTTAGGAACAAGATTTTTGAGGGAGAAAATAGAGAGGGGAATAATAATATCTAGGTGAAGGACTAAACGGGTCAAATATTTATGGAGGAGTTGGGAAATTAAATTTCATTACGTAAATGTAACTTTAGTTTCTTGGAAGTTATAAAAGTCTTTTTTAGTTTTTTAGTATGTTTTTATATGTCAAATGATTTGAAGTGACAATTCTTCTTTCCCAATTGTTGGGTATAACTATTCACTATTTTTAGAATTTATTGAATTAATTAATTTGAACTCACATTATACAAAAATAAATTTTAAAGTATTTTCTTTAAGAAAATTTTTCATTTTTGGATATTGAACTTAATATTTTTTACTTTTTTTTCATTTCAAAATAAGTGAATTGTTGAACCTTTTTTTTTATAATTTAAAATAACTTAACTGTTCAAAGTTCATGAGAGTTGTTGAAAATTTCTTCCATTTTCGTTCCTCATTGACATTTTCTAAGTGATAATTTCAAGAGAGTTAATTGTTTATATTATGAATTTACTTTGAATTATTTATATTTTTAAGAATTGTCGAAGAAGTGATCACATGCATCTCGTCAATCTCCTTCGTGATTGAATCATGGTGAAAATCATTTACATATTTCAACTGTACTTTAGAAATCAAACTATCCCCTCAATTTTGAGAAATAGTCACCCCACCTTTTTTCCTAGTTGACTTTCTAAATGTTTATTCTACCCTTACATTATCAACTTGTATCTTTTTTATACTTCTTTAAAATTATATTATTTTTGTTATTTAATTAATATATAAAAAACCTATAAAATTAAATATTGTTCAAAAACAGAAAAATTAAATATTGATTCAATATATAAGCTAATGTCGTTTTATAATGAAACAAATGAATAAAACATCAAAAAAATATTAATTTTAACGGAATTTATAATGTGATAATCTTATGAACTTATTTCGATGCAAGTATACAAAAATAATTAATAACAAGTAAAGATAGCTTTCATGATAATTTTTTAAAAACTATCTATTTATATTGTAGATACAATTTAAATTTAAATTTAATAGTATCCATGTCCTCAACTTTGGGTGTGCATAAGTAGAAACTTAAAGTTGAATAAGTAGATAGATGTGTCTTTTATGACAATTCACGTGAGATACGCTCGAACTAATCTACTATTTATGCACATCCAAAGTTGAAGGCTATAGATGCGAACTGAAAAACTCAGTTTCAGAGAATACCAATCTTTTGTCTCCCCTCCCCTCCCCCAAAATCTTTCTTCATAATTAAAAAGGCCAGCGAGAAACATGAAGAACTAAGCCACTAATGTCGCGGAGAATATTAAACGTTCTAACGTCAACGAAGCAAGGATTGTGTATGTTTTGACTGAGCCAAATTAAAAGGCACATTAATGTATTTGTAACACCCAAAGATTTCTAAGCTAAGAACTGAATCATTTTGTAATACTTCGCAACTTTACTCTTAAAATCTGGATCATTTTTCGTAAGCATATGAGATTGAACCGGATGATGTCCTACTTACTCATGTGTTTTAACGTCCTTTACCAAGTGTATCAAGGGTATCAAAAATGAGCTAAGGTCATAAGAGACATCAAACACCAAACCAAGTTCAAAATATTCATATCAACTAAGTTCTCGCATGAGTTCATATAAAGGTCAACTTCAAATGATCATGTATCTCAACATATAATGAATTAGGAGGCCCACAACCTATCAAATTAAAAATATGAGTCTTCTATCCAACTCTACCAAGTTTGTCTTAATTTGAGTTCGGAGTAAAAAATTATGACCATTTTATAGAAATATTTTTGGGCTGAGAAATTTGCCGAGGACACTTGCTTATTTGGCGACTGCCCGAATAGGTTGGCAAATAGCCGAACTAGCTCATCAAAATGTCCTAAAAATTGTAAATTCTGTATATTTTGGCGATCTAAAGCCCAATTTGGCGAACCATTGAATGTTTCGCTGAAAGGACCTTTAGGTTATCAGTTTAACCGATTAGATTCATTAAAAGGTCATTTTTTTTGTCTTCTTACGTTTCCAGAAGGATATTATTGACCTTTTACCCTCAAATAACTTCCCTAAGTACATCTTATAACCTAATATCATCATTATAAGTATAGAAACTATCCAAATAAAAAATTATCCTTCTTTCAAAAATCAAAAACTCCAAGAAAAGGATTTCTCCAATTACTTAAGATCTAATTAAAAGTTCCAAGTTCAAGATTCTCTTCAAGATACCTAAGGTTTTCAATCCACGAGACTTCTCCACACTCCATCTTTCAAGATTTTTCATCAAGTTTCTCCAAGAACATTGTTCTTCCAGATATGTTTTATTATTCTTAGTGATGGACTGAGTTCATCATTCCCTGCATCTAAATTCAGTTAGTAAGAGTTAAATCCCATGTTCCACTCAAAGTTACGTGATTTTCCTTGAATTTGAATAGTGTTCTTATTCTGATTTTGATTTTCTAATTATGAGATTTTGATATTTCATATATCGATATCCTTGAACTGTTGTTCATAGTATTTTTCACATTAACCTTAGTTTATGATATTTTTATTCAAAGTCTTTATGCATTTATTTTCATGCATCGATTTTGGAATTTTAAAGTGAGTTCAAGAGTATTTTAAAATATCATTTGAGAAGAGTTTAGGGGAACATGGATGGTTCCAAGAATACTATTTTCACATTGAGAAAAGAACTGCTATCTTTAAGGAGAACATAAACCGTTTTCAATAATATTTCAGCTAGATAAAGAGAAGTTCAGTGACCCGATAAAGAGAGTATTATTTTTCACATTAAAAAGAGAGTACTATTTCCAGAAAAATATAAAGAGTTTTCAGAGTATTTTAGAAAGATTGAGTATAGTTCAGTTACCTCTTAAAGAGGTCTTTTTGAGTAATTATTTCAACCCAATGAGTATTTCACATAAGCATAGAGTTATATATTTTGGAAGTAATATTGAACACCAATTTGGGAGAGAGTTCATATGACTCACAACCTCTATAACCTATGTATTTAGCATCGATAGGATCGTACCGCAAGATGGGTGATCACTTTGCTCAAGAAGGATTTTTAGTGGATCCATCAGTTCAGTTGTGTGCTATACTCCGGTAAGGTATAAGATGACTCTGGAAATGTGGGTAATATATTGTATCATCACGAGGCTCATAGTGATGGTTGTCGGTTAGAGAAACTCCTCAGTAAAGTAAAGTAAAGTAAAGTATGTGTGTATGTGTATATATATATACATATATATAATTAAGAGCATTAAATGATTTTTATTATGAGTTATACTATTTTTCGATTGAGCTACATTCGGTCTTTCAGTTCAATTATTTGATTTAGTCTGACTTATTGCATACTCAATATTCAATGTACTAATGTCATTCAACCTACATCTTTTCATGATGCATATGTAAGTACTTAAGATCATCAACATGCGTTCTGTTGAGATCACACCATCCGATCATTAGCTTTTGATGAGACATTCTTGCTTTTAGAGGTGTAACACCTCAAAATTCGGAAAAGAAAATAAGCCAACAAATTGATTACCAGTTTAAGTCCACAAGACCAGTCTATAGTTCATATAATGTTTTATGAGTCGTAGACAAGTCTCGTAGCAAGTGGGAAAATATATTTTTGAAATCAGTCCTAGTACTTATTCTCTGATTGACCATGATGGTCCGTCAAATGAACTACAGACCATAGGAGGGTCCAATAGAAGGGTCCCAAACTTAGTAAAATTTTAAGTTTAAAGTTGAGGTCTACGAATGGTGTTTACGGACCGTTGGAGGTTTGATAGTCCATAAAATTGTGTCCTATAATATAATGTCAATTTTAGGCCCTAGTCATTTAACCTACGATCTACCACTACAGTCCGTAGGTCGCAAGTCGAGAGTCTGCCGATAGTTACTTTTAAAGGGTATTTGGGTCTTTGCTTATGCACCAAATACCTAAACTACACCATTTTGCCTATAAATATGACATATAATCCCCAAATTTCCTCTCAAAGGTTTTCTCTCCAAGTCTCTCAAGGATTCTAGGGTTCTTTAAGTTAAAGTCTCATTTCTTCATCAATATATTTGGTTTGAAGAATGCCCCAACGTCATTTATGGATTTGATGAATATGATATAAAATAAGTATCTTGACATATTTGTGAATATGTTTATCAATGATATCTTGATTTACTCAAGGAGTGAGGATGAACATGTCGAGCATTTGAGAATTGTGTTGCAAATTCTTAAGGATCGTGAATTGTATGCTAAGTATATCAAGTCTGAGTTTTGGTTAAGGTCTACTGCTTTCCTTGTCCATATTTTATTCGGTATGGTATTCAAGTTGATCCTAAGAAGATCGAGGTGGTTAAGAATTAGCCTAGACCTTTTTCCACTTTGGATATACAAACTTTCTTGGGTTTGGTTAGTTATTATAGAACGTTCATGGAAAGTTTTTCCTCTAGTGCTTCACCTTTGACGACATCTACTCAAAAGAAAGTGAAATTTCTACGATTAGCAGCTTGTGAGAAGAGTTTCCAGAGTTGAAGGATAGACTTAGTTCAGCCCCTATTTTGACTTTACCAGAAGGTTTTGATGGTTTTATCAGAAATTCATTGATTATGATTCAAGGTAATGGAAAGTGCATGAAAAGAATTATCTGACTCATGATTTGGAGTTAGAGGTGGTGGTGTTTTCTCGAAAGATTCGAAGACACTACTTGTATGATGATCATGTAGATGTGTTCACCGATCACGAGAGTTTGAAGTATGTGTTAACTCAAAAGGATTTGAAACTTCACTAAAGGAGGTGGTTTGAGTTATTAACGAATTACAACATGAGTATACTATATCATGCCAAAAAGGCAAATGAGGCAGCAAATGCTCTTCGTTAGTTATCAATGGGTAGTGTTGATCATGTTGAGGATAATAAGAAGGATTTAGTTCACGATCTTCATAGATTGGCCTGACTGGGTGTTCAATTGGTTGATTCTAATGAAGGCATTGTCGTTGTTCATAATGGTGAGAAGTCATATTTTATATCAGATGTGAAGGCTAAGAAAGATCTTGATCCGATTTTAGTTGAATTAAGGAAGATGGTTTCTAAGAAAGACGTTGAGGCTTAATCCTAAGGGGGAGATGGTCCTTATATATAATGGTTGGTTATATGGTCCTAACATTGATGAGTTAAAAAATCAAATTCTGATGGAAGTCCATAGTTCTCGGTATTCCATTCTTGGGAGCCACCAAGATGTACAGTAATTTGCGGGAAGTTTATTGGTGAAATGGCATGAATAAGGAAATTGCAGAATTTGTGGCTAAATGTCTGGATTTTCAACAAATGAAAGTTTAACATCAAAAACTAGATAGTTTTGCTCAGAACATTAGTATTTCTACATGGAAGTTAGAATGTTTGAATATGGACTTTATTAGTGGTTTACCTCGCACTCGTCAATAGTTTGCTTTGATTTGGATCATAGAGGACCGAATGACGAAATTGACTCACTTTCCTCCAGTTAATACTTCACTCTCGCCGGAAGATTATGCAAGGTTTTATATTCAAGAGATGGTAAGGTTGCATGGAGGGTCTTTGTGCATTATATTTGATCAAGGTACTAAGTTTACATCTAAGTATTGGAAGTCATTCAAAAAACGTCTTGGTACTCAAGTGGAATTTAGCACGAATTTTATCCTCAGACAGATGGACAAGCCAAACATACCATGAAATTGAAATACAAAACTCTTAACTCAAATGAAAAACTCAGAATAATATAATGTATTTAATTCGCCATAAAATTGGCAACTTAAGTCTTCAAAATATTTAATAAAATAAATGATTAATATAGAATCCTCAACTATACTGACTATCTATGAAGCCTCTAACTGATAAAGATGGAAGTCAATACAAGACCCATGACATCCTGACTAAACTGAAAAGTAAATTGTCACGACCCACAAGTACACCCTAAAAGTTAGAGCATCCTTGTGTCGCCACACGGTAAATGAGACTTCAAGAAATCTCATCTAAGCCACTCGTCCCATTCATTGCATAATAAACATACTAAAATGAGTAAGAATTTAAAACTTTCTACACACACGAAGAACTCTTTTCATAAAAATTATGCAAGCGGAAGAATTTCATTTAAAACATTAAACCTTTACAACATCTCTTTGAACCATCTAAACTTTGGAGTATACAACACTTGGGACTAAACCCATACAAGACATAAAATAAAGATTAAGACATAAAGGAACATGTGGATATTGTCCTCGAATCGATGAGGACTCACCAATACTTCATCTTCAACCCTTAGAAACCTATCCATCCTCCATGAACATCAAGACTTCCAATTCCCTACACTTTAGTAAAAAAAGGAAAAGAAGGGGTTAGCACATTAGATGTACTAAGTATGGAAGCCATGCAAAAAACATGAAAAAGGGACATTTAGTAAATAACACGCTTTTCATGAATTTTGATTAAAACATCATACTATAAGCATAAGAACAACATTTAACAACTTAGAAACACATAAGGAATCATTTAAACAATTATTCACATTTTAAAGAAACATTACAGTAAACTACTTCACTGTTACAGTGAAGTTCCTTAGCTTCACTTTGCACACCTTTTTACATATAATCCCCTCACTAAAAGCTATTCTAAGACTCACTTAAGCAACACAAAGAGATACCACACATACACCCTCTCTATGCATGCCTAAATGATCCTCAAGACTACTTAGAATGAGACACATTCACTTACAATACATCAAGCACATCAACATGATGTTCTTCTACCAAAGGTGATTCCAAGGTTCACTTGAGTGAGTGTGGAGCGACCGCCCATACAATACCTTTCACACATACGCAATGGATCCTATAGATTACCTAAGATAGAATTATTCTCACTTAATACATCAACACATAGATAATATGACATTCTCCTTCCAAGGGCTATCAAAAGACATACTTAAGTAAATCAAGAAGATAACGTCCATGATTGACCTTTTCAAGATTACCTAAGTAATCCTTAAGATTACCTAAGTTTGGATCATGTCCACATGAACAACCATCTTCCCTAACTAGAGTCATTCTTAAAACTTATATAGGTAAGATAAGAAGTGACCATTCCTATGCCCCCTTCACGTTTTAACTAGACAACCCTTAACTACTCTAGATAAGTACTTATGTCATTTAACATACTTTTCTAACTTAAATCATTACATTCATTTGTTCATTTAAGAGTCATTCATCACATAAGGACATTCAAGTAGTGGTCTTGGACAAGACCTAAGAACTCCAACTAACACCTTCAAAGCCTATTGTGCAATGTCTAGATAGTGTCCCATACCACTACCTAAACTTCATAGAATTTATCTAATGCTAGTAAGTATCCCATATGATGAGAATAGAAAATAACCGACATAGACCATGGTAGCAAATCATGGAATCCGGAGTTCTATCCTACTCCGATGAGGTTGTTCTACTTGCCAATGGTAGAACTTGGACACATCCCATGTAGGCACATGGTTAAGGAATATAAAGGGTGTGCTTTGTATTCTAGTCTCATACTTTAACTATAACTACTTCCCTTGTCATACTTACTCGGTGCTAGCCTTTGTTCTTATAGAGTAATTCACATTAAGGTTCATTTAAATGGGTTCCATATCAAGTTCATAACCCAATTACATTTACCTTACCAAATAGGTCCTCTAGGGCTACCTTACAATGGCTATAAGAAGCTCATGATGACTTTCCTAAGGATTGATATGATGCTGTTCCATCCAATCAACCTTAAGTCCGTCATTCCTTTACTTGAAGAATACCATTACGGCTTTCGACTTCAACATTCATAACCTTACCACTAGGTTCAAGGTTTCACATAAAGACCCCCTTAACATCATTCAAGGTCACATATCATTCATACATTCAAGACTAAGAGGCTTTAGCATCCTAAGTCAAGACATCTCATATTCACTTTCATACATGCATCACGTAAGGGACACAAGTCAACCAAGACAAGACACAACATACTTCACCTTAACACATTTTACACGTCATTCTTTAAGTCACTTAGGGATAACCATTATCATCTTTATGTCATCCTATACACTACCATATCATCATCAACATAACCATTATAGATTCATGTAGTCAAGTAGGAACAGCCATGCATCAACCCTAAGACTACACACACAAGCACATAGTCATAGTCTACATGATTTCCTAACATACATAGAAAAAACACATACTTACACATTACTTCACATATAGATAGATATGCTAATACTTCACATAAATCAACTACATAAATCATCATAATACTTCAAGTAGTGCCAACAAGGTCATGATCATCATATTGCATAAAGTAACGCCGACAAGACCACATCAATTCACATAGCACCGCCACCATAAGTGGACCATACCAATCACAACATAATTGAAGTCTAATTAACACAAAATAAAGGGAATTAGGGCAGCATACCCCCACTCCATCTTACCACTTCGATTCCAAAGCTAAATCATCCAATTCAATATCATAAGGCCCTTACCAATGTCCATGTACAATAATTCAATGCAATTATAACAATACTCAATGAAACTAGGTCAATTCACTACATATTCATCAATCTAATACAACCTAGATATCAATTGAATATAATTATCACATCATTAGATAGCCCATAGAAAACTACATCAGAATTCATAAGCCTTAAGTCACTATCAATTCAATAGGATTAATATTCAATAGATCTAAGAATATACAATATGTAACAACCCGAAAATAACTATGCTAAGTAATGCTTAAACGTACCTAGAATGCATGGATTAGACCGGGTTCACACGACTTGTTGCGCATAGAACCAGACCTCAGAACCTATGCACTAGCCTAGCCAACCAACTTGGTGAGTTAGTTGAGCTAGGCAAGGTGAGAACCAACCATGTAGGGTAACCGAATTAGAGAGATTCACCCGGATGAGTCTTACCGGAC
This sequence comes from Solanum sitiens, assembly GCA_016801875.1. Taxonomy (NCBI): domain Eukaryota; kingdom Viridiplantae; phylum Streptophyta; class Magnoliopsida; order Solanales; family Solanaceae; genus Solanum; species Solanum sitiens. Next base: position 2,062,089 of record JABWTJ010000010.1, on the reverse strand, counting down.
TTAAAAGGGATAATCTTAGGTTTGAAGGGTCTAGGGGTAAAATGGTATTTTCCAGGCTAAGGTTAGTATTGTAATTAACCTAATTAATTAATTAATTAATTAATATGGTTAAGGGGCAATTTGTGTAGAGGTGGCCGAGATTGACCCTTTAAGCAAAATCTTGCTCCACCCGGGTTCGAGCCTTGGTGGAAGCAATGATTTAATTGTATTTAGTGAATTAGTTAAATTAATTAATATTTAATTTGCTGATTTAAGTAAAGGAAAAATCAGATTTTTTTAATAAAATAATAATAATAATAGAATTAATAAATAATGAGGAGTCCTAGTTTAACTAAGTCTCCACCTAACTCTGAAAATCCTAATCCTCTCATTCTCACGTCTCTCACTCTCATTCTCATGTTTTTTATCAGTAAAAGAACTGAAAATAATAGTTCTTCACTCTTGAAGAACTTACACACTAAAACTCAAACGAAAAGCTAAGCTAAAAATGAAAATCAACAACATTCTTCTCGACGGATTGTGTTTGGGATTTTGGTGGTGAGGCAGTGGTGTCGTGGGAATAGACAACATTGAAACAAGTGTGGAATGACATTAAGGTATGGGTTTTCTTATCTCTTGGTCCCTTTCCCAAGAGACCCCTAAGTTCAGCTTAATTCCAGTAAAAAAAACTAAGGTTCTCCCCGTTGTATGCCCCTGTCATTAGATCCTTTGAAAGATTTAAAGTATGCATTGGTATGACTTCTGGTAGATGATTTTAGGGCTGATTGTGATTACGTGTTTGAATGTGTATTCAAATATTATGTAAGAAATGAAAGATGTGTTCCGAAAAAGTGAATTACGTTAACTTGATTGTGCATGTGTGTGCCGTGAGTTAGCCATGGTTTGAAGCCTGGATTTTTACATGTTAAAATGTTGTATTTTACGTATATAAATATATTAAAAACGTGATGTTCATATGAGTTCAAAGTTACTGAATTGAATGATAATTTTTTATTTAAAGTAACCTTGAAAATGCACCTAAAGATCTCCCTATAAACTACTCGAAATTTCTTGATGTTTAACGTGAAAGTGGGTGATAAAATGGACTGCAAAAAGGTGATTAAATTCTCGAAAATAACCATGAAAACTCACCTAAAGATGCACTAGATGTTACATGAAAATTTATCTTAAATCTAACATCTAAAAGTTGAGAAAATGGAATACAAAGAGGGTGAACAAATTTCCAGCATTCTGGAAATTTGTTTTTGGGCAGCTTACTGTAAAAAAATCACGTTCTAAAATATTTCTTTAATTGCTTGAGGTCAGTGGGGATTGAACCCAAGACCTCACCATAGACATGTCATAAAACTTTTAAAAATAAAATGTAATAAGGGGGATTCGAAATGGGGTAAAGCTCAAGTGAAAAGTTAGGGGAAAAATGAAAGAAAATAAAGTGAGGCGTGTGGGGTTCGAACCCACAACCTCTTGGCAGATGAGAAAGTTAGGACAAAAATAAAGGAGAAAAATATATGTGGTGAGTGGGGATTGAACCCACAACCTCTTGAATAGATGAGAGAGTTAGGAGAAAAATAAAGGAGGAAAAATAGATGTGGTGAGTGGGGATTGAATCCACAACCTCTTGAATAGATGAGAGAGTTAGGAGAAAAATAAAGGAGGAAAAATAAATGTGGTGAGTGGGGATTGAACCCACAACCTCTTGGATAGGTGAGAAAGTTAAGAGATAAATTAAGAGAAAAAGAATGAGCTTGTGGGGGATTGATCCCACAACCTCCTTGCCTTAAACGAGAAAGAGAGGAGAAAAAGAAAGGAAATATTATGGGAGTGATGGGGATCGAACTAGGGTCCCCCAAATCTGAAAAATGCAATTATCAAGTTTAATATAAGATTAAGTGTTGCTCAAGGGATTCGAAATCGGGTTCCCTTGCCCAATTGCGTATTGACACATAAGTCTTACGTGATTAAATATTTAATGAATGCTGCCTATAGGAATCAAATTGAGACCTTGGCATACTTACAAGATGTATAAGTCTTGTACCACATAATCTTGGGCAATATAAATCACTTAAATGAACTATGAATAAAGCCTCATGGCTTGTGTGTGTGGACTCATAAGTCCAGCATACGTTTATAAAGTAAGTGAACCTAAGATGTTATGTGATGAATGATCAGACCCCAGAAGGGTTAAGTAAGAGTGTGAAACACACTAAAAGGCCAAGTGCATTGGCATATGATGAAATGAACATTCACGTAAAAAGGGGTGAGTAATTATGAAAGGCAAATGTGCTAAGACTAATGAATGTGATGAAAAGATGATAAGAGGCTAATGTGAAATATGAGAGCAATCTCAAATGAGTCTAAGTAAATGTTACCAAAACGTACTCACCTATGAGAGTGTAAAGTTAATGAAGAGATCAGTCTCTATGAACACTCTAATGAAAGTATTAAAGTTAATGCATACTTAATACTAATTATGAGATGAGAAATCATATAATGAGCAATGATGTCCTCATGCTAGAAGTCAGCTTCTATGATGTATGAGATGAATGTAATTGAACTTTATACTGAGCACCGATAGGCTAGCTATGAGTCGCGATTCCTTCTTTCGGGAAGGCAGAGGTTCGTGTAATTCTCATGAGATGAGACTGTCCGTCCAGACGGGTATGGGTCTCCTTATATCTCCTATTCTTTGAACCTATGCAGCCAACATAGGGATCTATCAGGGTTCAATTCCCTATATAAGCTAGCATATTTTTGGTTTCACTTTGGCCGGTGATTCCACCTCTTTTCGGTGGGGGTAGACACAGGATTTCATGGAGCTCACATGATCTATGTCGGTTAAAGTTAAAGTTCCCAAAGAAAGAATGAGGCCAGCCTCATGTAATGCACACAATGAAATGAACGATACCAAAGGTGTTAAGCTAGGATAATCAAGAGGTGAACTAGACTTATGTAATGACACTAGGTCATTCTTAGTCATTGCACAGTGAACCCAATGAGAGTCTTAAACTACATCCTAGGTATAGATGGTGTTTACACTAGCCTATGAATGAAATGAAATGAAGTACGTATGAATGAATGAAACAGACTCTGTGTTTGCTAAAGAAGGCTCCCTAGTTGAGGTCCCATATGTTGAGCCCTCATTTTGGGAAGTCCTAATGTTAAGTCCATGATTCCAAGGTCTCATGGCATATGAACGAATGAAATGAACTATGATATGTGCTATATGCAATAAGTTAAGTGCTATATGCAATATGTTATGTGCTGTGTGCAATATGATACGTATGATGATGCATGTTACTCTTATGGCATGACTTTTCTAATCCGATTTTGGCAAGTCCACTGACTTGACTTTCCATAACTCATATCGTTAGGAGAGAGCTATTCTAAATCATGCATGTCCGTGGTGTGTGCTTGCATATACCCATACTTAGTACAAGTGTGTACTAATCCCATACATTTATCTACTTTTAGGTGCAGGTGCAGCTGGACGTTAGAGATTACGAGTCGACGCAGAAGTTATCCGAACGTGGAGCTTTCATCCGGGTTTGGTAGGCCCTCATACTTTTAAGGATGCTTACTGGCTTATTCTAGCGTAGACGTAGGCATGAGCTAGTGGAGTACGTTCCACTAGCGTTTCTTTCGTATTTACTTTCAAACATTGTATTGGTGCCATTTTGGCAACTCTATATTTATGACTATATCTTTCATTTGATTATCTTGAGTTAGATGGTTGTTGTGAACACTTATGAGTTTACGTAGATAGTATTATGCGAGATCAATGTTTTCCAATATAAAGTTTAAATAACAAAAGTTCAAATTTTCCGCTAAAATTAACCTAGATGAAGTAACGACGACGTATGTAGGCTTGTCTGTGACCTTTGAGAGGTTAACGACGCCGGTCTCGTCTGGAATTTAGATTCCGGTCGTGACAAAGTTGGTATCAGAGAATTAGGTTAAATTCCAAGGATAATAAGTTCACATCAACCACATCAAGTAGTTTCTAACTTATGGTAGTGAAGTGCACCACTATCATGAATTAGAGACTGCATGATGCGTAGGAAAATTTCTCTTCTTCTGATCTTATCGTGCTTTCCTTAATGTCTGATTTCTTGGTGTTATGAGCGTATCTAACATCAATTATTATCTTTCAGAAAATGAACACAAGGAGGAACACTCGTCGGGGAAGAGTAGGAGCAGCTGCTGGGGGCAACCAAGTTCCACCTCAGGCCCCAGTTGCTGGAATGGAGATGCTTGTTAACCCAGCTGGATTGACAAATAGAGAAGTGAGGACAGCTGTAGCACAGATGGCCCAATACATCACTTTACAAGCTCAGGCTATAAAAGCCCAGGCGGAGCAACGAGGTGTTCCCAGAGAGAACCCACCTGCCAACACCATGGCTAGCAGGTTAAGGGACTTCACGAGGATGAATCCTCCCGTTTACACTAGATCTAAGATTACGGAGGATCCCCAGGAGCTTGTGGATGAGATCCACAAGATAATGTGTGCAATGGGTGTGACTGATGTGGAGAAGGCTGAGCTAGCATCCTACAAGCTAAAGGATGTAACTCAATCTTGGTATAAGATGTGGCAGGATAGCAGGGCCTTAGGATGAGGTCATATGACTTGGGATCTTTTCAAGACGGCTTTTCTGGAGCGGTTCTTTCCCAGAGAAATGAAGGAGGCTAAGGTTGAGGAATTCATCAACCTTAAGCAGGGCTTGATGTCAGTCAGGGATTACTCCCTGAAGTTCGTAAAACTTTCCAGGTATGCCACTTCTCTTGTGTTTAACAGCAGAGATGAGATGAGTAGATTCTTGACAGGGATTGCTGAGGATCTCGAGGAGGAGTGTAGGGCAGCTATGCTACATGACGACATGGACCTTTCTAGGCTTATGGTCCATGTCCAGCAAGTGGAGGAAAGTAGGAAGAGGAAGCACACTAGGGCAGGGAACAGATCAAGTCAAGTTGAGGAGAATTTTTCCAGGAAGAGTGGTACTGAAATCAGGGATAAGCCCAGGTTTAAGAAGGGACCCTCCCACCAAGGGGAGTCAAGTTCATCCAAGGGTCGCTATGATTGGGATTCCGAGTCCAGATTTAAGAGAAACAATGGAGTAGATACACCTCAGGAGAGGCCACTTTGCAGGAAGTGTGGCAAAATGAATGGAGGAGAGTGTATGATGGGCTCTAACGCTTGTTACTGTTGTGGAAAACCGGGTCACATGGTGAAGGATTGTCCGAATAGGAGAAGTCAAGAACAAGGGAAGGAGAGAGTTCAGCCTAAGGGTCCAAGTGAAGAGGCTCCAAGGAGGCAACGATTCTTCGCACTCAAGTCTAGGGGTGCAAGGGAAGGCACTTCTGGTGAAGTCTCGGGTGCGTAGCCTTAATTAGTCTTTAATGTATTTGACTGTGTATGGTGTTTATGCACTAGTATGAGGTTAATATGTTTGAGTCATCATGTTCATTGCTGATTTGTGTGACTTATATGCTTACTTATGTTGTATACTTTGATGAGACTAGTTAGGAAAGAGTTCCTTAGTCTATTAATGTGAAGCTGCTAGTAGGTTTCAAGGATGTGCACCATCATGTTAATATGTGAATCAAATATTCACCAATGAGGAGTATTGAATTGCTTATTATGCATATGTTCTATAGATGTGTTGCTAGTAAAGAGTAGTGTCATTCAGGGACGAATGTTCCTAAGGGGGGATAATGTAACAACCCGAAAATAACTATGATAAGTAATGCTTAAACGTACCTAGAATGCATGGATTAGACCGGGTTCACACGACTTGTTGCGCGTAGAACCAGACCTCAGAACCTATGCACTAGCCTATCCAACCAACTTGGTGAGTTATTTGAGCTAGGCAAGGTGAGAACCAACCATGTAGGGCAACCGAATTGAAGAGATTCACCCGGATGAGTCTTACCGGACTTAAAAGGGGTAATCTTAGGTTTGAAGGATCTAGGGGTAAAATGGCCTTTTCCAGGATAATGGTAGTATTGTAATTACCCTAATTAATTAATTAATTAATTAATTAATATGGGTAAGGGGAAATTTGGGTAGATGTGACCGAGATTGACCCTTTAAGCAAAATCTTGCTCCACCAGGGTTCGAGCCTTGGTGAAAGCAATAATTTAATTGATTTAATTGTATTTAGTGAAGTAGTTAAATTAATTAATATTTAATTTGCTGATTTAAGTAAAGGAAAAATCAGATTTTTTTAATAAAAAAATAGTAATGATAAAATTAATAAATAACGAGGAGTCCTAGTTTGACTAAGTCTCCACCTAACTCTGAAAATCCTAATCCTCTCATTCTCACGTCTCTCACTCTCATTCTCACGTTTTTTATCAGTAAAAGAACTGAAAATAATAGTTCTTCACTCTTGAAGAACTTACACACAAAAACTCAAAGAAAAGCTAAGCTAAAAACGAAAATCAACAACATTCTTCTCGACGGATTGTGTTTGGGATTTTGGTGGTGAGGCAATGGTGTTGTGGGAATAGGCAGCATTGAAACAAGTGTGGAACAACATTAAGGTATGGCTTTTCTTCTCTCTTGGTCCCTTTCCCAAGAGACCCCTAAGTTCAGCTTAATTCAAGTAAAAAACAACTAAGATTGTCCCCGTTGTATGTCCCTGTCATTAGATCCTTTGAAAGATTTAAAGTATGTGTTGGTATGACTTCTGGTAGATGATTTTAGGGCTGGTTGTGATTACGTGTTTAAATGTGTATTCGGAAATTATGTGAGAAATGAAAGATGTGTTCCGAAAAAGTGAATTACGTTAACTTGATTGTGCATGTGTGTGCCGTGAGTTAGCCATGGTTTGAAGCCTGGATTTTTACATGTTAAAATGTAGTATTTTACGTATATAAATATATTTAAAACGTGATGTTCATATGAGTTCAAAGTTGCTGAATTGAATGATAATTTTTTATTTAAAGTAACCTTGAAAATGCACTTAAAGATCTCCCTAAAAACTACTCGAAATTTCTTGATGTTTAACGTGAAAGAGGGTGATAAAATGGACTGCAAAAAGGTGATTAAATTCTCGAAAATAACCATGAAAACTACCTAAAGATGCACTAGATGTTACACGAAAATTTATCCTAAATCTAACGTCTAAAAGTTGAGAAAATGGAATGCAAAGAGGGTGAACAAATTTCCAGCATTCTGGAAATTTGTTTTTGGGCAGCTTACTGTAAACAAATCACGTTCTAAAATATTTCTTTAAATGCTTGAGGTCAAAGGGGATTGAACCCAAGACCTCACCATATACATGTCATAAAAATTTTAATAATAAAATGTGGTAAAGGGGATTCGAAATGGGGTAAAGCTCAAGTGAAAAGTTAGGGGAAAAATGAAAGAAAATAAAGTGAGGCGTGTGGGGTTCGAACCCACAACCTCTTGGCAGATGAGAAAGTTAGGACAAAAATAAAGGAGAAAAATATATGTGGTGAGTGGGGATTGAACCCACAACCTCTTGAATAGATGAGAGAGTTAGGAGAAAAATAAAGGAGGAAAAATAGATGTGGTGAGTGGGGATTGAACCCACAACCTCTTGAATAGATGAGAGAGTTAGGAGAAAAATAAAGGAGGAAAAATAAATGTGGTGAGTGGGGATTGAACCCACAACCTCTTGGATAGGTGAGAAAGTTAAGAGATAAATTAAGAGAAAAAGAATGAGCTTGTGGGGGATTGATCCCACAACCTCCTTGCCTTAAACGAGAAAGAGAGGAGGAAAAGAAAGGAAATATTATGGGAGTGATGGGGATCGAACTAGGGTCCCCCAAATATGAAAAATGCAATTATCAAGCTTAATATAAGATTAAGTGTTGCTCAAGGGATTAGAAATCGGGTTCCCTTGCCCAATTCCGTATTGACACATAAGTCTTACGTGATTAAATATTTAATGAATGCTGCCTATAGGAATCAAATTGAGACCTTGGCATACTTACAAGATGCATAAGTCTTGTACCACATAATCTTGGGCAATATAAATCACTTAAATGAACTATGAATGAAGCCTCATGGCTTGTGTGTGTGGACTCAGAAGTCCAGCATACATTTATAAAGTAAGTGAACCTAAGATGTTATGTGATGAATGATCAGACCCCAGAAGGGTTAAGTAAGAGTGTGAAACACACTAAAAGGCCAAGTGCATTGGCATATGATGAAATGAACATTCACGTAAAAAGGGGTGAGTAATTATGAAGGGCAAATGTGCTAAGACTAATGAATGTGATGAAAACATGATAAGAGGCTAATGTGAAACATGAGAGCAATCTCAAATGAGCCTAAGTAAATGTTACCAAAACGTACTCACCTATGAGAGTGTAAAATTAATAAAGAGACTAGTCTCACCGGTGATTCCACCTCTTTTCCGTGTGGGGTAAACACAGGATTTCATGGAGCTCACATGATCTATGTCGTTTAAAGTTAAAGTTCCCAAAGAAAGAATGAAGCCAGCCTCATGTAATGCACACAATGAAATGAACGATACCAAAGGTGTTAGGTTAGGATAATCAAGAGGTGAACTAGACTTATGTAATGACACTAGGTCATTCTTAGTCATTGCACAGTGAACCCAATGAGAGTGTTAAACTACATCCTAGGTATAGTTGGTGTTTACACTAGCCTATGAATGAAATGAAATGAAGTACGTATGAATGAATGAAACAGACTCTGTGTTTGCTAAAGAAGGATCCCTAGTTGATGTCCCATATGTTGAGCCCTCATTTTGGGAAGTCCTAATGTTAAGTCCATGATTCCAAGGTCTCATGGCATATGAACGAATGAAATGAACTATGATATGTGCTATATGCAATATGTTATGTGCTATATGCAATATGTTATGTGCTGTGTGCAATATGATACGTATGATGATACATGTTACTCTCATGACATGACTTTCCTAATTCGATTTTGGCAAGTCCACTGACTTGACTTTCCATAACTCATATCATTAGGAGAGAGCTATTCTAAATCATGCATGTCCGTGGTGTGTGCTTGCATATAACCATACTTAGTACAAGTGTGTACTAATTCCATACATTTATCTACTTTTAGGTGTAGGTGCAGCTGGACGTTAGAGCTTACGAGTCCTACGCAGAAGTTATCCGGACGTGAAGCTTTCATCCGGGTTTGGTAGGCCCTCATGCTTTCGAGGATGCTTACTGGCTTATTCTAGCGTAGACGTAAGCATGAGCTAGTGGAGTATGTTCCATTAGCGTTTCTTTCGTACTTACTTTCAGAAGTTGTATTGGTGCCATTTTGGCATCTCTATATTTATGACTATATCTTTCATTTGATTATCTTGAGTTAGATGGTTGTTGTGAACTCTTATGAGTTTACGTAGATAGTATTATGCGAGATCAATATTTTCCAATATAAAGTTTAAATAACAAAAGTTCAAATTTTCTGCTAAAATTAACCTAGATAAAGTAACGACGACGTATGTAGGCTTGTCTGCGACCTCTGAGAGGTCAACGACACCGGTCTCGTCTGGAGTCTAGATTCCGGTCGTGACACAATACTCAATTGATCAAATTGAAACTGCCTATAAACCAATTAATCATAATGTATACATGAATCAAAAGCCCATAATAATCTACACATGAATTCATTAATATCAAAGCATCATCACTTAACCCATATTATAGTAAAATTGAGAGATTTGAGAATGTCATGGGTTCGTGGAGAATTTCATTGGAAAACATCAATTAAATATCAATAACATCATATCTTAACGTTTGAAAACCTTTCATGCAAGAACCCAAGACTTAGAGTAGAAATTGGACTTTTCATCTTTTTGAAATCTTTGAAAATCATCTTTGAGATTGGATCTAAGGTGATAGAAAGCCTTAGATGAAGAACTCCCATAACTTAATAGAAGAACCCAAAGAAAATTGAAGAATAAACTCCATTGAAGAACCATCTTCAAGCTCCATCTTCACCTTGAACTCTCATGGAGGTTTTTGAAGAAACTTTGGGAGGAAATGTGTTTTGATTTAGGTGTTAGGGTTTAATTGAGAGTTTAATGACTTATATACTCTTAAAATACCCATAAACACTCAAAACAACCGTCCAAAGTCTTGTTGGTACATGGGGTGAATTTACCAATTCACCTGTTGAACTTACAGTGAACTGCACGCAGGACAGCACCATCGACAGATGGACCATCGACGGCCCGTCCCTTGACCAACGGACCATTCTGTTGGTCCGTGGTATAGGAGTGAGGCTTGTATTTGGTACCTCCTATCCCATTACTACGTCTCAAACGACAAGACCTAACCAACTGGGCGTCGACTGACCCACTGGGCGTCGATTGCCATCCGTTGGTTGGGCTGTCTTGGACAGTCTTGGCACCAACTTTGGGTCCTTCATCAAGGACCCTTGGATGGTCCTTGGGGATGTTTGCCCGGACGTTTCCAACCCAAATATGTTCGTATATGATTTTAGTACCTACTACATCAATTTCATCCAAAACGAACAAGTAAAACTCGACGAAACATACATAAACACACAAGGTCATTTCAAGGCAAACCTTTCGAACGTCATGGACGTTCTTGGACGTTTGACCTCCAAACTTCACAAAACTTGACACACTGACTATATACACCATAATAACTCATTTAAGGACCTTATAACCTCATGAATCACATATAAACACATGGAACCACATATAAGGCACATATGTGGCTTAGTCGTCGAACGTCTTGGTCGTCCCTTGACGTTTGACTTCCAATGCACCTAAACTCTTAGAAACTGCCTCTATACCACATTATACACTTATTTAGGACCTTATACCATCATTACAACCACGTTAGGCTCTAGATTCACCTAAGTCATTTTTAGGATCTTACATAAATGAAGTCATTTGTAAGCAAGGAGGCTCACCATAGCCAACTCGAACTCTCGGATGTATCAACGAAACTCCTATTGAAGATCCTGAATACTTGTGTCTACATTTTGAGAAGATGCAGGCCAATTGACTTAGTACGTAGAATATACTAGCATGCAAGGGGAATTCTAAAGAATAACATAAACTTGAACTTGATAACGTACCTCTTTTTAAACTTACTCAACTCAAGGAATACTTAAGGATACTCAAAACTACTCAAACTTACTCAACTCAGAAGTACTCAAGGATAAGATACTCAACTCAGAGATTAGATACTCAACTCAAAGATTAGATACTCAACTTCAAAGATATGATATTCTACTCAACTGAAAGATTCGATACTCAACTCAAAGATTAGATTCTCAACTTCAAAGGTATGATATTCGTCTCTAGGTACTCGACTCAATATATAGCAAGAATACACATGCAATATATAGAAAGCTTTATAAAACATTAAAAAAACTTAGTTCGTTAATGAAAATGCAATAACAAACTCAAATTTACTTATAAAGTAATATAATTTCTTTGGGAGTTTCTATAACCTACAACATTTAATTAAGAGCTATTATAATGATACAACACTTTACCTCACGCTGCCAAGGACCATCCTATACCTTGCCATCAGTATAGGACCTAACTTAATTTACTGGATCCATTATTCTAGTGTGAAAAGGATTCATCTAAAAAGTATGACCTTTTTCTACCCATGGTGGCTACGTGGTTTCATGGAGACATGAGTTATCATAATCATGCTCACCCCCAATACGGTGCTCAATACTACTCTCAAATATACTAGCTCTTATGTTTTAAAAATATTCCTCTTCTGTGATTTGAGATTAGTACTCAAAAAATTAGATCAAATGCTATCTTGGAAATCTCAGTTTCCCTCCTTGGTTCATTTAGAAAGCTATTACTCTTTTATGAAAACTAGCCCGAAGGCTCTTTGGAAATCTCAGTTTCCGTTCTTATTTAAATGTGAAAATATTTTAAATCTCTTTGGGAATACTTAATCCCCATATACTTTTGAAGAAATGAACTTCAACTTTACTCTTTATTCTTTACTTTTTACTTTTTACTCTTTACTCAACTTGAACTTTTAGTCTTTAAAACAAAGTGAAAACATTTGTAAAAGACTTTTGAAAACTTTATAAACTTTACTTTGACTTGTTCTTAACTTTTAGACTTTACTCTTAATTTCTCTTGACTTTGATCTTAAGTTTCCTTGAATTGGATTATTGATTCAAGGTTCGTGATCTCATGTTTATGGATGATTTCATTATGTTCAAATTGGAGGGTTCATGCGGAATTATGAGCATGAACTATTCAACTCAAGGACTCAAAGACACTCTTTATCTCAAGATTGTTCAACTTATAGGGTTCATGCGGAATTATGGGCATGAACTAATCAACTCAAGGACTTCATGGATAACATGTAATAGTCCCATGATTAGGAATATAATCTCAAAAGTAATAAGGAACTCAATACTCAAGATTTAGAATTTAGAGATACTCCTCCTCTCAATGATACTCAATTTATGGAATTGATGCAGAAGTTATGGGAATGAACAACTCAACTCAAGGGTCAAAATATCAATAAGGAACTCATGTATACAACCCTTATCATTCTCATACGTACTTACTCAAAGCTTAGTTCAAATCGATAATTTACCTCAAAGGATTCACAATTGAACTCAAAAGATTTCTTGAACTCTACTTTTATCTCTCTTTTGAATGTGAATTATGAATTCAAGAGATATGGTTCATGATATTAAATATCTATTTGATAGTGTATAATTATGAATACATTCTCCTCACTCTCATTCTCACTTGTTCGAGTCTTGAAACAAGTTACTAAAAGTTGTAGAAGACTCCACAAAAGGATCCAAATGGACTTTCATAGAATGTTGGAAAGGATTCTCAAAACTTAACCCTTGACTCTACCTTGAATTTGAATTATGAATTCAAGGTTATGATCATGGTAGGAATGATTTTAGGTGCTTATAAGTAGCTTAGGTTAGTTAGAATAGAAAAGGAGTGAAGATGCACTTTAAACGAACTCAAACAGAGCAATCGAAGGCAAACTGGATGGGGCAGGCGACCCTGGGACTACGGGTGGTGCGGTGTGCCAGCCCTTGAAGTACATAGAAGGTTTTGGGGCACTCTGGCAGGCGCATCCCACCATGAACAAACCTAGAAAATCTGCCGAACTTCCTTGATCTTTTTCTCACCCTAAGTCGCCTAAAATCGAACCCCAATCACTTGGATTCCATTACTTAACTTAATTACACTCTAAAATACTGAAAACAACACTCAAATTACTCAATCGCATCTCAAGAAATTATCAAAACCCCAGCACAACAAGATTTTGAATGAACTTCAAGAACACCTATCAAGAACTCTAATCTTTCAACTTCAAGAATGAAGTTTTGCTGAAAATAACATGATTGACGTATCGGTGAACTAACCCAAAACTATGGAAGCTTAAATACCTCTTAGGTATCAAACACATGACATCACACAAGAATCTCGACGAATGCTTGATCCTCCCCTCTTTTCTACTTTTTTCTCTTCTTGTCTTTTCTTGAACTCTCAACTAATACCGTAGGTGTATATTAGGTTTATAAATCTGAATCTAATAGGATTGTACCCCTAAAATATTACTAAAAATGAATTAAATCTGGTTGGGTAAGGAAAAGACCAAAATACCCCTCACTATTTTTGGCTAACTTTCCTTAAATGGACAACCTAACTTCAAAAGGTCATATCTCACTCATCCGAACTCGAAACTTAGCAAAATAGTTGGCATTGGAAATATAATTTAAAGATATTTCCAAAAGTATCTTCTAGCACACCTAACTCATCATGTTCTAGGAGTTATGGTCGTTTGAATTTAACCCAAAACTCATACTTAACTTAACTCTCTAAATTTCAGATTTTTGTTATTTCGAATTTAGTTCTTTTAAAACTCAAGGTGATACATCTAGTGACCTTAAAACTTAAGAATTTTTCAATTCCTTGGTGAAATCTCATTCACTATGAAGAATGGCTCAAGTCTTAGCTCAAAAATTTCTGGGGTGTTACATTATCTCCCCGTTTGGATCATTCATCCTTGAATGACAACTAATCTAGATATGGAATAGGGTTACTCTTACCAAGATCTAATTCTAATGGTACACTTTCAATATATTCAAACTCAACCCAAATCCTTAGGTTCGGGTTCTATACCTCTCTATAGGAATCTCATCCCAAGACTATTACTCTTTACCACCACATTGCTCATCTCAAGAATCCACCTAATGTTTAACAACACCACATTAAAGCTTAGTACTCTAACAAATCAATGGAGTCCTACTAACCAGCTCCTTAAGAAATTCTCAACACTTGATTTGATTTCTCATCTTATCATCTACCCCTTAGGTCTGCTAACACTTGAAGGCTATGGACCTATTCCACATCTTTAACTGGTGTACAATCTCGTAATGCTCTTTTTACTTTTGTGACTTAGCCACACTTCACTGCCCTTATCTAAAGGTTACGTTCTCTACTACTCGCATTCATTGAAACAAATATCTCAATTCCTCACCTATTCTATGCCAAATCTACCATATCAAATCTCAAGACTAACATCATCACCCTCTTGTTGTCATATTTTGATCATGACACTCATCTCAAATGCAAGCTTAATGTTTATTACTAAACCTGAATATCAATATGATTGCTCGATTACTATACTATACCTCAATACTACTATGGCAATTCAGAAACACTTGTCCGCTAGGACCTCATGACAAATAGTCAATTCTTACCTCTCAGTTTGCATACTCGAATTACCATCACATTCATCTTCACAACTTAAGTACTACTTACTCACTTACTGCCCGTTATCTCTCAGTTACTCTATCATCCTCTGAATACCATAAGGTTCTCCTTTCAAATTCATAAGCCTAGATTAGATCTATCACTTTATGAATACTTTTGCTCTTCTATTGAATACTTACACTTGGTCATTACTAACACAATGAGACATCACCATAAACTCCTTTCTAGCTACAATACACTTTACCTCCTATGATGGAATCTTCATAAATCACCACTTCTTAGTCTACCCCTAAGGGAAGGCTCTTCATTATTAACTTACTAGGTGCATAACTATAGTAACATAGCTTCTTCAAAACAATATCTCCCTTTCTAGGAATACTAAACCTCATCATACTTTCCTCTAACTCTGGGATCTTTCACTAGTACTGCTCATGATCTCATACTCATGCTACTTTTTAGGGTGAAAATCATACAAAAGCTCTAAACATACTTTCTCATAAGAATCCTAGCTGAAAATAGGCTTAGGGAAAAGAGTACAACCCGCTTTTATCTCAAACGCACGAGTCATGTGAATATGGGTTCATTACTGAAATTGAAAACTTAACTTACTCTTGGACTTCTCTTAATCCACTCTGGAGTCTCATGACTTCCTCAAAGAGCTTGCTACAAACAAATGATCGACAAAGAACTGACTCTTATTTTCAGCCACCTCTAGTATGATAGGTAGTCGAATGATTCTAAAAAAGGCACGAGTAAGAATAGAATATCTATGACATAGCTCTATTGCACGATTCAGAGTATGAAAAAAAGATTTTTTTCTTAAATGTATGTAGTCCCTCATTTATAGAAGTGGGGCCCTCACAACCATAAACAAGATCTTAATTGACACGGCTTCATAGACACCCTAGGAAACTTGAACTCTATACTCTGATATCAAGTTTGTCACGACCTGATTCTACACTCTAGACGTGACCGACACTCAAGAAATATTGCTGGTCCCCAAGAAAACCCTCATCCTGGCTGACTATAAGTGAAAAACTAACTTAAGCATGCAAAGCTTAAAATTGAATTAAATTCATGAAACTGAAATACAAAACTCTAACTCAAATGAAAAACTCTGAATAATATAATATATTTAATTCACCATAAAATAGGCAACTTAAGTCTATAAAATATTTAACAAAATAAATAATTAATACAAACTCCTCAACTATAGTGACTATCTATGAAGCCTCTAACTAATAAAGATGGAAGTTGGACAAGACCTACGACATCCTGACTAAATTGAAAAGTAAATGAAATCCTCCCAAAGTAAGGAGGCTCACCATAGCTAACTCAAACTCTCAGATGTATTAATAAAGCTCAAGTTGAAGATTCTGAATACCTATGTATGCATCATGAGAAGATGCAGGCCAATTGGCTCAGTACTTGGAATGTACCAACATGTACGGGGAATTCTAAAGCATAACATAAGCTTGAACTTGATAAAATAGAAATATACTTACCTCATTTCAAACTTACTCAACTCAAGGATATACTCAAGGATACTCAAAACTACTCGAACTTACTCAACGCAGCAGTACTCAAGGATAAGATACTCAACTCAAAGATTAGATACTCAACTTAAATATTAGATACTCAACTTCAAAGATATGATATTCGAATCTAGGTACTCAACTCAATATAAAGCAATAATACACATGCAATATAGAGAGATCTTTATAAAGCATTAAAAGAAACTTAGTTCTTTAATGAAAATGCAATAACAAACTCAACTTTAATTATATAATAAAGTAATATAATTTGTGTAGGAGTTTATCTAACCGACAACCATCACTTAAGAGCTATAGTGATGATACAACACTTCACCTCACGCTGCCAAGGATCATCCTATACCTTGCCATCAGTATAGGAACTAACTTAACTTAGTGGATCTACTAGTCTAGTATGAAAAGGATTCATATAAAAGTATGACCCTTTTCTACCCATGGTGGCTACATGGTTTTATGGAGACGTGAGTTATCTGAACTTATGCTCACCCCCAATTTGGTGCTCAATACTTCTCCCTAAATAAACTAGCTCTTATGTTTTAAAAACATACTTATTCTGTGATTTGGGATTGGTGCTTAAAAACTTAGCTCAAAGGATATCTTAGAAATCTCAGTTTCCCTTCTTGCTTCATTTAGAAAGCTATTATTATTTTCTGAAAACTAGCTCGAAGGCTCTTTGGAAATCTCAGTTTCCGTTCTTATTTAAATGTGAAAACATATTAAATCTCTTTGGTAATACTTAGTCCCCATATACTTTTGAAGAAATGAACTTCAACTTTACTCTTTACTCTTTACTCAACTTGAATTTTAAGTCTTTAAAACAAAGTGAAAACATTTGTAAAAGACTTATGAAAACTTTTATAAACTCTACTTTGACTTGTTATTAACTTCTAGACTTTACTATTAACTTATCTTGACTTTGATATTAACTTTCCTTGAATTGGATTGTGGATTAAATGTTCGTGATATCATGTTTATAAATGATTTCATGATGTTCAACTTGGAGGGTTCATGTGGAATTATGAGCATGAACTATTCAACTCAAGGACTCAAAGACGCTTGTTATCTCAAGATTTTTTGACTCATAGGGTTCATGCGAAATTGTGGGCATGATCTAATCAACTCAAGGACTTCATGGGTGACATGTAATATTCCCATTATTAGGAATACAATCGCAAAAGGAACAAAGAACTTAATACTCAAGATTTAGAACTTGGAGATACTACTCCTCTCAATGATACTAAATTTATGGAATTCATGCGGAAGTTATGGGTATGAACAACTCGATGCAAGGGTAAAAATGTAACATATCGTAACTTGAAATAACTAAGAATAAGCTAAGAAACCAAGAATAATCATTTTTAGAAATAAATAGGAAAATCTGGGAAATTCCAGCTTGCAAAAGTGAGTTTTGGTTATTTTTAAACGGTCATAACTTGCATCTCAGGTGAAGTTTGGATGAGTTCTTTATATAGTTGGAAAGCCATTGGGAAGATATTTCCAATACTAACAAGTTTGTGCAAATCCTATGTCGTATGAGGGATATAAGCCTTTCGGAAGTTGGGTTGTTGGACTGAGGAAAGTCCAATCCGAATTTTAGTAACGGTAAAGTTTTCTTTTTACCCTAGTATTTCCTAATTCGTTTTAAGGATTTATTAGGGGTAAAAACTAAGTCCCAAATCAGTTTTAGAGAAATTAAGAATGCGTAGGGCTTGGGAGAAAAAGAGAAAAGTAGACGAAAATCAAGAATCGTCCGAGAACGCCAAGATCATTGCGTGGATTTCGTCGGTGGTGATCCCTATCGAGGTATGTGAGATCATTATGTGTTGGGTCCTTTCACCCACACCCCAATTTGATTCAATTCAGCAAGTTAGAGTTTATTTGAATGATGAACATGGAAGTTCTTAATAAAAAATTACGAAATTCTTGTTGGTTGAATTGTAGTTGATCTCTAGTAGATTTGATTCATGTTTCTAGACTGTTTTTGGGTCTAATCTATTGGGTAATGAGGTATTTAGAGATCTTAAGTGTTTGGGGTGGGATCCAGGGAAGTTAAGGAGGTTTAGAGATAAAAAACGGAGAAGAAAAGTCTGAGGTCCCGTCTATTACACCCTGGGGCATCGCGCCTGCCAGAGCCCCTCAGGGCAGGCTCTGTCTGACAGGCCCTAGCGCGCCGCTCCAGCCAGAGAGCCTCAGACCATAGTCTGCCGACAGGCTATGGGGCTCCGCGCCTTTCATAGCGCCAAGACCCCCTGGAGACCCCGTTCTTTCCCTATCTTTTTGTACTAGTTCCTAAGTGATGTATCTATCATTCCTAGTTGATTCAAACACTCTAAAGTACATTTAAACATCTTAAAATCATCCATAAACATGAGAACATGATCCTTGAATCCATAATCCAATTCAAGAAAAGTTAAGATCAAAGTCAAAGAAGTTAGGAGTCAAGTTTAAAAGTTAACAAGCAAATCAAAATAAGCTAAAGTTTTCAAAGGGTCTTAAACAATCATTTTAGCTTTGGTTTAAGGCTCAAGTTACAAGTTTATCTAACAGTAAAGAGTTGAGTTAAATTCTCAAAAGCTATAAGGGAACTAAGTATTCCCTACTGATGGCAAGGTGTACGACGATCCTGACAACGTGAGGCAATATGATGTATCATCACTATAGATCTTAGGTGATGGTTTTCAGTTAGAGAAACTCCCACAGAAGCTAAATGTATTTTATATACACAATTATTTGTATTTTTACATACATCTCAGAGTTATATCGTATCTTGGCATACACACAGAGTTGACATCATGTTTTAAACAACTATTCCTTATATTTTACTTGTCTTAAGTTGCTTTATATTGAAATGAGTTCAGTCTTGTAGAGTTGAGTTGAGCTAGATAAGTTCTTCATATTTTCCTTTCAAGCTTACGTATTGTTTAGCATTCCATCTTGCGTACTCATACATTCAACGTACTGATGTCAGTTGGCATGCATCGTATTATGATGCAGACGCATGTAACTAGGATCGGTATCCGGTGCACTATTGATCCAGTGAGCAGTTCAAAGTCAGTTGATGAGCCTCCTTACATTTCGGAGGAGATCTTTTATCACTTTCTTTCTAGTTTTACGTTGTTAGGATGATTGGGCGTCCTGTCCCAACATCCCTCTTTTTTTAAGAGGCTTTATAGACATATAGAATTAGTTCTTTATTCTTATTCATTTCAGTTGTAAACGTTTAAGACATGAGTTGTCATTTTGGCTAAGCTTTTACCTTTAAGTTATTTTCATGGCTTTTATCTCTTGTGTTTAAGTCTTCCACTGAGTAAGTAAGTCATGCCAAGGGTCCGCTCGAGTGCAGCAATGGTCTTCGAGTGCCATTACCGTTAGGGTGTAGGCTAGTGGCATGACACAAATCTTAATTGAGATTCTCGAACTATATATAAGTATAATAAGAAAAAGAGATAAAAAGAAGTGGAAGGGGGAAAATGTTGCATTTGGAGTTAAAAAAAAAAGGTAAAAGTTGAGTTGTTCTTTAAAGGATTATAAAGAATTACCCCTTGACCATAATCAATACATTTAACATTTTACCTTATTTGTGTAAGCATTGTTATCATTTATTGGATATTCTAATCCTATATATTTCGAGGGAGATTTCTTCAATTCCTCCCTAGTCCATTTCTCAAATACTCTAAAAAGTCTTTACATAAAATGCAGCAACAACAACAAACAAGTGGAGCAGCCCAAGAAGGTATTATAATAAAGCATGCATGAGTTTGGTGTTACACATGCAAAACATGTAATGATGTGTTCGCGTCGAGCCAAGGGCTTGTTGGGCACCAACACAAACACATATCTGAGGGAACTTTGATAAAAGGTGCACCTCATTACAAGTTTCTTTTACCTATTCGCTGACCTTTCATCCGTCCACCTTCAGTTGGATAAACGAAAGTCTAACCCAACCGTGTTACGTGGCCAAGGGCGCTTTTATTATTCCCGTTGGAAGAAAGGGCTGTTGGAGGGGGACCATAGACTTCGTGGTCACCCACGATTGATTTCTGACCAATCTCAATAGGCCACAGTATTCAAAGTGCCTCATGTTGCAATAAATACACCTACACCTTATCCTCCACTTAATAATGTAGACTTTTTTTCGTCCTAATGATAGTCAAATGGTTTCATATGGGATCAATTTAAATCTTAATGTTCCATTTCCCAATAGGTCAATTGAATCTATTAATGCATCAATCAGGAACACAAGTACTTGTGGCCAAGAGGAGCTTGCCTTAGAACTTAGGCTTTAGATCTTAATTAACTTAATTTTCTATTTGTATTTTTAAAACTTATGTCTTATGTTTGTTGTAAGATTTTTGTTTTATATATGTTCATGCTCTGAGTATGTTTTATGTCTTTACTACAATCTATTAAGGAATAAAATCAAATTTCAATAAAAATATCAAATATAAAAAAAAATATAATTTTATGTTACAAGACAAGAAATTGTGATAATGATTGAAGTAGATTCATTTATTAGTGTGAATCATATACGCTAACTAAGTTGTATCAACAAGAAATGAAATTTAAGTAATGTGATAAATTAGGATGTTCCTCACTTCTCCATAGAAATTACAGAAAAAAGCAATATCTATGATCATATATAGTAACAACGCACAAGAAGAGAAGCTAGAAGATACCTCAAAAAGCACAAAAAGTATGATAATTAAGGCAAGGAGAAAATTTGAAAAACAATTAGGGAGTAAAAAAGAAGGTAAAAGAAAATTGGAATAGAGAACACTTTAAATGGTAAAAGGATCAATAATCTCATATTAAAGATTTCAAGAAGCATGGGAAGTCTAAAGAGACGTAATGAGTACATGACTTGTTGTTAATTAAAGAAATCTTAGGATAACTGGTAATATATGAAAACACCTACGTACATAGTTTTTTGTTGGATTTTAAATCTACCTTTCATCATTCTCATCCTAGGCCCCCACTACCCCAAGCAGGTATTGCCCTTTCCTGACTATCAAACTAGTGAAAGGTAATTATGATAACACAATGTGTGGTCAATGGTAAAAATATGAGACACACATCAATGCAGAGCAATTGAGAGAGTCAATACCAATCTTTGAGTACTCTTTCAGAATTCCATTCTTAATTAAACTCTGTTGTAATAAATTCTCACATTTCATATTTCCTTCAACATTTACGAACAACGATCAACTTCACATTTGTCAATATACACAATTATGTCAAGTAGTTGGTCCTCTCTTGGAACCCAAACCCAAATTGTTAGCATATCGGAATGTGGTACCCGATCCCATAGTTATGTCAGAATGTGGAAACTGATCCATTTTTTATGACGGAGCGTGGCAACCGATCCTAGTTAGTTATGCCGGAACGTGAAAATCCGATCCATCAACACATCACAATCACAAACATAAGTATACTCTCAAGTCATACAATCAAGAAGTGATTCATGGCATATAACCATTCGTCTATCTCATTTACATCAAGTGTGATCAATAATGCAATATTCATATACATACAAGTATCATAACAAAGCAAGAACGTACATACATCACACAATCATAGAATTACAACCATCACCAACCTCAAAACAAGCTTGAAACCCTAAGAATATTGATTCTTCCCTTTCTGGATTCGTCCCGCTTGGTCTTGGTCTACAAACATTCATAATAATATGCGAATCAACAAACAATCGCTAATTACCCAAAACTATAACAATTATATAAGCCCTAGATAATATCCATGATCCCAAGTATCCAATTTAGGGTTGTTTCCACCATATAATCTATAACAGAACCTTCTCCCATCAATATTTACCCATTCTATTATGTTGTACAGATGGGAAAACAGATTTAGGGAGTGAAAATATTACCTTTAGCCTCAAGAATGGTGCAAAAAGAGTAGGAGTCTCTTGAGTTCATTCCTTAGCTCAAAAAGTGCATATTAAGGTTGTTTAGGGGCTTATTAACGACTTTAAGTCACATCGAGCCCGCCACAGCGACCCTCACCCCGTTGTAATGTCTCCGCCAGATCAATAAATTAAAATCTCTTGTCAAGGTGGATTACGTGAGACAGTGTGCTAATTAAAGAATTCCAATATTCTCCTTTCACAACAAACCCCTGACTCACGACGTTCAGAAAAGCACCATTTACGCTAAGATCTATTCTAGGAGTTCTGGTCGCCCAAATACAATTCTATAAAGTCGTACAGGTTTTTTAACGAATTATATAACTACTCATGCAATCAAAGTCATAAATGATTCACCCGATTGTTACCATATTTCTCCATACCTCAAAGACTCCGATTCCGTCCAAATTTGGACTAGGTAGGGAAAAATTCAAATACTACGAAAAACTTTTCCAACCCAAAATTTTTCCGTGTTACCATTTGTATAACGACAAAACTCGGTCGTTATAATAGATATCAATTTACCCATCACTCGTCCCCAAGTGACACTTAGGAAAAATAAGCTAAGGAAGGACTGGAGTAGTACCCAAATCGACGAACAATTGGGGATACTTGTCTCGCATGTCCCTCTCGGTTTCTGAAGTAGCTTCCTCAACTAGACGACGCTTCAATTGTACTTTCATGGACTTAATCTCCTTGGTCCTCAGCTAATGCACATCACGATCAAGAATTGCAATAGGTTCCTTCTCATATTGAATGTCTTTTTCTAACACAATTGAGTCCCACTCAATGATATAATCCCCTTCACCATGATACCTCTTCTACATGGACACATGAAATATCGGATGAACACCCGATATATTACGGGGTAAAGCCAATCTATACGCTACCGGTCCTACACATTCAAGAACCTCAAAGGGACCAATGTATCTCGGACTTAGTGTGCCCTTTTTGCCAAATCTCATCACCCCTTGCATGGGTGATACCTTAAGAAGAACATTTTCACCGGTTTGAAACTCCATGTCTCTTACCTTATGGTCCGCATACTTTTTCTGTTTACTATGGGCTTCTAGAATCTTAGCTTGAATACTTCTCACCTTATCTTGATCATCCTTCACTAAATCAACCCCCAAAGGCTTAACATCTCCAACCTCAAACCATCCTATAGGTGATCTACATCCCCTCCCATAGAGTGCCTCAAATGGTGTCATATTTATGTTGGAATGATAACTCTTATTATAAAAGAATTCACACAAGGTTAAGAATTTATCCCAATTCCCTCCAAAATCAATCACAGCCCTCAATATGTCTTCTAACACTTGTATAGTCCTCTTGACTGCTCATATGTCTGTAGATAGAGCGGTGCTAAAAGTGATTTGTCTGTCCAATTTATCAGGTAACTTTATCCAAAACTTGGATGTAAATTGGGTACCAC
The DNA here is from genome assembly GCA_016801875.1 of Solanum sitiens. Lineage (NCBI taxonomy): Eukaryota > Viridiplantae > Streptophyta > Magnoliopsida > Solanales > Solanaceae > Solanum > Solanum sitiens. Next base: position 2,038,458 of record JABWTJ010000010.1, on the reverse strand, counting down.
AGTCTGAGATGATAGAGAGGATAACCCCATGCAACCTCACTATCTTTTTCACATACACTTTAGCCAATTATTCGGCATTATAATCTATTCTTACCGAAATAAAATGGGCTGACTTAGTCAATCTATCAACCACTACCCAAATTAGGGGTGTCAAAAATGAACCCAAATATAGGTAACCCGCCCAATCCGCCCAGAATTTTAAGGGTTGGGCTCAAGATAATTTGAATTGGGTTCAATCTCAACTCAATCAATCTTAACCCATTTGAAGAGAATTCTCAATTGAGCCCAATTCAATCTCCACTTTCAACCCGCTTTAAAAAAATTTACTAAGACATGTTCCTATATTGAAGGTATAAATTATTATCTATTTAACATCTTTTAGGATTTATCTATTCCATTTGTTACTTTTTTAACAAAAAATCTTGAGCGAAGATTCAAATTGTGATTATAAAAGTTAAATATCAATATCTTCAATTGTTGATATTAATTGGGTCAAATTGGGCGGGTCAAGACCCAACCCATTTTTAGCCCATTTGAGCCCAAAGTAAACTTGGGCGAGTCAAGACTCAACCCGATTTCTTTTTAACCCATTTTAATATTTCCAATTTCAATCCAACCCGCCCATTTGACACCCCTAACATAAATATAATCAAACTTCCCCAAAGTCTTGGGAATACCAACCACAAAATTCATGGCTATCCTTTCCCACTTCCATTCCGAATTTGGCATTCTTTGAAGTGAACCCGCATGCCTTTGATGTTCACACTTCACTTTGTTGACAGTCTTTGCCACAAACTACACTATGTCTTTCTTCGTGCCCGACCACCAATAAATTTGTTTCATTTCCCTATACATCTTGGTCACACTTTGATGGATAGAATATCGTGAACCATGAGACTCTGCCAATAATTTCTCAATCACATCATGTAGTGTAGGAACACATATTCTCCCTTTAAAATTATGTACACCATTCGCATAAAGAATGGTCTCTTGTTCCTTAACAATTGCATTCTTCTTTCTAAGCTCCTCCAAATTTTCATCCTCAAATTGTTTGTCTTTGATCTCCTCCATGAATGTGGCCCTTACTTCAATATTAGCTAACACCCCACCTCTTTTTGAGATTCCCAACTGCATGAACTTAGACTCTGAGGTCTGAATTTCTTTAGCCAAAGGTCGCTTGGATATACGCAAACAAGCTAAACTACCCATACTCACCATTTTTTGACTCAAAGCGTCTGCTACCACATTAGCCTTTCCCGGATGGTATTGGATGGTGACATTATAATATTTAAGTAACTTCATCCATCTTCGCTGTCTCAAATTCATATCCTTTTGAATGAACACACGCTGCAACTACGATAATCATAATGCCGCCAAATCTTGAGAGAAAACACTGCCGCCGACAAATCTAAATCATGTGCTGGATAATTCCTCTCATTCTCCTTCAATTACGTGATGCATAAGCTATAACATTATTATCCTACATCAACACATCACCAAACTAGAATGTGAAGCAACACAATAAATAATAAAATCCTTACCTTCCACCGGTAATGCTAGGGTAGGTGTGATTGTCAAGAAAATCTTGAGCTTTGGGAAGATCTCCTCACATTTTTCAATCCAATCAAATGGTATCTCTTTTTTGGTAAAATTAGTCAAATGAGTGGAAATAGAAGCAAAGTTCTTTACAAATCGATGATAATAGCTAACGAGCCCAATGAAACTCCTAACTTTAGTTACTGAACTTGGCCGAACACAATTTTTAACCTCCTCAATCTTTTGAGGATCTACCACTACCCCTTCATTTAAAACTACATGCTCCAAAAGTACAACTGAAGTAAACCAAACTTCACACTTAGATAATTTAGCATACAATCTTTGCTTCCCAAGAACACCCAAAACAATACGAAGATGGTTTACATGCTCTTCGTCAGTTTTCGAATAGACCAAAAGATCATCAATAAAGACTATGATGAAGGAATCGAGAAATGGCTTAAACACCCCTTTCATTAAACTCATGAAAGTTGCAAGCGCATAGGTCAAACCAAAAGACATAACCAAAAACTTATAGTGCCCATAGCGAGTTCTAAACGCCGTCTTGGGCACATCCTCATGCCTAATTTTCAATTGATGGTAACCGAATCTTAGATCAATCTTAGAGAAAAATGTTACACCTTACAATTGGTCAAAAAGATCATCTCTTCGAGGAAAGGAATACTTGTTTTGAATAGTGACCCTTTTTAATTATCGGAAGTCTATACACATTCTCATATTACCATTCTTTTTCTTAACGAACAAAACTGGAGCACCCCATGGAGAAGCACTTGGGCGAATAAATCCCTATAAATAAGCTCTTGGATTTGAGCCTTAAGCTATCTTAATTCTATCGAAGCCATGCGATATGGATGGATGAAAATGGGATGAGTATCAGGCTCTACATCAACGCAAAAATCTATACATCTATCTGGAGGCATACCAGACAAGTTATTAGAAAAAACCTCTTTAAATTCTGATACCATGGGAATGGACTCAATAGATGGAGTCTCAACCTCAACATCCCCAATATGAGCCAAATAAGTCAAACAACCCTGCTCTACTAATTTACTAGCCCGAATGGAGGATATAATCTTAGCTTTCTTAGGCTTGTACACCCCTTCCCACTCTAATTTTTTCTTTCTCGGAATTTATAGAGTTACAAACTTAGTATTACAACTAAGCACGACATAATAGGGGGAAAACAAAGTCATGCCTAAGATTTTTTCAAAGTCAGTCATATTCAAAATCACCAAATCGACCCAAATATGAAAATTATAAACAAAATAGGACAATCACGATAAACATGGGCAACTATGAATGACTCTCCAACTTGGGTAGAAACATGAATAGGGGCATCAAGAATATCACAAATCATATCAAATTATTAGGCGAATCTCACGGATACATATGAATAAGTTGAACCCGAATCAAATAACATATTATTCATCCGGTCACAAACAAGAATAGTACTTGTGATCACCGCGTCAGACGCCTCTGCCTCATTATTGCTTGGAAAAGCATAACACTGATCCTTATAATCTGGATGAGCCACTTCCGTGCCTGGTTTCTTGTTGACCCTACCTCTGATACCATTTCCTCTACCTTCATGGCCTCGTTGATTACCTTCTCACCCACCTTGTGGACATCCTCGACCATTAATACCATTTATCGCGGGTACCACTACTCTAGTCTACATCTGCGCGGACCCAATTACATGTGGGTGGGGAAAATCTCTCCTCATATGCACAGGCTCTCCACATTTATAACATATGCGATCAAACGATGTCATGCTTCTAGTTGAAGGTGTGACTCCCTGCTATAGTGGATAAAATTCTGAGGTGGAGTTCCAGAGTACTTACCTATAGAAGCGGTCGTAGCGGATTGAATAGGTTGGGCAGAAAGTGTTGGTCTACCAGAGTCCTCTTGAATAGGAGCCTTGAAAATTTCAATAATTCTTGGCTTTCTTAGTCATTGCCTTAGCCTGACCGTCTCACCTCACCTCATCCACTTTCTTCACAAAGTTAGTCACTTCATTAAAGCTTCTTTCTACAGAGATCATATGAATAGACAATACCTGTAGCTCAGAATTTAGACCCCTCACAAACAAACGAATCCTCTTCTCCTCAGTAGTCACCAACTGCATAGCACATTAGGACAAAGCATGGAACTTGGCCTCATAAGAAGCCATAGACATCCCACCTTGCTCCAAATACATAAACTCATCCTTTTTACGATCTCTCAAAGTCCCGGGCACATATTTCTCTATAAATAGAGCATAAAACTGATTCCAAATGTGTGGAGGTAGAGTCGAAGATTTGCATTCCAGATAAGCTCTCCACCACTACTTAGTCGCACCTTGATGTTGAAACGGCACGAACTCAACCCCATATTGATGAACAATACCCAATTTATGAAGCCTCTCATAAATATCCAAGATAAATTCATAAACATCCTCACTCTCAAAACCAAGAAACAGAGGAGGCTTAAGCTTCAAAAACTTAGTCAGAAACACAAGAGGCTTGAGCTTTAAAAACTTAGTCAACATTTCATGCTCATTACCAATCATAAAAGAACCTCACAAAGGATGAAAGAAAGTATCATTACCTCATATTCAACTAACCTTAGTAACAGTGCTAGCAATAGGAGGATTGGCGAGAGCCTGAGTTTCTTAAACAAAGGAAGAAATCCAGGACCAACCAAACCTTTCAAGAACGACATGATCTTTTGTATAACACTAGATCCAAGGGAGGAATGTTAGTAGTTTCAGCTGGTACCTCTTCTTCGTGCCCATTTTTGTCAACATCCTCAACCTTAGCATCAACATTCTCATCCATATCTTCATGATGTGCAGGAGGGTTCTCATCATTTCCAACAGGAGCTCCATTCCCAATAGGTGCTACTCTTCCACGACCTCTACCTCTAGATCTTCCTCTACCCCTGCCTCGACCGAGACCTCTCGTTATAGAGTCCTCAACTGGAGCATTGACGGGAGCGACGGGATGAACGTCATTGAATCTTGTATTAAACACCTGGAGACAAAAGATTGAATGAGGTTAGATACCAATTTGTATCACCCAGATACCAATTGGACCCAAGTTATAGTACGAAAGGAGAAAAGAGAAAAATATAGATATTTCCTAAAATCCTATAGCCCCTCGAAGAAAAACAAAGGCATCCCCATATCGTTCTGCAAGAAACTATTAGACTCATTTCGGTATATCGATATTAACAAAACTAGGCTATTATACCAACTATTACCATGACCCAGACCATCATAATTAGCACCCACACTAACCTTTCGGTGGGAGAACCACTACTACAACTCAAGCAAACAACTAATCTAAAAAACCTAAAGCATTTAAGGATACTAAAAAAGTCAAAAACTAAGAAAAGAAATAGATTTCCCATAAACTCTAACAAAGGTCTAATAGTAATAAACTAACATTGTGAAATTAATATATAGAACCTGAAAGTCAATGTACCAAACATCCAAAGTTCAAAAAGTCTAAACAAGAAAGGATGCAACCCTAGTATAATGAACTAACCAACTAACTAAAACAAATGTCTGAGTCCGAAATGGTGGACATAAATGAAAGAAAGTTCCATGGCAGCCTGAAAGAATTGGCTTACCCTTAGATTCGAAGCGACGATAATTAATTTCTAAGAGAGGTTTGCCAATAGCCATTTGAAGATGCCCTATACTCAACAAGAATAAGAGCAAGTGCAGTATCTGTGCACAACCACAGTGTACTGGTAGGATCACGTGATTATCCCACTAAGTGCAACATAAGCAGGTCAAACAACATAATAATCATATGCATATATATCAACATGTACAGTAATATCAATATTTACTAACAACGATCAACTTCACATTTCTAAATATACACAAGTATTCAAGTAGTTGGTCCTATAATGGAACCCATACCCAAATTGTTGCATACCATGACGGGGTACTCGATCCCATAGTTATGCCGGAATATGGAAATCGATCTCAGTTAGTTATGTCGGAACGTGGCAATCTGATCCATCAACACACCACAATCACAAACACAAGTATACTCTCAAGTCATATAATCGAGAAGTGATTCCTATCATATAAGCATTTGTCTATCTTATTTACATCAATAATTCAACATTCATATACTCACAAGTATCATAACGAAGCAAGAAAGTACATACATCACACAATCATAGTATCACAACCATCACCTACCTCAAAACAAGCTTTAAACCCTTAGAATCTTGATCCTTCCCTTTTGGGATTTGTTCCACTTGTTCTTGATCTATAAACATTCATAATAAAATAGGAATCAACAAATAATCGCTAACTACCCAAAACTATAACAGTTCTATAAACCCTAGTTTTGGGTAATTAACGATTGTTTGTTGATCCCAAGTATAACAATTCTATAAACCCAAGTATCCCATTTAGGGTTATTTTTACCATAGAATCTATAACGAAACCTTCCCCCCGTCAATATTTACCCGTTGTATTACGTTATACAAATCGAAAAACGGATTTGGGGAGTGAAAAGTTTACCTTTAGCCTCAAGAATGGTGAAAACAAGTAGGAGTCACCTAGGTTTTGTTCCTTAGCTCAAAAAGTGCATAATAAGGTCGTTTAGGGGTTTATTAACGACCTTAAGTCGCTTCGAACCCGCAACAGCGGCCTTCACTCCGCTATAGCGGCTCCGCCAGAGCGGAACAATCCCTCGCTAAGATGTGTTACGTGAGACAGTGATCTAATTAAAGAATTCCAAAATTCCCATTTCATAACACACCCCTAACCCACGATGCTCGGAAAATACCCTTACGCTAAGATCGACTCTGGAGTTCTACTCGCCCAAATGTAATTATGTAAAGTCGTACGGGTTCTTTAACGATTTATCTAATTATTCATGTAATAAATCATAAATGATTCACCCGATTGTTACCAGATTTCCCCTCATCTCAAAGACTCTGAATTCTTCCAAATCAGGACTAGGTTGGGAAAATTTTAAATACTACAAAAAAGTTTTTCGACCCAAATTTTTCTCCGTTGGCTTTTCTATAAGGACGGAACCCGATAGTTACAAAAACAAAGAGGGAGTAGAAAGAAGGTAAAAGAAAATTGGAATAGAGAACTCTTTAGAAGGTAAAAAGATCAATAATCTCATATTAGTGAGATCAGGGAGCAAGGGAAATCTAAAGAGTTGTAACGAGTACACAATTTATGTTAATTAAATAAATCTTAGTATAACTTGTAATGTATAAAAACACCAATGCACATAATTTTTCATTGCTTTTAAATTTACCATTCATCTTCCTCATCCTAGGCCACCACTACCCAAGCATGTCTTTCCCTATCTTCACTATCAAACTAGTGAAAGGTAGTAATGATAATACAATGTGTGGTCATTGTTGAGAATATGAGATGAACATCAATTTAGAGAAAAGGATAGAGTCAGCACCAATCTCAGAGTACTCTTTCAGAATTCCTTTCTTGACTTCTGTATATTGAATTCTCGCATTTCATATTGTCTTTACTTTTCCGTTGGTCTATGATGCCTACTGAGTACCTATTGCTTTGGTACTGCCATACTCTACATCTCTTTTGTGATGTAGGTCTTACCACCAATAATCACCGCTGAGACCGAGATTAGAATTTCCCCATTTAGAGGCGAGGGTGAGAACATGACTTTGTGGACTTTACGTATCTCAATATATATTTTGATGACTAGTTTTTTGTATTTTGAGACAAGTATTTATATGAAAGGTCCATGTAACACTCCGAAAGTCCATGACCTAAGCTAGAGCCTCACATGATGAATTAAACCTTAAAACATTGTTTCTAAGCCTAAAATAATATTTATAAACCATTTAGGAAGTTTTAGAGTCAAGAAACGTCCAAGACGTCCGGAAGCTAGTCTAATTTAACTAGTGAAACGTCCTTAGGTTTTGGATAGGTTTAGAGGTGTTGTATGAGGTCTAAAACTTTTAAACTGACTTTAAATAGGTAAAACCATGTAAATAGGGTGGAAACGTCCTGGTACAACCCCCCAAGGGTTGCCTTAGGGGTCCACGAAAGGACCCCAAACTTGGTCAAGCAAGTTGCCAAAGCAGCAGCAAAAATATACATAGACGGAATGTGTCCGCGTCACGTACTTGGTGGGCCTTTGGTCAAAAATCAAGTCTGCATCGCCAGCATGTTGCGGACTCTACTATCTCAAAAAATAATTTAGAAAAGTTTGCGTGAACAGCTCCGCGTCGCGGACTTGTTCCCCAACGAAAATCTAAAATTTGGAATTCAAGTTTAACTTCATTAAAGGGTCGACTTAAGTGAGGGGTCTTTTGGGTATATCATGGGGGTCCTATATATTGAAATTCAATCAGTTTTCCTCACATTTACTTACTCAAATCAAATCCCCAAATCAAAATCCGAAAGCTCTCACCTCTCTCTACTTTCTCTCTCTATTCAACCTCCATTGAATGAAGAAGAAAGCTTGAAGAAGAAGCCAATTTCTCTAGGATTTCACTTGAATTTCGTGGATTAAGATTCATTAAGGTATGGTTTCTTCACTCTTGGGATTCCTTTCCCCAAGAGGTCCTTTCAAAGTTGATTTCTAAATCACCCAATTCTTAGGGGTTTTTTCTACAAATCGGTTTTCTTCTAAACTTGAAATTGATGATTGATTATGTCAAATTGTGATTACCCATGGCTAATTAATTATAGATTATTTATTAATTGATGTTAATTAAGGGAATTTTGTGTGGATCATGTCCTTATCCCCAATTTTCCCAATTCTTGGATCTTACTTGTGAATTGATGGGAATTGATGAATGTATTGATTGTTGGACTTGTTTTATCTATTCTAACTCATTCATGGAAAATCTAGAGTAATGTATTGTTGGGATTTGATCTATTTCTTGAAGAATTCATGATGAACCCTATTCCCCTAACCCTAAGTCATGAATTGATGTTGAATTGGTTAGTGTTTATGCAATTGACTTAGTTCTTGTGTTAATTACTATTGAATGATGTTATTACACCTATTATTGGATGAAATTGGTTGGTTGATCGTAAGAACATATATAATGACTTTGGAAGGAGATTTGGTAAGTCTTTGTGATCTCGAACCTTTACTTCAATTGTGATGGCTTGTACTTGGTGATGAAGTTCAATTGAAGTATATCTTGTGGTTGGATTAAGTAAGCGTGGTATGATAATGCAATTGAAATGTCTTGATTATGTGATTGTGAGATTATGCTTAAGATGTAAAGATATAAGGTTGGTTATGAATTGCCTATGTGTCTTATTATGACATAATGATGATAATGTGCAAATCTCACATATAAGGGTTGTAAGAAAGGATGTTCTCATGCAATTTCGATTGAGCTAATGGATATGGCTATACAAGGAGTAGACTCCTCTGACCTAAACTAAGTTATGATTGTTAAAGAAAGACATTTAAAAAGGGACTCTAGCTTAGCACCGAGTGAACAAGTAGTGAGGAGTGTCCCTTCCCAAGTAAGGAAGGTAGGTTCACTATTGTACTCATGAGATTGGAGACTATAATGCATGTTTCATAAAGAGGGTCCCAAATACATCTCCTAGTTCTTGAACTATGTTGCCCCCATAGGAATACTAGCTAGTGGATCCACCTAAATTCTATATTCATATATTGGTACTACCTTGGCAAGTAGTCCACCTTTTTCGGTGTAGGGTTCCATGACACCGGATTTCACATTAGCTCATGTGGTCTATATCGGTTCAGGCAAGATGTTCACGAAAGTAAAATAAATGACTAAATAAAGATGGACATTGATTAGTATGACTTGAGAGGTCTACTTAGGATAGGTAGAGGTATAGGACTCTACCCAGACATTGCACAAGTTAACTCTAAAAGGAATCCTAGGAGATGGTGTTATATATTATGATATCATGTATTATGAAATGTTGGCTTTATATGATGATACTCATATATGATGTTGACTATTTTAATGAATATGTCATTGGCCTAAGTTGTTATATATGGTGATGAGTACCTATGAGGATATGTTGTATGAAGCAAAGCATTACTTATGATCTCCTATCTTGTTTACTTGATTATGTAGGGTTATGGGGCTTCACATGAGCATTGCACTTGTACGCTTGGGATAAGATAGTTGGTAAGAGTTTTGTATACTATGTTGATATGAACTATTGAAAAGGGAAATGTTGATATGGCTTTATGTTGATGTTGCCTTTGGTTATGAACATGTCTTATGTTGTTGTGATCTTTATCTTGAATGTGCATTAAGGCTTTCTAAATGACTTAGCATGTTTTCTAATGAAATGGTCCCTTTCATGCATGTCCACAAATGTTTTAGGTGCATATACCCATACTTAGTACAAGTGGTGTACTAACCCCTATTTCTCCCTTTTTCCCAAACATTTTTAGGTTCCGGTCGTTGAAGGGTTCGTAGCCAATTTGCAAGAAGGCTTGGATCATTTCTCGAAGTGTGGTATGTCCTCAAGTTCCGAGGATGATGTCTTTTCTCACTCTAGCTATGTTACATTGTTATAGTCTAAAGACAATCGTTTCACTCTTATTATTCAAGACATTGTTGTAAGCCCTAAGTGGCAATTATACATTTGTTTAAGGGTTGTGCCCGTATTGTTCTATTCTGACTTAGATGGTTTTATATGAGACATTTATATTAGACTTTATATTGTTTATATTGTATATGTGACATAAAAGTAGAAGCCTATGTAAGCTTCTTATGCAAGGAGTCTAAGTAAACTCCCTATGTATATATTATGTGTAAGCGAGAGGTCTATGTAAACCTCATGATGTAGTGTAGATGTAGATGTAGATGAAAAGTTCTAAATTTCTCACATTTTTTAACCTATGATATGTAATGACGAACGCTAAGAGGCTAGTCTTAGTCCTCTCCGAGGATGACGACGCCGGTTACGTCTAGGGGGTACTCCCCGGATGTGACAGTCCACTTTTGGGACTTGAACTCTTTTGATAAGTAGTTCTATACTTGTGACTTCCAGGTTCTAGGAGGGAACTTGATTTATACATATATATATTTGTTTTGCTTTTCTTATTTATCTTATTTGTCCTAGTAAACTTTGTTTCATTTGTTTTTACCCTAATACCCATCAAGTATCATTCTGGATTACGATTGGCTTACCTACAAGTGGTATATAGTAGGTGTCATCATGACTCGAGAAACCGGATCATGACATTAATTTATGTAAATGACATATTATTTAGACGAATGAAAACTTTTGTTTATTTAACTTACGATAATAATTACCTATTTAGAAGTTACAAATGGGATATATAATTGAGATTGTGATGAAAATTGATTCTGTGAGGTTAGTTTTTTTTCATTCATTTGAGCATATCCAGATTAAAATGTGTTTATCTTTGCATTGCTTGTTTTTCATATATCCATTTGATTTCGTGCTAATCATTATGCATAAGGTAGATCAATAGTAATATCCATGTGTTTATCCTTTGTTTTAATTAAAATTAATATAACATAAGTCACAGTTGTTCAAAAAATAAAAATTAATATCAGAAGAAAGTAAGAAATCTTGAATGAGATACTAGAATTCTAAATAAGTATTATAAGAAAAGAGATAAAAAGAAGTGAAAGCGGGAAAAATGTTGCATTTGGAGTTTACAAAAATAAAATAGGTCAAAATTGAGTCATTATTTTTAGGGATTTAAAGAATCATCCCCTTACCATAATCAATGCATTTAACTTTTTAACTTATTTGTATAAGAATTGTTATCACTTATTGGGTGTTTTGATTCTATATATTTTGAAGGACATTTGTTTAATACCTCACCGGTCCATTTCTCAAATACTATAATAATTTGTTACAAAAATGCATCAACAACAAGAAGCAAGTGGAGCAGCCTAAGAAAGTATTATTAAAGCCGAGCCAAGGGCTTTTTTGCACCAACACAAGAACATATATGAGGGAACTTGGATAAAAGGTGCACCCCATCACAAGAGTTTTTGTCTATCTCCTCACTTTCCAGCCATCCACCTTCAGTTGGGTAAACGGAAGTCTAAGCCAACCGTGTTACCTGGATAAGGGCGCGTTTCTCATCCCCATCCTAAGAAACTGGTGGTGGAGGGACCTCGTAGACATTCTATCCATCCATGATAGATTTATGATTAACCACAACATTTCACAGTGTTGCATTTGCCTCATATTGCTACACATGCACTTCCACTTGATCCTCTACTTAATAAGGCGGACTTTTTTGCCCCTAATCAAAGTAACCTAGTTCCATATGGGATCAAGTTAAATTTTAATACTCCAGCGTAGGCCAGTTGAATCTATTAATACATCAAGCAAGAACACAAGTTTGAGCTTGACTTAGAGCTTAGGCGGCTTTTGATTTTAATTAACTTTAATTTTCTATTTTCTATAGTTTTCAACTTATGTCTTATGTTTGTTGGTAGAATTTTGTTTTTTTATAAGGTTATGTTTTGAGTATAATTTATGCCTTGACTACAATCTAACAAAGAATTAAATCTAATTTCAATAGAAGCATCAAAAATAAAAAGAAATAAAATATAATTTTCGGTTACAAAGCTAGACACAGTGATAATGATAGAAGTTCATTCACTAATTAATGTGAATCATATACGCCGACTAAGTTTTATAAACAAGAAATGAGATATAAGGTATGTGATAAATTAGGATTATCCCTTACTTTTCCATAGAAAGAAAAGTAAAATTTCAATATTATATGACCATACATAGTCACAATGCACAAGAAGAGAAGCTAGAAGATACCTCAAAAAGCACGAGAAGTATGATGGTGAAGGAAGAAGGAAAAAGGAAAACAAAAAGGGAATAAAAAGAAAGAAAAAGTAATTGAAATAGAGATCTCTTTAAAGGAATACGATCAATAATATCATGTCAAAGTGATCAAGAAGCAGGGAAGTCTAAAGTGAAGTAACAAGTACACGACTGGTTATTAATTAAATAAATTTTAGCATAACTTATATATATGAAAACACTTATGTACGGAGTTTTTCATTGGATTATAAACTTACCAGTCATCATCATAATCTTGCCCCCCACCACCCAAGCAGATAATTCCCTATCTACACTATCAAGCTAGTGAAAGTAAATTATGATAATACAATGTGTGGCCATAGTTGAAAATATGAGACGCACATAAATGTAGAACAGTGGATAGAGTAGTAACATCTCGTCCAGAATCGCTTGTGGATTTCGTCAAGGGGTGATCCGGATCACTACGAGGTATGTGAGCTTCCTAGTGTTGGATTCATTCACCCACACATCAATCATGTTATTTCAGAGAATTAAGTTCTTGAAAGCTTTCAAATTGAGTTCTTCATAAGTGTTCTTCAAGTTTCCATATTAATGTAAGATTCTACTTGGGTCAAATTAAAATGACTATATCTCTAAGAATATAAGGAGTTACGTGAGTCATAAACTATTCAATTAAAGGTAATTGAATCTACTTTCCAATGTCACATATTTTGCATCAATTCGATTTCTATGTAAACCGTTATGACTATTTTAGTAACCTATACAGTGTTGTTACGAATTAGCCGACCAAAAAACATTAAAAAGGGTTTTCTTGTTTTGTTTTACCTCTAAGAAAACCTTAAACGAATTTTTTGACCAATCAAAGGTTCAAAACAATCAGATTTTCATCTTTACTGATGAAAATCATACTTCTTGGCCATAGAGATTTCAAGAAACTAATTCAAGAATCTCACAAAAGGTTTTCTTGATTATTTACCTTCAAACTAGGGTTTCAAGGTTTCTATTCAAGATTCTTCAAGATCTTGTTCTTCCTATCTAAAATCATTCCTAAGCATCATGAGATTTTTTCTATCACAAATCATGATCCTAGAATCCATAATTCATTTCAAGAAAATTCAAGAGTCAAGTCAAGAATTTAAGAACTAAGTCAAGTCTAAAAGTTAAGGTGTAAGTCAAGAAGAAGTTCATAAAGTTTTCCAAAGTCTTCACAAACGTTTTAACTTTGTTTTAAAACTTAAGTTTTGAGTTCAGTACAGAGTAAAGTTGAAGTCTTTTTTTAAAAGAAGTATATGGGAAAAAAGTATTCTCAAAGAGGTAAAAAAAAGTTACATTTAAATAAGAACGGAAACTGAGATTTCCAAAGAGTAATAGCTTTCGAAATGAAGCTAGCAGGGAAATTGATATTTATAATATAGCCTTTGAGCTAAGTTTTCGAGCAATAATATCAAATCACGGAGGAAGTATGTTTTACAAATAAGAGCCAGTATATTTTGAGAGTAGTATTGAGCATCGAACTGGGGACGAGAATGAGTTCAGATAACTCATGTCTCCATAAAACCATGTAGCCACCATGGGTAAAAAAGGGTCATACTTTTTAAATGAATCTTTTTCACAATAGACTATGAATCCATTAGGCAGTTCAGGTTCTATACCTTTGACCGGGTATAAGATGCACTAGCAGTGTGAGGTAGATTGTTGTATCATCACTATAGCTCTTATATGATGGTTGTCGATTAGAGAAACTTCCACAACAATACTTTGTATTATATATACATCAGATATATTTATATTTTCATATACAAAAAGAGTTCATATTGTATTTTTTTATACATACAGAGTTATTATTTTATTTCTAAATACACAGAGTTGAAAACCATATTTTTACGTCTTTCTTTATATTGCACTTATTTTAAACTGCTTTATATTGGCATAAGTTTAGTTATATTGAGTTCATTTGAGCCAGGTAAGTTCTTGAGTTTCTTTTAAGATTCTTTTCAAGCCTATGTAGTTTAGAAGTACAACTCGCATACTCCAACATTCATTGTACTGATGCCAGTTGGCCTACATCGTATTATGATGCAGACGCAGGTAACTACGATCGACATTCCAGTACACTGTTGATCCAGTGAGCAGTTCAGAGTCTGTTGGTGAGCCTCCTTGCTTTTCGGAGGATCCATTTTTATTGTTTTCAATATCTGTTTTAGTTCATTAGGATTTTGTAGGGTTTGTACAAACATTCATCTTAGTTGTTTTAGAGGCTTCATAGATAGTCAGACATTAGTTATGAGTCTTTAGCTTTGTATTTCAAATGTTTGTTATGAGACTTGAGTAGCCATTTTGGATAGTTTGAATGTTTTCTTTAAAGACATTCTAAGATTTTTCATAAGTTCTTTATTTGAGGTTATCTCTTATGTTTAAGTATTCCGCTAAGTAAGTAAACTTGTCCAAGGGTTCGCTAGGGGCCAACGATAGTTCTCGAGTGCCAATCACACCCAGGGTGTAGGCTCAGAGCGTGATAAACTTGGTATCAGAGCATAGAGTTCAAGAGTCTTAGGGAGTCTTTGAAGTTGTCTGTAGAATTCTAGTTATCAGTGTGAAGCACGCCACACTTATAATTAGGAGGCTGCAACATTTAGGAAATTCCTCAGTTCTTTCATACTCACTTCATGCGTTAGAGTGTATATCTAAAAAGTTTCATTCTAACTCGTGCTTATGCGTAACCAATTATGAGTTGGGCTTTGATTGAGGAGGCCTTTTTGAGGCGTTTCTTTCCCCCGTGATCTAAGAGAAGTATGATATGGTTGCCGAAATGAGGAGTAGAACAAACTTGTCAAATAAGGAAAGTAAGATTGTGATGTTAATAGATGATATGGGCATAGCAAGGCTGATGATCCCTGTGCAATAAGTTGAGGAAGAAAAGTTGAGGGATAGATAAGAGTTCAAGTATAAGAGGGCTAAGACATAAGGAACGAGTTCGGGCAGCAAAGGAATAATGTGAACTTGTCTTCTTTCTAACAAAAGCAGAAAGGGTCTGCTTCATCATGTGCTAGTGCAACTACACTAAGGAACCAATATGTGTACAATACTCAGGATTCTCAAAACTTCATAGCAATACCTATGTATTCCAAGGTGGTAAGGCACAACGGGGTACTTAGACTCCTGCATGTTCCAAGTGTGGTAAGAGCCGCTCAAGAGTAAGTCATGATGGCTTTACCAATTGCTTTAAGTGTGGTTAGAATGGTCATTTTATAAGAGAATTTTATAAGAACCGGCGGAGAAATAGTAAAGAGGACAATAGAGCCCAATCTTCTCAAGGTGGGAAACCGTCTTTATGCTATCACTAGTCACCGAGAGCAAGAGGATTCAACAGATGTTGTCACTAGTATGATCTAAGTCTTCTATTTTGATGTTTTTACAAAGCAACATCTTGATCCTTTCAGTGTTCTTACACCTGTTGAGAATTCTATTCTAGCAGAGAGAGTTTATCGTGATTGTACCATTTCTCGTCAATCACAAGAGTACCATTGATGAATTAGTTTTGTTAGACATGGTAGAGTTTGATGTCATTCTAGGTATGGACTAGCTTTATGCCTATTATGGATTAATAGATTTCAGCAGTCGAGTAGTCAAGTTCCAGTTTTTAACTAAACTAGTTATAGAGTGGAAAAGCAGTTCAGCAGTGCCTATGGGTCATTGCATTTCTTACCTCAAGGCAAGGAAGTTAGTTTCTAAGGTGTGTGTCTATCACTTAGTCCGACTTAATAACTCTAGTGTTTAGATACCTCCTATTCAGTCAGTTTCAGTAGTAAAAGAGTTTCCAGAATTCTTTCCAGATGATCTTTCTAGAGTTTCTCCTAAGAGAGATAGACTTTGGTATAGACATCCTTCCAGATACTCATCCCATGTCTATTTTTTCATATGGAATGGAACCATCAGAGTTAAAAGATTTTAAGAAGCAGTTGAAAGATCTCCTAGATAAGGGTTTTATTCGATCAAGTGTCTTACGTTGGAGCGCTCCGATTTTATTTGTGAGAAAGAAGAATGGTTCCCTTAGGATATGTATAGACTACTGTCAATTCAACAAGGTTACCTGTCACGACCAGAATTCTAGACCCCAGACGAGACCGGCGTCGTTGACCTCTCAGAGGTCGCAGACAAGCCCACTTACGTCACTCTTACTTTACATAGGTTAATTTTAGCGGAAAATTTGAAACTTTTTGTTTCTAAACATTACTTACTAAACACTTCTAATACATTCATAATTCGTTCAACATCAACCATCTAAATATTAAGAGATAATCAAATAAAAGGAATAGTTCAATAACATAATCATATAATTGCCAAAATGGCACCCATACATAGTCTGAATAAAATAAGAAAGAAACGCTAGTGGAACATGCTCCACTAGCTCAACTACTAAACTAAGCTAGAACATAAACAGTAGCATCCTCGAAAGCATGAGGACCTACCAAAACCGGATGAATGCTGGACGTCCGGATAACTGCAGCGATGATCCTGTAGCTTTACCGTCCACCTGTGCCTGCACCTAAAATAGTAGAGTTTGTATAGGGTTAGTACACACTTGTACTAAGTATGGGTATATGCAAGCACACACCAAGGACATGCATGAGAAAGAATAGCTCTTTCCTAACAACATGATTTTTGGAAGTCAAGTCAGTGGACTTGCCAAATTGAGATTAGGAAAGTTTCCTAATTTGGATTAGGAAAGTAAATAATCTTTCCAAATTTGGATTAGGAAAGTCAGTGAGTTTTCCAAATTTGGAATAGGAAAGTTATGCCATGAGAATAACATACATAATCATACTTTTCACATTTGCACACAGCACATAACATTTACACATAGCACATAACTTCGTTCATATCATTCATTCATATGCCATGAGACCTTCGAATCATGGACTTGACATTAAGACATCCCAGGAATGAAGGCTCAACATATGGGACCTCAACTGGGAGTCTTCGTTAGCAAACACAGCGTCTGCTTCATTCATTCATACGTACCTCATTTTATTTCGTTTATAGTCCAGTGTAACCACCGATTATACCTTAAATGTAGTTTAAGACTTTCATTAGGTTCGTTGTGCAATGACCAAGAATGACCTAATTTTATTGCTTGAATCTAACTCACCTTTTGATTATCCTATCCTAACACCTTTGGTATTCATTCACTTCATTATGTGCATTATTTGAGGCTGGCCTCATTCATTCATTGGGACTTTAACTTTAACCGACATAGATCATGTGAGCATCATGAAATTCAGTGTCTCCCCCACACCAAAAAGAGGTGGAATCACCGGCCAAAGTGATCCAATAACATGCTAGCGTACATGGGAATTTAACCCCGCCAGATCCCTATATTGGCAGTATAGGTTTGAAGACTAGGAGATATAAGGAGACCCATACCCGGCATGCCGGACAGTCTCATCTCATGAGAGTTACGTGAACCTCCGCCCTTCCTGAAAGAAGGCATCACCGCTCATAGCTAGTCTATCGGTGCTCAGTATAAAGTTCCATTACATTCATCTCATACGTCATGGAAGCTGGCTTCTAGTATGAGGACATCATAGCTCATTAGATGATTTCTCATCTCATCATTCGTATTGAGTGTGTTAAGCTCAATACTCTCATTAGAGTGTTCATAGAGACTGGTCTCTTCATTATCTTACACTCTCATAGGTGAGTACGTATTGGTAACATTTACTTAGGCTCATTTGAGATTGCTCTCATCATTTACATTAGCCTCTTATCATGTTGTCACCACATTCATCATCATTAGCATCTTTGGTTTTCATAGTTATTCACCTCTTATTACGTGAATGTTCATTTCATCATATGCCAATGCACTTGGCCATTTGGTGTGCTTTACACCCTTACTTAACCCTTCTAGGGTTTCATTATTTCATTGTTCATTTCATTATTTCATTGTTCATATCATCATATGCCAATGCACTTGGCCATTTAGTGTATTTACACTCATACTTAACCCTTCTAGGGTTCATCATTTAATTTCATACATCTTAGGTTCACTTACTTTTGAAAGTATGTTAGACTTATGAGTCTATACACACAAGCCATGAGACTTCATTCATAATTCGTTAAGTGATTCATACATTCCTAAGATTATATAGTACAAGACTTATGTATCTTGTATATACGCCAATATCTTGATTTCGATCTAAGTAGATGGCATTATTCTTGGATGATTTGTTCACGTATGACTTATGTATCAAACGGAAGTTTGGGCAAGGAAACCCAAGTATTGAATCAATTGGATATCATTTATATTTTTAATTGATTTTATTCTAATATTCATAACATTTTAACCCTAAGTTAAATCACAATATTAACATTGAAGGATTAATTTTCTACTTAATCGTTTCTTGAATTTGGCCGGTGGGTTGTGGGTTCGAGCCCCCACAACCCCATTTTCATTTTTCATTAACATGATATTCTCCCATTTTTTCTTAAACCAAGAGGTTGTGGGATCAAACCTCCACAGCCTCTTTTATTTTACTCTTAATTTCGCCCAAGTAGGGAGGTTGTGGGTTCGAACCCCCACAGCCTCCTTACTTTTAATTAATTTTCGCTAAGGGGCTGTGAGGTGGTGGGTTCGAACCCCCACAGCCCCATATATATATTTTTAATATTTTTCTCCAAGTTTAGAGCATGGACAGTGCGGTCGTGGGATCGAACCCCCACGGCCTCACCTATTTTTTTAAACTTATTTTCGCCTCCTTTATTCCAGCCTTGAGGTCGTGGGTTCGATTCCCACGCCTCATATCTTTTATTTTTCCTTATTTATCCCTCTTCTTTTCTGCCCATAAGTCATGTGTTCGATTCCCCCCATCCCCATTTTTTTTTTATTCATTTCGTGGGCAGCAGCTAAGGGGTTCGAATCCCCTTAGCCCCAACACATTTGTTTTTTAAAATTTTCAACCTTGAGGTCATGTGAGGTCTTGGGTTCGATTCCCCTTGACCTCACCTATTTTAATCACTTTTAAAACTCCTTCAAAATTTCCAGAAGTTGCCCGAAATCAACATCACAAGCTGGAAATTTTGATTCCCTTTTTGCAGCCTATTTTCTCCACTCTTTAACGTTAAAAGTTCATGCATTTGGAGTAGTGTTTAGTGAGTACTTTAGGTGCGTTTTCATGGACATATTTGGCCAAGAATTTATCATTTAATTCAGCCACATTACACTTAATTGAAAATCATCATTTACATAAGTTTATACACTTAAAATGACAACAAAAAACATATCAAACTTGAAGCTATAAATCAAAACTCATTTACAGTAAGTTGACAGTAAACTTTTTCACATACACACACATATTTTCGGCAACAAGGCTTGTCATTCATATGATTCCAAATACATGTTCATGAACATATTCATCACGAAAACACATTGCAACACCTAATTTCTACCAGCAAACATACCAACCTATGATTTGATGAGAGCTAATGACAGGGACATGCAACGGGGAACAACCCTAGTTTTCGGATTGAATATTCTGAATCCTAAGGGTCTCTTGGGAAAGGGACCAAGAGTAAGAAGACCCATACCTTTTATGTAGTTCAAACCTTGAATTGCTGCCCAAAACTTTCTCCAAAAATCACGTCCAAATCCCCTCAACTTCAACACCAATTCGACGGAATAATCCTCCCTCTTGCGTAACATTTTTGATTAGTTGTTTGTTTGTAATTTTCGTTGTGAGTTCTTCAAGTGTGAAGAACTTTGGTTACCTACTATTTTTTGAAGTTATTTTGGCAGAAAAAACGTGAATGAGGGTGATAGAGACGTGAGAGAGAGAGGTAAGTGTGGGAGAGGAGAGTTTTCTTAGGCTTAGGAGTCTAGTTTAGGACTTAGTCAAATAAGATTTTATTTAATTATTAAAAATCTGATTTACTTTTATTTTAAATCAGCTAATAAATAATAAATATAAATTAATTACATTAATTTACCAACTTAAATTAAAAACAATTTAATTCATTGCTTCCACATAGGTTCGAACCCGGGTGGAGCAAGACTTAACTTCAAGAGCTCCATTTCGTCTCACTCTCCCTAATTTACCCCTCCACATTAATAAATAATTAATTAATTATATATTTAGGGTAATTACGATACTACCCTTATCCTAAAAAAAAGACCATTTTACCCCTAGACCCTTCAAACCTAAGATTTCTTCTTTTAAAGTCCGGTAAAGACACTTTCGAGTAAATCTTCGTATTCGAGAGCCCTACATGGTTGGACCCAACCTTTCCTAGCTCAACTAACTCCCAAAGTTAGTTGGCTTGGCTGTACCAAGGGTTCCAAGGTCTGGTTCTACGCGCATCAATCCGTGTGAACCCTGGTCTAATCGTAGGCATTCTTTGCACATTAAGCATTACTTAGCATATCTATTTTTAGGGTTGTTACATTACCATCAATAACAAGTATCCTTTTCCAAGAATTGATGATTTATTCGATCAACTTCAGGGTGCCACCTGTTATTCTAAGATAGATCTCGACTACCATCAGTTAAGAGTAAGGGAATGTGATATTCCAAAGACAACTTTTAGAACCCGATATAGTCATTATGAGTTTTAAGTCATGTCTTTTGGGTTGACTAATTCACCATCAGCAATCATGGACCATATGAATAGAGTATTCAAGCCTTAGATATGTTTGTTATCGTCTTCATTGATGACATTCTAATCTATTCGAGGAATGAAGAAGATCATGCTAGCCATTTCAAAATAGTTCTTTAGACTTTTATAGATAAGTAGTTATATGTTAAGTTCTCTAAATGTGAGTTTTGACTTGAGTCTGTGGCGTTCTTGGGCCACATACTGTCCGGTGATGGAATTAGAGTTGTGACCCAAAAGATAGAGGCAGTGTAGAGTTGGCCTAGACCCACATCTCTGACTGATATTAGGAGATTTTTTGGGATAGGCTAGCTATTATAGAAGGTTCTTAGAGGGTTCTCATCTACTTCATCCCCTTTGAACAAGTTGAATCATAAGACAGTTAAGTTTCAATGGTCTGAAGCTTGTGAGAAAAGCTTTCAGGAATTGAAAAAAGGTTGACTAGTGCCCATTTTTGACCTTACCGGAAGGTACTCAAGGTTTTGTGGTGTATTGTGATGCATATAGAGATGGTTTGGGTTGTTTATTAATGCAGAATTATAAAGTTATAGCTTATGCCTCGAGACTGTTGAAGGTACATGAGAAGAATTTCCCAACCCATGACTTAAAGTTGGTTGTCGTAGTATTTGCTTTGGAAATATCGTGCCACTATCTTCATGGTGTTCATGGATATATATTCACCTATCATAAGAGTTTTTGGGATGTGTTTACCTAGAATGGGCTTAGTCGATAAAGAAGGTGGTTGGAATTACTCAAGAATTATGACATGAGTATTATTTATCGCCAAGGTAAGGATAATGTCGTTGTTGATACCTTGAGTAGATTCTATATGTGTGGTACCACTTATTTTGAGGGACATATAAAAAAGAGTTAACAAAAGAGGTGCATAGACTTGCACGGCTAGGAGTTTGATTAATGGATTCCATGGAAGGAGGAGTAATGGTGATGAATAGGGTTGAATCATCATTAATGTCAGAAGTAAAAGAGAAGTAAGACCAAGATCCTTTATTTCTTGATTTATAGGCAAGTGTTTATAAGTAAAAAGTGATGGCTTTTGAACAAGAATGAGATAGTGTTTTGAGGTATCAAGGTAGATTGTGTGATTGATTTAAAGGGTAATCAGGATGATCACATACCCCTCATTGAGTTCATTTACAACAATAGTTACCATTCTATCATCGAAATAACTCATTTTGAAGCTCTTTATAGGAGAAGATGCAGATATCTTATTGGTTGGTTTGAAGTAGATAATTGAGTATACTTGAAAGTTTTACCCACGAAGGGTGTTATTGAGGTTTGTTAAGAACTGAAAACTTAGTCCTCGGTATATTGGTCCTTACCGAATATCCAAAAGGATTGGCAAGATAGCTTATGAGTTGGAGTTACCCCAAGAGTTAGTAGTGATTTATCCAGTATTTCATTTTTCCATGTTAAAGAAGTGCATGGGAGATACTTCACTTATCATACCAACTAAAAATATTGGTATCAAAGATATCTTATCTTATGAAGATATTCTGGTCCAGATTCTAGATTACCAAGTTCGCAAGTTGAGGACCAAGGAAATAGCATCAGTCAAAGTTCTATGGAGAAATCAGTTGTTGAGGAAGCTATTTGGAAAGATGAAGAGCATATATAAAAAAGATATACACATCTCTTCAAATTCGAAGAAATTCTAGATCAAGGTACTAATTTTTTTCCTTCGTACCCTTTAATTATGAGTTGGCATGTTGTATTTGTATTGCTTGTTGGGTGTTTGAAATTAATGGTTGCATATTATACCCATAGCCTAGTAAGAGTAATCCAATTTGAGGAGAATGTTCCCAAGGGGAAGATATTGCAACATCTCGCAATTTGAAATAACTACGAATAAGCTAAGGATTGGAAATAGTGAATTTTTGGAAAGAAGGAAATCTGGAAATTTTTAAGTAAGTTAAAGTATGTTTTGGGTCATTTTCAAATAGCTTCCACATATGGTTGGAAATCCATTTGAACGATCTTTCCAACGCCACCAAGTTTGCGCGATTCCTGATTTATATGAGTGAGTTATAACCTTTGGAAGTTAGGTTGTGGAAATAAGGAAAGTCTGAAAACTGGATTTTAGAAGGGTATTTTGGTCTTTTCCTTACCCAACTTAAATAATTCATTTTTAGGAGTTCAATTGGGGTAAGTCAGATTTTTGTCAGTTTAAAAAACGGAATTTCATGCTAAGGCTTGGAGAGAAGAGAAAAGAGGAGAAAAGAGAAAAAAAAATCAAGATTCGTCAAGAAAGTTCAAGATTCGTGAAGAACGTTTAATAATCGCTTGTGGATTTTGTCAAGGGGTGATCCCTACGAGGTATGCGAGCTTCCATAGTAGTGGGTTCACTCACTCACACCCCAATCATGTTATTTCAGCGAATTAAGTTCTTGAAAGCTTTCAAAATGAGTTCTTCATAAGTGTTTTTGAAGTTTCCTTATCGATTAAGTTTTGATGTAAGATTCTACTTGGGTTAAATTAAAATGGACATATCTCTTAGAATATAAGGAGTTACGTGATCCATAACCTATTCAATTAAAGGTAATTGAATCTACTTTCCAACGTCACATATTTTGCATCAATCCGATTTCTAAGTAAAACGTTATCACAATTTTAGTAATCTATACAGTATTGTTAAGAATTAGCCAATGGAAAAACATTAAAAAGGGTTGGGGGTTTTTACCTCCAAGAAGCCCTAAAAGAATTTCTTGACTAATAAAAGGTTCAAAATAATCACATTTTCATCTTTACTAATGAAAATTATACTTCTTGTCCATAGAGATTTCAAGAAACTAATTCAAGAATCTCAAGAAATGTTTTCTTGATCATTTACCTTCAAGATAGGGTTTCAAGGTATCTATTCAAGTTCTTATCTAAGATTCTTCAAGAACCTTGTTCATCATATCTATAATTATTCGTAAACATCATGAGATTTTTGCTATCACATATCATGATCCTTGAATCCATAATTCAATTCAAGGAAAGTCAAGAGTCAAGTCAAGAAGTTAAGACCTAAGTCAAGAAGTTAAGACCTAAGCCAAGAAGTTCAGAGTCAAGTCTAAAAGTTAAGATGTAAGTCAAGAAGAAGTTCATAAAGTTTTCCAAAGTCTTCACAAACGTTTTAACTTTGTTTTAAGACTTAAGTTCTGAGTTCAATATAGAGTAAAGTTGAAGTCTTTTCTTCAATGAAGTATATTGGGACTAACTATTCCTAAAGAGGTATAAAATGTCTTCACATTTAAATAAGAACGAAAACTGAGATTTATAAAGAGCCTTCAGGCTAGTTTTCTAAAAAGAGCAATAGATTTCTAAATGAAGCAAGCAGGGAAACTGAGATTTACAAGATAGTCTTTGAGCTAAGTTTGTTAGCACTAATCTCAAATCACAGAAGAAGTATGTTTTAAAAATATAAGAGTCAGTATATTTGGGAGTATTATTGAGCACCAACTTGGGACAAGCATGAGTTCAGATAGCTCACATCTCCATAAAACCATGTAACCACCATGGGTAGAAAAGGGTCATACTTTTTAGATGAATCCTCTTCACAGTAGACTAGTTGATCCATTAGGAAGTTCAGGTTCTATACCTTTGGCCGGGTATATCATGCGCTGGCAGCGTGAGGTAGATTGTTGTATCATCACTATAACTCTTATGTGATGGTTGTCGATTAGAGAAACTCCCACAGCAGTACTTTGTACTTTTATATACTATATTTGTATTTTCATATACAAAGAGAATTCATATTGTATTTTTGCATACATACAGAGTAATTATTGTATTTCTAAATACAAAGAGTTGAACCCCATGTTTTTAAGATTTTGTTTATACTGCACTTGTTTTAAACTGCTTCATATTGACATAAGTTCAGTTATATTGAGTTATGTTGGACATGTAGGTTCTTCAGTTTCTTTCAGATTCTTTTCAAGCCTATGTTGTTTAGTATTTCAACTCGCATACTCGTACATTAATTATAGTGATGCCATTTGGCCTGATGCAGATGCAAGTAACTAGGATCGACATTTCAACACACTATTGATCCAGTGAGCAGTTCAGAGTCTGTTGTGAGCCTCCTTGCTTTCCGGAGGATCCATCTTTATTACTTTCAATATTAATTTTAGTTCATTATGATGTTGTAGGGTTTGTCTCAACATCCATCTTATATAGTTGTTTTAGAGGGTTTATAGATAGTTAGACAGTTAGGTATGAGTCTTTTAGCTTTGTATTTCAAATATTTTGTTATGAAACTTGAGTAGTCATTTTGGCTAGTTTGAATGCTTTCTTTAAAGACATTCTAAGATTTTTCATAAGTTTTTTATTTGAGGTTATCTCTTATGTTTAAGTCCTCCGTTGAATAAGTAAGTCAGGCCAAGGGTTTTCTTGGGGCCAGCAATGGTTCTCGAGTGACACCCATGCTCAGGGTGTAGCTTGGGGCGTGACAAACTTTGTATCAGAGCATAAAGTTCAAGAGTCCTAGGCAGTCTATGAAACTGTGTCTGTAGAATCCTAGTTATCGGTGTGAAGCGCGCCACATCTATAATTAGGAGTCTACAACATATAGGAAATTCCTCACTTCTTTCATACCACTTCGTGCGTTAGAGTTTATCTATAATAAGTTTCATTCTAACTTGTTCTTATGCGTAACCAATTGTGAGTTGGCCTTTGTTTGAGGAAGCCTTTTGAGGAGTTTCTTTCCCTCGTGATCTAAGAGAAATTAAGAGATGGTTGTTGACATGAGGAGTAGAACGAACTTGTTTGTAGCTAGGTTGTCTCGTTTGTCGAGTAACGAAAGTAAGGTTACGATGCTAATAGATGACATGGGCATAGCAAGGCTGATGATCTATGTGAAATAAATTGAGGAGGAAAAATTAAGGGATAAATAAGTTCAAGAATAAGAGGGCTAAAACATAAGGAACTAGTCCGGGTAGCAAAGGAATAATATGAACTATCTTCTTTCTAAAAGAAGCAAAAAGGACCTGCTTCATCATCTGCTAGTGCACCTGCACTAAGGAACCAATGTGTGTACAATACTCATAATTCTCAGAACTTCAGAGCTAGACCTACGTATTTCAAGGTGGTAAGGCACAAAAGGGTACTTAGACTCCTCATGTTCCAAGTATGGTAGGATCCACTCAGGAGTGCATCATGATGGCTTCACCGATTGCTTCAATTGTATTTAGAATGGTCATTTTATAAGATAATGTCCTAAGAACAGGCACAGAAATACTAAAGAGGGCAATATAGCCCAGTCTTCTCAGAGAAGGAAAACTTTTTATGCTATCACTAATCGCCGAGAGCAAGAGGATTCACCGTATGTTGTCACTGGTATGATCTAAGTCTTCTATTTTGATGTTTTTCCATAGGAACATCTTGATCCTTTTAGTGTTTTTACACCTGTTAAGAATTCTATTATAGCAGAGAGAGTCTATCGTGATTGTACCATTTCTCTCAATCACAAGAGTACCAAGGATGACTTAGTTTAGTTAGAAATGGTAGATTTTGATGTCATTTTAGGTATAGACTAGCTTCATGCCTATTATGCATTCATAGATTTCAGCTCCTGCGCGTAGTCAAGTTCCAGTTTTTCACTGAACCAGTTATAGAGTGGAAAAGCAGTTCAGCAGTGCTTATGGGTCGTTCCATTCGTACCTTAAGGCAAGGAATTTAGTTTCTAAGGTGTGTGTCTATAACTTAGTCTGAGTTAATGACTCTAATGTTGAGATACCTCTTATTCAATCAATTTCAATAGTAAAAGAGTTTCCAAAAGTATTTCAGGTGATTTTCCTGGAGTCCCTCCTAAGAGAGATAGACTTTGGTATAGACATCCTTCCAGGTATTTATCTCATATTTATTCCTCCATATAGAATGGAACCAGCAGAGTTAAAAGAGTTGAAGAAGAAGTTGAAAGATCTCCCAGATAAGGGTTTTATTCAACCAAGAGTCTCACCTTTGGGCGCTCCGATCTTATTTGTGAGGAAAAAGGATGGTTCCCTTAGGATGTGTATAGATTATCGCCAGTTAAACAAGGTTACCATCAAGAACAAGTATCCTTTTCCAAGGATTGATGATTTATTCGATCAACATCAGGGTGCCACCTGTTTTTTTTTAAGATAGATCTCAGATCTTGCTACCATCAGTTAAGTGTAAGGGAATGTAATATTTCAAAGATACCTTTCAGAACCCAATATGGTCATTATGAGTTTTTAGTCATATCCTTTGGGTTGACTAATGCATCATCAGCATCCATGGACCTTATGAATAGAGTATTCAAGCCATACTTAGACATGTTTGTTATCGTCTTCATTAAAGACATTCTAATATATTCAAGGAATGAAGAAGATCATGCTAGCCATCTCGGAATAGTTCTTTAGACTTTGAAAGATAAGTAGTTATATGCTAAGTTCTCTAAATATGAGTTTTGACTTGAGTCTGTGGCGTTGTTGGGCCACATAGTGTCCGGTGATGGAATTAGAGTTGATACCCAACAGATAGAGGCAGTGTAGAGTTAGCCTAGACCCACATCTCCGACTGATATTAGGAGTTTCTTGGGCTTGGCTGACTACTATAGAAGGTTCTTATAGGGGTTCTCATCTATTTTTTCCCCTTTGACCAAGTTAAATCAGAAGACAGTTAAGGTCTGAAGCTTGTGAGAAAAGCTTTCAAGAATTGAAAAAGAGGTTGACTCGTTTCCAGTTTTAACCTTACCGAAAGGTACTCACGGTTTTGTGGTGTATTGTGATGCATCTAGAGTTGGCTTGGGTTGTGTATTAATGCAAAATGACAAAGTTATAGCTTATTCCTCCAGATAGTTGAAGGTACATGAGAAGAATTACCCAACCCATGACTTAGAGTTGGCTGCCGTAGTATTTGCTTTGGAAATATGGCGCCACTATCTTTATGGTGTTCAGTGTTCATGGAGATATATTCACCGATCACAAGAGTTTTCGGTATGTGTTTACCTAGAAAGGGCTTAGTCGCAAACAAAGAAGGTGGTTAGAATTACTCAAGGATTATGACATGAGTATTCTTTATCACCCAAGTAAGGCTAATGTCGTTGTTGATACCTTTAGTAGATTCTCTAAGTGTGTTACCGTTCATTTTGAGGAAGATAGGAAAGAGTTAGCAAAAGAGGTGCATAGACTTGCACGGTTAGGAGTTCGATTAATGGATTACATAGAAGAAAGAGTAGTGGTGATGAATGGGCTGAATCATCATTAGTGTCAGAAGTAAAAGCCAAGTAAGACCAAGATCCTTTATTTCCTGAATTAAAGGCAAGTGTTCATAAGTAAAAAGTGATGGCTTTTGAACAAGGGGGAGATATTGTTTTGAGGTATCAAGGTAGATTGTGTGATTGATTTCAAGGATAATTGGAATGATCGTCTACCTCTCGTTGAGTTCATTTACAAAAATAGTACCCTTTAAAGAAGATATAGCCACGTCTTTTCATATCCAAAGAAATTCCAGATCAAGGTACTAATTTTCTTCTTAGTACTCTTTTATTATGAGTTGCATGTTCTATTTGCATTGTTTGTTGGGTGTTTGAAATGAATGGTTGCATATTACACCCTTAGCCTAGTAAGTGTAATCTCATTTAAGGATGAATGTTCCCAAAAGGGAGATATTTCCCAATTTGAAATAATTAGGAAGAAGCTAAGAATTGGAAATAGTGAATTTTTGGAAAGATGGAAATCTGGAATTTTTTAGTAAAAGTGAGTTTTGGGTGATTTTCGAACGCCATAACTTATAGCTCAGGATGAGTTAGAGGTGCTTCTAGATCTGGTTGGAAAGCCCTTGGAATTCTTTCCAACGCCGCCAAGTTTGCGCGATTCCTAATTTATATGAGTGAGTTATGATCTTTGGAATTTAGGCTGTTGGGATAAGGAAAGTTTGAAAATCGGATTTTAGAAGGTCATCTCCAACCCAACACCAAATTCTATATTTGGTGTTTTGAGCTCCAACCCACACCAATTTCACACCAAATTTGGTGTGTCAATAGTGTTACACAAAATTTGGTGTGACATTATTCATTCACACCAAATAACTTTTGAATATTATAATATTATTTCATTATACAAACCTTTAATTAAACATTATATAAATTGTATGTTTTAATTAAATCTCTTGTATATTTAATTATT
Source organism: Solanum sitiens (assembly GCA_016801875.1). Taxonomy (NCBI): domain Eukaryota; kingdom Viridiplantae; phylum Streptophyta; class Magnoliopsida; order Solanales; family Solanaceae; genus Solanum; species Solanum sitiens. Next base: position 2,009,325 of record JABWTJ010000010.1, on the reverse strand, counting down.
TTTTATGTAATATTTTATAACTAGTGTATGGGCCCGCGCTTCGCGCGGTTAGAATATTATTCTATATAAATTTGTTTTTAAGAGTATAGAGGCTATTCAATTCTAATTTATCATTTGTTATATTAAAAGAAAAGGCAAAATTACAAATCATAACACTATTTTCTCCTAGTTTACGTAATTTTATTTTACCACATAGTGTCTTTAATTAGAAAATCAAATAAATATTTTCTCAATTTTCTTATTTGCAAATTTCGTTAGTATAACATTATAAATTACTTTCAAATTATTAAATAATATATATATATATATATATATATATATATATATAACTAATGTGTTTATCAAGAGCAAAGGTTTCATAATCATCTGATACACCAATAGGTAATATTTAGTCATTATGTGTTTGAAAATTAAAATGTAATCTTCCAAATTCAAAATTTGATATGTTATTAGTTATGATACTGTTTTAGAATTGAAGTTGTGCAAAAAAAATATTAAAGATCCTTGAAAAGTATGAAAGAAAAGTAAGGTAATGGGGGGAAAAGTTCAAAAAATATTTCGGTGTGACAGAATAGTCATCATTGTATATCATATAATTATACTTAATTTCTAGTTTTGATTCTATCATTTGACTTTCTATTTTTTTTTACTCCTATTAATATTAACATTATTATGACAAAAAAAATCATATAAATCCTTAGGCTTGATCTCTTTGAGAAGAAAAGATTTCTTTGGAGAATATTGTAAATAAATGTATTCTGTAAAAAGTTATTTGTGAAGATGCATAGTTGGATTTACATATATTTGTACTAACAAATACTTATAACAATAACTTTACAAAAACATAAACAACAAAGTTTATACCATGTAGTAAAAACAAAAATTAATATTATAACAATAAATTAATGACTGGATAAAAACACATACCAGGATCTGTAATAATAGAATGAAACGAAAAAAAGAAAAAATTGAGCCCAATGAATGCAGAGTGTGTCCTTGTTAGTAAGTCACTCAACAGGAGCAAAATACACAAATATTTAATTGTGCAGAAGAAGAAGTTCTGGGTCAAATATTTAACTGTGCAGAAGAAGAATTTCAGAATTTTTATTATTTTAAAATGAGAGGAAACCCCCCTATTTATAGTCAACAAAGGGTAGTGTGAACAAATGCTAATTGTGCCTTACTGAAAAGGTCACAACTCTTTGAAAAAGTCACAACTTTTCGAAAGGTTACAAACCTTCATAAATGTTACAACCTTTCATAAAGTCGCAACTCTTCATAAAAGTCACAATCTTTCATAAAAGTCGCAACTCTTCATAAAAGTCACAACTTTTCGATAAAAGTCACAACTTTTCATAAAAGTGATAACTTTTCATGATAGGTTATTCAATTCTAGTTTACCATTTATTATATTAAAAGAAAAGGCAAAATTACAAATCATAACACTATTTTGTCCTAGTTTACATAATTTCATTTTACCATGGTTACATAGTCTCTTTTATTAGAGAGTCAAATAAATATTTTCTCAATTTTTTTCCTTACAAATTTTGCTAGTATAAAACTATCAATTACTTTTAAAATATAAAAATATTTTTAAAAATATATATATAACTAATGTTTTTATCAAGAAGAAAGGTTACATAATCATATGATATACGAATAAATAAAATGTAGTCATTATGTGTTCTAAAATTAAAATGCAATCTTCCAAAATCCAAATTCGATATGTAATATAGTTATTATAGTGTTTTGGAATTGAAGTTGTGCACAAAAAAAACATTAAGGATCCTTTAAAAGGATGAAAGAGAAGAAAGGGAAAATGGGAAAAAAGTTTAAAGAAATACTTTGGTGTTAGAGAATAGTCATTATTGTATATCATATAATTATAATTAATTGCTAGTTTTAATTCTATCATTTCACTTTCTTTCTTTTTTTCTCCTTTTAATATTGACATTATTATGACAATAACAAAAAATCATATAAGCTTTTAGTCTTGATATCTTGGAGAAGAAAATATTTCATTAGAGAATGTTGTAAATAAATGTATTCTGTAAAAAGTTATTCGTGAATCTGCATAGTTAGATTTACATATAGTTTATACTAACAAATACTTATAACAATAATTTTACAGAAACATAAACAACAAAGTTTAAAATATGTAGTCAAAAACAACAATTAATATCATAAGCATAAATTAATGATTGTAAAAAAACATACCAGGAATTGTGACAGTAGAATGAAACAAAAAGAAAAAATCGAGCCCACTAAATGCAGAGTGTCTCCTTGTCAGTGACTCACTCAAAAGGAGCAAAGTACACAAATATTTAATTGTGCAGAAGAAGAAGAAGAAGAAGAAGAAGAAGAAGTTCTGAATCAAATATTCAACTTAACTGTGCAGAAGAAGAAGAAGTTCGAAATTTTTGTTATTTTAAAATGAGAAAACCCCTTCTATTTATAGACAACAAAGGATAGGGTAAACAAATTTAATCATGTCTTCTGGAAAGGTCATAACTTTTTGGAAAAGAAACAACTTTTCGAATTGGTCACAACCTTTCATGAACGTCGCAACTCTTCATAAAAGTCACAATTTTTCAATAAAAGTCGAAACTTTTCATAAAAGTCATAATTTTTCATGTAAGAGAAAGGCTAATTTTAGAAATAATAAATTAAAAGGGAATGCTTGTTTGTGGTGGCGCCACGCAGGCGGGCCTAGGGTTCTCTTTTATATATATATGATATAAATTTTAGTTTTTTTATAAATTAATTTTTCTATATATGACTTTTTTTAAAAATTAAATTTATGTTGATTATACTATAAATTATATAAACTACAATTAACCTACACAAAAATTAAAAATGCAAACATATAAATTTTTAAACAAATAATACAATTGAGGATGAGAGTGATCTTAATGCACCAATTCAAGATGCGTCAAAAGGTCCAACTCCGACCATAAAATGGCAATAGATGAAAATCATCAATTTCAACAACTTTTAGCTCGATATAAAAAAATAAAGGACAGAAAGTTCATTTTAAACTACGTAATGCATTAATAGAGCATTTATGGGAGCACTGTAATTAATATTTATGTATAAAGTTGAATATTTATGTATAATTTAAAATAATTTTTTCAATCATGTAATGTTTATTTAATTGTATTTCATTAATAATTTCACTTTTATTTGTATTATCCATTACTATGTACAATGTATAATATTTGCTAGCAATTTAAATTATTTAAAAAATTATGGTACAAAATAATTTTATATTAAATAATTATAAAAGGAAAGTGAATGTTTTAGAAAGAATTTGTTTTATGAAATAAGAAAATATAAATGAATAAGGTAAGAAATAATAATATAATAATGAAGAAAGAGAAAAAGATTATTTTTTGGTGTAAAATTTGGTGTAGTGGGTTGGAGTTGATTACATCAAATTTGGTGTTTGGATTGGAGATGCCCTAAATAAGAGTCAATCGACTGAGTCTGTGTGTGCTCTTGTTGATGTTCTTGCGTTCGCTGAAGTTATTGAAGTTTAAGGTACCATTACTTGTCTAACAGGTTAATCCATTTTATCTTGGGAGGAATTAATCTGCAAACTCGGGTACAGTGAGGGGATTAAATTTCTTAAGGAAACACAGTTATTTCTGTGAACTCGGATTACTTGCATTCTGTTGTTTATTTCATCTTTTTCTGTTTCTGTATTTTAACTAACTTGAATACAGGAGATGACAACAAAAACGGATATATACACAGAATGTGCATTGCATTGCATTCATTCGTTATCATTTACCTGGTTGTTGTTGGGTTTTCGTGTTGCATGTGAATTTGACTTGGTGATTATCTGACATTGTATGAGAATTGATTATTGTGTTGATCATTTTGTTGTTGCTTTTACAAGCTAGTCCGTATTTTATTTCTAGTTTATATGAATGAGATCATTTAAGACACGCTTTGTTTTGAGCTTTTACTTCAACGTTTATTATTATTCTTATCGGTTGGAAAGATTTCACTTATCTACCGTGGATTGAGTTGTGACAAATATAATATATATGAATTCTATACATTGCTTTACACTTTCAGTGTGGTATTCAATAGTATTTGAGGCAAAATCCCACCTCAAATCGGCTCACTATCAAAGGTTGAGACCCTCTTCATCTTTGACAACCGTTTAAATAGTTTCATTCCTGTTGAAGTAGGGAAAATGAAGTCACTTGAGGTTTTAGACTTACAAAGGCCTGTGAAAGGGCGTCTTGTGTGGTGAAGAAGCACTCGATGGCAAAGGGACGTAAGATCATCCTAGTCACTGTACTTTCCTGTTATTGGAGCACTAGTATTGCTTTGTGTTTTCATTGGTGTTCTCTTTATGTGTAATAAAAGGAGAGTTTGAGATGTTTGAAAGACGAAATGGTGATGGTTGGTTTTCGATATCCATGTCATTGTACAGGGACATCTTAAACGCAACAGAGGAGTTTGATGCAATTTTGCATAGGGCATGGAAGCGTTTACAAGGTAGACCTTCCATTATTAGGGAATATAGCAGTGAAGAGACTTCATTCTTCATTTGAGAATACACCTCCCAAAAGCTTCTTAAATGAAGTAAGGGCATTCATGACTGGGATTAAGCACCGGAACATCGTGAACCTCTATGGCTATTGTTCGAATGCAAAACACTCGTTCTTGGTTTACGAGTATGTGAGTTGGGTATAGGAAAAGGGAGAGCAAGCTCGTAATTAAGTAGACCCAAGTTGATCGTTTCAATAAATTTCATTTGAACACTCAAGTTACAACTTATTTTACTTAAACATTTAAACACATGATACAATATTCTTAAAAAACATTTCTGTTTGGAAAACCTTTTGGGTGTGTGTATTCAAGTGTCAATTACATAGATAATAAGTAAACCACTTGAAATGTGTCACATTAGCCTCAATAAACCGTAAAACCTCAAACATGTTTCAGTTGAGGCCCATATGTATAATTAAATAGATGACACATTTTATATGATTAACTTAACTAAGTACCTAAATGACGCTCAAAAGCACATGCAAAAAAAATTGAATTGGAGGTGTCTAATAGGAACACTCTATCATGTGTTCAAACTTCAGACGCTCAATCGTACAAGCTTCTGAATGAAACTTATTGATAAATTTAAGGGGCTGTCGGCGTTTTAAGCCAAATTGAAAATGTGTCGTCAAAAGTTGCAGACATACATAGACTTCAGAAGAAGCAAAATGTGTCATATAATAGCAACACATAGGAAGTATAATTGCTAGTTCAGGCGACATCCCAAAATTGTATAGTTGACACATTTCATATTTGCTACAATATAACAAGAAGTCTAACTAAATATAAGACTGGTTTCATAACTTTTATGTACTCTACTATTTTACTACCTAAATATATAATGCTGTCTATTTGGCATGTTCTTCATAGGAAATGATGGAAATGTGAAGCAGCCGTAGAAGGTGATGAAGCTACTCTGAAGCTCAGGTCCAGATATCAGGCCAGCAACTTCTTCTACTTTGCATAGCCTATTTTACTTGTGACATTCACGTCTAACGGCCTGAAGAAAGGGGTGAAAAGTTAACCACAATAAGAAAAACAAAGTAGGCTAATGTTAATTGTTTTGAACAGTGTTGTTGTGTATCTTTGTTCTCTACATAGTAACTCATATGTTACATACGTTTCTCTTAATCATTCAGTAAAGTTTTCAGTAATACTATATTCACGGAAGTCAGTATACAATTTCAAAGAGAGCACATGCTCTTTAGAGGTACAAAAGAGCAAGTGTTTGAAAGTTAAATCTAGTAATTGCAGTCTCTTGAGTTAGAAAGAAAACTACTTACTAGAGCCATCGCTTTTGTGCAACCACATCCTTCGACTTAGCAACAGGGGGTCGTTTCCTCCTAGATTCTGCACTAACAGATGAAGCCTGCTTTGGTTTCAATCTGGAGACTGAATCCTGTAACTGATTCAATGATTTCTCCTTCAAGGGGCTTACTGGTCGTGACTTTGGATGTCTCGCTGTTGGTTTCACTAATAAAGGTAAGCTTTCGACCTGCTCCTGTTTCTGGTTTTCCCTTAAAGTATTCTCACGATAAATGCTGATGTCTTCACTAGCAAAAAGAGGTTGAGCCATTCTCCCAGGGGAGCTGTCTGAATCTGAAGACGAAGGGCTAGTAGTACTGTCCATATCATAAAGGATGTTGTCGGTCAATGGAGGAAGCTTCACCCCCTTTGAGCTTTTTGAAGAGAAAGATGGTCTTCTAAGTCTTGTTAGATTCATAACCTGTTAAAAGACAAATTCAAATCATAAACCAAAAATGATTCACTTTGTGCCGACCTAATAAATCAAATTACCAGTCGAATAAGTCAAAATAAATTTTCGTTTGGAGCATTAAGTTTAAGCATTCTGTTTTCAAGAATTCAAATATGCTCAAGCAAATATATTGTCAAGATTGACCGTGATTCAGTTTACAAGACCTTTTTTTTCTCTGACATCACAACATTATTCAGTAGGTATCATGATGGGGACATTTACAATAAGTAGTGTAAATCAAAAATTTGTAAAATAACTAAACAACATTTTGCTGCAAGAAATTCTTTCACCTATGCAGACAGAGACTGCTAGCATTTGTTAATTAAGAGGCATCATTACCTTCTGCTCTAAGATTAAAACATCTTTCTTGAGTTTTGTAATAATCATATTCTTTCTGCGGATGATATCTTCGAGTTCTCCAATCCTCTGTTAGATCAAACCAATGGGACAATTTTAAGTAACTGTAAGAGTGGTATTCACCACATTGTTTTGTACAAGAGCAGCACAAATTTCTTCTTTAATATTGTACAAGGAAAAGTACAAGTTACGGTACCTTTGCACCAAAAGCTTCTGATGATTGAAGAAAAGTGGATAACTCCCTGATGGTGACATCTTTTTCTTCACATTCTTTCTGGAGATTATAAAAATCCTGTTCAATTGCTGAAGTGTTCAGCTGGAAGGAATAACATAAGTTGCTAATTAGACCATGATAGTCAGGAACTATTCTCGTCTCTCTAAATTAGTTCAATGTAAACTTATTTAGGTAAAGCATAAAAGCAAAGAACATAATTATCACACGTGGAGAGTAAAATATGACAAGACCTTGCTCTTGATTGTTCACGCTCACTGATCGAATTAGCTCCTTGGTAATGACTTATTCTATAGATAGAAATCCCTATGATAGAAAACCAAGGAATTCAACATGTCTCAACAAAGAATGTGCAACTTCTATTGTCTCATCAGTAAAGATTTAAAAGACAAAGTTAACACGGTATCTGAATGGTGGTTACCATCAGTAATATCTATATGACTTTCTACAAGCCGAAGTAGGTAGAAGAGAAAAACAAACTAATGGTTGAACAACCGATTGCAAATTTGTCCACTGCATGATCTAAAATGCAAGCATCCTACACTGAAGTTTATCTTCCCTAAGGAATTCTGATTGCACATTACCAAAATTCCACGATATCCAATCTCAAAAAGTCCATCTTATCCATTTGAAAACATTTTCTTTCTCTCGGAAAAATCCATAAGATGAGAAAATAGAAATTCTGATGTGAGATACACTATTGGAAAATAAAAGATTCACATGTAAGCAAAGCTCAATGCTAGTTCATCGAAAAATCTAATAGATACAGTAATTACCTGAATATCTACAGAGGAAGTCACACTAGCAGCCCAATCCGACAAATCAGACATACGCCGTTCCTCTGGTTCGACCTGATTTGCTGATGGAGGCATTTCAAATTTAGGCATCTCTTCTCCCTTGATCATATCCCCCTAGTTAAGAGAAAAGAAATGGTAAGCACTGGTTTCAAGTCCAAAAAAGAGTACAAAAATAAAATACGCCTCAACTCCATACTGGTCGGTTCGACTATTAAATCCTCTATATCCATTGCATTCTATTTGGGCCTATTCATTCTACTATTCTTCGATATAATTTCCTGCTAGAGGCATTTCATAACTAATCACCTCCTCTTCCTTGATCAGAATTGACTTGCAGCGATATAGAACAAGGACCTAATTGAGCCTCTCGGGATTGTTTACCTCATAAAAGTTGTTGGACTGATTCAAGTGTTGCTCACAAAGAAAATAGTCATATGTATCTGCTGCAGTTTCTGGCTGATCCTTGAAATAGTGAACCTGTTCACATAATGTGTCCAGCTTCTGTTGCATGCCTAAGAGCACTTGATCCTGGACAAAATAGAAGAAGAAATTCAAATAGCTGAATAGACTACTAAACTCACGCAAACCATTTAGAAACGTCATCACTATGGAACGCCTTATACTATCAGCAGTTTAATCTATGATAGCATACCATTTTACCAAGTTACCACTTACGAGATAATGCTTATCATGGGGATTTGCTTGTAATTGCCCTTAGAGGTGAACATAGTTGTGTATAAGTTTTAAACCATCGGTGCAGAGAATTTAAACTCTTTCACTAACAATATTATTTTATACAATTTCACGACTTTCAAAAATACGAATACATTTAATTACTCAATTATAAAATCTAATTAAATGTTGTCTTTATCAAACAGAACTTTCAATCATTAACCTCCTACAATATTGATATAAGATACATTAGTGAATGAACACCTCATCATCTAATTTGGAGCAAAGGCAAAACTTGATTTCAGTAAACAACTTTTGGTTTATAATAGTGAAGCGGAGTAGCCTAGAAGTCCCTTATATTTGGCTCGGATTATCAACCGGACCTTCTACTCACGACTTCACCAACCCAATGAAACTCAACCTTATCCTTTGCTCAGAAAAAAATTAAATAGGAAAAACAGTGAATTTGTTTTGCATTGGATTAGAGTGTCCCGTAGGTAAACTCGTAAGTAGAAGGATACAATTAACAATTCGAGCCAAGTATAACCGCTTCCTAGAGAAATTTGTGAATTTATTTTGCATAAACCAAAGAACCAAATCCTAATGCAAGAGTACATTAAACAATAACAACATACTCAATTTAATCTCACAAGTGTGATCAGGATAGAATATACACAAACTTTACATCTACCTTTACATGGTATAAAGTTTTTTTTTCGCATAGATCGTCAACTCAATAGGCAAGAGGAAAAACAAGAAAAATAAAAAAACAGGATTTGATGTAGTAGAAATGATTAACTAAACCCCAAAACCCAATTAAATTACCCGTCAAAATGCAGAAAGATTCTAAATTCAAATTATTAATGAAGACGAGAAGTGGTAACAGCAGCATTAAACAGCTAAACAATAAATAAAACCAGTACTTCACGCAATAATGTAAGTAATCAAAACCTCATTACCAAAAATAAAATCAACTAACCCTAAGTTCAACAGATTTCTTCAGCCGACAAATCTGCTTATTCTTGTTTGAATTGGCAGCAGCAACGGCAACAACAGCAACTATAAGAATCCGATGAATGGGGCTAAAGAGTTCCCAAGCCACAGCTTCTTTAGGGTTTAAACCACCACCAATCTTCCTAGCAGAACTTGCTTCATCCGCACCCATTAGCCTTCCTTGAAGAGACACCCATGCAAGTTGCCTTTTAGCTTTTATAGGTTGGCTCGGCTGAGAATAACAGCTGGAAAGCCGGCGAGGTGAAGGGGAAACTGATGAAATGAAAGGAGATAATGAGACTAAATTCGGTGGCGGCTGAGTGAAAAAGGCTGAGGCGGGTATAAAAGCTTCATCTTCTTCGGCCGAATCCATGGAGGCGAAGATACAGGGGAGAAGAGGAAGAGAAGGGGAGTGATTGAAGCTTTGTATATTTTTCTTAAAAAGAATAATTTTATTTTATTTTTTTGTTAGTGTTTTGAATTTTATATTTGGGAGGGAATAACAGGAAAATGAGTAATTATTTTGGATTTAGGTAGCCGTTGAGGGATTTTGAATTTCTTAAAATGTTTGGCATTTTGCTAAAATTCTATTATCAATTTGATTTTATAAAAGAATTACCTACTCATTTTAAAGAATTAATCGTAAATATTTTAGATTTTAAATGGGAAAGGTAACTCGAAAATTAGAATTACTACTTTCGAATATATAAAGCAAAAATCACCTTATATAGTGGTCAATATATCTTATATATGTAAAAGAAGATTTTTAGTCTGTCTAGGTGGCACATCTTAAAAAGCACGAATATATTTATCTTTTACAACAAATTTTGGTCATATTTTCTCCTTAAAATAGATAAAATTTCGATAATATCATATGTCGATTCGATAATGTAGGCTTCTCTTTAGATTAGACATCGAATATTATCCCAAATTTAGGAAGTGTACAAAAATCAAAATAATCAATAAATCAAATTTAAAAAAGAGGAACTTTCACATATAGTCACTCAAAAATTGTCTATTACTCTCCATAGATATAGTTGATAATTACAATTTATAGCGACATGTTATAGGGAGGAGAGAGGCGAGCGAGACTGGGAGAGAGAGGAGAGAGGAGAGTGATAGAGGGTTAAGAGTGGGAGAGAGGTGAATTACATATGTATATCGGTTAGATAATTGCCTATTATACATATGTATTCGTATATATTGCACGCGAGATTGGGAGAGGGAGGAGAGAGGCGAGCGAGAGAGGGTAGAGAGTGGGAGAGAAGTGAATTGTATATGTATATCGGTTAGATAATTGTATATTATACATATGCATTTGTATATATATGGCAAGCGAGATTGGGAGAGGTAGGAGAGAGGCGAGCGAGATTTAAAAAGGGAAGAGAGAGGCGAGTGAGAGAGGGCAGAGAGTGGGAGAGAGATGAATGGTCTATGTATATCAGTTAGATATATTATACATATATATTGTATATTCTAGCAAATTATGCATATATAAACGTGGCTAATTATACAAACTCGAAGTCAGCCCACGTAATTAATGTATAATGTTAGTCGCGACTGATAATTATAGTAAACTATAGTTATGATGAATAATTAAGTAGTATAAGTTTGCTTAATCGCGTAATTTTTCATATTAAAAAAATGATGCTTACACGTTTAAAGTCGTGCGAACGAAGGCTCAAAGCAGAAAATATCACTAGCGGGAAGGACCGTTACAAGATTGTATCAGAGTCACTCATGCATCAGCCTTGTCGATGTGGGCTAGAGTTCATAAGCATTTGTAACGGCCCAACCTGTTAGTGATATTCACTTTGGACCTAGGCTCGCACAACTTTAAAACGCGTCAATTGTTGGTAAGACTTGCTTACTTATATTCACTATATCTAAGTGGTTTCACATGTATCTGAGATAAGTAGACAAATCTCGTTTGTCTCCCTTTATCACACTTATCACTCTCCTATGTATATGATATTCCAGATACATGTGAACCATATTGAAAAACTACGAAATACATGTATATAGTGTGTATCCAGTGTGATTTGCATGTATTTGGAATGCATGACTATCTTGTCACCTCCCTTTCCTTCTTGCTCGCCTCTCTCTTTATACATCTAAGTGTGCTATCTTTCTCAATATATGATAACAAACTCTTAATCAATAGTAAAATACATAATTACTTAAAAGTATAAGTAAAATTAACGCATATGTTATATATATATATATATACATATAATAAAGTAGTATATACATAAATTTAGGGAAAACTACATAATAACTAGGTCATATTCAAAATAATTACAAGGTCATACACAAATTCAAAGTGATCCATGAAATACTCATTCTCTCATAAATAATTACAGTTCATACCCCCAATTCATTAAGAGTTATAATTTTTGCTTAACTGATACTAACTTGATATCATTAAGGTTGATAATTTCGCTTAACTGTTATTATGTCTGTGTGTGTGTGTGTGTGTGTGTGTGTGTGTGTATATATATATATATATATATATATATATATATATATATATATATATATATATATATATATCAACGAAATTATCAATCTTAACGATATCAATACAGTATATGATACTGATTTAGTATCAATTAAGCGAAATTATCAACCTTAATGATACCAACACAGTATATGATACTGATTTAGTATCAGTTAAACAAAATTAGTACAAAAGTGTATAGTGTAATTATTTAGTGAGATAAGAATATAAAAATTATATATATTTGTAATATTTTAGTTTAATAAAGTATTTGCTTATTTCCCCCCTAAATTAACTCTCTATCACCCTCCACTTTAATTTATGACTTTGACTGCATGTTTCCCGTGCCTACTATATTAGTCTAGTGTTCCATTGCCTAACTTTTAGTTGTCAAACTTTATCAAGCATCGTAAATAAATACTAAGGTCTTAAAAATATGTATATTAATGTCTAATATAACAAATTAAATATATATGGAATAATTGTGTAATAATTATTGTATAATTAAACTTTATACTACTTATAGTCTATATAATTAAATTTATATCACTATTTGTTACTTCTCCCGTTCCATTTTATATGTCATTCCTTTCTAAAAATAAATGAATCACAATATATGTCGTTTTATGAAATTCACGCATAAATTATCATTTTTTACCCAATATACCCTTGATAAATTAATTAATTAATCAATCTTAAAAATATATTTACTTTGACTAACCTAGAAAACCTACAAATAATTAATTTCATTGGGAGTATTTCATTCATTAATTAATTACTTTCTTTATTCACTACTTATTCTATAAATCCAATTTTAAAAATAAATATCTACAAACAAATTAAAAATTAAAGATAAAACAAAAATTCAAAAGATAAAAAAAAATTATGAACACAAAAATAAAATGAAAGTTACAACTACATGAATCATTTCTAATGTAGTTAAACAGAAATTAATGTAATATGAAATAAAAAATAACAGAAATTTCAACAAATCAATATTTGTATTTGACTCTTCCGATAATATATCTTCTTCTGATGCAGTTTGCAGCCCTTCAAATGTAACTCTAAAAATGAATTAAAAGTATAAAAATATAAATAAAACAATTAAAATAGGAACAAAATTTTAAACAAAACAATAAATCAATATTTGTATTCGAATCTTCTTCAATATGCACCTTGGTGTTTAAATCACAAAACAAACGATTTGTCGAATTAGAACTAAAATTTATTTAGCGTCAAATTTCATCATCAATAACATCAGATTAAGCAGGAAATTTAGATCAATTTGAAGTAATGAAATTTGAAAATTTTGTGATGTTGTCATGTTTGCTTTAAGAATTTATATATAAAAATATAGAAAAATATTTTATACAAAATATATAGAAAAATTAAGGTGGAAAAAACTTGATTTTTAAATTTTTTTGGATCAATTGGTGAAAACTTTTGGCTCTAAAAAATAAACTCTAAAATTTAAATTGTCATCCAAATGTATTTATATTTTTAAAATCTAACATATTCATCATTTATTATAAAATTATCTTAAACAAGCATCAAATAAGGGCATAAAAGTAAAATTACTTCATTTCGTAGCACAAGTACAAATAGAAAATGAGTACATTACTAATATCTAGATAATCAGTTAGCAAACGACATTTTAATGCACAAACTTAAAATTGTTTTTTCTTGATATAAAACTGCACATCTTCATTGTTTTAAGATGCAGGAACAGTACCAACAAAGATTATATAATGGTAAGTACTCGCTATCGTTAATTATAAATTTTAAATTTTGAGATTTCGAATTCAAATTATGAAATAAAAATAAAAATGCAGGAACAGTGAAAAGTGACAACACATCCTTGGAATTTTCTGATTTACTTTTTCCATTTGAAGTGGACCCGGCTGCATTTAAATGCAATTAGGGTGTGTTTAATATGGCTGAAAAAATATTTTCTGATATTTTATGTTTGATTGGATAATATTTTTGAAGGATATTTTTTCTTTATCAAAATAAGCTTCTTAAAAAAGAAAAAATTATTTTTTTTAGTAGAAGTAAAAATAACAAATTTTATAAGAGATGTTTTATTTCTATTGTATAAAAGAGTCATGATAAAGACAATCAATGACAATTTTGTAATTTTAAACATTATTATGGTTAAAGTTCTTAATTTATAATTGTATAATTAATTGTCAAAATAGTTTTATAAAAGAATCCAATTTTCCTTTTCAAGAGTCACAAAAAGTTATTTTATTTTTAAAAATCAATTTGCATTTGTTTGATTATAATAATGTGAAAAATATTTTATTTTTATATTCTTGACAATTCAAATCGTTCATCTATGTTTATTACTACTACAACATATTTAGTATAATCCTACAATCTTTCATGTATGTAATTTCTTTTTTTTATATAATGTTTTTTAAACATAAGTATTCATATAGTTTTATTTAACCTATTTTATCTCTAAAATAATATTTATTTTATCTTAATTTCATGTATGTAATTTCCTTTTTAGTTATATATAATATTTTTTAAACATAAGTATTCATATAATTTTATTTAACATATTTTATCTCCAACATAATATATATTTTATTTCTAAAAATTGTGACTTAAATAAGAAAACAAAAATAGTACAATTCTAAAAAGATAAAAAAAAAAAGAATATAGAGTTGATAATGTAAGAACTGATAAATAATGACCGCATAATTGTAGTTTAAGAAAATACATAACCAATTAAAGGAATAAATTTTGAAATAGTATAAATATATGAGATCAAAAAATAATTTGTCATAGAATTCTATATCATATACTTAGGAAACTTCCACAATAGATAAATTATGGATTGACCTTCATGTAATAATGAGTTGCACTTTTTAGTCTTGATTTCTACTTCTTACAATCTTGAATTATGATAAATTAGTGTCATTCGTCGAGAGTAAGAAGCATTTTAAATATTAGATTGTGAATGATTTACAATTTATAAATAAATATTTTCTCAATTAATATCAATACGTGAATTTCAGAATTAAGTTATTTTATTACCTTATTTATATTAAAATTTTAGTTATTATCGACTAAATATTGATTACTAGAAAACATAATTGTGAAAAAGATTTAGCATTTTCATTTAAAATTTTACTAAACGGCAAAATAGTTTTTGAAAAAAACTTAACAAAAGTTTGTAGTACTTTTACTCCATTTCTATTTATGTAATGTTTATTTGACTTATAATGAAGTTTTTTTTAAAAAAAAGATACTTTTAAAACTCGTGGTCTAAAACAAACCATAGATATTCATATTGACTATAAATCTTCTTACTAAAAATAAAATGTATATTTTAAAGTCAAAATGTTATTAAATATATTAATACATCATTCTTTTGAAATTGGCTACAGAAAAAAATATGTCACATAAACTAAAGTTAAAATAATATAAATTTTCTAGTTTTAAGAGTTCATTACACATATCTCTACTCTTTTTCAAATTACAAAAAAGTTCTTAAAATTAAAAAAAATAGATTTATCAACAGACATGCAGATACATCGATCATGATACATTGTTATTCAGGAAACTTGCAGACACATAGCTCACAGATGAATCCGAGAGGAGAAAGCTATATTTGAGAGGGAATATGGATGTACCCGAGAGGAGAGAGATGTATCCAAGAGACGATAGAAATGTATTCAAGAGGGGATGAAGATGTATTCGAGAGAGGATATGTATGTATTCGAGAGGAGATAGTGATGTATCTGACAGAGGAAAGAGATGTATCTGATAGGGGATTTTTGTAATTTTTTTAAATGCTAGAAAATTTTGGAAATTATAATGAAATAATATGTGAATTTAGGTAAAAAAAAAATTAAAATTGTAAAGATAATTAATTATATTGGGCCCATAAACGGGCCTTCAATTATCTAGTATTTATTATATTTCTCATGATTGTTCATCCATCTCACTTCTTTTATTTTCGAGACCCCCCACAACACCCCTATTTTTTTTATTTTACTGGAATACATATAAATACTTTTATGATAATATATTTTATTTATTTATTTATCAAAATATTTTTTAAAAATAATTAAGAAATTAATATATTTTCTAAAAAGACATTTTCTCACACCAAACACGTCCAAATTGAAACAGAATTGTTATTGATTTATTTCCAAGCAGATACTTTTGGGTAATACGTTGTAGGTTTGATTTCAAGAATATATTGAACTTTATTATTGGTTTGATACGCCACCGAAAAATGTTATCATCAAACGGATCCTAAACTAGTATTCATTCATGAAATCAAATGAAAAAAAATAAAAATACTTCATTTGTTCACGTTATCATGGTATACATTTTGAAAGTTAATTTGACTAGTGATAAAACATTGTTGGAATTTCTTACCAATTACTTCTCGTTTTTTTTTGGTTTATTCATATAAAATGTTTTAACATATTACCATCAAAGAATGTGATGCAACAGATGAGGTTGTTCCTGTTTTAATCAAAATTTTCAGGTTTGAATCCTGGATATAAAAGTTCTTCACAGGGAGTATTGTTGTTCAAAACCAAATTGAACTTGATAATCCAAATCAAAAATAAGTTATTGATTAATCGATAATGGGTTATTAGTTTAGCAATTTCGATAATGATTTTTATGTTTTTTTAGGGAAATTTTTCTAAATGTCAATATTTTAGTAAACATGTCAAAATTTTATTTTGTTATGTATCTTATGTATGTTTTTATTATTTATTTTTATTTAAAGAATACAATATTTTATTTAACAGATTGGAGAAATTTAGGGGAGAGAATTATTTTAAAAAAGAAGTCTCACTAATCAAAATACACCAACTTCCATCTCTTTCTTCTTCTTTCACAATGTTCTAAAAAATATGTCTTTCACCATTGTTTTAAAATAAATTCAATATTCAATTTTCATAATCTTTCTTGTTTCTAAACACTTTTAAGTTACCAAAATACATATTCAATTTTCACTAATTATTGTTATGAAAATCACGAAATTAAAGAAATACCACATCTATAAAATTTTCAATATCCAATTTTCACTAATTATTGTTATGAAAAATATGAAATCAAAAAATTAATATTCGATTTTCACTAATTATTGTTATGAAACTTTATGATAATATGTGATAGTTTTATCTATTATATTTAAATTTTTTTAATTTAGAAATTTGAACATCTATAGTTTATCTGTTATTTGACATGCTTTTTTCACAGTGTATTTGTTTTATTTTTCAGAATTTTGTATCCTTGCTTAATCGTATTCATTCCAATATGTATACCATTTGTATTTGTATTCATTCTAGTTTTCATGTTGTATTTTGCATAATGAAACTTGTATTTCTTTATTAGTTTGTATTCATTCCAATATGTATGCCAAATAAAATGTAGCTATTTATAAAACATATTTGTATTCGTATATTTTTTTCACTGTGCATTTAATTTTCTCTTCAGATTCTTGTTTCCTTTCCTGAGTCGTATTCATTTCAATATGTGTATTATTGATTTGTATTAGTGCAAATTTTTATATTGTATTTTGTATAATGATGTATAAAAACAAAAATAATATGATGAAAAAGTGAGAATGAAATATAAAATTGAAAAAAAGTACTAGAATATTTGTTGCAATCATTCTTAAATAAAATACAAATGTTAATAACATAGACACTAGTTTGAATACAAATTGAGAAATGATACAAAAATTTGAAGAAAAACTATAAAAATAAAATAAACTAATACAAAGTTGTTCTTCCTAGACCATCTCCAACCCATCTCTATTTTACTCTCTATTCTCTATATTTAGAGAGTAAAATAGAGAATGAGTTCTCCAACCACTCTCTATTTAACTCTCTATTATTCAATTATGGAGAGGTGAATAGTAGTTCTCCAAATTTGGAAAACTACTATTCACCTCTCTATTTTACTTTTTGATTATTGTAATATTATTTCTAGTGTATTACTAATTTAATCTTTATCATTTGTAATTATTTTCTAATGCAAACATTTAACAAGTTACTACTTCCACCAAATTAATTATTTTTTATTTTATTTTTTTAAAAGAAATTGTCACTTTAAATATGTAACTTAAAGTTATTTTAATATTATTTATACTATATAAGATTATTAATTAAGTCTCTAATATTTGTAATTGTTTCTAAGTAATATAACATCTAAAATATATTATTGATTTTTATTTTTTTTTGGTCATTTTAAATATGTAATTTAAATTATAATTATTTTTCATTATGAAGTATGAACAAAATTTACATGTTAATTCAAATAATCTACTTTTTATGTTATAATGATAAATTATTAAACTACACTTATTAAATAACATGAAAATGTTTGATTCAATAGTTCAAAATGAAATATGGGAAGTAAGTCAGTACACGAAATAGTTGGATACAAGATGAAATTGTTAATTATACAGTTTTTAGCTACACATAAAAAAAATAAGGACAAAAATGCTCATTTTGAAATCTGTAATACATTAATAGAACTATCATAAGAGTAACGTAATAGTCTTGAAAGTTGAGTATTTATGTAAGATCTAAAATAAATTTTATGATAATACAATATTTACGATGTAATTATATTTCATGAATGATTTCACTTTTATTTGAATTATTCGTTAATATGTATTATACATAATATTTATCACAACTTATGTTATTTAGAATAAAATATAATTTTGTATTAAGTGAAGAATTTGAAAAAAAATAGGGAAAGTTACGCAGATAAGCAAACTTATACTATTTAATTACTCATCATAACTATAGTTTGCTATAATTACCACTCGCGACTAACATTATACATTAATTACGTGGACTGACTTCGATTTGTATAATTAGTCATGTTTGTATATGTATAATTCGCCAGGATATACAAATAAATATGTATAATATATAATTTTTTAGTCTTTATACAAATACAATTCCCCCCTCTCCCACTCTCTGCCCTCTCTCGCTCACCTCTCTCCTCCGTCTCTCAATCTCGCTCGCCTCTCTCCTCCCTCTCCCAATCTCCCTCGCCATTTATACAAATATATATGTATAATATACAGTTATATACAATTATATACATATACAATTCACCTCTCTCCCACTCTCTGCCCTCTCTCGCTCGCCTCTCTCCTCCCTCTCTCGATCTCGCTTGTCTCTCTCCTCCCTCTCCCAGTCTCGCTCGCCTCTCTCCTCTCTCTCTTAATCTCTCTTGCCATATATACAATTATATATGTATAATATACAATTATCTAACCAATATACATATACAATTCACCTTTCTCCACTCTTTTCCCCTCTCTCTCGCCTCTCTTCTCTCTCTCCCAGTCTCGCTCGCCTCTCTCCTCCAAATAACATGTAGCTACAAATTGTAATTATCAAACTATATCTATGGAGAGTAATTAATTATTTTTAAGTGGCTATATGTGAAAGTTTCTCTAAAAAAAAAATTGTATTACATAAAGATTATAGAGTGATTATTTTCAAAAAGAAGAAATGATTTATATTATGAAATGAGAAAATAAGAATGATATAAAAATAATAATATAATATTTATGAGAGAGAAAAAAAATTCTTTTTTGGAGAGTAAAATAGAGAATTGAGTTGGAATTGATTGTCTAAAAAAATAGAGAAATTTATATATATAGAGTAAAATAGAGGATAGGGCTGGAGATGTCCTAAATAAAATACATAACTAGCTGACATACTTTTGGGATGAATACAAATTAGGAACAAATACAAGATTCATAAACTATGCAACATAAGATTTTTAATAAATACAAATATTGATAGCATATAGTGATTTGAATACAAATTGAAAAGGAATACCAAATTCTAAAAAAGAACTATAAAAACAAAACAAACTAATAGAAAATTGTTATTCCTCAACTTGGTATTCAACAAGTTTTTCGAAATCTTCTACCCCAGTTTTTTTTCTTTATTAATAGTATATTTACCCTGCTGACATTACTATCTTGAACTTGAATACGGGTAGAATCATGAATAAACTTAGATCTTCTATCTTGAGCTATTTTAGTCGCATAAACTACATTTTCGAATAATCCTTGAGTAATGCATAAATCAAAGAGGCAAAATCCTCAAAAGTTGATGATTATATATGATACTTCTTATAGTCCTCTTTGAATCAGACATTGGATTGTAATTTTTGTATTTTCCCTTTTATTTGAAATCTTAACTGAAAATAATGAGATTGAAAAACAAAACAAAAAAAAATCTAAAAAAACTTTCAAACGAAAACATAGAACAATAGTATAAAGATAAATATCTTAATCAATGGGATTGTTGAGAATCAAATTTTTCAAACCAAAAAAGGAGGGAAGAGTGATATGAGGAATCTGAAGAATGGAGAAAGCGTGATATGGGGATTTGAAAAATAGGGGAGAATGGAAGAGATAAATTTTAGAGATAGAAAATAAATTATCTCCTTTTCAAATTTGGTAAGGAGTTAATTGGGAGACATGTAATTTTTTTTCTTCTTTCACTAGAAACATGTACTAAAATGTGAGGGAAATTAGAAAGTGATTTAGGATACATTATTTTTAAAACATAATGACATTTTTGACATTTTTACTAATATTTCAGAATAGGGAGGTTTTCACTAAATATGTTAGTTCTTTTTTACTAGTTTACTAATTTTTCCTTTTTTTTATTATCACGTGATCGATTCTTTATGATTTGAGACTTTCTCTTAACGGATTGATTGATAAATATTAAATTAAATAATTATATATATACCATTTGGTATATAAAGTCCTCAACTTAGTGTGTAGTTTCATAATTTTATCACTTTCTGTCTCAAACTCTCGATTATTCTAAAATCTGATAGTGTTTGCTTTTATGCAAGTTACAATTTGTCAATTCATGTGCATGATTAATTTTGTTTGTTACCTTGTTTCTCAGTGATCTTTAATTATTATGCTTGTGTCATATCTTAATGATTAAATCGATAATGATCAATAAATGATAGCTCAATATTTTAATAGTTCTATAATAGTTAGCATGTCTATAGATCAGATAACTCATAATTCTAACTGAGAAACTTTTAATCGAACCAAACCAATCGATATGCAACCCTAGCGAGACTACCCCCTCTCCGAATGGAGCCCTATCCGGTGCTAATCTAGATTAGTCGAACACCGATGCGGATGTCGAACATTAAATAAAATAAATAAATAAATAAAATATCTTAGCATCAAATTTCTCAATCTTAAAACAGAAATAGGGGTCATTGACGCAAAAAAAAATTTATACACTTCGGTTATTGTTGTGTCTCAGAGTTTCTTGACATACCAAATCTTGGATTAGTAGAAACTAGGATGGTACTGTTGTGGAGATCATCAATAACATGGCTCTCAGTCCTGGGATAAAATTTTATCATCATGTTTGGTTATCAGATTTGAAATAACTTATTCTACCATTTGTATTACAATGATCGGATAAGTTATCTCATATATATAGTGAAATAAGTTATTATTTTAAGATAATTAATTCTAGGATAACTTGTTCCCAACCAAACGACCCCTTAATCATTTAAAGTTGGAGTTTTCAAAATGAAGTTCTAAAATGGATCATTTTATCCTTCATAGCGGCATATTTCGCACTAAACTAAATTAATTGGTCCCGTTTCTAAATAATATTGAGTTTTAAAAGGTGTGAATGGAAAATGAAATGTTGCTACTTTTAAGAAAGGTTGCGACTTTTATGAAAAGTTGTGACTTTTATGAAAGTTTGTGATCTTTCCTAAAGATTGTTACTTTTCCAAAGGTTTGTGACCTTTCCGGTAAGGCACAATAAGAACCTTTTCACACTACCTTTTGTTTTCTATAAATTGAGGGACTTCCTCTCAGTTTCGTTTAACCAATTTCTAGACTTCTTCTACTACTACTAAATCTAGTATTCTAAGTGTACTTTACTGTCGTTGAGTAGCTCGCTGACACTAACATTTTAGGTATCAATACACTGGTGATTGAGATCATTCTATCCAGGGAGGACATATTCCAAATCAAACCTTGGATACTAGAGGGGAATAATTTCCTTAAGCCGACACTGTGCATTCAGTGGGCTTGATCTTCTTTGTGTTTTTCCAGATTTTGGTATGTGTTATAGATTTTAGATTTGTGAATTAATTTATGTTCTTCTGTTCTTCACTGATTCATTAAACTTTGGTAAGTTCGTGTTTCTGCAAAGTTTGTTGGAATCAGTAAGATTCATTAATCACAAATTGACAACAATTCTTCTTTAAGAAAAATATTTCGTATATTTTTTTCTAATCTGTTTCTGATTCTAGTTTCTCTACTAGTTTTAATTTTCTAGTTGTGAAAATGTTCTTAAACTTAGTTGTGTCTTACCAAATTTTTTAAAGTTTTGTTCTAAGTATCTTAGGAATACAAGATGAGTAACAAATATACATATACATACATATATATAAACAGATATAGCCAACCTATAGTTTTTTCAATTTCTAATATATATATATATATATATATATATATATATATATATATATATATAAACAGATATAGCTAACCTATAGTTTTTTCAATTTCTAATGGTTCTTAAAGTATCTATTGGGTTATGGGCCTTTTTCCCTTCCTATGTGGATAAATAAAAGTCCAATTTGGACCAACCCATTTTTGCCCATAGGCCCATTCTTATGAGGCAAATATAAGCCTATTCAGGTCTTATATTCATATACAGAGAGAGTTTTTCAGCAGCCAAAAAGAGAGAGAGAGCAGTTTTTCGCAGTCAAAATTCAACCCTAACAGCCAACTTCAAATTGTGATTCCCGCTTCGTTTCTTGTTCGATTGAGCTGATTTTTGGACAGCATATTATATTCATCTCAATCTTTGATTAAGAACTGACAGAGTTGGATTTGGTGGCCTGCAGCTTCAGTTTTGCTGTCGTGAACAGTAGCTGCGAAATTGGTGATTTTGCTCCTTTAATTCTCTAGATTTGGTGCAATCTTATTTTGTTGTTGCTCGTTGTTTGGCATTTATTTTGTGACCAATCTTGGAGAACAATATTGTAACTCTTGGTGATAATAGTGGAGTTTTTGGTCCCGTGGTTTTTTACTCTTCACATCGAAGGGTTTTCACGTAAATCTTGGTGTCTTGTGTGATTGGTTTATTATTGCCTTGTTATATTTGTTTGGTTGAATTACTTGCTGCCTTACTATCATATTGCTTATGGTTGTTTGTCTTCTCTTGGTTCAAATCGAGAAGGGAAAGTATAGACTTGGGTATTCTTCCGCTGTTATCCTGTCAGACATTCTTTGTTAGTGCCTTGTCTTTCCCAACAAAGTGGTATCAGAGCATTGGTTATTGTTGATTGTCATTTTGAATGATGGAGGCAAATATGAGCAAAATGGTGTGTTTAAATGGTAGTAACTATCATATTTGGAAAGGCAAGATGAAAGATCTTCTATTTGTCAAGAAGATGCATTTACCTGTGTTTGCTTCTAATAAGCCTCAGTCTTTGAATGATGAAGAATGGGAATTTGAGCATCTGCAGGTTTGTGGCTATATTAGACAATGGGTTGAAGATAATGTTAGAAATCATATTGTGAATGAGACACATGCCAAAAGTTTGTGGGACAAGCTCGAGACACTTTATGCTTCGAAGACTGGCAACAACAAGTTATTCCTATTGAAACAATTAATGAATATCAGGTATAAAGCGGGCACTCATATTTCTGATCATATTAATGATTTTCAGGGTGTTCTTGACCAGCTGTCCGGAATGGGTGTAAAGTTTGATGATGAGATACAGGGACTTTGGATTCTTAATACTCTGCCAGACTCTTGGGAAACTCTTCGAGTTTCTTTGACTAATTCTGCTCCCAGTGGTGTTGTAACCATGGAATATACTAAGAGTGGTGTCTTGAATGAAGAAATGAGAAGAAGATCTCAAGCCTCATCTTCTTCAGCTTCACACTCCGATGTTTTGGTTACTGAAGATAGGGGGAGAAACAAGTCCAGAGGTCAGAATGATAGAGGTAAAAGTAGAAGCAAGTCCAAGTCTAAATACAAGAATATTACATGTGACTATTGCCACAAGAATGGGCATATCATGAAATATTGTTACAAGCACAAGAGAGATATGAGACAACAAAAGAGAGAAGGCGATAATGAAAATCGTGTTGCTGTTGTTGCTAATGATGATCTTCTTGTTTCTTGTGATGCAAATGCCATTAATCTTGTTCGTGATGAGTCTAGCTGGTTTGTGGATACTGGTGCTACTTCTCATGTCACGCCAAAGAAGGAATTATTTTCTTCTTATACTCCAGGTAATTTTGGAACGTTGAAAATGGGCAATAATCATGAAGTTGAAGTTATTGGCATTGGGACAGTTTGTTTGGAAAGTAACAATGGTTCCAAACTAGTTCTCAATAATGTCAAGCATGCTCCAGATGTTCGCTTGAATTTGATTTCTGTGGGATATCTTGATGATGAAGGTTATGTTAATACATTTGGTGTTGGCCAGTGGAAGCTTACTAGAGGTTTGATGGTTGTGGCCCGTGGTGACAAGTTGTCTAACTTGTATGTATTTCAGGGCTCCATGTCCAGAGACTCAGTAAATTTGGTGGAGAATGATACTTCATCAGAGTTATGGCATAGAAGGCTGAGTCATATGAGCGAGAAGGGGATTGATAGTTTGGTTAAGAAAAATTTGCTTTCTGGAGTGAAACAAGCAAAGTTGAAGAAATGTGTTCATTGCTTAGCCGGTAAACAGAAAAGAGTTTCTTTTCAGAGTCATCCGCCTTCAAGAAAGCTTGATTTGCTGGAGTTGGTACATTCTGATTTGTGTGGTCCTTTTAAGGTAAGATCTCATGGTGGTGCACTTTACTTTGTGACTTTTATTGATGATCATTCTCGCAAACTCTGGGTATTTTCTTTGAAGTCCAAGGATCAAGTACTTGATGTATTCAAGAGTTTTCAGGCCTTGGTTGAAAGACAAACAGGGAAGACATTGAAATGCATCCGCTCAGATAATGGTGGTGAGTATATTGGTCCTTTTGATAGATATTACAGAGAGCAGGGTATTAGGCATCAGAAAACTCCTCCAAAGACTCCTCAGTTAAATGGTTTAGCAGAGAGGATGAACAGAACTCTAGTTGAGAGGGTTAGATGTATGCTTTCAGATGCTAAGCTGTCAGATTCCTTTTGGGCAGAAGCTCTTAATACTGCTGCTTATGTTATCAATTTATCTCCTGCTGTTGCTTTAGATGGTGATGTCCCTGACAGAGTTTGGACTGGTAAGGATGTTTCTTATGATCATCTTAGAGTCTTTGGGTGTAAAGCCTTTGTACATGTTCCTAAGGATGAAAGGTCAAAGTTGGATGTTAAAACTAGGCAGTGTATCTTCATTGGTTATGGTTAAGATGAATTTGGCTATCGTTTCTATGATCCTGTTGAGAAGAAACTTGTTAGAAGCCGTGATGTTGTGTTCTTTGAAGACCAAACAATTGAAGATTTTGACAAAGCTGAGAAGGCTGATTTTCAGAGTAGTGAGAGCTTAGTTGATGTTGATCCAGTTCCTTTGACTATTGCACCGGAAGAAAATCTTCATAATGATGAAAATCAAGTTGATAATGAAGATGGTGATCATGTTCAGAATGACCGGCATGATGTTGTTGATGCTCCAGTGCAAGATGATGTGGTTGTCCAACAACCAATTATAGATGCTCCAGAGAGTTCTCTCAGACGATCTAGTAGAGAGAGAATTCCTTCATCTCGTTATTCTCCCAATGAGTATGTACTCTTGACTGACGGGGGAGAACCTGAGAGTCTTAATGAGGCCATGGAAAGTGAAGAAAAAGAAAGGTGGTTTGATGCTATGGAAGATGAAATTGAATCCTTGCATGATAATCATACCTTTGATTTGGTTAAGTTACCTAAAGACAGAAAAGCTTTGAAAAACAGGTGGGTTTTTCGGGTGAAACATGAAGATGGTAATCCAGTTCCACGGTACAAAGCTAGATTAGTTGTCAAGGGATTTAATCAGAAAAGGGGAGTTGATTTTGATGAGATATTCTATCCAGTTGTGAAGATGTCATCCATTCGTGTGGTTCTAAGCTTGGCTGCAAGTCTAGATTTAGAGGTTGAGCAAATGGATGTTAAAACTGCTTTCCTCCATGGTGACTTAGATGAAGAAATTTATATGGAGCAACCGGAAGGCTTTGAAGTCAAGGGTAAAGAGAATTATGTTTGCAAATTGAAGAAGAGCTTGTATGGTTTGAAACAAGCTCCCAGGCAGTGGTACAGGAAGTTTGGTTCTTTTATGAGTCAGCAGGGCTTCAAGAAGACTTCTTCAGACCATTGTGTTTTTGTGCAAAAGTTCTCTGATGGTGACTTTATTATTGTGTTGTTTTATGTTGATGACATGCTTGTTGTTGGTCATAATACTTGCAGGATTCAGAAGTTAAAGCAAGAGTTGAGTAAGTCTTTTGCTATGAAAGACTTAGGACCAGCAAGGCAGATTCTTGGCATGCAGATTGTCCGTGATAGAAAGGCCAAGAAATTGGTATTATCACAAGAGAAGTACATTCAGAAAGTACTTCGCAGATTCAGCATGGACAAAGCTAAGATTGTCAGTACACCTTTAGCTATGCACTTCAAATTGAGCGCGAAACAGTGTCCTTCTAGTGATGATGAGAAGGAAGATATGAAGAAAGTTCCTTATGCTTCAGCTGTTGGTAGTTTGATGTATGCGATGGTTTGTACAAGATCGGATATTGCTCACGCTGTTGGAGTTGTTAGCCGTTTTCTTTCTAATCCGGGAAGAGAACATTGGAATGCTGTGAAGTGGGTTATGAGATATCTCTGTGGCACTTCTAGTCTGAGTTTGTGTTTTGGTACAGGGAAGCCTATTCTTTGTGGTTATACTGATTCAGACATGGCTGGTGATGTTGATACTCGCAAGTCTACTTCAGGGTACTTGGTTACTTTTGCAGGGGGAGCTGTGTCTTGGCAATCTAGGTTGCAAAAATGTGTTGCTCTATCTACTACAGAAGCTGAGCTTATTGCTGTCGTTGAAGCTTGTAAAGAATTGCTTTGGATGAAGAGATTCTTGGGGTAACTTGGTTGTGCTCAAGAGAGGTATGTGCTTTATTGTGACAGTCAAAGTGCTATACATCTTGGCAAGAATTCTACGTTCCATGGTCGGTCTAAACACATTGATGTGAGATACCATTGGATTCGAGATGTGTTGGATTCTAAGTTGCTTGAGCTTGAAAAGATTCATACAAATGACAATGGTTCCGATATGATGACTAAAGCTTTGCCAAGAGGGAAGTTTGAAGATTGTTGCATGGTCGCCGGGATGGCGGTCTCCTCCACATAGTCGTGAGGGGGAGAATTGTTGGGTTATGGGCCTTTTTCCCTTCCTATGTGGATAAATAAAAGTCCAATTTGGACCAACCCATTTTTGCCCATAGGCCCATTCTTATGAGGCAAATATAAGCCTATTCAGGTCTTATATTCATATACAGAGAGAGTTTTTCAGCAGCCAAAAAGAGAGAAAAAGAGCAGTTTTTTGCAATCAAAATTCAGCCCTAACAGCCAACTTCAAATTGTGATTCCCGCTTCGTTTCTTGTCCGATTGAGCTGATTTTTGGACAGCATATTATCTTCATCTCAATCTTTGATTAGAAACTGACAGAGTTGAATTTGGTGACCTGCAGCTTCAGTTTTGCTGTCGTGAACAGTAGCTGCGAAATTGGTGATTTTGCTCCTTTAATTCTCTAGATTTGGTGCAATCTTATTTTGTTGTTGCTCGTTGTTTGGCATTTGTTTTGTGACCAATCTTGGAGAACAATATTGTAACTCTTGGTGATAATAGTGGAGTTTTTGGTCCCGTGGTTTTTTACTCTTCACATCGAAAGGTTTTCACGTAAATCTTGGTGTCTTGTGTGATTGGTTTATTATTGCCTTGTTATATTTGTTTGGTTGAATTACTTGCTGCCTTACTATCATATTGCTTGTGGTTGTTTGTCTTCTCTTGGTTCAAATCGAGAAGGGAAAGTATAGACTTGGGTATTCTCCCGCTGTTTTCCTGTCAGGCATTCTTTGTTAGTGCCTTGTCTTTCCCAACAGTATCCACGTCCAGCTAACTTGTGCTAGTTGTGACATGGTATAGTGAATTTTGGGATAGTTTGGTATAGCGTAAGGATGGTACTGAATGAAATGTATCAGTAATGATAAAATTGTTAAATTTATAAATGATACAATTAATAATTTCTTGAAAATTTCAACCGCATAAAAAATAATACATATGAAATCATATAAATGAGTTTTGTAACTAGTGTAATTTATCTTTTAAAAAAGGCTGAATGTATTGGTAGCCCCCTAAAGTTGACATCAATTTTCACTTATACACCTTAACTAGACTTTGTTCATTTTAGACACCTCATGTTGAGTCCCGCTGTGTCATTTTGACACTTTTTGCTGACCTGACATATCGTGTGTGTTGCACCCATTTTGAGCGCGTGAGGACTTTTTTTTTGAATTTTTTTCCTTCTTCTTCTTCACTTTTTAGCCCTACCACTTATTCCACCTTCCCCAATGAAAATTCATGATAAAAAAACTTACAAAATATGAAAAAATAAAATAAAAAAGTTTATAAGAACAAAATTTTAAAAAATGATCACACTAATTTTGAAAAGATTTTTTAGAACGAGACACACATTTGTTTTCAAAATAGTAGAAGAATGTCATATATAATTTTCAAAATTAATTAAAAAATAATCTAAAATCTAATGATATTTTTTTTAAAAAAAAATATTGGAAGAAGAATCAAGAAAATAGTTGTAGAGTTGGGGAGGGAAAAGGGACGTAAGACAGATGGGGTAAGGGTGGGGTGGGGTGGGGGTGATATAAGGTGGGATGGGATGGTAGAAAATAGATAATTTTATTTATTTATTTTTGCTGAAAACTTAGTTGTTTTTTAATAATTTATTTTAAAATTATTATTTTTACATTCAAATGCCACGTGTCAATTTTTTAATCATTCATCATGCCATATCATCCGCAAGTGTGTTGCACACACTTTGTAATTATAGCTGATTGGCAAAAAGGTGTCAAAATGACATAGCGGACCCCTACTTAAGGTGTTTAAAATGAATAAAGTCTACTTGAGATGTCTAAATGAAAATTGATGTCAAATTAAAAATGTTACCGATAAGTTCGACCTTTAAAAAATGTACGAATTTTCTAATGCATCCTGCCTTCTTCTAAAAGGTTTTCTTTAGGAACTTGCAAATATTATTAGACAATTTGTTGCAAGTAAATTTAGTAAAACCATCCAAATTGAAATGGTAGTACATCTATAGATGCATTTAAGACAACGTCAACAAAGTAATGAAATTTGGTATTAAAAATATGATTTAAAAAAAAAAAAAAAAAAGAAAGTAGTTAAGAAGTGGAAAATTGATAAAGTGCACTTTTATGTAGGAGTAGGACATAGATAGGTTTGGGAAATGAATTTATGGAACATGTCAAATTTCCTCACCAAAAAGGGACCAACACAATTTAAAACTTCCACGCTAGCATTTTACTTTGACATTTGCTAATTTAATATTTTCTTTAAAAAGATATTTATTAAAAAAATATTTTATTAAATTGTTCTTGCTAATTATGTTTTGAACTTTTAAATTTAATTATTATTACTTTATATAGTGACATAATAATTGATGAATTAGAGAGTGAGGAGTACAAAATACAGTAGGCATTTCATAAATAGTAAATCAAACAAAAAGTTGTGAATGAAATAAGAATGAGTGAGAAATTAAGAAATGAAAAATAACCATCGTTGTGAAGGCATATTTTATCTTCTATTTTGCATAAAATTAACCTCTAATAATTATTAACTTCTCTAACAATTATACATAGTTATGTAATTTTTTTAATTTGTAAATCGAATTTAATTTTATATCGTGCTAACCAAATTACCAAATGTAAAATAACAGCCGTTGTGAAGGGATATTTTATCTTCTATTTTGCATAAAACTAATTTCTCTAATAATTATTAACTTTTCTAACAATTATATACATATATTAGTTATATAAATATTTTAATTTGTAAATCAAATTTAATTTTATACCGTGCTAACCAAATTACCAAATATACTTGTGCAAGATTTAGCTAGCGTTTGATCATAGATTTTCAAATATTCTTGTCAAATATTATTTTGGGTGAAAATTTGAGTAAAATTTCACCGTATGTTTGACCATAGTATTTATAAATATATTTCACTTTTTTAGAAAAATATAATTTATACCCATAAGTTTTAAAAACTACTGAAACTAATCATAAGTTTGTATTACAAGTCAATTGAATTTTCTTTGCAACAATAACAAATAGAAAAATGACACTAAAGCAATGTGATAATTTGGAGTGAGTGCAACAAGCATCATTCCATACATCGTGAAATAGACATAGCACATGATTTTGTTATCCTGAGTCAATTGTTCATCATTTATCATATCACCATTTAACATTTAATGAATATTTCATCACTATTTTAGTGTTAACGTAAAAAATTATATAATACAACACAAGCGACTACTATAGATGATATTTTTGTAAAAGAAAAAGTTTAGGATAAAATTTCAATTTAAAAAAAATCACAAATAATGAGATCTGACCGAAATACTAGAAAAAACTAGTATATTTGAGAATTTGACTTTTTTGTCAAATAATGACAAAGTGTGCAATACTATTTGTCAATTTTTTTTTCAAATATTATTTGAAAAATCTATGGCCAAAAGAGCCTTAGTACATGTATAGTATTTCTCCTATACAACTATTAAATAATAACATGTATGAGAATGAGATAGACAAAATATCTCATGTGGTTAGTAATTTCCACATATATATTAAATAATTTATCACATCATTATAACACAAATAATAAAATAAATAAATCTCAAAACTAATCAAACACCTCAAATCAAACATAGAATAAAAAAATCTTACCTTTATTCCAAAATTTTCATTCCTTATCCTTCGTACCAACCGACCATCAAATTCTAACCTATTCTATTTTTACTCTGATAAAGCTCTTTTATCATAGATTTTTTTGGATAAGAGACGGAAAAGGTTTCAGGTAAATCTTGCTGCAGCTTCAAACAAACTTGAAAAGAAAGACAATAATTAAATTAAAACAAAGAAAAGAAGGGGCCTACAAGATTGTGATACCTTTTTTCTCTAATATAGAGAAATTGAACTTTTGAATGGTGGCACACATATTTATACGAGAATCAAACAACCTTTCACCCAAAGCTATTTGTTTTCGACGTTTAGTCCACATTAGAACTCTGATTAAATCAAAATTCCGCACTATAAAACTCATTCTAGGTAATATTCCTAACAGAATTTTCTCCAAATCCAATCAACTATTTTCATTTGTTCATCCTACTAAAAGAAATGCTTATTTTTTACTAATTCAATTTATAAAACCAAAAAATTAATTTATCACTTAATTTATTTTTATCATTTACTATAATAATTTATTATAAAACCAAAAAATTAATTTATCACTTAATTTATTTTTATCATTTACTATAATAATTTATTATCCACAAAGAACACAAGTTCCAACATCTCAAAGAATAGACATAAAAAGCCAATTAAAATAGACAAAAAAGTATATTTACATTTGAGGTTTTGGTGGACATAATTATTCATATGAGCAAATGACTTACTAATTGAGGTTGAGGTGGGCACAAGCTGATTCAGATATGATATCGCGTTTATAAAAAAAAAAGTATATTATGTTATATCAAATGAATTTGCTTCTATATTTCTTACCCACCAAAATGTCAAATTGCCAACCCCATTGTCTTCTTCATGTATTAAAGGGAATCCACTTCTGCTATCTGATTTCATTATCAGTTCCCTTTCATCCTACCTTCACCTTTTGATCTGTTGGTTTTTACTTATTTATGCACGTACATTTGGCGCGCCTTTCTGCTAGTATCTACAAAGAACACAAAGTAATAAGGAGTGTTATTATAAATCCCGTGGAAATAAGGAGTGTTATTAAATCCCGTGTACACGCGCTCATTGTGATCTGTAATCTAAAAATCTGTAGGATATACCTTGACTTGTTTCTCCAGCTCTTTAATGTAATCTACTGCAAAATCCAACATATCTGCTGTGTTTGTTTGCTGCAATGAAATCGAAATAGCAAAATGAGTTCACTTAACATCTCTAATGTACCTGATTTTGGTGAAATTAATAAGTTAGGATTCTACCTTGTCCATGTTGGGAACAAGCTCTTGCAGCTTCCTCATTCTGTCGCTTATTCGTGTTCTTCTTACCTGAATTATTACTACAACTATTATCAGTACATGCTAAGATCCACGCATGTCAAAAGTCGGAAGGATCAAACTATCTTTAGTACGGTTTGAGAAAGTCCAATTTTGGTTATACACAATATAGTAAAACAATATAGGGTACTCGTAAGCCATATGTCTCAAGTTTCTTGAAAATAACTGGCCAAACTGAAACATTTGTCGAACACCGGTAAAAGCTCTGTACTTATCTCACTACCCAGCCCGTCTCCCCTAATATAGTTATTCGACACATCAATTTATCAAATCCAAAAGTCGCAGTTTTTATGAGCTGAATTTTAACAAGGACACTCGAGTTTTTAGTGCTAAAGTGTTTACCCTTTCTGCAATGCTACGAGGGTGAGTGGCACATCCCCTCTTTGCTCTGACATTCAAGTGAACTGAATCTTGCAAGAGCTTCTCCATGGTACTTGTGGGCAAACTCAAATGATGAGATAAAGGAATTGGCGGGCGCGCCAGCCCTTCGCTACTCTGATCATCAAAATCACGTAGGTGTAAGACGATGATTAAGCATGCCGACAACTCCTTTAACAATAATAGATACCTGATTATGGGATGCATCTTCATTAGAGAATGGCTCAATTTCAATGTCTTCAGTTTTAAGGAAATCATCGGACAAAATGTGTGAATCTTCCCAAGAAGGCATGGGGAAATCTGTTATGCAGTTCTCGTCGTTTTTATGTTCATTCCCCGTGCTCTTTTCTTCTAAGACTTTAGTTCCAAATTCAGAGATTGGAGCCATAAGCCTGGGAGAAGCAGGAGGTTTCCCGGATGAGAATCCAACTTGAGTCTTGAAACTTTTTGGAGTCGACAATGAAGTTTCTATAGCAGCATTAGTACCGGTTCCATAACTCCCTATGCCTCGGATAGCACCATATTCTGTCAATTGCTGGAATTTTAGCAACAAACTTAAACTCTAAAGTCAGATTAAGCAGTTAGATATGATGACCACTAATTTTTAATCCAAAAATCACTCTTTCTTCATCTTCTTGGCAAAGATTTATTAACCCTCTAACTTTTACCTATACGATAGTTCAGTAGAACTCACTTATCAAGAAAATAATTTAATAGATAAATCTCCATCTCTACCACTCCATTGATTATTCGTCTCGATGTCTTTAGTATCATAAAGGCAGGATATCAATGTTAACAAGAATCCTATTTGTACCATAAGGTTATCTAGATTTCAATTCCCATCAGTACTATTGAAACACGAAAACTAAATGGAAACTCAACCTATTAGTTTCTAATCAAATTTTCACCCTTTACTTATCTGCAACAACTAATGATGTTCTTCATTTACATGTACACACTATATCAATCCATAAGAATAAAACTAGTTAAAAGCACAAGTATACTCATATATATCAAGTTTTCTTCACACAATCGCACAAAACAAGGTTCATAACAAACATTAAAACATTACATTATGAAGCTACAAAATTCAATCAACTTTGTTTAAGCAAAAATAAATGCATACCATTTTCGATATTGATTTGAGCAAAGAATCCAGCAGGTGAACTATTATAACGGGTAAGATTCGAATTACCACTACCACCAGGTGTCAAACTAGCCGAATTCGCGAATACAAATGACTTATCTGTGACGGCATTTAACTTGTCAGTTTGTTGAGGTTGTTGGCTTTGGTAATTCAATTGTGAAGCTGAAGCATGATCAGTACTCTGTAGCAGAGTCTCTGGTTCCTTTTTCACAGGTGAAATGAAGTGTTGATTCAGATTTTGATAATTTGAAACAAGAGAGTAATCACTACTCCTATGTCGCACTAATCGCGGTGTAACCTCTTGTTTTGGTACAATAAAATCCGATCTAACATTCATATTATTCGTGGGGTTTTCGTGATTTATATGGAAATTCCCAGAGCTATTAGAGTTGGAGTTACCAATACTAGCTACAAATCTAGCAAAAACTTGCTCTATATCAGTAGATGAAGAAGAAGCAGTAGAATTTTGTAAAGTGGAAAAATCATCTCTTGCATAACCACAACCCCCACCAGTAACAGGTGTAGTAGTAGTTAATAGGGTAGAGAAATAAGAACTTGGCGCAGATCGATACCTAGTTAAACCTGAAGTAATTGGTTGCTGCTGAACACGACTATGATCCATTTTTCTTTAAAAAAAATCAAAAAAATATAAAACACCCTTTATCAAACACAAAAATTCAAGATCGTACTAGTAGAAAAAACAGGAAAACCCCATGTAGATAAAAAAGATAATTTACATGAAGAAATTGAGAGTGAAAGAGGGTGTAAAAGAGAAAGAAGGAAGAGTTATTAAAGTGTCATCGGAAAATGGAAAGCGGCAGAGAAGATGACGGTGGTGGCGGTGGTGAAGAGTAGTGAAGCCAATAACAACTTATTTCAGCAACAGAGCTCAGAGAGAGATCTCGGACTTTCTTTCTTGGGAACTTGCATTTGTTTTTCAACAATCTTATAATAAATAATTCTCCAATACAAAATCGTCTTTGTTACAATCTTTTTTTAAGTTGAAAATAGAATTTCATAGCTTAAATTAAAATTTAATCAAATTTTAATATAAATATAGATTTAGTTTTTCATTTCTCTATTACATTTTTCAAGATATAAGAGTACTAATATTTATTACATTTAAAAGATGATATAATAAAATGGTCTTTCTATTAGTTTATTAAGAAGTGTGTAAAGTCGATAGTAGATAAATATTGTTTGAGGGAAGATTTCACCAACAAGAATTTTAGAGGTATGAATCTTTCCGAATACATAATCGCTTTTATTAGATAGTGTTTTACCGTCCTATGTCGAATTTTCTATTAAATTTGAATTTAATCGAATTTTAATATTAGTAGGGAACATCTAATAAAAAAATAAAAAGATACAATCCCCTCTCATATCTTTTTTTTTTAAAGAATAAGTGTAGCTTAAACACAAAAAATCAATATTTAATAAGAAAATGATAAATAAATATCGGAAACCATTAAAAGTATAGAGTAAAAAGATACTCCCTCCGTTTCAAAAAGGATGACCTAATTTGACTTAGAACGAAGTTTAAGAAAAGAAAGAAGATTTTTTCATCTTGTGGTTCTAAATTAAAGTAATATCAAATGTGCCAAAATGCCCTTTAATCTTGTGGTCTTAAACATGCCATGTGGAAAGTTAAAGTTAAAGTGTTGTCAAAAAAGGAAAGGATCATTCTTTTTGAAACAGATTAAAAAGAGGTCTTTTTTTTTTTTAAACGAAGAGAGTATACAATTACAATAATTTTTAAATTACGAAAATGACATTCATTTTAGAATAAAAACTTTTTTTCAAGGTGAGAGTACTGATATTTCTTTTAATAAAATACAAAAATAAAATTTATTTCCTTTTTAGGTATGATATTTATGACTTCCCCATAATAGCCTTAAAGAATGTAATTTATCATTCACGGGATGTTTGTAGTTGGACAAAACAAAAGACCCACAGATTGATATTATTTGTCTTTTACTAATGTTTTTGAACACCTTTTCAAAATTCCGCTCATTTTTATCACAAGAGTACTTATCAAAATTGTCTTTTTATCACTATTATTAATTAACTAGGTATCGACATCAAAGATTTCATAATATTAGCTTTATATTGATAATTTATTTAATTCATAAATATTATCTATTTATATAGTTTTAAAATTAATAATAATTCGCCAATAACACTAAAAATAATTAATTATGCTCCAATTTTCTCCATTTAAACCCTAAATATTTTTTAAGAATTTATGAAATTGAGTTGGATTTAGTTTTTTTTCTTTTCTATATATAATAATGATAAAATAGCATTCATATCTGAATGTATTACTATTTTAGAAATACTAATTTCACTATCTTGATGAGGACAAATGTTTAATAAGAGAAAATCAGGTTTTATTATTCATCTTAAAGCTTCTGATTCTTTTATTTAAAATGTGAAATAAATTATACTTGCTTTACTCAACAAGTTTTCTTTTTAATTATCTATGTTGAAAGAAAAAAAATTGCTTATATTTCTAAATAAATTATCATGCTTTCAAACAAAGTGACAAGGTGGCACATTAAGATCCTCTCTTTTGGAGGAATAAAAATTGTATTGATTGAAGTAGTACTAATCTCTATATCTTCTCACGTTATATCAAGTTCGGAGCCAAAAATAAAAAAAATTATAAAAAAATTTAAGATGGTAACATAAGAATCAAAAGAACAATATTTTAACGTTCAAATTAACACTGTTAAAATTAGATCAAACTGGATAAAATTTAAATTTCTATGCGCCTTCCCTTATAATTTTAAAAAAAAGTTTTTTCTTTGCATTTCTTTTAGAAGTTAAAATTTTAAAATAAAAAATTATTGCTTTTTTTTTTTGGAAATTAAATTAATTAAAACTAACGTTTTCTCATTGCTTTTATTGTTCACGACCATATTTTAAAAAATGAAAGGGATCATTCAGGAGGGGGTTGTGTTGATGTTGATGTTGGCCTGATCAATGTTTCTACTTTCTACTATCAATCATTAAGTTAATTGATTTCTTAGCTTGACAAAGAAAAAAATTTGTTAGTATTAATTAGTTCAACAGAATCAAAACACAACCACTATTAACTTTATTCTCTATGATATATAGACGTTAATTTGTTTAATTCAAAAATTAAAAAATTGTATACAAGATTTGAAACAAAAGAGAGAAAATGCAAAATAAATAAATTTGAGAAAATACATAAAAATTCCTCCTGAATTTGATCGGATAACTTACTTTAGTACTTAAACTATACAGGCGTTTTACATACATCCCTTGACATCTTTAAAGTGAATTAAAAACCACCCTAAAATTATTATATTACTCTCACTTGCCACATCATAGTCATGTAAGTGTCACAACATAGTCATGTCAGCACCACGTTATTAAATTAATTTTTTATTAATTATTTTCACAAATTTTTCTTTAACACTTCTTAAAATTAATTTACACTAAGAAATGTTAATATATTAAGAAAATATGATTATATATTGATCTATAAAAAAATGATATGTATATGATTTTATAATTTTTTTTCTTTTTAAACTCTTTCACACGCTATTACGTGAGTGAACTCACTCTCTTTGCCACATCATCTCTTAGAATTACATTTAATTCACTTCAAAAATATTAAAATAAGTTATCCCATGAAATTTGGAAATTTTTATAAAACATCATTTATACCTAACTTTACTGTACTAAATAATTTTGGACCACAATTGATTTGGCAATAAAAGAAAGGAGTCCTTCCTACCTAGTATCTACAGGTAGTCCTTATTCATTGAAGTTGAGGAAATACACAAAATAGTACTTTAATAAATCAAAATATTTCTCTACTTATTTTTGGTTAAATTTCATAAATGAAGATATGATAATGTTTTTTGTTTTATTAAAGTCACATCATTATATTTTTTTTTTCAACAGAAAATAACAAAATATATTCATAGTGCATGGAATTTATGGTGTATATGTACAGTGACATGGAATTTCTCATAATTAATAATCTGAGAGGCCAATGTTTATTAATCATAGTGCATGTTTCTTGACGCACTATCATCATAACATAAAATATGAACATCAATAATATACAAACAGCCACACAAGATAGAGAAAATTTTGTTTTATTTTATTAAAAATAAAAATAGTTAGTGGTAGAAAAAAAAGAAATGGGAAAAGTTATTATGAGACGGGAATTGGACTTTTAAATAGTCAATCAATCGAGATAATTTTTTAATTTAGAAAAGATAAAAGGTGTAATACTTGATTTAATATAATTAGACGGTATCACTTATATTTATGATCAACTAAAATTCTACTATGTTTTTCTCTAATAATAAGGGATTTTATTAACAAATTAGTAAATAATAGGTATTTGGAAATTTTAATCAAGCAAATCTGGATTAGAATATCTAAGAAATTATTAATTATCAGGATATAAATTTATTTTACTTTACTATTTATTAATTAAAAAGACTTTAAGCAGCGTCCAATTGTTCTGCCTGCTTCAGCTGCTAGAAGTAGATAGTTAGTCCATTGATGTGTCTGTTTTTGCTTCTTTATTTTTTGTTTTAATTTAATTTTTAAAATATTTGAAATTGTTATAAATTATAATTTATACATAAAAGGTACTTTAAATCACCAATAATTAGCACCTTAAAAAGAAAAGAAGGATATAATATATATTGTTTGAAATGATGTAAAAGTTACGATACCTCAAAATAATTACCAACCTTAAAATTTAAAAGACATAAAAAAATTTAAATGGTTTTTAAAATTTTATCGGTGCCACATATATTGATACATAAAAGGTAACGTATATTATTTGAAATTTAAGTAAGATACACTCTAAATCACAACAGAATAAAATATTTAAAAAGATAAAATAAATTATGATTGAATTATATGTGAAATGTAAATTGAAACAAAGTAACATATATGATTTAAAAATGACCTAAAATGTACTATAATCTAATAATTAACAACTTAAATTTCTTTTAGAAAAAGATATAATCTATCACTACCATATAATTAAAATTAAAAAATACATATATTATTAAAAGTTAAACAATGATATATTATAATTAAAATAATTAACAATTTTAAATATCGAAATAAAAAATACTCACATGCTCCCAATTTTCTGACCAACTTGTGAAAGAAGTAACTTAAAGCGAAATGCTGAAAAGTTTAATCCTAAAGAGAGATAAGTACAACATAAAAACATTTCTTTAGCTTCTAAAATATTTATATTTATATTATTCTGGGTACCATTAATTCCTAATGTTTTTTAAATGAAAAAAAGGATATACATATATTTTTTGTTATATTTTTTGGATTTTGATTTCTCTGTCGTCTAAAATTTAAAGCATATATGCACTTCACTCTAATAGAAGACAAAATAGGGACACATAACATAATCTTATTCGTAAATTCAATATTTAATAAATTTCGAATCGATGGATAAGATTATGACATGTATATGTCTGTTAGTATAAATTGTATATATGCTCTAATTTTTAGACGACAAGGCTATTAATATTCCGAAAGTATAACAAAAGATATCTGCATATCATTTACGATAATTCAGAAATATTTTATCCGATTTTTCCTTTTTAAATTTTAATTACAATATTAACCAAAAAGTAGGCTTCCACTTCAATTTTTTTATGGGATAAAGTCTTTTGCAAATTTTAAGAAGTGGATATCAAGATCTAAGGCCACAATATATTTCAAATTCTATACCAAAAATCTTTTCAAATCAGAACTTACTTTTAGATGATCATTAGTTACTAAATGAAGCCTATATACAATTTAAGATACTAACGAAACTAAATAAATTATCCCAATGAAGTTAATTTCATATAATGGATAGGGTGGTTGGACTAACTTTCTTTTTCTTGATATCTGATACTAATATTAAAGTTTAACTATTTTAAACTCATTTCATGTAGAAAATTTTATTCGAAAGAAAACTCTCTTTTTTAACGTTCTTTTCTAATAATTTTTTGAATTAAAAATTTAAATTTGATACCTCTAATTAAAGAATAAATAGCCGATTCCTCTTTACCTAAAATACTTTAGCACAAATCTATATCTGACATATAAAGCCCAAAAGATTCTTGATTTTTAAAAGGTGATTTTTTAGGTCACCAGATGGACAGGTGTATGATCTTTTTGGCTTCTTCTTATTTGTTTATATAAAGTAAGTGCACAGGTGTATGCTAGAGAAATTCAATGTTACTTAATTTATTAAATACTAACAATAAATTAAACCATTGTTAATACACTGATTACAAAGTTAGATTTCGTAATCTAAGAAGCCAGACAAGGACACATAAGATAACAATAAACTTCCTTTATTATTGGAGATTAGAGATTAGGAGAGGATTTAAGCAATTCTTTATGGAAGCATTCTTATCCTTTTTGTTCTTTCTTTATTTAGGATATTTTCTTTTATAGATGGTGACCTATAGGATGTGACACATATAAAGGTGGATATAGTTTGGGCTAAGATTGAAATTTAAATTTTTTTTAGTATTTAATTTGAATTGTTAGATTATGACTTGAACTTTAAATGAAGGGACAATTAAAGAAAACACCAAAAGATGTGTGGATTAAAGTTAAGAAATTTGAATTGTTAATAGTAGGGGACTAAAATCCTCACTTCTCAATTGATTTCAACATCTAAAATTAACCCTACTCAATAATAAG
The DNA here is from genome assembly GCA_016801875.1 of Solanum sitiens. Taxonomy (NCBI): domain Eukaryota; kingdom Viridiplantae; phylum Streptophyta; class Magnoliopsida; order Solanales; family Solanaceae; genus Solanum; species Solanum sitiens. The sequence continues at coordinate 1,968,835 of JABWTJ010000010.1, read as the reverse complement.
CAAAGAAGTTAACTAACAATAAAGAGTTCACCACTAATCACTTACTAATTTCTCAAGGGAGTTGCACTAAGTACTAAAGTAGCTCTATAATTTAGCAGTATTCAATATTCAACCTAAGCTAAGTCTTCAACATAACAAAGGACTACTATTTATACTTAGACAATAAACAAGTCACTCTCCTTCATATATAATTTTACCCTAAATAAGTTGGTTGGCTTTTTTGGTGAATTCTTAAATTTATATTATGAGATGATCGTGTACACACATAACTTTTTTTTCTTCACTTTGATTGATCTTTCACACATTGTAGGAATTTTTTGGATATCTTTCAAGCTCCTCCAAAGCTTTCTTTTTCATAAACATAGTTGGTAGGTCGTGGTTATCTTTTGCTTGACTATGTGTGAGCGGTCTTGAGGAGTACATGTCACGCATGTTAGTATCCTTCATGCACTACAATAAATATAATATATAGTTACGAAATTATTAGCTATGATATCAAATTCGTCATTAATTATTCGTTTTTAGTGACAAAATTTATTTTTTATGCTTAAATATATGAGACACATACTTTTAGTGACGAAACATAAAAATTCATAGTAAAGTTTTGTCCACTAATGTTTTCCACCAAAAAATTAATTGACGTCATTTGTTATGTAGTGTTAGTCACGAATTTAAAGTTATCGGTGACACATTATTACTTCACGAATAATGTATCTAATTCATGACAAATATTTTTTGTCTTAAAATTTATTAATTTTTGGACACAAAATAATTCATCTAAAAAAATATGTTGTTACAATATCGACAAATTAGAGTTCGTAGTTAAATATTATAAGTTTTAGCTATAAACATTTAGATTTAATTATGACATTTATTTTCGTCACTAATAATATAAATAATTGATGACAAAGATTTTGTCTCTAATTAATCTGCGATTTAGTGACAACAAAAAATTGTCACAAAATATGTAAGGTGTTAAATAGCGATGACATAAAATTTATAGTGAATAATTCAGCTATTTGCTACGAAAAAATTCATAGCTAAAACTTTCTTTTTTTGCTACAATTGTTTATAATTACAAGTGAAATCTTACAAAAGGAATAATAAAAGTGCTTCATAAGAAATACACAGAGTCCATTCGTAATTTTCGAGGAAAAATATTATAACCAACGAATTAGGACGATTTGTAAAAATAAAAAAGTTCAATACATCAATTTTCTTAAATTACGCAATTATAAAATGCATCATTTGAAAAATATAGTCCAGGTTATAAGTACTGTGAGTGGAGTACGATTCTACCACTTGATCGCTAATATTTGTTGATTTCGCACTTTTGTTTTTTATTTGATACACTTTCATCGATAAAGAAGATAAAATAAATAATTTCTCAAGTCTTTATGCTATTTTTTGTGTGTGTCTATTGATTTGTATTGATAAACTGCATAGAATAAGTTGATCTATTTGCTTTTGTCTATAAATATGTACATATATATAGTAATTCCACATATGTACGTAGAACAACTATACAAAGATAACATCAACTTACAAACTTCTACTTCTCAAAGTTGTGAAATATTTCATGAATTTCTATTAACGTTTTCCATCAGTGTGAAAATTGAAGTAAAAAGTAAAAGAAATGAACCAATTAGGATTTCAAATATGTTATGATGAAGTATTATAGTCATGGGTATCGATATTTTTTTCAAAACAATTGATTTACTGATCAAATTGAACAGATTATTCAATTTTTTAAATAAAATTGAAAGTTTAATTTTATATAAATTTATAATTGTACTGAACAATTTTTAAATTTATAAAATAAATAAATAAAATGACAGAATCGTACTGCATATATTTAAAGATATATTAAAAAAATATACAATTTAATTAAAATATAATCTACATTTGAATGAATTGTGGGTGGTAAATTTCATACATTTATGTATGAGTATAATAATCATATAATATATTATTTCTATAAAATTTAAATTTAAAAGAAGTGAATGAAGTAAAAAATAAAATAAAAATGAGAGACAAGAGAGAATTGGTCAGATGGTAAGCACTCTTTACTTCCAACCTCAAGTTTGTGGGTTCAATTCCCTAAGAAAGCATAAATTTCGAGCTTGCGAGATAATACATGTATATCATAGAAAAATTAACTATTTTTATAATGAGAAATTTATCCCTACTTAAGAATAAAATAATTTTTTGTATATGAAATATAGTCGTTAGTGACGAAGTTAGATTTTGTTCAACTTCAAAACACATATAACTTTAGAGAAAATTGATTTCGTCACTGATTAAAGTAAACTAATTAGCGACGATATAATTATGTCGGTAGTAATAACATTTTTAGTGACAAAGCATACTATTACCTACAAAAAAAAATACTTTTTACGATAAATAAATTTGTCACAAATGTTTAAGCATTTAGGGACGATTTTTCTTTTTGTAGTTAAAACAATACTTTTAGCGACGAGCATTAAATCGTCTTTGTATACTTTTAGAGACACACATTTAGTGACGAATTAATTTTCGCCTCACAAAATTTTTAGTGACGAAATATAATTTATAAATGATGAAATAATTTGTCCCTGATAATCGAATTTGTTGTAGTGATGTCACCCATGCTATCACTCTATATATTTTGGGGTGTCAAGCGATTGTGTTTGTTGTACTCACACGTGTTTGTTGGGAAAGTGGAAATCTTTTGAACCCAATGGATGAATGGAATCCATTAGTGAATCCCCTCTTACCTTGACATTAAAGTCCAAAAGCAATGGAGGAAAAATGATACTTGAAGCTTGAAACCCTAGCTTTCTTCCTTGAGGTTGAGAGAGAATTGAACAGAATGAACTTGCATGAGAATTGGGGATTTGAGAGAATTAGAGGATTTTGGGTAGAATTAGGAGTTGAAAAGTAGTTATAGGGCTTAGAATTAGGGTCAAACCGACATAATATAGGTATTAAATTCATAGAAAAAGACCCAAATACCCTGAAGAAATAAGTCAAATAACTGGCGGAAGTGATCTACAGTTGAGACCTATGGTCCGTAGGACTTTCTACAGCTCGTATGGATCAACCGTAAAATCAACTTTAGAAATCCAAAATTCATCTTACTTTCCACTAGACTTTTTGTAACACCTCGAACTTCCATAAAGGGCTAAAAGGGAAAATTTGGGCAAGTTCACGAATCCAAAAAGACCATGGACCCTTCAATACGACATCCTAGACGATTCGTGTAGGGGATCATTATCAGTTAAGGATGTCGTGAGAGACCATCCAGGACTGCCCTGGGAGGGGTCACCTAGACGTCCCGTGATGACTTGGACGTCCCGTCGAGGGTCCCATGTAAGTCACCCAGTCAAGGAGGTTGCACCCAAGTCAAGTATTTAGTGTTGGGGAATTTGCAAACGGTCACATCTTTTAGTACACAATGAATTTGGTGGCTCATAACTTATCAAATTAAAGATTTCTGAATCCTCTTTTCATCACCATCGAGTTTGACTAATTTCAAGCTCGGAGTAAAAATTTATGCTCGAAATAGTGAAGCCTTGTGGGGCAGAGCATCTTCACGACCCACTTGACAGACTGGTGGTGCTCTGACGGCCCGTGAAGCCTATCTTGTAACCACTCCGTCAGCTTTTAAGTTAGGATCACATTGGTCTTTTCTGTTATGCATTTGGTACTTAAACTGCGTCGTTTTACTCAGTCTAAGCTGAATAATCTAGTCAGAAACTACCAGAACCCTCATTCCCAAAAAATCATCTAACTCATAACAAAAAGAAGAGAAATGAAGGTGATAGTTTCCACAGGATAAACATAGGACTTCTTCAAATTCAACCCTGAAGATTCCTTCGTAGTTTCGTCACTAGGTATGTGAAATTTCACTAGTGGGTTCCTTTTACCCACTAGATCCCTAGAATTCAGTCAGTTTTCAATCTCTCTTAGGGTTTTCAAAATCTTTGTGATTCCTTGTAATTTCAGCTGCTATAGTTCCACGATCTAAATAACATGTTTCTTGGGATATTTGCATAGTTCCATGAATATAATTTAGAACCCTAGATTGTATTACTATCAGTACTCGTGAATTTTACTTGCTAGGCAAATTAGAAAAGCATACTTTAAAATTCAAATGCCACATTAATATCATTTTTGATTCAATTTTATTCGATTATTCCATTACTAACCTTACATGAAAATTAAAAGATAAGGTGCGGAACTAAAAGAAAAAACAAATTAGTTAGTAAAGAGACACATGTCATTATCATTGGTCCTAGTGAACTTTTATCTCTCAAAGTTAGTCTTCATTGACAGTTGAGAAAATGAAATCAAAATTGAAAGAGCCAACAACAGGATCATGCCTCAAGTTGATTCCATCAAACTCTACCTTAAATTATAAATAAATTATAATGAAAATATATATAAGATATTATAATTATTTATTATAAAAATATATATTATTTATATATAATTATAAAAAAATATGTATATAATTTATCAGTTCGTTAGTTATTCTTCAATCTTTTCTTTTTTTTTTTAATAAAAAAAATCAAAAAAAAATCAAATACTATCAAGTTTTAAAAATGTAAAATCAAGTCCAAATAAAATTTTACAACAATTACTGGGATGTGCTATCTCAAAGCACCATTTGGGGAAAAACTTGAGTCACCTTTTCCTACAAGTATTTTTTTTATGTTCAAATCCTACACGTATTCGAATATGCATGTTTTGTTAAAATTTTATTGGCACAACACAAATTTAGGTCTATATCTAACTTTTTTTTTTTGTTTCGAGTGAAGTGGAAGTATCCGTTCCTAAAAAAGGAGTACATGTGTCCTATATCTTTAGTGCAAAAAACAAATTGAATCTGATACAATAAATTCCTTTGGCCCACAAAATTTATCATGATGTTAGAGATGTATGACTTTGTTTGATTTTGGAAAATTGTCTCAAAAATATTTTAGTTTTAATTGAAATTATTATTATAATGTTAAATTTTATAGAAAATCTCTTTACCTTTTTGCATATGTAATAGTGTATTTTAAAGGTATATATGTGCCTATGTGGATACATTATTATTTATAATTATGCAATATTTATGATGTCCACGTGGGAACATATATACTTTTAAAATACACTATTAAATAGTGCAGGGGTAAAGGTACTTTCCAAAGTTTGATATCATTACAACAATATCATTCAAAGTTTAGATATATTTCGAACCTTTTCCCTTTGATTTTTAACTTTTTAAAACTTATTTTAAGTTAATTTTAACTTTGCCAAAACATATTTAAAAGCTAAAAGTGACGCAAAAGTAGATTTGACCAATTTTTAAGTCAATCCAAACATGCTAATATACCTTATCTATTCAGTTTTACTTGTCATATTTGAATTAAATACATTCATTAAAAAAAATAAAATTGATATGATTATTTTATCATATTATCTCTATTAAATAATATTTAATATTAATTCATGAAAATTAAATTGAGAAATAAGTAATTAATGCAAAGGATAAATATGAAAATAAAAAATTATTTTTTATTATGTTAAAGTGATGAATAAAAGCAACATCCAATTTTAAAATATTAAACAAGTAAAAATAAATAAAAGAAATTTCATCAATATACACTATGACCGTAACTTTTACAGGATAGGGTGAATTTATGTAGGAAAACTTACATAAATATCATTGAAATAAAATGGTTAGTGGGATAGCCCATTTCATTAAACACTATGAAAGTAATAAATAAGGAATATTTATTGTCCAACAAGAATATGCACCAACCAATATACTAATCTCGTGTATCAAAACCATGATTAATCAAGCCACCCAAGAAAAATAGAGTGCACTCATGAGTAGCGAGCCTTGAAAATCATATGTAAAGAAATATATTAAAACAAATTTTTAGTTTACATTTTAACTATGTTCTAAGAATTTTACATAAGATCTGCAAATATTATTGAATCTACCATTTACAACTTTAAATTATAAATAAGATAGAAATGTGTATTTGCTTATTTTAAGTTTTTTGACATGTTTTTTTCACGCAAAGCCAAATACTTTTGGATAAAGCACATGGAACTTGCAATAGTGAGATTCACAGCCAAAATTCACTATACTATATTGGAAAACTTATGGAACCACTATTTTAGAAATTAATTACTTATATATACATTAGTTTGTAATATTACAAATCTTACCAAATTTTGGTGCGTCTAGATACATTCTATATGTATCTCGGGATAGATGAGGTCAAAATTAAGTGTAATATGTTCTAGATGCATGATATCCAAGTGGATTCAAATGTATCTGGGATACATAACAAATCTCAATCGTCACTATCATATGTAACTAGTATCTCAGATACATGTGAATTAGACCAGATACATACCGATGCATGTATCTAATGTATATCTAGTGTGATTTGCATGTATCAGAGATAAATAACTATCTCATGCCTCCCTCCCCATGTCACTAACCTCTTTCCCCATTTTAGTGTATCTAGTAGGGAAAAACATGTATCTAGGTGTATCTTTCTCAATATATAATAGGAAACTTTTAATTAGTGATAAAATATGTAATATTTAAAAGTATAAATATAATAATATATATGATATAAGTATATGTCTAATAAAATAGTTTTTCCTACTATATAGCACAATATTGACTTGCGTGAATCACTCAATTAAAAAATTAAATTAATTTAGAAAGAATATGTTTCTAATTTAATTAAGGTCTGCGGCAACTTTACAATGTGGAATGGTCTCAGGACAAATGTTAATCAATAAAGATTGTCAAGTCATTGAAACATAACATTGCTAATAGGTCTGTCCATGAGGTTGGTTTAGCCCAATTTTATAGCCCAAGAAAAAACCTTAGCTTACACATTGAGTTTAAAACTAAAAAGGTGTTCTACTATAGGGTTCGTTTGGTATGGAGAAAAATGTTTTCTTCTTTTTTGATGTTCGATTGGATAAATTTTTTGGAAAACATATTTTCTAGGAAAATAAATTTCATAAAAATAACAAAAATGATTTCCTTAATGGAAGTAAGAAAACATGTTATACAAATAATATTCAATATTTATTGTAACTTACCCACTCGAATAATGCCACCAACTCCTGCTTCTTGACCATCTCACTCCTGCTACCACTGAGGCCCCACTCCCCACCCCTTCCGCCCCATATATTATTTTTCTAGATTTCATAGAAATGCTCTTGAAATAACTTTTTCTTTTGCTTATCAAATTCTAAAAATTAAGTAAGTTAAAATTCACAAATTAGTCAACCAAGAAATGGTTTATCAACTTTTAAGCACTATTGGTTTAACCAATAATTTTACTATTTTATTTGTTTGCCTTAGCGTCACTTTTGGGGATTTGAGCATGCTTACCTTAATTTTGTGATTGCATCATATCTTGTAGTATCTCTTTGGTATATTGTATAGTTATTGGTACATAGCCTAGGCGTAGGCTAGTGATTGTCTTTGACTTGTATTTGGAGCCTTTTGGCCTTAGAAACTCTCCAACGTCGCTTAGAACGACTTAGTTTCCTATAGAATAGTATAGTAGACTTGAGTCTATAGGGCGCATTACTCTTATTTGGGTTGAGACCTAGCTATGTAATTCTATTGTGTTCTTTGGGGTGACTTTGTCGCAGTTCATCAATTTTCGGGTCATGTTCTTCCTTGTTCTGGATTTCACCTATTCTCAATCATAAATAGTGGTAGCTCTTATCTATATTCATCAGAATTATAGGAGTTTGTTAGGGTTATTACTTTCAAATTGCGCACGACAGCTTATGGATCCAGTTAGGTTATTGTTAGCTACTTTACCTTTCAGTTTCTTCTACTTCTAGACTCGTGAGCTTTTTAGTTTGTCACATGTTATCGCGTTGCTCGATTGACCTCTAGTCGGTGTTACTTTCTCATTTTTCCTATTTATTTATTTTACTTTTCAAGCTCAGTTGGCCTATGATGCGTACAAAGTCTCTATTATTTTGGTATGCATACTGCACTCTGCACCTATTTTCTTGATACAGATCCTAGCTCCAACCGTCAGCGTTGATCGGAAAAATTTTGGAGTTATTTGGAGATTGAGGGTGAGCTGATGGCATTTTAGTTTAGCCTATCTGCTTCTGTATATAATTTTGGGCTTTTTTTTTTTATATTTGAGACAAATATGTACTTTTTGATCCACTTTTTGGACTTGTACTCGTATAATAGCTTTATATTGATATCCACCATGTTGTAGGTTTGAATCTTGTACTTTTGGCTTTTGTATATATTATTGTTCCTATCTTTTTCGCTTTGCTTTAAATTTCTCGTTGATTATTGTTTCTACCTGATATATATGTATGTTATATGTTGTTTGGGAATATGAATTGGTTTACCTACTAGTGGGCTATGATAGATGTCATCATGACTCGAATTTTCGGGTCGTGACAACTTTTGAAGATATACTTATCTTATGTGATTATTGTTTACCTCATTTTCCCCTTTATATACAACTAGTTCTGAAAACGTGCCTTGCACGTTTGACCTTTATTATCATAGAAAATTTATATAGGCCGAATTTATGTATAGAAAGATGTGTAATATCAACTTAAATAACTTAAAAAAATAATGAAATATACATATCATCATATGCATACAAAATGAAAAAGGTTAAACAAAGTAATATATTAATCTGAATAAGAAAGAATTAATAATCGATAGATTAAAATTTTCATAAGAAAGTTTAGTGGACTAACATTTTATGTCCAATTTATAAAGAAAAAAACTATGTACGCCGTAATAAAATTATTAGCAATCCAAGAATAATTCATAATCAAGCATAATAATAAGTTAATAGATGGTTAAGAGAACCGGCATATGACAAAATATCAATGGAACTTTACCAATCACATTGAAGATGAATTTAGAAGAAGAAAAGGAGGGAAAGAATACCAATGGATCTAGTCTAGCATGATTCACTGATCTGACTATTTATAAAATCCTCAAAGCATAATGTTAGAAGTTGAAAAGAACTTTAAACATTGAATTGTATGAAAAAATGATAAGTCATTCTAGAGTATTGAAATAAGTGGCAGTACCAAGGAAATTAATTCATCCGTATACTCCAATACATAATAATTATATTATTGTAAAACTTAATATGATGTTCTTAATTAATGATAGAATATTTAATAAATTAGATATTTATAACATTTTAATTTAATATTGGGAAAAACAACAAGTTAACTTTTTCCCAAATTTCTTCCCACTTTTAATAATAAATATTATTATTATTATTATTATTATTGTTATTATTATTATTATTATTAGGGAAAAAGGTCAAAATTACCCATCAACTTTGTTTTATTGATTGATTTTACCCTTATCGTTAAAAGTAGATTATTTTTATCCCTGTCGTTAATAAACTCAACAAATATACCCCTCATTGGAAGAAAAACCCCAAATCATTGAAATTATCCGATTTTTATTAAAAAATAACCAAATATAACCCAAATCCCACCCATCTAACTAAATTAACCCAAATAAATATACTTAATTAACCAAGATTATAATTCCCAAATAAGAGAGAAGCAATTCCCAATTTGTATCACATTTTCAGATTGCACACTGATTTGCCACACATTATCATCTCCCAAATTTTAAGAATGATACAGTCTTCTTATGTGACTCAAGAGTCTGCCAACTCCTTTAATTTTGTATCCAAGTTGGGGTTTTTGCGTTTGATAACTCAAATAAACTCAATAAAAACAGCTATACTGTAGATCTGCATTCAATTTGGGCTCTTTTTATTTTTTTTTCCATAAGAATAAGCCTCCACTACCCTGTATTTAGTTTGAATAGTGGTAGAAATTATGTTATTTCAAGCATTAGAAGAGTTAATTCTTCAGTTCATTGGGAGAAAATTTCATTTGGATTTGCCTCTGTCGGTGTTAATTGTGAGGTTTTCTATGGGTTGAGAGAAGGTGGGGATGTTAGCAAGAATGAAGTAGTACCCAACAATTGTGTTGAATCAGAATGTCCAAAAACGCTACTAATTTTGATGAGTCGTGCTACTAGTGTGGTCACAGGGCAGCCGTTGAAGCCTTGGCAACCTTCAACGAATAATTTGAGATAAATATCATGTCTTTTCGATTGATTTTGATAGACAATCTAGGATTTATGTGTTAGCTATAATAAATATTGTGAGTGTTCTTTGGGTACTTAACCAGAACATTGAGAAGAAGGGAAAGAACTCTGAGATGAAGAAGATTGGAAATGGGTTAATTTGTTATGGGTTTTGTTTAGTTAGTGGGTCGGTTCTAATTCGGGTTAAATTTTTTTTTGGATAACTTCAATAAGAGGGGGTAATTTCAATTGATTTGGGAATTTCCGTCCAGGAAGGGGTATATTTGTTGAGTTTATTAACGGCAAAGGTAAAAATAACCCACTTTTAACAGTAAGGATAAAATCAACTAATAAAACAAAGTTGAGGAATAATTTTAACTCTTTTCACTTATTATTATTGTTGTTGTTGTTGTGTTTTTAATGAAAAACTGACTTTTCAAATTCCTCAGGCATTTTGCCATTTCATTAAAAAGAGAGAGTAGATTTCTGGCATCTCATAATATTTATATTTAAAATATGAAATTCTAATTGACTCTTTAAAATATGAAATTCTAATTGACTCTTGTTCTTCCACATTTTCTTCCTAATAAATAACTTATAAATCAAACAATGATTAAAATAATATTATTTAATTAATTAAATATTTAATTTAGTCTAAGGATAAAATGATAATCAAACTTTTCATCTTTGGAGCTTTTCACTTATAATAATATATGATATGATATGATGATAGTCTTGTGTGTCCCTTTAATAGCTTATCATGTTCAAAAAATTTGTTGTTAGCATTGATATTTGTATTAATTTTGTAAAAAAAAATAGTTGAACGTGGTAGAAAGCTCGTTGTTGGGACTTGAGACAAATACAAATGAACATCAAAAATTGCTTCACCATGTGCTTGTTTTCTTTGAGCAAGTTTAAAAAATATCATCTATTTACAACAACAAAGAAAATTGATTTGTACTTCAATGTCCCTCATCATAACTCTCCTAGTTATACTTTTTTCGAAAAAACTCAAAAATGCCGCTGAACTATTGAAAATAGCTCACATATATCCTTGAACTATTTTTTGGCTCAAAAATACCCTTCCGTTAAAGTATTGGGTCACATATACCCTTACTATTAACAGAGGTGTGTTAAGTGCCATGTGGACACCACGTGGACGCCACATGGATGCCACATGACATCTAACCTCCACATAGACTAAGAAGATCCTAATACTTATTTTGCCCTTATTTTCTTAGGAAATACCACTTAATCCTGCTTTTCTTTCTCATTTCAATATGAAAGTTCAACCTGTCCTGCTGTAAATGCATTCATTGATGGTATTATTTGGCCTAGTGACTTGCAAATCAGCAAGAAAACAAGCATATGTGCTTGAATATTGATGATGCCTAAAGCATCTTGAATGAGAAAAATATCTCCAGACATTGTTCCATTGACAGTGAAACAGACCTCAAGTTTTTTTCCTGTTGACATGAGTATTTTTTAGTAGTCTCTAGTAGTCTCTATGTACTCTGTGCATTCATATTTTTTTTAGTATACTCAAAAGTCTCAATTATTTTGCACAGGTGTATAGCTTTTCTTTACGCTTTCTGATTATTTTGAGATTGAGCAATTGATGGTATTTTTATTTGGAGAAAGGTGCATGTGGTTGCTGCCACAACCAAAGAAGCCAATTCAATTTTTAGGTAGTAACATTGTCTTGCTTTAACAAACACTCAGCTCTCATGTCTATCATTGTAGATTGAGTTTTGAAAAACACTCAACTTTTAAAAAAATATCCAGTTTTTTTTTGGTCTTCACCCTTCAATTAGATATTATTACATTCTGATAAGAAACAAAAGTTAAATGCTTTCAAACTAATGAGTGCAAGCATTTCTAACAACTTGCCTGCACATTAGTCTCATCAGTAAGCCCCAAGAGTTTGGTCAAACCTTCTTGAAAACACATATTCACAGGTACATACTTCAATATTCCATTTCATTCATATAAGATGCAATAACAGTAAAGTCCATATACTACTCTACATAATGCATCACTAAGTTTCTGTTGGCAAAGTCATTGAGATAATACTCTGCTATCTCTTCAATTTCGTTGCCGGACAACTTGGACATTATGAGTCCCTCAGCAATCCAGAGTCGAATCAATTTCCAAGCGGGGATATCGAATCCTTGAGGAAAGGCACCAAAATACAAGAAGCAAGCCTTTTTTTCTTGAGGCAAATGATTTTAACTCAATCTCACAACATTCAAGTTTGTCTTCTTGTATAAGATGCTTCCCCACATTTTCCCTAACTACTTTCCAATCAATTTCGCTCGTACGACCTCTTAAAGCTCCTGCAATTACCATAATTGTAAGTGGTACTCCACTACATTTTGCTACAATGGCTTCTCCATCTTCTACTAACTCAACAGGACAACGGCTAACGCCAAAAGCTCTCTTTTCTAGCAGCTGGAAACTTTCATCTCCATCCAAAAATTTATACATAATTCAAACTCCATAAGTACTACAACTTCATTACAAAATACAAATTCATTAATACATAAACTTGTAATTCAAACTCCACAAGTACTAAATCAACAAACATTCAATTCATACATTGAGTCCTAAAGTGTTTGATCCTTACATACATTCACTTCATGATCCTTACAACAAACAAATCACATGAAATGAAAATGATAGTTTTTAATTTTTTGATCTTCTTCTCCAAAAGCATAACTTTTCCAGCTTATTGGCTGAAATATTTCATTTCTTCAAACAAAATTTTCAGATTGTCCCTTTCAGTCCATTATAACAGTTACCGCTCTTGGAATCACTGTAGTTGTTCTCTACCTCTTCTTCCGTCCTGAAGCTCCAAAATAAACTATCCCCGACGTCGCCATTAAGAATTTCAACTTAACTTCGTCGTCGTCTTCGATATCGCCGGAACTCGACGTTACTGTTCAAGCTGAAAATCCTAACAATAAGATCGAAAATTACTACCGGAAAGGAAGCTCCGTCACCGTATTCTGCTCCGATGTCCGCCTCTCTAGGCGAATTGCCGGCGTTTTATCAGCCAACGAATAACGTGACAATTTTCCAGATGACATTTAAAGGATCAAACGTCTTGCTTGGTAACATCCGTCCAAAGTTGTTATGGCGAAATCAACTTTGAAATCCCAAGGCGTCCATGAGAGGATCTGTGAAACCCTAGAGAAATTATGTTACAGAGAAATGGGGGGAAATGTATTTTATCATTTTAGAGAAATGAAAAAAATGGATTAAATGGTATTTCCTAAGAAAATAAGGGCAAAATTAGTATTAGGATCTTCTTAATTTATGTGGAGGTTAGATGTCATGTGGCATTCATGTGGCATCTATGTGGCGTCCACGTGGTATCCACATGGCACTTAACACACCTTTGTTAATAGTAAGGGTATATGTGACCCAATACTTTAACGGAAGGGTATTTTTGAGCCAAAAAATAGTTCAAAGGTATATGTAAGCTATTTTCAATAGTTCAGGGGCATTTTTGAGCCTTTTCAGTATTTTTTTTAGTAACTTTGTATTTATATTATAAACTTGGGCTTTAGACTTGAGTGTAGATATGGCCCAAAATTGTTTCAAATGTCTCTTTACATAACTTTCAAATCCATAGAAATAGTAAGCAACAATTATTAATTCTTCCATTAAATTTGAAGAAGCAACATTAATAGATTAAAATACTTTGACATTTTATTTTCATATAAAAAAAAAAAAAAAATTAAACAGAAGAAAGGGTAATAGGATAGCCATCTGTTGGAATGGCTAGTAAGAAAAAAGGGTACAATATTTTTTCTAAAGGAACCTTAGGCTCCCATCTAAAATTTTTAAGTAGACGATGAAGAAAAATAAGAATCAATATTCTTGCAAATTCTTTTCCAGGACACATTCTATGTCCTCCACCAAATGGAACTGATGTATAAGGAACTTGTCCATTTCCTTCAAATCTTGAAGGATCAAACTTTGTAGGATTTGGAAAATATTCACCATTCTTTTGTGTAGCTCCAAAACTCAAATATATCTGCAAAATTATTTAGATAACACTTCTAATTATATATTTATTAAGAGGTCAAGAAATATTCACAAAGTAATAAACATCAAGGGTTAGACTTAGACATAAATAAATTAATTTAATGTAGGTGTAAATTGTATGCACAAGTTCTACGTATTTTTAGATATACATGGATATATGTGCTATGCACGTGCTGAAAAACAAATACAAGCATTACTAATGTCAGTATTATTAATACACCTTATTCTGCATTGTTCTTATACACCCTGCCAAACAACCCCGAGAAGGGAAGAATATATATGTACCTTCCATCCTTTTGGTATGTAGAAGTCTTCATAAGTGAAGTCCTCTATGGCTTCTCTAAAAATACCTTGAACAACAGGTGTGTTCCTTAACACTTCATTCACAAAGCTCCAAGTTTTTCTCATTTTTTGAATGTCATTCCAACAAAGCTCTTTCCTTGGCATCATTTGCATTGATATCTCATTTTGCTCTGTCAATTCACAATAAAGAATGGTCACTTTTTTTATGTGAGAAATAAAATAATAAGGTGTCATGCAAAAGATAATAAAGTAAACCTTCGATAGCAATACTTTTGAACCAACGATTCTTCAACTCTACTATCCTATTTTTATTTAAAATCAAGACATAATACATAAACATGACCCTTAACATGATTTTAGCTGACAACTATGACCTTTAACTTTGGATGTACACTAATAGACACTTAAACTTGAATACATGGCCTCGTACTTGACAATTTTGTGTCCTATGTTGGTGTCCTACGTGTATTATGTCACATAGGGCATGCGTGCCTACTTGTTCAATTTTTATACAAGTTTAAGTGTCTACTTATGCACACTCAAAATTGAAGGACATAGATGTCAGCTAAAGTCATGTTAAACGACATATTTATGTATCATGCCTGAAATTAACTTCTAGGTGTACATGTAAGGCAAAAAATGAACTTGTTACAAGATGTAATTAATTAGATTTTTGTGTAACAAATCATGCAATAGGCAAAAAGAATTTAAAAATACCTTGGATTATTTGATTGAAGTACTCAGGCATTTGTTGAAGGTACTTCATGGTCAAAGTAATAGTTGTAGCAGTAGTATCATAACTACCAATAATAAAGCCAAACACTTTATCCTCTATTTCAACCTCAGTCATGTACTTTCCATCTTCATCTTGTTCATTGATCATTTGTGTCAACACATCAACTTTTGACAAATTTGGATTTTCTAATAATTCTACCCTTCTTTGTTTAATAATAACCTTCATTTGTTTCCTTAATTCATTCCCAGCTTTCATTGCCTTATAAAATGTTGTGCCAGGAAGATTTATGTCCACTGCCAAAAGACCTTGTGTAAAAATCTTGAATTTTTCATAAAGATTCAAGATTTTATACGATTCTTCGATCCCCATGAAGGCTCTAATAGAAAGGGAGAAAGTGTATAACTTCACTTGATCATATACTATCACTTCATTTTTCCCTTTCCAATGATTTTTCAAGTGTAAATGTGACATATTGTCCATAGTACTTATAAGTCTCTCTACATTTTGTGAGTTCAAAAAATAGCTAATGACATTATGTGCCCTTTTAGTGTCATGTTCAATTGGGACAAATGATGTAGATGGGAAGAGTTTTTGAACAGACTTAGGTCTCCAACCAATGATAAGCTTATTACCTTGAGTGAATATGAATTTGTTAGCTGCTGGACCTGAAAAAACAACAACTTTTTGGCCAAGTAATGAGGTTTTGAATACATGAGAGTTGTATTTTTTGGTTCTTTCTTGAACAAACTCATGGACCAATCCATAGTAAAGTGAAAAAAGGAATTGGATGGTTTCTCCAATAATAGGCCAACCAAAGGTGCCTGGAGCTAGAGGCATTTTTTCTTTAGGTTTGGCAAAGAAATATTTGAACAAAGAATAGATGATTATAGTAAGTGTAGTTGCAAAAGAGAGAAGGAAGAGGTCCATTTTTGTGTGCTACCTCTTCTTTTTCCTAATTTGATATTAAAGTATATACCATGTGATATGTATATATATAGTATAGTAAGGGAAATCTTGTACATGTGCAAGGTCCCAAATATTGGTATAATATATAAATAAGTCATTTAATCTGGTTTCAGATGTCATTTAATTTTGAGAAACTTAAACTTGTATAAAATGTAACAAGAAGATACACACATCTTATGTGACATAATACACGTAAGACACCAGATAGGATACAAAATTGCTATGTAGGATGAATTTGTTTATTTTTTTCAATTCTATACTCCCTCCGTCCGGTACTGTTTGAATGTTTGTCATGATTTCTATTTTTAGAGTCAAACTATAAAAACTTTGACTAACATTTTAGGATGTATTTTTTTATCATATTATTATGCAAAAAAAATTGCAATTTATAGTACTTTTCATATAGTTTTAGATTATCTATTTGTTTTGTTTAAAATATCGAACTAGTGTGATCTAATTTAACTTTGAAAATTAATCAAATTGACTTTCGAAAAGCAGGCAACATGACAAATAAAAGTGGACAGCGGGAGTATAAGTTTAAGATTCTTCTTGTGCATACTCAAAGTTGGAGGATATATATGTCAGCTAAAGTCAAGTTAAATGACATATTTATGTATTATGTCTCTCAATATTTATTCATAATATTTTAAACATAATTTAAAATTTTAGAATTAAAATTAGTTATATATATTTACGTTGTAGTAAATCATCGTATCAAGTGTAAAATAAATATCAGATAAATATTATTTATATTGATAAATTTTTAAATCGTGTTAATTCAATGATTTTAAATTTTACTTATATAATAAATTATATACTTAATTCAATGATTTTAATTTTTTGTTTTGTAATAAATTATATACATACGTGTGATTGTAAATCATCTTTCTTTTTTTCCCCCTCAAAATCCAAATGTAAAGGGGCTCATTGGGATATCAATAACTGAAGTATTTTTCTTTGCTGATCTTGCTTTTTTACTCCAAGTAGTTGCAAAAATTTATACAAAAGATACACGACATCCAAGATAGTATCGAAGGATGACATAATTTGACTTGGAACGAAGTTTAATTTTAAAAAAAGAAAATTGTTTAATCTTGTGGTTCTAAATCAAAGTTATGTCAAATGTATCAAATCCCTTTAATCTAGTGTCTTAAACATGTCACGTGGAAAATTAAAGTTAAAATATTGCTAAGAAAAAGAAAGGATCATTCTTTTTGAAACAGATTAAAAAGGATATAGGAACATTCTTTTTCAAACGGAGAAAGTAATATTATAACTAAAAAAATATGAATTTAAAATCTAAAATCGCAACTAAAATGGGTCCCACAAACTTTTTAAAAAATTACACATTAAGTAAATTAAAAACAAAGAATAACACTTTTTAAATATTACTAAAAGAGCCTTATTCTTGATTTGTTTCTCTTCAAATCACTTTTAACAAATAAAAATATAAAAAATAATTATTTTCTTCTTAACCTCATTTTACCATTTATAATAGAATAATTTTATGTATCTATTCATGGATAATATATGTCATATATAAAAGATTACATCAAACTCATAATTAATTTTTATTTATATAACAATAAAAAATAATTATTATAAAAACAAGAAATATTTTTATTTTAAATTTTTTCTGAATTAAAGTAGGATAAATATTTGTTAGTTCTAAAAAATATTATTAGAAAAGAATGTGTTAAAAAATAAATAAACAATATATTTATTTGGAAAATGAGCATTTTCTACCATTAAGAACAATAAAAGCATTTTTGCATCAAAATATTGACACCAAAGACACTTTTCGACCAAATCATAAATGAGGACATTTTTATTCATTTCACACAGTTTAAATATATTTTTAACATTTTTCCCTAAAAATGGTTTCGTTTCTTTTTAGACAACACATTAATCTTAACTTTCACGCTACATATTTAAAACTATAAAATTAAATTTTATAGTATATATTTAACATAATTTTAATTTTAAATTACAAAATTAATAATTTTTATTTATTTTTTAAAACTTCGTGTAAAATCATTGGACAAAGACATGCCGTAGTAGTCATGGGGATTTGGGTTGACGGAATCGACAGAAAATATAAAACATTTATGGGAAAAGGGTCAAAAATACCCTCCAACTTTGATTTATTATTTAAATTTATCTTTGCCGTTAAAATAAAGTTAATTTTACCCTTTGCCGTTAAAATAAAGTTAATTTTACCCTTCGTCGTTAAAATAAAGTTAATTTTATCTCTCCTGTTACTAATTTCACCAAATTTACCCCTCATTAGATGGATTGACCCAAATTGACCCAATTTTTTTTTTAAAAAAAACTATTTCTTATTTTAATCCATTAACCCGATCATTTAAAATAACCCGACCTCATTCTTCCAAATCTCCTATACCCATTTACCCTTTCTCCCAAATCTCCATTAAATATGTCAAAGAGGTAAATTCGGGTCAATTTGGGTTAATCCCTCTAATAAGGGGTAAATTTGATGAAATTAGTAACAGGAGGGGTAAAATTAACTTTATTTTAACTGCGAGGGGTAAAATTAACTTTATTTTAATAGCGAGGATAAATTTAAATAATAAATCAAAATTGAGGGATATTTTTGACCATTTTCCCAAAATACAATCATTATTGGGATGTCACTTACGCAATCAAATATTGAGCATATACAGATCTACTTTCTCAATTCTTTTTTATTTGTTAAATTTTAAGTCGATGTATTTATTAACAAAATAATAATTGGGGTAAGGAGTTAATTATTTTATATTTATTAATTAATAGTTTTAAATATACCGATTTATTATATTTTAAAAAAAGATTAATTCAATATTAATAAACTAAAAGTATAATAAAAAGAAAAAAACTATCCTGAAACATAATTTTTTTCTTATTAATGGAAATCATCAAAAAAAAATAAAAAAATAAAAAAATAAAAATGAATTATTTCTTAAGAGTCAAAGTCCTCTTTTCTGCGCACTTCTACTTATTATTATTATTCCATTTCAATTCCTCTTCACATTAGCCATCTTCCATGTAAAAAATAAATAAATAAAAATTTATGCAGATTTATTTTATAAAAAAAGGAGGAAGTAGTCAATAGTTTTACAACGTGCATCTCTATGCATCACTACTTTATTGTTAAAATATTTGTTGAGTAACGTTTTTCTTTTAATAAATAATGTTAATATTAAGGGTAAATATGTCAAATCGTATTTTATTTATAAATTTTTTTAACAGAATTTAAATAGTTACAAGAAAATATGGGAGGAAGATGTAATATGATTTGAGTATAATAGAATCAAACTTGGAGGGAGGTCTACCAAAATTATTCCTAAATATTATTAATATTGATAAAAAATTCAAATAGTGTAAATTCAATGATTTTAAAGTTTTGTTCTACAATAAATTATATTCAGCTATGTGCTCTTAAATCATTTTAGTCTTGTTTTTTCTATGTCTGGTTAAGCAAAATGTTCGAAAAATTATTTTTTCAGAAAAATAATTTTTTTAGAAATAAAAAAAATGACTTCTCAAATGAAACTATGGAAATAGGAAGAACAAGTTACATAAGTAATGTTACAAGTTTATTGTCTCCTCCCAATCCACTCAGCCCTCACCCCTTGATCATTCCACTATGGTACCCTTTGCCACCCTGAACCAGGGGCGAATTTACGTTGAATGAAGGGAGTTCATCCGAACCCCCTTCTTCGAAAAATTACACTATATATATATATGATTAAATTTTTTATTTACGTGTATATATACATTATTGAACCCCTTGAATACACAGCAATGGCGTAGCTCAGTGGCATTGGGGGTTCAGTAATTCGACCCATTTATTTTTCGATATTATTGATTTAATTAAATTTTTTTGAACCTCCTTGATGAAAATCCTCCCTCCGCCACTGCCCTGAATTCCCACGCCTCATCTCTATCCGTCTACATAATATTTTGCTAGATAACATATAAATATTTTTGAGACAATAATTTCTTATTTACTTATCAAACACTAAAAAATAAGTAAAAGATTCACTTATTTTCCAAAAAACAAAATATTTTTCAGGAAATCATTTTCCAAAGAAAAACATTTTTTCTCCGTAACAAACACACATAATTACAATTCAAACATAAACATATTGATTTCTAAATAATTTCTAATTAACTTATATTATAAAAACATAATTCGCATGCGTAAAACAAATTTTGAGTTTTGAAATCTAGTTTGATAAATTTAGATCTTTGGTCTAACTCACAACTCAAAATGTAGCTCAATGAGAGGACGATTTTTCAAGCTTTATAGGAAATCCGTCCATTTTATTAACCATCAATGCAAAATTTTGTCATTTTTTTAAGAGAGAAGTATTAAAAAGATCTGTTAACTCGACATGATTTATTAGTTTCATCTCCGAACTATTAACAGTCTTAAAAACATCCATTTATTACTTGATTAACTAAATTTAAATATACACACGATTTTACAACATAAGTGAAATACATCCCTAAATTCTCGCTAAATTTAGGAATATTTTCAACACTTTTCTCCGTTTTTTTTATCAACGGTGTCATACTCCAACAAAAAATCGAGATCACTAGTTATGCGATGTGATAGATCGTGGATATATTTTAATCTAGTTAGCCAAGTAGGAATATTTTAAAGCTATCAGTAATTCAGTAACGAAACTAATAATTTACGTCTAAATCAAAGATATTTTGAGTACTTCCCTTTTCTCTTTTATAACAAGTTTCCCTTTCTGAGGTATCATCTAGTGAAGTGTTTATCCCAAAATTAAATTTTCAGTAAGACTTTGTAGTTGAGAACAATAAATTGAAAGAAGAGAGGATAAATATTTTGAAATGATATCCCATTGAATCCTCACATGGTTAAGACACTGCAGTATGGGTACTGCATTGTATTTTAATCCGTTAATTTTCCCATTGCGTAATAAATGGAAAAATGCATTAATTGTGTAATATATAAACAGTAAGATTGGATATGGATTAGCCCATACTAGGGTCTATACTATTTAAATTAAGCATAAGAAAATAAATCAAATTAAATCAAGTTCTAATTGAGATTGATTTTTTATTTTTAGTTTGATTTGATTTTGAATTAATAATTTACTTTGTTTAGGTTTTTTGGTAAGATTTTGTATTTAAAAAAAAATAAAAAAAATCTTAATACAAAATCTTAGAGAGAGTGTGTGTTATTGTTTTTCATGATGATTTAGTTTATATTTTTTGTTTGGATATCTAGAATTAATATACTCTTAAATATTGTGTTTTACGTTTTACTTGTGATTTATATTAGAAGTATATTTAAGAGATTCAATATTATTACTTGTTCTTATATATTCTAATTACTGTATAACCGAATAATCAAATTGAAAAACAAAACTAAAAAGAGAAAAACCAAATTGAACTTTATTTTGGTTCGGATTGAGTTACACTTCTTCAAAATCACTAAAAATAAAAAAATTCAAACCGAAAAATCAAATGCACATTTCTAGCCCTTACTACCTCCGTCCTTATGTATTAGTCTAATATTTTCTAATTTGATAAAAAAAATTACTTTTCATTTTTGACAAATAAAAAAAAGGCTAACTTTTCTTTTTTATTATACACTAAATTTATTAACATAGAGTTAATGACTTTGAAAAATATCATGTAAAAATATATTTAAAACCATATCAATTAATATGAGTAAAATGATAAACTCAATCTATTGATCATTATTTTCTTAACAGATGTGTTAAGTCAAAATTCGACAAATACCGTAAAAAGGAATGGAGAAAGTAGTATATAAGTAAAATGTTTTTTTTTTTAAAGTATAATATTTTATAATTATTTTCTTGTACTTAAATTATTTAGTGACATAACATTTACTAAACTAATATATATATACAATATCATAAATTTATAAAATAAATTTCAAAACACATTTATATTTATTATTATTGTTTAGTTTCATAGTTAAATTATTGTGAGTGTGACAAACATACCTCAATGTTGACTAAACCAAATGTCACTAGCTATAACAAAAATAGCTTTTATGCATATTAACAAATAGTGTTAAAATATTTACCGTCATTAAGGTCGGCGGCGGTACTGGAACCGGGTGAACCGGACCGGTAAGTTCCGGAACTGGGACGGAACCGGCACTGTGCGAACCGGAACCGGGACTCGATCGAACCGGTAAACCGGTAAAAAATACCTATTCCGTCCCGGTCCGGAAGGGAACCGGTAGTATACCGGACCGGTATTAACGTAAAAAAAAAAATTAATTTAAATTATTTAAAACTTAAAGATTTAATTTTTTTTAATTGAATATAATTTTTATTATAATAATTAAAAAATTAAAAATTTAAATTTCAAACTTTAAAAGTTATAAAATTTTAAATTTTCAAACTTTAAAGTTATAAAATTTAAATTTCAAACTTTTAAAGTTTGAAATTTAGAAGTTTGAAAATTTAAATTTCAAACTTTAAAGTTTATAAAATTTAAATTGAACTTTAAAAGTTTGAAAATTTTAAATTTAAACTTTAAAGTTATAAAATTTAAATTTCAAACTTTAAAGTTATAAAATTTAAATTTCAAACTTTAAAAGTTTGAAATTTTTAAATTCAAACTTTTAAAGTTTGAATTTTTAAATTCAAACTTTTAAAGTTTGGAAATTTTAAATTCAAACTTTTAAAGTTTGAAATTTTTAAATTCAAACTTTTAAAGTTTGGAAATTTTAAATTCAAACTTTTAAAGTTTGAAAATTTTAAATTCAAACTTTAAAAGTTTGGAAATTTTAAATTCAAACTTTAAAGTTATAAAATTAAATTTCAAACTTTTAAAGTTTGAAATTTTTAAATTCAAACTTTAAAGTTATAAAATTTAAATTTTAAACTTTAAAAGTTTGAAAATTTAGATTTCAAACTTTAAAAGTTTGAAAATTTTAAATTCAAACTTTAAAGTTATAAAATTTAAATTTCAAACTTTTAAAGTTTGAAAATTTTAAATTCAAACTTTTAAAGTTTGGAAATTTTAAATTCAAACTTTAAAGTTATAAAATTTAAATTTCAAACTTCTAAAGTTTGAAATTTTTAAATTCAAACTTTTAAAGTTTGGAAATTTTAAATTCAAACTTTAAAGTTATAAAATTTAAATTTTAAACTTTTAAAGTTTGAAAATTTTAAATTCAAACTTTAAAGTTATAAAATTAAAAATTGACAATATTAAAAATTTAATTTAATACAACAATAATAAAAAACAAATTAAGGCGAATAGCCTATATTTTTATTAATATTTATTTGATATTACAATTACATTTACAAAAATATTAGTAGAGTATTAAAAGATTTAATCTACACAGCCACCTTCTAGGAAGGGTTCTGTTTGAATTAAATCTCGAATTATCATACTCTTACTAATAGTTGGTGCCACCATATAAATCCTTTCGTAAATCATTCAACATTTCTTTAGTAACATGTTCGGGAATTGGTTGAATAAAAAGATCTTCCATTGCTTCAATCCCGTCGTCACTATAATCCTGCATTACTTCATCAACGTCATCTTGAAATTTGGTCGGTTGTGGTTGACGACCCAAATTTCTTCTCTCGGCATTAATCCAATTCGAAATAACACCGATATCTCCAAGCTATCGGTGCTAGTGAATGCCTATGATCTCCAAGTTGAAACCTTGCTGCACTAAAGACGCCTTCCGAAGCTACTGACGACGCTTGCATAGCTAATATATCTCGAGCCATCGGTTGTAATTTTGGAAATCCTTTGCCGCGATTTCTCCACCATGCTAGAATATCTTCAGTAGGTTCTGTATTTTGATTAAATATGCATCAAAATCATTTCTATTATCGTGAGAAAGTTCAAGATAATCATATAAATAAGCATCAATATTATCTTCATCAAATCTACTCCTAGAGCTTTGAGGTTCATGTTCACTTGATAAATTTATATTAGCATTATATAAATCATACAATTTTCTAGCTTCAATTTTTATGCTATCTTTAACTTGTTGACAACTAGGAATTTCTTCTAATACATTATCAATATCTAAGTTAAAATAAATTTTTTCAACCTTTTTTGATGCACCTACATCTTTATAATGAGGGTTTAACAAACACGCGGTTAAATAACTTTGAGGAATAAGAATATATATTTTTTAAATTTTTGAATCATTTTTTCAATGGTTTGTTGAAATCTTGGTTTATTTTTAAATTGATATAATTTAGAAGAAATCCTACAAATATCAGGCAAAACAGTACAAATTGATGGACTATAAAGTACATATATTCTTTTTGTAGTTAAGTAAAAAACTTTTAGGAAATCTATAAGTTCATTTATATCACTCAATCACTATCATCGAGTCTATATGCCATATCTGAATTATGAGCATTTCAAACCATTTGTAAGGGTATTCTATATTCATAAGCGACTACAAGCATTTCATATAAAGTATTCCATCTAGTAGACACTGTTTTTGGAATTTTTCTAGGTGGAAGATTATTTTCAAAAAAACGATTTTGAAAATCTTTACGCCTAGACTTAACTTGACATTTAAATATAAAATGACATGCATTTTCAACTTTTGTACATTCGTTATCATACATATATACACCATCCATCAAATTGTATATATGTGCAGTACACCTAATATGGTAATTATCACCATAAAAAGGACAAAGAGTAGGTTTTAAATATTCAACAACAACATTATTACTTGAAGCATTATCTCAGGTTATACTACTTATTTTATCACATATTCCATAGCTTTGTAAAATATCTAAAATAGTTTGAGCAATATAACTACCGATTTTTTGCATTTGACAACATTTATAACCTAAAATTCTTTTTTGCATATACCAATTTTCATCAATTCAATGTGCAGTAACAGTCAAATAATCGTTACCGTTTACACTACGACCCATATCAGAAGTAATAGCTATTTTACAAGTATTATAATAAAATAAACAACGAAGATATTGAAAATATTATGCGTGATAATCAAATACAACCTTTTTTATTGTATTTCTAGCAAAACCTTTAAAATTTGGATTATATACAATCTGAATATAATGTATAACATCGGGATTTTCAGCAAAACTAAATGGCAAACCCATAACACATATCATTTTAGCTAGTTCTTCAAGATCTTTTTCTCTACTATATGAAAGTGGTAAACTAGAGCCAGAAACATTAGATGGATTTCATTGTGTTTGTACCATGTTAGAGCCGCATACTCCTACATTTTCAGGAAGGGGGGTACCGTTTTTTTTTAGCTTCCGCTATCGTTTTAGCATGCAAAATTTCATTTTTACAACAAGACATTAAATGACTACTCAAATGTCCCGTTCCGCCAGATTTACCAACAGTTTTATGATTTAATCTATGTTTACATTTATTACAAATAGCTTGTGTTTTATCTTCGTTTGTGTCATAAATTGCCAAACAACCGATTTTTTAGCACGTTCTACCTTAGGCCTAGGATGTACGGGGAAAACAGGGGCAGGACAACGAAAGGGAGCGGGACTAGGAGCGGGATTGGGAGTATTAGTAGCCGTAGGTGACTCAGTTTCATCATCATCATCATTAAAAGTAGGCGTATCAGTATAATCATCAATATCATTATCACTATCTCGAGGCAAATCCTCATCAAAATTACCAAAGCGACGTTGTAAATATTCATGATAAGGATCTAATACTGAATTACTATCAATATTAAAAATCGTATCATCAACATGCGTATAATCATCCGTATTTATTCTTAATATAGTAGATTTTTTTTAGTTTTTGATCTAGAAGAACTACCGGTTTTTGCATTATCGGATGATGTAAAGTTACACATATTTTTAACACGCTCAATTGCACTTTTTTTACCCTTTCCTTTTTTAACAACATTTTTACCGGAATCCATATTAAAATATTAAACGTGAGATTATATATAATACGAAAAATATAATGCAAATAATAAATCACAAAATAAATAAAATAATTATTTAAATATAAATAAAATATAAAATAAAAGTTGGAACGAATGTACCGAACGTCTACTTAAAAAAGTAGACGTTTATGACCGTCGAAAGCCGAACGTGAAAAGTTGAAAGTTGAATTTTGAAGTTCCAAATCCAATTTTCAAAGACCAAATAAGGCAACACCGGAATTTAAGATATTATATATTAGAGAATTAGAGATTAGAGATTAGAGAGTTGAGAGAATAGAAGATGAATAGATGATTTTGTGATTTAAAAGAATGAAATTTAGGGGTATTTATAAGTAAAAAATGGGTTAAAATGTAATTTTTAAAACTTTGGGGTATTAAAAAAGTTAGGGGGGATAGGGGGTGTAAGTGGCTGAAAATTGGGTCAAATAGCCATTGAGGGGGCCCACTAGCCGTTACCCAACGGCTAGAAACGGATAGTTTTTGTTTAAAAAAAAGAAAAAAATTTGACCAGACCGGTAACGGACCGGTAAGTTCCGGAATTGGAACGGACCGGTAAATCCCGGTTTCCGTCCCATTACCTGTCCCAGAATCGGACCGAACCGGTCTATACCGGGACTAACCGGTACCGAACCAGAACCGGATCGGACCGGTAACCGATAATTACCGGTTCCGCTGTCAGGCTTAACCATCACTAGCTAATCATCATTGAATCGAATGTCGCTATAGGCTTTAGTGACATTTTCAAAAAGTGTTAATTGTCATTAAAAATATATATATTTAGCGGTATTTTATTACTCTTATTTAAGTGCCACTAAAGATTATTTTTGTTGTAGTGAGAAATATTTGATCAAAAATTTTCATTCACATTCCATCCTTTTTGTTGATATATTTTTTCAGTTAACTGTGAAAAATACACCCAAACTATTTCTTTTTTTTTGAAAAATAAATCATACTAAAATTATTGAGAGTGTAAAATATACACCTAAACTATTACTTATTAATTTGAGAAATATACCTCAATGCTGACTAGACCTTGAATTTTTCACGTGACTCTTCTATTTTACATAGATTTTTATTTTTAAAAAATATTCTCAGTTTAAGTTTAAAGAATGAAGTTGTGTTTCAATTTGTATTTTTTTAGTTTGAATTGTGTCATGATTCAAATCTAAATTGATATTAGCACACCTGCTTATAACATCCCAATTTCCATCAATAGGTAAGCTAAATTCATAGCCAAAATCAGAAGTACGACCTAAAATAAAGAACACAAAATGTTTAAATAGAAACCTCCTTGCTCTAGGGTGGAAATTTTTTTCATGTGTCTCACATGATTTCCACTACAATGTATTAACTGCAAATAATCACGGTTCAGATTACAAACTGTTGCAACCTAGGAACTAAATTCTTAATTCCTGTATCTCAAATGGAATTCAAACGAATAAACGGGGCATTGGGGGAATGGATACAAGCAAGAAAAGAAGAACACTACCAGTTTGAAAGAAATCATGAATGGACTCTTATCAAAAGAACAAAGGGTTGCTTAATAAAAAGAATCAAACGGGTGTTTCGTAACAAGCTAAACGAAGATGGTAAAGTGGTCAGAAACAAAGCGAGGTTGGTGAAAAAAGAAATTGACTATGATAAAACTTTTACTCCCGTCTCGAGGTTAGAATCTATCTAAATTCTTCTAGCATGTCTCTTTTAAGTGTTTCAAACTTTTTCAAATAGATGTTAAAAGCATCCTTTTAAATGGTTTTATAAAAGAAGTTTTTGTTAAACAATCTCTCGATTTCAAACACTCTTCTTGTTCCTATTATGTTTTCAAATTATCCAAAGCTCTATACGGTCTTAAACAAACTCCAAAATTTTGATATGAAAGATTGAGCACTTTTCTTATCAATAATAATTTCTAATCGGGCAAAATAAGAAACTTTTTTTACTCAAGAGTTTGATTCCAACATTCTCATTGTTCAAATTTATGTTGATAATATAATATTTGAAAATCCTAATCCATCTCAATGTGAGAATTTTGCGAATCATATAAAAGAAAATTTTAAAATGAGTCTTATGGAAAAAATCTCTTTCATCTTTGTCAGTCAAGTAAAGCTTTTGGGACTCCAATGAGTCCTTCCACATGCCTGGATATGGACATAGCAGACAGAGAAGTCGATAAAAAATTTTTATCATGGAATTATTGGCTCACTCCTTATCTCACGGCGAGCCAGTCAGACATAATGTTTAGCGCCTGCAAATGCGCAAGGTTTCAATCTGCACCAAGAGAATCTTATCTCATAAAAGTAAAGTGGTTCATCCGTTATTTTTTTGGGACACTTGAAATGTGTTTATAATATTTTTTTCCTGATAATTTTGATTTAATTGGTTAGTTAGATGCTGACTTTTCAGAAGATAAAACTGACAGAAAAAGCATCAGTGGTACATGTTAATTTTTGAGAAAATTCCTCATTTTCTGGCATAGAAAAAGCGGACCTCTGTGGCCCTTTCAACTATTAAACCTGAATATCTTGCAATTGGAAGCTATGGTGCTTGACTACTTTGAATGATGCATCAACTCTTAGATTATAATTTATCTTGTGAAGGTGTTCCAATTTTCTGTGTATTGTGCATCATTCTAGGGCAAATCATATAGATATCAAGCATCATTTTATTTGTGATCGATTGAAATTGGTGATTTCTTGCTTGAGTTTGTTGATTCTAAAAATTAATTAGGTTATATCTTAAATAAAATTGCTTTAAGAAAAAAAAAATCCTTCAAAAGTGTTTTGGGATTATCGTGCACAACAATTAATTTAACTCATTTACTTTTGGTGCTTATTTGCTTGAATTTTTGTTCCTTTTATAATCTCTGAAATTTTATTTTGTCTATTTATGTGCTTATGCTATTACTTGTCTAGTTGTTTGCTATTCTTGTCTATTTTGTTTTCTCTTTTTATTACGTCAAAGGGGGAGAATTCAAATAATTATACTGAAAACACATAGTAAGGGGGAGCGTATTGAGAAAGGGGGAGGCATACATAAATGGAGAGTCAGAAAATCGATAAACAGAGAAGTTAAACTAAATCGTACAGTTGAAATTGTCATTATATAAAAGAAAGATTGTTAACGTATAATATTTTGCATAATGACAAACTACCTTGTGTCACAGGAAACCAGGACTATTGTATAATGTTAAATACATAAAATCTTGAAGATTGATACATCAAACATCAAATCAATAACCATCACCTAAGGAGAAGATTGATTCACTCATATCAATCTAACAAGAAAATTGATTCATTCAAATCAATATGATTGAAGCCAAAAAGGAAAAACATATTTCACTCATACAAATGCAATTAAACTAAGAGAAGCAAATCAAGTGATTCAAGGAATCAAATCAAGTTTGATTCAAGACAGATCTGACATTGGTGGATCTTAATCAAAGAGTGAATTTGAGGAGCATAGAATCTGTGACATTGATCAGCAACATCATTTAAGAAGGATATTGATTCAATCAAATTAATCTGAACAATTAACTCAATCATATTAATCTAACTAGATATCAGATCAATTCGTATGAAGCCAAAGAAAAAGACAAACTCAATCAACCAAGATGTCATAAGATTATGAGCAATACAACAAGAAGAAGATCAAGGAAGATCACAATGTGATCTCAAGTTATAAGCCTAGATTTACACCAGCTTATTGAAGGAAAATACAACTCTCTTTTGGTAGACTAGATGTTGCTATCCTCAATCATGAAAAGATACTCTCAATCAAGGAATCATTACAAATCTTTTATTGAAGAAAACTCTCTTGGGTTTTCCTATTAGAGTTGAACTCGTCATATTACTCAGCTTATAAATTATGTCCCTTCTCTACAACTGAAAGTAAGCAATTTCATTGAACTTTTATTGTAATATTTTTTCATCTTTCATAAAGCTTTGTACAAATTTGAGTGAGCAATTGAAAACGAAGAGAGAAAGAAATATTCTGAGTGTAGGTTATATAAGTAGATGTTGTGTCAAAATGATAGATCGGATATAGAGTTTAGGTTCAAATCACTGTATCACCTAAGTTCTCCTCAAACTCTAAAGGAAACGCTTGAAACCTAACAAGACTGGACTAGGTACCATATTGGTTCCACTATAAACACCTGGTGTTCTTTTACATTTTGTACTTTTCTTATTTATTCTTTGATAACTCTAACTGTATCCCCTACCCTTCTTAACTTTCACTTTTAACCTATAGATAGAACTTCTAACTGATTTTACTCCTGAAATCTACCAATTCCCTTTCATTCACAGACAATTCTTGAAATCCTCTTATCTCTAGATCAAGGAAGAAGATGATAAGGTTTCCCAATTAAATCTTATTTTTCATCATTATTTTGAGCTTCAAGATAATATATGAAGGGCTTAATCAATGAGCTTCATTCACCCATTAAGTCTCAAAGATTTTTCCAAACCTCATATTCAATGTCAATTCATTTGATTAGGTTTTCGTTCAATTCTTCATGGATTCTAAATATGTTGATTTAATTGTCTGATTTTTATATTATTATGATTGTTTTGTGTAACTATCGGGTTTCATCATTATAGAAAAGTCAATGGATAAAAATTTTGGATAGGAAAACTTTTTCATAATATTTGGAATTTTTTCAATCTAGTCCAGATTTGACCGAAACAGAGACATTAAGGTGTAGGAAAATCTAGTATCAATCGGGTGATTTATTTATTATTTTGATTACATGAGGGGATAGATAACTTGTTAAGGAATTCGTATGACTTTATGGAATTAAATTCGACCGAGTAGAACTCTCGGAATCAATCTTAGAGTGAAGGAGATTTTCTGAGTGTTGTTGGTTAGAGGTGTCTTGTGAAATGGGGGTCTTGGAACTATTAAAATATTTCAGTGTTTTGTGCAAGCCGCTTTGGCATTGGGTTTATCGCTTTGGAGGGTCGCTGTAGCGGGGTGAGGGTCATTGTGGCAGGCCAGACGCGACTTAAGTGGTAAATAAACCCTTTAACGACTTGATTCTGCACTTCTAAATTTTGTAGAGCTAAGGAAGGAACCCCACCCCAGGCGACTCTTGACAGTTTTCCACCATTCTTGAGGGTTAAAGCTAAGTTTCACTCTCTGAATCCGTTTTTCGATCCGTAGAACCTATTTTCTTGGGTTATTATCGACGGGGAAGAGTTTTGATTTAAGAATTATGGTTGAAATAATCCTAATATGGATAATTGGGATCATGTGTATGATCTAGAGTTGTTAAAATTGTTGGTGACCCGGGTAATTAGTGATTGTTTATTGAGTCCCGTATTATATTGATTGTTTGTAGACCAAGAGCAAGTGGAACGAATCCAAAAAGGGAAGGATCTATATTCTTAGAGTTTCAAGCTTGTTTCGAGGTACGTGATGGTTGTGATTCTATGATTGTGTGATGTATGTTTCTTCTTTCTTCATTATGATACATGTATGTATGCGAATGTTGCATTATTGATCACACTTGTTGTAAATGAGATAGACGAATGATTATATGCCATGAATCATTTTTTAATTGTATGATCTTGAGAATATACTTGTAATTGTGATTGTGGTGCTTTGAAGGGATCGATTGCCACATTCCGGCATAACTAACTGGTCAGTTTCCACGTTTCGACATAAATATGTGATCGGTTGTCACATTCCGGCATAACTATTGGATCGAGTACTAACGTTCTGATATGGTAACAGTTTGGGTTTGAGTTCCATGAGAGGATCAACTACTTGAAATAATTGTGTATCTTGAGAATTGTGAAAATGAACATTGTTCATAAATGTTGATAATACTGTATATGTTCGGTATATGCATGTGATTATATTATTGTAATGAATTACTTTTGAAATGTTAATTTTATTGTTAGACTTTTGTTGAATTTATGAGAACTCTACTTTTTTCTTTAGTATTTAACTTGCTTCCGTAATTTTAAATGCCTAAGTTTTTGGTTTAGTTGCTTGGTTTGGATTGTAGCAATGGTTTTCTCACCGGAGGGTTAGTGTGGGTGCCAATCACGACGGTCTAGATCGTGACATTTTGACTCAGTTACATGCTTTTCAATTGAATCACATGAACTCATACATTGATCATGATTTTGATTATAAACCCTAATTTACATGAATTTATAGAAAAATTATGATTTTATAAATGATATTTTCATGAACTTATGCATGATTTATGAAAATAAAGGTTTTATGATCTAGGTTGCTTTGAGATGAATATTAGTAAAATTGTGAAAGGATCTTATTAGATATTAAGGAATAATGGTGATTATGAAAGATTTTCTCACATATGCTTAATTCAAGATTTAATGAGCCACTCTATGGTGTTTTAAGCTTCGAATAGTAACATAGTGGTGTTTTTCTATGCGTGAAGATGCGTTTTTGAAAATGACTATTGAGTTCAAATTTAACTTAGCACCAAGAGAACTTCGAGGCGAAGCTTAAATAAGAGTCTCTAGTAGCAACCTCTAGTTTCAAACTACATGCCTGTATGATTGTCTTACATGGCCTATCTAGTGGATCCATCCATAACATATCATATTATACACGGTTCTACCTTAACAAGTGACAGTCCTTTGTCTATAGGGAATTACATCGAGGTTCATGATATAGCTCACATGGTCTATTGTCGGTTAAAACTAATATCCTACAAAATGAACTAAGTTGTATCCAAAAGTATTATGAATCTTTCCTTATGATTTAAGTTGCATTGACCATGTTTAAGATTTATGATTCTTCTTTAAAGGTTTTTACTATGTTTATCTTGGTCATGCATATATATTTTTTTATTATGTCTCTTTATGATCATGTTTCATGTTGCTATTCATATTTTTCATAATTAGTACATTTCATGTACTAATGCATACTTGTGCCTACATTGTTTCACTAAAGTAGGGTGTGATGTTTCCTCTCCCTCCGCTCGTTGCTAGTTGTGATTGCTTAAGGATTCGAAGACTTGGTGAGTCCTTATATTTTGATGATCATGTCACCTCTATAGTTTTATTATGTCTTTACTTTTAGATGTTGTACGTGGTGTACGGGTAACATCCCGACCACAAATTCTTAAATTTAAGCAAGAAAAGTAATACTCTCTCAGTTTCACAAAAAATAGTCTAATTTGACTTGTCACGGAGTTTAAGAAAATAAAGAAAACTTTTGATCATGTGGTCCTGAATTAAAGTTATGTCAAATGTAAAAGATTGTCCTTTAATCTTGTTGCTTATGAACATGCCACGTGGAAAATTATTACAAAAAAAAGAGAGCAACTTTCACATATAGCAAACACAAAATTCATATTTGTATGTTATAGCAAAGTTTTTATAATTGCGCTCCATAGCAAACATAAATATGTATAATTCGCTACACATATACAAAGAAATCAATTGTATAATTTCGCTATACATATACAAAAGAAAACAGTTGTATACAAATCAATTATATAATTTGTATATGTATAAAACGAGAAAGAGAGAAAGACAAAAAAAAATTGGGCAGGGAAATTTTTGTATTGTATAATTATAAGTGTATAGGACAACGATATTGTTTTTGCAAGTGTATATATAATTTTCTCTCACTTTATACAAATAGAAACATAATTTATACATTTCATTTCTGTTTGTATAAGCGTAGAGGCGAGGGTGGCGAGCGAGATCTGAGAGAGGGAAATAAAAATATATGTATATCTACAATTTTTTCTCGCTTTATACAAACAGAAACACATTTTATACACTTGTGTTTGTACAAAAGTGAGAGAGAGAGAGAGAGAGAGAGAGCGAGAGAGGGAGAGTGGCGAGCGAGAGTTTGAGGGAGAGAAGTGACTGGCAAACAGTTTGCTACAGGGTACAATTAAATTAAAGTGTGATTAACATTTAATTTAATTTATTAGTTTGCCATTATATACAATTTTCCCGAAAAAGAAAGAGGTCATCCTTTTTGAAACAGACTAAAAAGGAAAGGAGGTCATTCTTTTTTAAACGAAGAAAACACTATATTAGAGAAAAACATAATCACGCAAAATAACATAACTTATAGGAATCATGTCTAAAATAGTAGGTGGTAGTAACGATTTTACTGCAAAATATATATTGCACATTTAACTAGCGTTTGACCACAATTTCTTAATTTTAAGCAAGAAAAAGTAATACTATATTAGAGAAAAACATATTCACGCAAAATAGCATAATTTATAGAAATCATGTCTAAAATAGTAGGTTGTCATAACGATATTATTGCAAAATATATATCGCACAGTTAGCTGGTATTTGACCTCAAATTCTTAATTTTAAGCAAGAAAAAGTAATAATATATTAAAGAAAAACTTAATCACGCAAAGTAGCAACCTTATAGGAATCATGTCTAAATAGTAATTTGTAGTAACGATTTCACTGCAAAATATATATTGCAAATTTAGCTAGCGTTTGACCACAAATTCTTAATTTTAAGCAAGAAAAAGTAATATAATATTAGGGAAAAACATAATCACGCAAAATAGCATACCATATAGGAATTATGTCTAAAATAATAGATTGTAGTAACGATTTTACTGTAAAATATATATTGCACATTTAGCTATCGTTTGACCACAAATGCTTAATTTTAAGCAAGAAAAAGTAATACTATATTAGAGAAAAACATAATCACGCAAAATAACATAACTTATAGGATTACGTCTAAAATAGTAGGTTGTAGTAACGATTTCACT
This sequence comes from Solanum sitiens, assembly GCA_016801875.1. Classification (NCBI taxonomy): domain Eukaryota; kingdom Viridiplantae; phylum Streptophyta; class Magnoliopsida; order Solanales; family Solanaceae; genus Solanum; species Solanum sitiens. The sequence continues at coordinate 1,933,956 of JABWTJ010000010.1, read as the reverse complement.
GTAAAATATATATTGCACATTTAGCTAGCGTTTTACCACAAATTCTTAATTATAAGCAAGAAAAAGTAATACTATATTAGAGAAAAACATAATCACACAAAATAGCATAACTTATAGGAATGATGTTTAAAATAGTAGGTTGTAACGATTTTATTGCAAAATATATATTACACATTTGGCTAGCGTTTGATCATAAATTTCTAATTTAAATTTTAAAAAAAAATTATACTATATTACAGAAACATAATCACGCAAGATAGCAAAACTCATAGGAATCGGGTCTAAATATATTAGGTTGTAGTAACGACTTTACTGCAAAATATATATTACACATCTAGCCAGCGTTGGACCACAAATTCCTAAATATTTTTGGGTGAAGTTTCACCATGCGTTTTGCCACAAAATTTTCCAAGAATATTTGACTATTTTTAAAAAATACGATTAATATTCATAAATTCTAAAATTATTAAAAATACTCATTCGTTTTTATTATCATTTTACAATGAACATGTCCCGTTACAAAAATTTATAACATAATTGATAACATTCAAGAACAACAAATAACAATATGGGCATGATCAATACATTAATCGTATATTCAAACTTATCATTAATTCAGTTTGAATTATAACTCATTAAAGACAATATTATTCTTTTTTTCTCAAACTTTTAACTCAAATTATAACTCAAACTTTTTCGGAGGAGGTAGATAAATATTAATTGAAATTAATAAATGATGGGTATGTTTTTATAAAATATAAAAGTTCAAAGTAATTTTTTATTTTTTAAATATCGCCAAATATTTGAACTTTGATCCGTATACTAATTTTTTCTAGTATTTTGAAACTTGGGATATTTTCCAAGTTATATGACCCAGCTCCATTTCCTAAATTTTCCCAAGTTTTTTCTAAATATATTTATGACCAAAGGATCCTTAATTTATGGTTTTTAAACTAGTTGGGTGACTTAAGCCATTGATATACGCAAATTTCTCATGTATAAATTAATGCATGTTCGTGCCTTCTTAGGTACTTTATCTTTGAACTTTGACAATTGACGTCTTATTAAAACCTTCTAAAGATTTTCATGATAAGTGCAACAAATGCAAAAATAAGTATTTCTTTCTAATAAATAAATATATATATATATATATATATATATATATATATATATATATATATATATATAAAAGGTAAAGCAAATGAACACTAAAAGCAAAGCAAAGAAACTTATGAAATACTGAGTAAAGATCCGTACTTGTTCGTAGCAAGTATAATCATGATATGAAATATCCTGATACTCTTTGTGGTCCATTTTCCAAGATATATCTCTACAAAAATATACCTCCATTCGTCGCATTTTATATGAGTTATTTTGGCTTGACGCAGAGTTTAAGAAAATATCTTTTTTTTTTAAATTGTGATATAAAATAAGTGATAAATATTACTATAAATCACTTCAATAGTGGTAAAATTGGCATTTTAAAATTAAATTATTACTTAATGTATAAATTTATCATTCTTTTTTAGATGGATTAATGAGAAAATTACGCTGTTAAGTAAAATTATACTATTAATTACTCATCATAGCTAGAGTTTGCTATAATTACGACTCGCGACTAACATTATACACTAATTACGTAGGATGCCTTCGAGTTTGTATAATTAATCACGTTTGTGTATGTATAATTCGCCACATTTGTATACTTCGCAGGTAACAATTTTTTGTTTGATTTGTATTTGTATACGATTATTTGTATTTGTATATGACGATGATTTCCTTTGATTTTTCAGTTTTGTCATCATATACATTCAATATTTTTGATATAACTTTTGAAAGTTTGTATAAATGTGTAGTTTTTGGATTTTGTATGATATAACTTATATAATGTAATTTGTATAATATATCCTGTATAATTGTTTAAAGTTCATATTTTCATGTTTGTATCAATTCATTATTTCGAGTTTTATTATATTTGAATAATTACAAACTTTGTATCACCCAATTATACAAAAACACGTAAATTATACAAACGTACCTGCGAATTATACAAACGAGAATTATTGTCCTCTCTCGCTCGCCTCTCTCCTCCCTCTCCCAATGTCGCTCGCTTCTCTCCTCCCTTTATCAATCTCTCGCCAGAATATTATAAATACATATGTATAACTCGCTCGCCACTCTCCTCCCTATAACATGTAGCTACGAATCGTAATTAGCAAATTATAGCTGTACATCATAATTAGGTTAATTTTGAGTGCTATATGCGAAAATTCCTCATTAAAAAAATAAGTAATATAAATTGAGAAAAGAGAGTAATGTTGTTTAACTTTTGATTTACTGCTAGTGCAGCCATGGTTTAATTGTTTTCAACTTTTTGATAGAATCACATTTTATTTTTTTTGTTTCGTTTGGGCTTGGCACCGTTTGGACCCGTCCTAGACATTGATGGGCTTTTATTTTGGAACAACTGTCCAGATGACCATATTTGACTAAAAAAAGGATTTAAAGGCTGAGTGGAACTTAGAAAGCTAATATAATTTCATAGAATTTTAGAAAGGAATATGATACAAGTTGTTTAAGTTTTATAGTAAAACCTCTATAAATTAATATTCGATAAATTAATAATTTCTCTAAAAAAAAAATTCTTTGGTCCCGACTTGGGAATGGAAAAAATTATCAATTTCGATAAGATAATATATTTTAAGAAGATCCTTATATAAATATATGGTCCCATTAAAATCATAAATTATTAATTCTTTAAAAATACAAATATATCTAAGACAATTTAGTAAAATATGATTCTATTGTGTTTTGTTTTTCTTAAAATTTAAATCTAGTTAAAGCTCATCTCTAACTTTTCTTATTGCATCTAAGAGCACCGCTGTTGTCATTTCAAACTGTATCATAAATTCTGAAGAGTTCTAGAGGTGACAAGTGTTCCCTTACGCGTAACTAGTTCCAAAGGTATAGTATCATCTTCAACTTCATCATCAACATTATTTTATTTTGGTATTCACAATTTCTTCTATGTTTTGGACCTCTTCACATATTTCACTTTCACCCGGATAATCGGCCAACAGGTTATTGACATCCATTTTATTGTGGTAACCGAGATCTTTAATCAATGACCTCAAGTTCATTAATGATGTTTTCACAAGTAAGTTCATTCAAATTCTCTGAGATTGCATCCCCGAATGAATTTTACAGATTCGAAAATAATTTGTTATTATCTCTTGCCGAACATTTTTTGTCCAAACATGGATTGCAAAATTAACATCATCCAAAACATTAATCTTTACTAAATCAGTTTGTCCCACTTCATAGTCTTGTAATATCCCACGATAAAATCTATTCGATAGTATATCAGAAAACTCTTATTATCCCAACATTACAAGATTGAAATTAGTAAGATACAATAATTTTGATGTATTTGTGGTGCTTTATGCATAATATTATTTTTATATGAAATCAATAAATATGAGACATAAATTAGTAAGATACAATGATTTTGATATATTCAAAATTAACCTTCATTAAATCTCAAATCATTCTTTAAATTAATAAATATTAATTTATCGATTAAATAATATCTCTATAAAATAATAAAATTTCATGGTCCCAACTATATTAATTTATAGAGGTTTTACTGTATATTGTATTTATCTCTTTCAAATTGTTACTTTGATGTTCTGTTTTCTCAAAAAAGATATATAGGTCAGTTATGTCGGTTATGAATCAGACCTAGCCCAATAACGATTCTAACAAATATATCACACGAATAGATATTGATTGAGACAAGTAGGCCTAATACAAGCAATAAGGTCAGACCTTCGCAAAAGTAAATTTGGGATCCACACTAAGGGTATCGTTAAATAGAACATGACATAACTATCAGAGGTATTGTGAATTATGTGTAAAGGTTGTTCTATGTTTCTCATCTCCAATTCTAGTGTCTAAGCTTCTCATCTACCTTCTTAGTTTTATCTTGGTTACTTGTTATTTCATTATTTCCGTTGTAATTCCGTAGTTCATTATTGCAATCATGATCTTAAAGTTGTAGTAGTGTTCTAGTTCTCTTATTAATATAGTGAGGAATTCGGATTGTTACAGCGTCCCTTAAAGATAGGCAATTCCTTAAATGGAGTTATTAAATGAAAATTGCAAATTAAGTGATTATGTATATTCGTGTTATCCTTTCTTGCTACCATCTCAAACATAAAATATTTCTGAAACAAAATTTGCACTAATAATGCCACTTAGCATACTATGCTTCTCTTTGAAATAGGTGATATTATTGTAGTCTATGAACCTAAAGTGGCTTGTTGGTATCCTCTAATGTCTGTAAGCATGATTTTCATTCTATGCATCAATGATGTGAGCATGTTAAGAACAACATGTTATAATGTAGTATGGTTATCCACTTATATAAAACAAACGAAATAAATAATGATGGGATAAGTAAATAGTGATGGGATAAAGTTTTTGTATCGTGTTTGGTTGTCATATGTTTTGGATAACTTATCCCACCATTTATATCATAGTGATGGGATAAGTTATCCTAAAATAGCTAACCTAGGAATAACGTATCTTGGGATAACTTATTACAACCAAACGACACTGAATATTAGTCTTCTATTACCATTTCTATGACTTATGTATGGAAGTGTTTAGACTTATCATCTCTCTGAGTGTAGAAACATGCTGAGATCCTCTCAATATACACTTCTAATTAATATTTCATGTCTTTTTGAAATTACGACAACGTCATGCATGGATTCATAAGTTGGATTGGATATGATCTAATAATAACTATTTTCTCTGTCCACTTTTAATTGTTATATTGCGTTTTTTGAAAGTTATTTTGACTAATTTTCAAAGTTTGATTAGATTACAATAATTTGATATTTTGAACAAAAAATTTAGATATTAAAAAACTATACAAAAAGTACTATACATCCAAATTTTGCATATCAATATGATTAAAAAAATTATATCGTAAAATGTTAGTCAAAGTTATTATCGTTTGACTTTAAAAAAAAATTATAACAATTAAAAGTGGACGGAGATAGTAAGTTATATTTTGGAATTTTAATGATTTAACAAACTATACAAAAACAATATATAGTAAATGGACCTGGTCCTCTGAGCTTTCGTCATTAGAAGACAAGTCAATGGAGTGCAATTGTAAAGCCGCAGGAACTACTGTAGTAGGTGGGCACGACAGCAAGGACAACGGTCCTCAACCAATGGCATGTTAATAACTCATTGTCAAGAAACAACATAGTTTTTGCAATCAAGATTATTCAAACATATAAAGCCATTTTAGAGAATAACATAATTCATACTCATCAACAAGGGACCTGATCGAGTGTTGCAATGTCTTTAGTTGATATTTAATAAGAGGTGGTACTTAATAAAGTATTTCTTGATGTTAGGACAACGTAACAATAGTTTGTAGTAGTTGTATTTAGAGCCGTCAATATGGATTAGATTCATTGGAATGATCTGGCTTAACTCGTGATTTAATAGAGTTGTGCTAAAAATTTTGGAGTACATTTAAGAAAAAAGTTTCTTAGTCCGACCTGAATAACTATATTGATTTATTAGGTTTGAAAAATATGAATAGAGTCTGCCTATGGGCCAAATAAAATTAATTTATTTTTAAAAATAAAGTATTAAAAATAACAAGAGTCCAAATTCAAAATCTATTTAAAGTTTCAAATATTAAAATTTGATTACAAATTATGTTTACTAACTATGTACTACATAAAATAAAAATTTCGTCAAAATTTCTCGGGAATCACTCTGTAGAGCGTAGCGTATGAAATATTGTCATATTTTTGTGTTTCATTAGGATCATCAGAAAACAATTAGGTCAACATTTCTATTTAGCTGTTTATATTTTTACTTGAAATCAAACTTAATAAATGTGATAATGAGAATTTTATTTTTGAATTTGATTAACAAATAGTGACACTAACACCCTTTAATATTATTTTGTCGATATTTATGATAGTATTTTTAATTAGGTCAAATACATAAACAGATCTCTAAACTTATTGGGTTTTTTCCCCTCAGGTATCTCAACTAGCACTACAACAAATTCGATTAACAGGGACAAATAATTTCGTCATTTATAAATCATATTTCGTTACTAAAAATCTTGTGAGACGAAAAATAATTCGTCAATCAGTCATCACTATATGTGTCTCTAAAAGTATATAAAGATGATTTAGTGCTTTGTCGCTAAAAGTATTATATTAACTACAAAAAGAAAAAACGTCCCCAAATGCTTAAGCATTTGTAACAAATTTATTTGTCATAAAATTATGTTTTTTTTAGTTAATAGTATGTTTTGTTTCTAAAAAGGTTATCACTACCGATAAAATTATATCGTCGCTATTATTTTACTTCTGTCAGTAACGACATCAATTGTCTCTAAAGTTATATGTATTTCGTAGTTGAACAAAATCTAATTTCATCACTAATGACTATATTTTACATATACAAAAAATTATTTTGTTCTTAAATCTATTAAATAGGAAAAATTTTATTATTATTAGTTTAATTTCCCTGTTATCCCCCGTCCCCCCTCAAACCCCCACCCCTCCATCTAAATTTTTTAACCCCTCCCTAGAAGCTTTCATATTATGCTTTGTTGGGGACTCAAACTCACAACTTTAAGGTTGGAAGTGAAGAGTTCTTACCATGTAATCAACTCTCTCTTATATCACATTTTTATTTTATTTTCCACTTCTTTCACATTTAACTTCGGTAGATATAATATATTATATGGTTATTAATACAAATAAACAAATGCATGAAATTTACCACCCACAATTCATTCAAATGTAGATTATATTTTAAATTAAACTATAATTTTTTTTAAATATCTTTCAATATATTTGGTACGATTCTTCATTTGATTTTTATTTATTTTTATAAATTTTAAAAATTATTAGTACAATTATAAATTTATATAAAATTAAACTTTCGACTTTATTTTAAAAAATTGAATAGTTGGTTCAATTCGATCAGTAAATCAATTATTTTAAAAAAACATCGATACTCATAAAAATAGTACTTCATCATAATATATTTGAAATCCTAGGTGGTTCATTTCTTTCATTTGTGCTTCCATTTTTTAATTTATTTTAATTTTCACACTGGTGGAAAAAGTTAAAAGAAATTCATAAAAAAAATTTGCACCTTTGCAAAGTGTAAGTTTGTAAGTCGATCTTATCTCTGTATAGTTGTTCTACCTACGTCTGTGGGATTACTATTAAATATGTAATTATTTTTAGATAGAAGCAAATAGATCGACTTAGTCTATGAAGTTCACCAATATTAAAAATGTTATAAAAATTACACCAAGACTTGAGAAATTATTTTTTCGTCTTTATCGATGAATGTGTATAAAAAATAAAAATGTTAAACCAACAAATATTAGCAATCTAGTGGTAGAATCATACACCACTCACGGTACTTATAACCTGGATTGTAGTTTTCAAATGATGGATTTTATAATCGCGTAATTTAAGAAAATTGATGAATTGAACTTTTTCATTTTTACAAAATCGATTGAATTCGTTGATTTTAATATTTTCCCTCCCCAATTAACGAATGGACTCTGTCTATTTCTTATGAAGCACTTGTATTATTCTTTTTGTAAGTTGTCACTTGTGATTATGAACAATTGTAACAAAAAAAATTGAATTTAGCTATGAATTTTTTTTCTTAGCCAATAGTTGAAATATTCACTACAAATTTTAAGTCGTCGCTATTTTACACCTTACATATTTTGTGATAATTTTTTTGTTGTCACTAAATCACAGATTGATTAGAGACAATAAAATCTTTTTCACCAATTATTTATATTATTAGTGACGAAAATAAATGTCATAATTAAATTTAATTTTTATAGCTAAAACTTATAATATTTAACTACGAATTATAATTTGTCGATATTGTAACAAAATATTTTTTAGATGAAATTTTTTTGTTTCCAAAAATTAATAAATTTATGACAAAAAATAATTTGTCATGAATTAGATACACTATTAGTGACGAAATAATGTGGCACCGATAACTTAAACTTGTGACTAACACTAATTAACAAATGGTGCCAATTAATTTTTTAGTGGGAAACTTTAGATGACAAAACTTTGCTATGATTTTTTATGTTTCATCACTAAAAGTATGTGTCTCATATATTTAAGCACGAAAAATAAATTTTGTCACTAAAAGCGAATAATTATTGACGAATTCTATGTCGTAGCTAATAATTTCGTAGCTATATGTCATATTTGTTGTAGTATGTTATTTTCCTATTGAATCATTGAACCACCCATAATTTGTTCCTTTTAACCACTATTAGATGATGTGGAACCAGATTTTGTGAGGGGTGTTGATAGAGGATACACATGTTGTTCTAGAACTCATTAGTCCAATTGATAGTGAAAATATTCGAGAATAATTGTGTTTTACTTCAAGTCATTTGAACACATCAGAAAACAAATGAGACTAACATACAACTTATCTTCGTTCGTTCAATCAAAATTATTACAATACGAACACAACTAAAGATATTTACAATAGAAAAGTCGACCAATATTAGCCAACAATGTTTAAAAGGAATAAATTATGGGTGGTTCAATGACTCAATAGGAAAATGACGTAGTTGAGGTATCTGAAGGGAAAAACCCAACAAGTTTAGGGATCTGTTTATTAGTTCGACCTTTTAATTATGATTTGATTTTTAAAATTATTAAAACACATTTTTTTTTATAATAAAAAAAAAGTAGGTTGACCCGACGTAGTCCTTAGCCCACGTACTTGTGAATTGGACTTAACTATTTTCTGGCCCACAAAAAAAAAAAGAATCAGCCCAACCTGACTCGTCAAATTTCAAGTTTTTAGGAAAACTGTATATAATTGCAAACTAATAAATCAAATTAAATGTTATAACCACACTTTGATTTAATTGTGCCATGTACCAAACTGTTTGTCAGTCACCTCTCTCCGTCAAACTCTCGCGCGTCACTCTCCCTCTATGATCGCTCCCTCTGTCACTCGCCTCTCTCGCTTTATACAAACACAAACGTGTTTGTGTTTGTATAAAGCGAGAGAAAATTGTGTATATACATATATTTTCGTTCCCCTCGCTCGCCAATCTCCCAGATCTCGCTCGCCACTCTCCCAGATCTCACTCGTCACCCTCGCCTCTCTCGCTTATACAAAACAGAAACGAAATGTATAAATTGTGTTTATGATTGTATAAAGCGATTAAAAATTGTATATACACATGCAAATACATATATCTTCGTCCTATAAACTTATAGTTATACAATACAAATATTTTCCTGCCCAATTTTCTTTTGTCTTTCTCTCTTTCTCGTTTTATACATACACAAATTATACAATTGATCTTTTGTATATAACTGCTTTCTTTTGTATATGTATAGCGAATTACACAACTGGTTTCTTTGTATATGTATAACGAATTATACAACTCATTTTTTTTGTATATGTATAGCGAAATATACATATTTATATGTTTTATGGAGTGCAATTATACAAAGTATAGCTATAGCATACAAATATAATTTTTTATGTTTGCTATATGTGAAAATTATTCTAGCTTTTATGGGTTAGCTCGAATGGGATGAATAAGCCCATATTGAAAGCTCTAGTTTTATTCTATTAGAAATTTAAAAAGACCAAGTTACATTGTATATATTATTAACTTATTTTTTACCAAAATTACATTGTAGATACTAAACGCTACTTTTTGTTGACCTAAATTACATTATTGTTATTGTAACTATTTTAAAGAGATATTTCTTTGCCAATGTGGGGTGGGATGAAATGGGACCAAACAAAGTTGAGTGTAAGGGGTTCATCCTGACTAATTTGGATTGATGAGGAGTTGATCCAAGTTTTTCACAACATTAAAAACATTAAATTATTTTTTGAAATAAAATTGATACCATGCTTAATTTGGAAAGACATTTGTTGATTTTTTGATGAAGATCTTTTCTTGTGTTTGAATAGTATGTGCAAATGATTTTGGCATCCTAAATATGGGAACTATGAACTTCTTAAATTTAACTCAGAATTATTTCACCTTTGGGCTGATAGACCTTGTCGTCTTCTCATTATGGGAAAATTGTATAAAATAATAAATTATAAATTCAAATTAAATATTATCATTACAATTTCATTTAATTGTAACTCATAGCAAACAGTTGTCATTCGCCTCTCTTCCTAGCGAATCTCGCTCGCCACTTTCTAGATCTCGATCGATATTCTCTCTCGCCTTTCTCACTTTATAGAAACTCAAATGTATAAATTACGCTTGTGTTCCTATAAAGCGAGACAAATTGTATATATACATATCTTTTCGTACACCTCCCTCTCCCCAACAAATCTCGGTCGCCAGTCTCTCAGATCTCGCTTCACTCTCACTCGCCTTTCTCACTTTATACAAGTGTTTGTATAAAGCGAGAGAAAATTGTATATACAAATACAAATACATATATTTTTGACAACTCACATAGACCGATTTCCACATTTTGGGACTGATATAATAGACATAATTCCATTCCGAGACTCGAAACTCCAAAAGATATCAAAATCCACTTTTTAATAATTTTAGCCTTTTGAATTTAGAAACTTTCATAATTCACAATTTTTTACTCAAAGCTCGAAACCAATTTCAAAATTCACTCATAAATAACTCGGAATCAATATTGAAAGAGAAAATGATAATTTTACAAAAAAAATCCACAAATGACCTTCTGAAGCATTACACTTTCATAGGATAAAAATTATTTGAGGAAAAACAAGGAGTAACTTCTTAACTAAAAAAATAATTTATCAAAGTTATAAATCATAATTCAATTTATATTCAAAATAATTTTTCACTTTATATGAAAATTACTTGTGTTTGATTTGAAGGAAAATATTTTACAATTTTTCATGTTCGGATGGTCAAAATTTCTAGAAAATATTTTTCACTAGAAAAATGATTTCCCTGGTAGAAGTAAAAAAATAAGTTCTACAAGTGACATTTCACATTTATTGTGTCCTCCCCACCCTCCAGCACACCTCATCTTTACCTCTATCCCGCAATCCCATCCTCACCACCCCATGATATTATTCCCACCACATACATCACCAATAATATTTATCTAGATTATATATAAATGCTTTTAGGATGATTTTTTTAATCTAGGTTGTTATGCCATAATTTTACTATCTTTAGAAAAAATACTTTTTTGAAATGTTCTAAGTATAAAACAATCTGAGAAAAATACTTAGAAAAGAGTCGCCACTTAATTTTTTAAAGAAAATAAGAAAACTTAATTTAAAAGATTTTAACAGATTAAATCTTAATAAATTTAGAGAAAATGGGTAAGAGGTTCTTATTTACGCTTCAAGAAGGTTTTTAAGGCATTTGAAGCGCCCGCTAACATGCGGTTATCCTATGACTTAGATTAATTATTATTTTTTACTATTCTTAGGAACATGATTTAATATTATATAATAATTAACAATATTCGATCAACTTTAAGAAAATATTTAAACAAAGATTAATTTTTAATTTTATTTTTTTAAAAATGGAACCTTAATTATGATTTTTGAAATTATCAGTGAATAGAATTGAACGAAAGTAGATTATTATTATTTTCTTGAAAGATGATAACTCAAACCAAATTGATCAATTTAAGCATGAAAACCCATTTCAAATTAATGGAAAAATAAAGTTTCGCATAACTTAAAATATTTTTTTAAAAATAAAATAGTAAAATGCTGTTAAGTGAAAAGTGTTAAAGAATATATCTTTTAAGAACATAGATTTGACTTAACTAAATATAATACTTGACATAAAAATAAATGATTGCAAAAGATATTTAAATAGTAAACCAACATAAAGAAAAAAACTTAGCTTTTGGAGATTTAAGTAAGTTAATTACCAATACTAAAGTTAGAGTTAAATGCAATTAGTCAACAATAATCAAAACAATTAGAAGAGTAAAAGAGATAATGAGATTGGGCCCCTTCTTGGCCAATTTCACTGCAGATTTTTGGGTTTTAACCCAATCCCATTTTTTTATACATTGGTTGTATATCAATGTATATCAGCACTTATACCAGCTCTTTGCGTGTATTTCTTGCTTCCGAACACCTGTAGTTTACCTCATCTCTGTATTTTCATATTGTTGGCTGCATATTTGCTTCCATGAACCTGTATATCAGTGTATAAATATTGTATACATCATGTATATAATCCATTTCTCGGGCTTTTGAACATTTCCAACAGCATGTTGGGTCTCTGGGACCTATAACAGCTTCCAAAACATAGGAGGCTGACTCGAGGAACGGAGAATACAAAGATCGAGCCTTTATGGCTCAACTTGGAAAATGCAAGGTAGATGAGCCCGGAGGACTCGATCCGAGAGATTTATGCAAGAAAAACAAGATGTAATGATTAGGACGGAGAAATTAATCATAACAACTCAACATAATAACAAACAAAAAAAATGACATAATATGCAAGCATATGAAGGCGCTACTGCACAAACTCTAGTTCACAAATGTAAACAACTGCTATAACTAGATTTTTTATTATTATTGTTTATTTCTTTCTCTCTTTTTATTATACAAAAAAAAAATCATTTCGTATAATCATTCCACCTACACACTGGTTCACGATCAACGGTAAAGAAACTTTCCCCAAAAAAAAACACTAACATATTAACAACTCATACAGTTTGGAATTAAATAACAGATCATTAAGAACGAAAGGTGTTCGGATCGAAATTAGTATTACCTTTTAGGGGGCAGCGTTCCGGGACGAACGAGCTTGGATGAGCTATCCACCACCACACAAGGAATTTTGACGAAAATTCAAGTTCCAAAATAACAAACCCAAAATTCTAGAATACTATTATTCTATAAAATCCAATCTGAACTATTTTCGTATATGACCTCAAAATCCAATTTTTTCTCTTCCCTCAAAAATTCTAAAGAAGAGGGAGGTTTATATAGAGGGATTTTGGGGTCGATTTAGGGGGAAACGGGTGGATTTTTCAAATTTTGAAATTCAAATTCATGTGCCTTTTTTTTCATGGCAATGATGAAGAGGATGGGAAAAAGTTGAATTTCACGAAAAAGGGAAAAAGGGGAATAGGATGCGGCTGTTGCAGGTCCAAATTTATCGGGATTTTTGCTAGATTTGCTCACTAGTTTTTGTGGTTGTTAGGTGAAGAAGATGAGGCAGTGGGGTCGGATAGTACTGTGTATGTTTGTTGAATTGGGTTTCTTTGGTATTATTTATTTAATTGGGGGAGTTTGGGCTTGGGTTATTTGGTAAAAAATTGGGCTGAAGGGTTGAGTAATTGGTTGATGTAACTTGACCCAAAATTAGTATTTTCATGGATTTTGGAATGGGAATGGGAAATGGGCTGCTGGCAATTCAGAGAAAAAGGGCCCAAGACTTGGTCTTAAAATGACCCCAAAAGGCATGGTGAGGAAATGGCTAGGATTGTCATCAATTGTAGCCATTTAAAGTTAACAACTTAGCCAAATTGAGTTTAATTTAGATAAATTTGACTAAAACATAAATAAGATTATTAATATTAATTAACTATCGAGCTTCTTAATCTTAAAAAAATAAAATAATTAATTCAATCATAAACTATTAATTCAAAAAATATAAACTATAAATTAGCTAAACTAATTAATAAAATATTTAAGTAAAACTAAAATCTTTTTGAGATGATTTTAAAACATTAATATAATAAATATATGCAAAATCATATAGAATATATAAATTATTTTTTAACATTTAAAATTTATAATAATGACAAAATTACTTAACATGACTCGTAAAATATTTAAAATTTTATAAAGTTAATTATTTCAAATCGTTTGAAATTTAAGAAGCTCGATGACTAATTTATATTGTGGAAGGTCAAAATTGGGTGTCAACATAGGTACCCATCAGAAGAAAACAAGTAAGAAACTGATCCTTGAATTTTATTTCATATTGAACCCACCTTAAATATTCTCTTCTCTTCTTTGCAAAAAGTATAATCAAACGAACTCCTTTTTCAAACTCCAAAATAATAAATTTCAACTAAAATAAAAAAAATATTTGATATTGATAGTCAAACACCTACTTAGGCCTCATTTGTTTCCATTAAAATTCAGACGTCTGAATCTAAAATAAGCATCTGAATATTAAGATGTGTATTACGATATATATGTCTAGATCGAATACACATCTAAATATTCAGATATGGCCTCTAGATCTCAATGGTGGATGATTAAGATTGTTTATTTTAAGTATCTCAATGTGCATATGAAATTAAATATTATAAAGTAATATTTTAGTATTTACATTTGATTAAAAAAATTAAGTTGTATGACATGCAAATAAAAATTACTGTAACATAAATATTTAACATAAACATCTTTCATAAAAAGAGTTATTCAACTAATCAATTCTTGTTCTGGTTCAATCCGTAAGAAATAAGATAACTACAAAATAGTAGCATCAAATTCTAACGTTAAAAAAAAGCATTATAAAACGTATTAAATAATGAAAATATAAAACTTTCAGGTATTTTAAGTTCTTTGCATTAGTCGAAGTGCAAGTTCTTCATTCATATTACTCACTATATATGTGAATCTCCAGTTGTCCAATCAGGTCCATTTGTTTCATCCAATACTTCTTTATGTTCTCCTTCTTCCTCGTCAAAATATTAATTAAGGTGACTCGTATTGATTAAAAAGGTCATCATACAAGTGAGTTTAAAGATCAAACAGTCTTAGTAAAATTTAATGACCTAAAATAAATTCTAACAACAACAACAACAACGATGATTAAGATTCATGCCTTTATTAAAAGCAAAAACAAATGAGACCTTAAGTGCGGACTAATCTATGGGTGAATGTGTATAATTGTTTGATCCATGTTTGATGGCATGTTTTCCTCCAAGAACACATGCACTTATGTTGTAGTCTATCAATCATAACCATGTGAGGATTCTCTGGATATCATTTGAAAATATTTATCCTCTTTTCTTTCAATAATAATATAATATAATATAATATAATATTGTTGTCAACTAGAAAATCTTAGTGAACAATCCCAGGAATCTTGGGATAAATATTTCACTAGATAATACCTCAGAAAAGGAAGCTTATTAAATTACAAAACTCAAAACTTGTTTTACGCCGAAATCTATGCGTACTATGTTTTTTTTTATAAAAAAAATACTCCTATAAGGTAATCTAATGAAGGGATCGGAAATAAATACTCCCTCCGAGTAACCCTCCATTTTGGATTCGGTCAAGTAATAGTAGGTCAAGTAATGTCTAATGACCTTATAAATTCATGACATGTGTGCTATACAATAATTTATGGTTAAAATTCATTTAAATTATATACTCATTATTATAACAAAAACAACAAAGTTGTCAAATTTTTTTATTTTTCAAAACGATCAAATAAAGCAATAAGTGTACCAAACCAATATTTTCAACAAACAAATTTAAGATTAACGGGAATAAGCGAACTTCCTGATTTTTTACCCGCCAAACTTCTTTGGGAGTAATTTCACACATGCTTTCTCAAAATTTTGAAACAATCTCCAAAAATAGATCAAACTTAAAAACACCATTGAGTTATAAATAAAAATTCAACTAAAGAATATGATGATATATTTTTTTTAAAAAAAAACTTATTTGGAGGTTTTCAAATAATTATAAAAATATATATATCAGATTCTTCAAAAGTTTGTTCTTTAAAATTAGTATTAATTTTAAAAAATCCAATACAAGTATGAGGTTTGGCAGGTAAAAAAGTTGGAAAGTCCGCATATCCGCTAGTCTTATTTTTTTCTTGAAAATATTAGGTAGGATACACTTAATTATTTTATTTGATAGTTTTAAAAAATATAAATAATTGTCGATTTTGTTGTTTTGTTATTATAATGAGTATATAACATAAATAGATCTCAACCATAAGTTATTATGTTGTACACATGGCATAAATCTATAAGATCATTTAACACTACTTGATCTAATTATACTTGACCGGATCTTTATCCCTCCATTTTATAATAAGTTAATTTTTTATCTTTTTTTAATTTATCATTGAAAATAATTAAATTATTCAAAGTTTAAGATAAATATCATACTCCCTCCGTTTCAAAAAGAATTGCCTAGTTTAACTTGAAACGGAGTTAAGAAAAGAAAGAAGACTTTTTAATTTTGTGGTTCTAAATTAAAGTTATGTCAAATGTACCAAAATGCCCTTTAATCTTGTGGTCTTAAACATGCCACGTGGAAAGTTAAAGTTAAAGTGTTGCCAAAAAAGGAAAGAAGTCGTTTTTTTTTAAACAAACTAAAAAGAAAATAGGAACATTCTTTTTTAAACGGAAGGAGTATTTATTCTTCCCTTTAATATTTTTCTTAGTGAATGTGTATTGTCTCACAAATTCACTTGATAAAAAATGGAGAGAGTATAATTTTCTTTATGTTTGTGTCTGTGTGAACATACACGCAACTGATCATAGATGTGGTGATAATCAATCCAATAAAACGAAGGTGGAAAATGATGTCCAATACCTACATTGACATTCAACTAAGTCTAAAAAAAAATTAATTTCAAGACATGAATACTTACATATATCGACAATTGTTACTCTTTTCCTAGAAACACACAATCTTTTTCATCAAAAAAATTGTAACTAAAATTGGCATTGTTTTTCCTAACTATAATTTCTCCACTAGTTTTCCTTACAAGAATTATCATTTGAACAAAGTTATTTGCATCAACCCCATAGTAATCTCCGATGAAGAGGAACAAATATTACTAAAAAAAAAAATAATGCTAAATGGTCAGAAAATTTGATCAGAATTTAGTGAGAAATTAAAAGCTTTAGAATATTCTTTTTAATTTTAAAATAAATTGATCTTTTTACATTTTTTAATTAAAAGATATTAAAATTAAAAGAATAAAAATATTTAAAAAGGTAAAATAACATATATAAAGTATCATGACCAAATTCTCTAGCCAAAAATATTTTAAAACGTTTTAAGTCATATTTAATGCTCTTCATATTTTTCAACAAAATATTCATCACAACACGTTAATCCGCAATTACTAATAATTTTAACATCTTATTCTGGAATTATAAAGTGTAAATCGAACAGAAGTAATCTTTTGTATTTAGTTCAACCACTAAAAAAATAATCTTCAAATTGCCAACAGATTTTTACTAACAATTTAAATTGATTAGTATCCTACTAACAAATCACCAACATATTTCTAATTGATTATATTTTAAAACTTAACAACGAAATTTTAATTGATTATCAACCAAAATCTTTCTAACTAAGTATTTTAGTTGGTAAATACGGCGGGAAAAAATGACCCCAAATTTAGGAACATTCTATCAATGGATTACCAATTGATATATTACTAACACACACCTTTTGTTGATAATATTACCAACGACGTGTATATCTGTTGGTAAATATGAAAAAAAATTATTTATATGATGTATTAACATATTATCAATAAATTACTAACGAAACATTTACCAACGACAAGATTATGTTACTAAATTTACCAACCAAATATGAATGTGTTGGTAAATTAGTAACGAAATGTAATTTATTGGTAAACATGCCAATAAATATCCAGTTACTTGAAAATTTTGCCGACAAATAAAAATATTGTAGTCAGTAAATTACTAACATCATTAAATAGTTGGTTATATTTCAACATATCATTAATTCATTTGTAAAATTTACCAACATATTAATTGTTAGTTGGTAATATTACATATGAATGTTACTCCCTCCGTCCGAAATTGTTTGTCATGTTGCGCTTATCGAAAGTCAATTTGACTAATTTTCAAAGGTAAATTAGATTACATTAATTCGATAATTTAAACAAAAAAAATAGATATTCTAAAACTATATGAAAAGTACTATAAATTACAATTTTTTACATATTAATATGATGAAAAAATATATCTTAAATTGTTAGTCAAAGTTTTTATAGTTTGTCTCTAAAAATAGAAACCATGACAAACAATATCGGACGGAGGGAGTAGTTGAATAGTAACTATTACCAACTGTGATATATTGGTAAGTTATTAATTACTAACTTATATTTGAATAGTTGGTAAATTTGTCAATTGAAGTTAAATTTTTGATAAAACAGCGCTAATGTTGAGGTTTTCATATTCAGTTTGTGTCATTAGGCGTTTTAACTTTTAAGTCAAAACTTGACTTTGATAAAAAAAATTATAAACATGCTCAGATTAGAACTCTGTCAGTGTCATTAGCTTTGAATTGTCATTTCTTAATATGTCAAATTGAACAAATAATTAAAAACAACTAAAAATAAAAAATGTATAAGTAATTAGGGACAGGGGGAATATGAAACAAAGGACCTAGATTGCAACATGGAAAAGATGAAAAGTACAACTAACAATCAGTTAAGGTATTTTATATACACCCTTCATTCAATTTTAGTTGTCACATTTTAACTTGACACACTTATTAAAAAAAACTATTAATATAATATTTTATCAAACTATTCCTAATAAATGATGTCTTGAAAAATCATTTGGAAAATAAGTATTTAATATAGAGGAGTTAATATCTCAAATGGTCACTCAACTTTGAGAATTTATCTTAAGAAATCATTTAAATTTATTTTGTATCAATAAAATCACTCAACTTAGACTTTTATATCAGAAAAATCACTCAACTTAAGTCTTTGTATCAATAAAATTAGTCAACTAAATTTCTCATTAACTAAAATTTACCATGACAAAAAAAATAATCATTTATTCCTGAAATTGAATGATATTAACTCCTAAAATAAATAAATAAATAAAATAAAATTTATTTTTCTGATTAAGTTAAATATTCATATATGAAACTAATTCTCATTTATCCATTGTGCCCGATGTTTCGAAATCTTCTTTATTAGAATTTTGAAAATCAAGAATTTTGTATTTTTTGAATATTATACAGCGGTAAGACTCATAGCAATCCTCTGCTAACCATTAGGCGATTTTAATTTTTTAAAAAAATTGGGATAACATAGCTTGAGGTTTTCTAAATTATGTTAATTAGCGTACATATTTAGTTACAGGCGTGCTAATAAACCTAGTTTACACTAACAAGGAGAAGTAATTATGAAATTAATTAATTAATATCAAAGTTAAAATCTTAAAAGGTCATTTAATTTTGTGAATAAAAATTAATTTACTTTATCATGTTAAATTTAGTTAATGATAAATTTAGTTAAGTGATTTTTTTGATACAAAAGTCTAAGTTAAGTGATTTTATTGATACAAAACAAAGTTTAATGACTTTTTAAGATAAATTCTCAAAGTTGAGTGACCCTTTGAGATATTATTGTCATTTCTTGATATGTCAAAAGTGATAAGTAAAGATGAAAATTCATTTTAGAAATAAGTGACAAGTAAAAGTGAAGAGATGGGTACTTAAACATTTATAAATAATAGTAAAAATAGTAATATTTCCTCGATCTCAGTTTATATAATTCATTTTTTTAGTCAATTTTAAAAAGAATGGTATATCTATATTCAATACTCCATCTGTTCAACAATACTTGTCTACTAGTATTACCTTCCATACTTCTTAATAAACTATATAGAATGTTAATTTTACTGTATCACCACTTGAATTTAATAAATACAATGTCTTGAAAAAATGTAATAATGAATGACTATAATTAATGATTAGGATAAACTAAGAACTAAGTGTAAACTATTCATTGATTTCATAAATTGGACAAGTATTATTGGGCATCTCAAAATATTATAGTAGACAATTATTATAGGATGATCATAGTAACGATTTAATTTTAAAATGTCTATTTTATCCTTAATAAAAAATTTGGCAACAAATTAATTTTAAAATATTTATTTTACTTTTTAATGGATAAGTCGTAATTATACACATATTTTGTACTTTGATAAATTTTGTGCACAATTAAATTATTTCTTACCAATTGAAGGGAGGGGTAACTAATATTTCCCACTTTATATGATTTATTATTCTTTTTAATCAGTCTCAAAAGGAATGATACATATCTATATAAGGAATGATACATATTTATATTAAGTAACTTTAAAATGTTAATTTCATTCTTAATAAAATGATTTATAGTCACATAAATATAAGTCAAAGTTCTTATAGTTTGACTTAAAAAAAAATAATGATTAAAAGTGGGCAGAGAGGGTAATTTATAACTTCACACACATTTACTCTGTCATTTATTTTAGATCACAAGTTCTCTTGTGTCAAATCAAACAAATTCATACTCCTTTCATCCCATTTTATGTGACACTTTTCACATTTTGAGATTCAAACAAGTGTATATTTTATCGTAATTTTTTCATAGATCCTTTTCACATTTTGAATTATCAATTATTGTGACTTATAGTACTCTTTACATAGTTTATAAATATATAAATTTCATTTTTAAAAATTTGAAAATTCCATACGCAAATGTTTGATCAAAGTTAAACTATTTGATTCTCGAAAAAATAAAAAATGCCACATAAAATGAAATAGAAGGAATATAACATAAAACCAAAGAAGTAGTAGTTCATTCTTATTTTTCTTATCTTAATTGCAGGCCTTGGCATGATAGTGAATACTCTTGGAAGAAAATTATGACATTATGATACATTTTCCAATTCATTTATGGAGAGAATTATCCTTGTTCCATGATCTTCATATCTTCATGCATGGACCAACAATTTATTTGTCCTTCACTTATTTTTCACATCTTCAATAATTAATTTCTCATTCTATTATTGTTGGCCAATAACAGTCAGAAGATAAGTGGGGCTCAATTATCAATGCCTAAAGACCCCACCTCATAGAGGACAATTATTTTTCTTGCGAAATCCCAAAATAATTCATATCTATATTAAGTAATTTAAATATCAATTTCATTCTTAATAAAACTATTTATTATAGATCATAAATTTTTTTTAAAAATATTTTTCTTAAATTTCATATCGAATCAAATTAATTTATATCTTATGATATGGGATGGAAGGAGTATTAGAAGATTGGACTGTTTCCTGATTCAGCCAAATTGGTTGTTTTTTTAGGAGGAGCAAAGGTTCAAGGTTACTGTCTGAAACAATCACTCTCCCGTTTACTTTTAATTCATATTATATTTTTCAAAAATTAATTTAATTAATTTTTAAAATTAAATTAATTATTTTTATTCGATATTTTAAATAAAAAATATATGTATGTATTCAAAAACTATCAATAAAATATTATAAATTAAATTTTTTTTGCATATCAATATGATAAAAAATATATTATAGAATGTCAGTTTTCTTATAATTTAATTTTGAAAAAGAAAATCAATCCAATAAAAAATAGACGGAAAATTAAAACTGACAGGGCTTCTTTGATTTGTCAAACATTTTATTCCAAATATCATAAATGGTTTATGAAATCTTGCCTACTAAAATAGAAATATCATTATACTTTCTCCGTTCATAATTAATTATCATGGTTTTTTTTTAATAGTCAAACTATAAAAACTTTGATCAATATTTGATGTATATTTTTATCATATTAATATGCAAAAAGTTGTAATTTTTATATATCTAATTTTTTTCAAAAAAGTATCGAATGAACATAATCTAATTTAACTTTTAAAATTAATCAAATTAACTTTTAAAAAAATAATATAATAAATAAAAGTAGACAATGAGGTCTCATTTGTTTCCATTAAGATTAAGATGTCTGAATCTGAATACATATCTGAATATTAAGATTTGCATTAAGATCTAGATGTTTTGATCTGAATACATATCTGATATTAAGATCTGGTCTCTAAATCTGAACAGTAAATAATTAATGTTGCTTGTTTTCAATATCTAAATATAAATGTGAAATTGAGCATTATATTAATAAAATATTATAAAATTTTCATTTCAACAAAATATATCACTAAAAAAGTTTTAATAATAGAAAATTATTAATATAAAAAAAATAACAGTTGGGAAAAAATAGTGTTTGATTGAGAAAAGTGAGAAAGAAAGTTTTTAGTTATGAGATAAAAAAGCACGCCCAATGCAGAGAAGCGATGATTTTATTATGGGATAATTGTATATAATAGCAAACTAATAACCTAAAATAAATGGAGTAGCTAGGGTTTGATTTAATTGTGCTCCATAGCAAACGTTTCCCAAAATTTGCCAGCGAATTATACAATTGCAGCGAATTATACAATTTAGGCCAGTAAATTATACAATTGTATATGTATGGTGATGCCAGCAAAAATTTAGGCCAGAGAATCATACAATTGTATATGTATAGCGAATTATACAGTTATATGTTTGCTATGGAGCGCAATTATGCAAACTTTGCTATAACATACAAATATGAATTTTTTATTTGCTATATGTGAAAGTTGCCCTTTTATTATTTGATAGCTTATCAAATGAGTCTGAATGTTGTTAAGAGACTCCTACAGATCTGATTAGTTCAGACCTCTTCAGACTCATAAAAAGTTTTTTAAAAAATAAAATAAATAAATTTAATGGGTTGAATCTAAATGATCCAGATTTAAACCTAAGAATCAAACGTAATTAATAGACTGAATCTGAATAATTAAGATTCAAACCTTTATTAAGTATAAACAAATAGGTCCGAGAGTATTACTTTACTTTACTACGGTACTTATTAATAAGGGAATAGAGAGAGGATTTTCTGGCCTCCTCTTGTGTGCCCATTTTTATATTAAATAAAGGCCCACTTGGATAACTTTATTCACATTTCTTCTTACTTTCCTTTAATATTTTATGTATGTTACAATTACGAAAAACAAATAATAAAAATAACACCCTATACACATTTAAGGTTATATATATCGAGTTATAAATATATTTTTTAAAATAAATTACTTATATCAGATTAGTATCGAGTTATAGCATATCAATTAAAAATATATTTAATTAAAAATAAATTATACGTAATTATTTAAAATACTAATTAATATGTTTAAATATTTATTTTTATTTTACAGTTATCTTTTATTTTATTTGTAAATAAAATAAAAAGGGAAAACACGGTTATGTATTAATAGGTAAGTAGCACAAATTGTGGGATTTGAATTAATTTTAATTAATAATGGATAATTAACAAATTAGCACATATTAAGGAATTCAAAAAAGATTTAAATTATTCAGTTTCCATAAAATGCTCAAATTAGTTTAAATCAAATTAAAATATGATTTTTTCCTTTTTTTTTCTCTCTATCACGTTTCTCACTCTCCATACGTGTTTGCAGAATTTTTACTCACGTTTTTTTTTCTTGACTGATCAAATTATTTTTGATGTGAAAAAATTATGATTTGTTGTGATGGACAATAACTTATCAATATTAATTAAACATGGTGGAAGATGAGATCCGTCATATTGGTATTTGTTATAGTTTTCTGATTTGTTTTTAGTAATCACTGTTAATTCATTGTATTAAAAGTGTTGTAAGATTGTACGATATTTGCTCTTTTGTTTGGTAATTTTTTTGTTATTTGTGGATATGTGTAATATTAATGAAATTGTTGGTGAAAAAATCGTATAAAATTGGTCAGATGTTAGTTGTCAGAATTCCATATTAATATGGTATGAAATATGAAATGCTAGTTTGTTTGTCTGTTTCTGATTTGTAATGCAATATTTATATTTATTATTTTTTTGACATTTATAGTATGAAATATGCATTATTTTGGTATTTTTATTTTATTTTTTAATGACATATTTTTTTGGAACTGTTTTTAATGATCATTGATTTTTCATGTTAGGTGATACCATCGACGGTTGATATGTATGTTGTTGTTGAAGGACCAAAGAAGTACATAGTAAATTTAAAGAGAAGGTGTGTAGTTGCAGGAGATTTCACCATTATGAGATATCATGTGATCATGTAATTGCAGTTCTTAGATACAGGAAACTGCATGAAGCATATTTCTGTTCTGCCTTTTATAGCCTGAAGAATTTCAGAGGTGCATATGTCATTCCTGTTGAACCTATCCTCTGCGAGAGTACGTGGAATATGCCCAGTTATATTTTAGAGCCTAAATTGATGTCACCCGATCTAAGTAGATCAGTTAGAAAACCGCATGTTGAACGCTGGAAGGAGTTTGTTGATGTGAAATTCAAAAGGTCAAAGGTTACTTGCAGTAGATGTCGTCAAGTTGGACAAAACAGGAAGACATGTTCAAATTATCCTGTTCAAAAAAATGATTTCTTGATTTTTACTTTTTGTTATACAACATGTTTTGTTTTATGGAATGAATTTGGTATAGTTAATATTTGAGTAGTTGTGATTTTTTAATATTGTCCAAGTATAAATAATATTGAAACACACTTTATGCCCGTTTTCAAATTTTATTCCTATACTAATATATAGTTAAACAAGAATCATACATAGTTTATACAAAAAACATATATATGGAATAACTTAAACATATAATTATAAAATGAAACTTTTTTAAAATAGTTCATACATAGATCATACATAGTTCGTACAAAGTTCATACATATGGATTAAAAAATATATGATATCTGTCATACTAAAACGATAATAAATAAAAAATGTGATATCATGTTCATACTAATAGTAATCAGACTTCATACATATTTCATCCAGATAGTAATCAGACTTCATACATAATCAATAATTGAAGAAAGATTCACACAAAAAAAGCCAACAAATTAGAAATGTAATGTCATGCCCATACAATTAGTAATCAGACTTCATACAAAAAAGTCAACAAATTAGAAATGTAATATCATGCCCATACAATTGTATATAACCTTAAATCGTATATAGCATTTTTATTGTATATAACATTTTTTATAGTAATGTTTACCTATCAAAATGTGTTGTGAAACAAAAACATCACAAACTTTATTATTAATAGAGATTACTAAAAACAAATTAGAAAACTATAATAAATATCAACATGACGGATTCCATCTTCCACCATGTTTAATTAATATTGATAAATTACTGTCCATCACAACAAATCACAATTTTTTCACAACAAAAAAATTTTGATCAGTCAAAAAAAAAAACGGGAGTAAAAATTCTGCAAACACGGATAGAGAATGAGAAACGTGATAGAGAGAAAAAAATAAGAAAAAAATCATGTTTTAATTTGATTTAAACTAATTTGAGCATTTTAAGAAAACTGAATAATTTAAATCTTTTTTTAATTCCTTAATATGTGCTCATTTGTTAATTATTCATTATTAATTAAAATTAATTTAAATCCCACAATTCATGCTACTTACCAATTAATACATAAACGTTTTTTTCCTTTTTATTTTATTTAAAAAACAAATGTTTTCAATTATTTTAAATCAGCTTTTTTTCCTAATAATATGTTATAACTTGAGATATTAAATGTCATATATTAAAACTCAAAATCTAATGCTACAACTTGAAAATATTACTATAAAAAATGTTATATGCAAAATTTACACTATCCTCTAGCACCTCACATTTTCAATAAAAATGATTTAGGGGAAATAGGGATTTTAATTTATGTAGTACGGCATAATTTCAGTTTTAATTTGTGTATGTATTTAATTATGTATGTATATTTAAATTTCAATTATTTGAAAAGTGTGATTTTGATTTTGGAAGTTTACAAAAGTTAAATGGTTATTTTTTTATATAAATTAAATAAATTTAAGAATTGGTTATTCTAAATGCTTGAGGAATTATATGTATAGGAAAAATCGAATTTAATAAAAATTAAATATTAGGACATCATTGATAGTCTTAAGGAATCTGTCCACCTACTAAATCATTTCAAGTGTAATCGTAGTTGACCTTGATAGGTAACAATTGAAAGAGAAAAAAACCGAGTTACTAGTGAGTAAAAATCAGAGCAAGCAAAGAAGTAAATAAGATCAATTTATATATTTAAAATAATCATTTTAATTGTATATTTTTTAAAATTTATAAAATATAATTTTAATTTGATATACATATTTCTTAAAGCATTTAGAATTACCAACCTTTTGTTTTCTTTTATAACTTTCAAGTAGTCATTTTGTTAAACCTAAACCACACAATTCGAGAAGTTGAAGATTAAATATGCATAGGCAAATAACATAGGGACTAGAACTAGAATTATACAATAATATAGGGACTAAAATTACTATTTATCTAATAATTATGGAGAACTAATTAACTTAAAAATAAATATTTTTTATCCCAATTTATTTATTTTACGTTTATTTTAATATAATTCTAAAAAGATATCATATTACAAAATGAAAGAATTGAATCCTCATTCAGCTATTATTCAAAAAGTTGATGTAACCAACCACTGTATAATGCAATTGACCAGTGAGATTATTACAGATATATATGACAATTTTATTGTGTCTGCAAAGCTTCTAATTAAATTTATAACCGGACAATATCAAATGGGTAGAATAGAGCCCTGAAATACCCAAGTACTGCACAAAATTTTCAATTTGTGGAAGCTCATATCTTTTAATACAAAATTATATAAATATAGAGCCTAAGGGGTCGATTGATTACTGAATAACTTATATTTTATTCATGTATAAAACAATATATTAAATTATACTATGTTTGGAGAAATTTTTATTTAGGTACAAAAGTCAACATAACTTATACCATATTTGATTGCATTTTTGTAATCCTACATAATTAATATCAACATAACTTATGAGAGAATCTATGTATAAAGTTATGCAGGGTAGAAGGTGGAATAAGTTATGTGTGTATTAGTTATACATATATTAAAGTGATAAATTACATATTTACCCTATTAATTTATTTTTATTTTTTAAATTGGAAACTTTATTGTTTTCCTATATATAAGCTTGTTGTTTTTATTTCTTTTTTATATTTAGACCGTTTTTATTTCTTTTATTTTTAAAAAAATTTGAAACTTTATTATTTTCTATCAACATGTGTTGTTTTTAGTTCTTATTATATATAGATTATTTTCATTTATTTTTATATACTTACCGTTTTGATTGATTTATGCAAATATAAATATTTTTTTAACATTAGAAATTGATTGTATATTTTTTAACGGTACATATGCTAATCAAATATTAGCATTATATATTATTAAATACATTTCACATTTTATTAGCATGTATTATTATTTTGTAAATAATATATATTAATAATTTACAACAAGTTTAAAATTCAATAGTTAATAATTCATATATTGTAATCACTAAATCCTGCATAACTAATACCTGCATAATTGAACCATGCATAGCTAATACATGCATAACTAAATCCTACATAACTAATATCTGCATAACTAAACCCTACATAACTAATACCTGCATAACTAAACCCTGTATAACTAATACCTGTATAATTCTAACCAGTAACCAAACAGCCCCTAAGTGTATAATTATTTAAAGACAATATTTAAAATATTAACGAGAAAAAATAAAATTAATACTACCAAATAAAAAAAAACTTTCATTTTAGGGGGGAAATAGCTTAATGGAGTTCTTAACAAAATCGTGAAAAAAACTCAAGAAAAATAAGATAAGTGATTGAATATGTAAAAAAAATTCAAAGTCTAGAGAAATTCATAAAACATAAAATAAAAGAAGTAAAGATTAAAAATTAAATTAAAAAAAAAAAAGATGAACATGTGTGAGTTTATATTGGGAGGGAAAGAGGAAAATAGAAAATGTATAAATAGTTGTAAACCAAAGCCCCCATCAAGAGATTGCATTTTACATAGTCAAATATTGAAGATATTACTATATAAATGGAAAACCAATTTTACATCAAACTTAATTAGTGCTCGAGTACCCAGAAAAGTGTATGTAGGTCCGCTGATGACATCTATTATCATGATCTAAAAATAGACGCAATGACATTCGTTGAACTCACCAAGACAAGTTAGTTTAAACCCAACAATGCGAAAGACGAAGATGCGAAAAGTAAAACTGTAATATCATTACAAGAGCAGAAATTTAGTTATTCTAAATCACCATAAAAATCTAGTTGTCACGTGTATAACTCACTAGTATAATAATACATAATAAGAAAGATAAGCAGAATTCACGATGTCTTTGTTTCTCGAACAGAACAAAGCATAAAGTAAGAAATTAAAGGGTCCGTCGGGATGACAAATAACTATCTCAAAATCCTTTGAAAGCCTTGAAAATAGATGAAGGAGAAAGATCACATGAGTCCGGACTCGAAAACTACACAAGTGTAGAAGTAGGAGTGAGTATCCAATAACATGGTACTCAATAAGTAAACACCTAAACAAATCAAAACTAAATTAGAATATGAGTACTCCTTTGATCCGAACCAAGCCGTCTCAGCTACAACCTGCATATAAATCAACTCAACCTAACAATTTTATAATTAACAATTCCCAAGGCTTAACAATCATAGTCCAACAACCAAAAATTATCAAGTAGAGCAATCACAAGTATCAAGTAGATCAATCGCAAATATCAAATTATCTCTTGGGTACAATATCACTAGAAAGAATCATTTTTCTTCGATTTTATACCACATCATTTACCATAACTATTTTCTTTCACTACAATATCACTAGCCGGAACTATTTGATTCCCTTTGACTTTATATCACATCACTTTTCAGAACCATTTCCCTTTGGCATAATATCACTGACAAAAATTATTTTTCTTTGGCATTATATCAGATCACTTGTCAAAATAATTTTTTTTGATGCAGTATTACTAACCGGAATCATTTTACTTCAATTTTATCATCACATGTCTCATCAGGGTGCAAATAAATAATTTTACACCATGTGAAAGAGACAAAAACGCAAGCAATTCAAGTCCACAACAATGCCATTAAAGCATTTCAGCAATCAACAAATTAGGGTCCATGACAAGGAAATTCACAAAGCACAACTATCAACACGTTTCTTTTTTAATTAACTCCTATTTTATTTATTAAGATTAATCAAGTGAAATAATTGAACCCATCACCTCATTTTTATATTTTCCAAACTATATGAAGGAAAATACAAAATTCTACAAGTTTTACAAGGTTTAAAAAGTCACTTGACTTAATTCAATCAATAGTCAATATGAGACTTGGGTCTTCCTTTCTAAATAATGTCCAAAGCCAGACAATCTACTCCAACCAAGTACTCATAATGAGAACTTCAGAAATAACAACATCCATACCATACATTTTGAAAAATGGATCAAATCAACTAAAATATCCAATTCTGAAAAATAAGATTTGAATACGAAAATTTCTACCCAAGGCATTTGAAACTCATTGTTGAAAATTATTTTAAAAAATGAGTAAAAATCAGTTCATAATCACTATTTTGCTTTAACATTCAAGTTCTTAAAAAAAACTTGTCATTTGCACATGAAAATCTCAAGTTTTAATGTTAAATCCACAAATGATTAAAGAAAATAAAAGTTTTTAGAGTTACAAAGACTTACCCAAATGATTGATCATGAAAAATAATTTTAAAATCGCCTCTAAGGATTTTTCGAAACTCAAAATGGAGAAAAATGGGTAAACCTCAAAATTTCAGATAAAAACCTCTCTCAATCTCGCAAAAGTCCCTTATGCAATCATTGCGCTCGCGACCCTTGGATCGCAAAAGCGAACCTCGCCTAGTGACTAGCCACCGCTTTTGCAAGCTGGCCCTCGCTAAAGCAAATGTTGCAAAAGCGAGGGTCAGCTCATCTGACCCTTCATGAACGCGAGACCACCTTGCTAACGCGATCTTTGCGAAAGTAAAAATCCCATCAAAAAAGTGAAGGCATCAGACAAGAGCAACAAAGAACCAATAACAAAATCATCGAAAGAGCCCTCAAAATTTATTCAAGATTTCGTACATACAACCATATATGTTATTCAACTATAATGGACGTTGCAGACACAATGAAACCGTCAAAACACATATCCAAGTTTTCCTTCACCCGGATCTCGTGTAAGTCACAAGAAACTAATCATAACGCCTGAAAAGGTTAAATCAAGCTCGGGATCTCTAAAAATCCAAACAAGACCTTTGCTAAGCGTAAAATCATCTCCCGAATCTAATAAAAATGTCAAAATTTAAATCCGAGTATCCGAATCCCAAATGTTGATCAAAGTAAATCTAAATGCAATTTTTTTTTTTACAAATTTTCAATTTTGAACCTCAAATCCTCAAAAAGACTCTGAATATGACCAACAACTCTCTTAGACTATTTTTCACATTTCGAACCTGATGGAATCAATGAAATTCCATCCCGTGACTCGATACTGCAAAAGACAATGAAAATTATATTTTTAACAACTTTAGCCTTTCAATTTCCAAAAAAACATAATTCACAATTTTTAACTCAAAACGCAAAAGTAATTTCAAAACTCATTTAGAAATGACTTGGGGCCAATATTGGGAGTTAAACGGTAATTTTATGAAATTTCCAAAACTGACCGGCCGATTCATACATTATCCACCTCTAAAAACTATGTCCGTCCTCGAACATAAAGTAAAAGAAAGTACTTGCACGCATGTCGGACTCCACCTCAAAGTCGCCTCACAAATTGAAAGGTGCTTCCACCGCACCTTCATCGAAGCAATTTTCTTGGTCCTGAGCTGTCAGCCCGTCCTATCCAAGATCCAGAGAGTTGTTGTGATTGTGATTACGGTTGTGCTTATTATTGTTAGTTGTTCTTAAAAACTAGAATATTTTTTTATATTAAATAAATTTTGAAAAAATAAAATTTTATATTACATGAAAATTATATAGGGTTATAATTTGGAAAACAAGAAAGAAAACACTTATATTATGAAGATAAAATAAAATAGAAATAATAATATACTATTGAGGAGAGAAAACAATATTTTTTCAGAGAGTAAAATAGAAATTGAATTGGAGTTATTATCTTAACAAATAAAGAACTTTATATTAAAAAAGTAAAATGGAAGATATGACTGGAGATGCCCCAAGGAGGGAAAAGAAAGTTTCATTTAATTAATTTTTGTATTTTTTCGTCTTATTTTATATGTCATTTTTTTATTTTGCACTTACATTAAGAAATGATGTAACTTTACTCTTCTATCCTTATTTAATTTTTTTGAAACTCAAGTTTTCAATCAAGGAACATGAATTATTTATTT
The DNA here is from genome assembly GCA_016801875.1 of Solanum sitiens. NCBI lineage: Eukaryota > Viridiplantae > Streptophyta > Magnoliopsida > Solanales > Solanaceae > Solanum > Solanum sitiens. The sequence goes on along the minus strand of JABWTJ010000010.1, from coordinate 1,902,715 downwards.
TAATTAATGAACATGAATCATTTACTTAACTTTTCTAAGTTGATCAAATGAATGTTTTCAATGCTAATAACTCATCCGGATTAAAAAAAAAGAAAAATATACTAATTTATGTATTAATTTTATGAAATTATAAATATTATGAACTAATTATTTATAAAAAAATATAATATATAAATTGAGATGGAGATTGCAATATTTGAACTGTGAAAAGGATTATGATTCAAATATGTGACCCACTTGGATTCAGTTGTCCTAAAAACCTCAAAAATGTAGGTGAATTGATAAGTGGAATTTTCAATTTGGTAAAAAATAAAATAAAAATTGGAGGAACAATCCCACCGACATCAATTTTGGATATAAAAATTCATTCCTTTAACAAACCTAACAGTACCAATCAAAATATTTAGTTTTAAGTTTTTAAATATATAATATATAGTTTTATCAATTTTGAACTCCTAGATAAGGTCCAAATGATTTAGTAGCATATATTGAGTTTTTGGCTAAAATTATTTCTCAATTATGACTCAAATCTAATGTACATTCTTATATTATTTAAGTGAGCAAAAAACATCATTATACTATCCAAAAAATAACAAAAATCATCCTTTAGTCTATTTTTGTTAAGAAACTAATTGAACAAATAAAAAAAAATTAATTTGGTCATGTCTTAGCTACACCGAGAAGATCAATGTTACCCAAAAAGAATAAGAATATGGATAAAAAATGAAATATTTTATTCTCATAACTTAAATTTTGTGTGTTGTTAGTTTATATGTTTTTTTTTGCATAATCAACTAAATTGACTTGCAACAATATATAATTTTTGAAATATTTATACAGTAGGATCCAATGGTTTGAAATATTATGCAAAAAAAAAATTATTTTAAAAATATTATGTGCAACTATTTAGAGATTCTCTTTAATAAACAAAATATATAGTATGAATATACTATATAGACAAATGAATTCCCAATTTATACAATATATAAAAATATTGGTAATTTAGTGAAATTATGTAGGTGTTTTATTGTGAAAATTAAATAATAATTACTTTATTTGAAAATTTTGAAAATAAAGTTGTATTTGGACAGTTTTTTTACAACATATTTAGAATTTAAATATACTTTGTCTGAACATGTTAATCAACAATTTCTAAAAATAAAAAAAATCACCTAACTTGACTAGCTTAATTGTGTGTACATATATTCATTCGACTTGACACATTTTTTATTGATGACTTGAGTTTCTTTAAAAAAAAATAGACATAAGGATGAATTTGCAACTTTTTGAATAGTACAAAAATGTTTTTTGTTCATTTTTATAATATAAAAATATATTTTAGATTTAAATTATAGTTAAGAAATGATTTTAGCAAAAAACTCGCATGTATTCAACTAATTGATATGCTATCCATATAAACTACTACAATTATGATTCCTTTAATTTAAACAACCAAAACATAAATTATATTCTATCCACTTGAAGATTTACAAAAAGGGAAAAAAAATACTTGGGTTAACAACTACTGCAGCCTTTTTTAAAACGACACTAAAAAGATTATTTATATATCCATAATAAGGTAAAGAATGATTTAGTAATAATAGTGTTTAAGGTTTGTTTGTTTACTTTTTTTTTGTCAATTCATTATTATTTTCTTCGTTCAATAATAATTATTTATTATATTTTTTAAAATTTTCAAAAATCCTTATCTATATACGTAGTGTTTAATTTATTTTTATTATTAATTATAGTTATTTTTTATTATATTTTTTAGATCATGTGTGATCTCTTCGTAAATGGGAACAATAAATTCTAACAGGTTGGTTGGTTTCAATTTAATTCTTCCCATTAATTGTGCTCACGCTTAGCAATTCCTCCTCTCTTTTTTTTTTCTTTTTCTTTTATATATATAATAATTGTATCGGGGTCGCTTTATATATTTTTGAATGTTATGTTAACAAATGATTATGGACAAAGAGAATGAGGTTTTGAAAAAAATAATTTGTAAAATAAGTATTTCATGATGAGTGTAAAATATGAAATAAATTTATTTATTTTTATATGTCAAAAATGACAAGTAAAATAAAATAAAAAATTATTTTGGCCAGAAAATTTAATTAGAATTTAGTCAATGGTAAAATAACATATTTCACACTATGTTATTTTATTTTTTTGAACATTTTTTCCCTTTTAGCTTTGATACCTTTTAATTAAAAAATAAACTAAAGATCAGTTTATTTTAAAATAAAAAAGATAGCATAAACTTTTTAATTTTTTGACTAAAATCTGATCAAATTTCGCCATTTAACATTATTCAAAATAAAAAAATATTTTAAAATAAATGACACTTAAAATTGAACATGTCACTTTTGCTATGATTCGAGAAATCAACTCAAACAATGCACTGTATAATTTACATTTTATTTATATATAAAATAATATATTAAGTTATACTATATTTGGTAAAAATTTTTGCTTAGGTAAAAAAATTAATATAATTTATACCATGTTTGGTTACATTTTTGTAGTCCTACATAATTAATAACAACATAACTTATGAAGAAATCTATGTATAAAGTTATGCAGAGTTAATGATGGAATAAGTTATGTGGATATTAGTTATACATGTATTAAAGTGATAACTTACATATTTATCCTATTAATTTATTTTATTATTTTTAATTGGAAACTTTATTGTTTTTCTATATATAAGTTTTATTTCTTTTTTATATTTAGACCATTTTTATTTCTTTTAAATTTTTTTAATTGAAAACTTTATTATTTCCTATCAACATGTGTTATTTTTATTTCTTATTATATATAGATTATTTTCATTTCTTTTTATATACTTACCATTTTGATTGATTTATCCAAATATAAATATTTTTTTAATATTAGAAATTGATTGTATATTTTTTAACATTACATATGCTAATTAAATATTAGCATTATATATTATTCAATATATTTCACATTTCATTAGCATGTATTATTATTTTGTAAATAATATATATTAATAATTTATAACAAATTTAATATTCAATAATTAATAATTTATGTTTGTAATCTCTAAACCCTACATAGTTAATACCTGCATAACTGAAATATATATAATTAATACCTACATAACTAAATCATATATAACTAATACCTGCATAACTGAAACATATATAATTAATACCTACATAACGAAATTCTATATAGCTAATACCTGCATAACTCTATCACTAACCAAACAACCAAGGTAAACAAGAAGGAAATGCCACTCTCTTTAAGCAAAATTCATTTTTTAAAAAGTATTTTAAAAAAAGTCTTGCCTTTTCCCCTCGAACTACCCACCTCCTACGTGCCCCCCTCTCCCCCCATAAAAAAAAAAAGAAATTATACATTTATTCTTTTGTTTCGGTTATTATGTACATACAAAGTTATCAGGATAATATATTTTCTATTTAATGAAAAAAAAAGTCTAAATGATAAGCATTTGATATAGGATTAATTATTTGATTTTGAAGTTATCCTTTGCTAAATGTTTGTCGCTTTTTCATTTATGTATAATATATGTGTTTAGAGTCTAAAGGGTAAAAAAATTGATAAAAATTTCAAAAGAATATATTAAAATTTTTATTAATTAAAATGGTAAAATCGCTATTGACTTAGCGATTCATTTTGATGGCGTTAAAACAAAAGCTCCGCTCGAGTAGCGATACTGCAGAATTTTTATTTTTATTTTGAAATCGCTGCCTTGGCAGCGATTTTTGTTATTGATTTTTTAAGTTATTTTTTTTAATAAATCGCTGTCAAGACAATGATTTTAGTAAATTTTTATTTTTGTTTGTGTTATTTGCAATGATTTTAGTGAAATTTGTTTTTTTTTTAATTATGAATTGAAAATCGCTGCATTTGCAGCGATTTTTGTTATTTATTATTATTTTTGTGATTTTAGTTATTAATTATTATTTTTTAAGTAAATCATTGCAAAAGCAACGATTTTAGTTTTTTTTTTCTTAAAAAATTATGTTGTATAATCGCTACATATTTTTAGTGTTTTTTATTTTTACAAATTATTAGTGGATTGTTTTTTAAATTGAAACTTCTTTTTTATTATTTTATTTTATAAATATTTACAATTCATAATTAAAAAAAGAAAAAACAAATTTCACTAAAATTATTGCCTTGTCAGCGATTTGTTAAAAAAAAAAACAATAACAAAAATCGCTGCTAAGGCAGCTATTTCAAAGTAAAAATAAAAATTTTGCAGTATCGCTGCTCGAGCAGCGATTTTGCTTTAACTCCATCAAAATAAATCGCTACGTCTGTAGCGATTTTATCGTTTTGATTAGAATTTTTTTTTGATATACCCTTTTAAAAGTTTTGTCACCTTTTTCTGCACTTTAGGCTCCGAACTCTATAATATATCATGTGACATTATTGTTTTTTTTTTTAAAATAAAAGAGAAAGAGTAGTATGCCGACTAACAAAAGAGTATAGTAAAAGTGGTAGATATATTTTTTTTAAAATTAATGAGTGATAAATTTTGAATATGAAATTAAGCTCAAACTAATTTAAATACAAATATAAAAAAAAAATAATATATTTTTGATACTTTACTCAACATTGTATTAATTATTATATTGTATCTACTTTCTTTCATCAATATGTATAAGCAATTCAGTCCGTCAACATTTATGTAAATGAAAATATATCCAGGTCTTTTTGGCCTTTTGTGTTACTTGAACCTCTATTTTTTAGTGGTATGTCAGATTAAGGGGATCTAGTTATATAACATAATTCACGTATATTATTATATCTTATCCAAAATTTTAAAATAGTTTTACTAACATACAGAATACATTAAAAAATGACATTGCTTGCAAATGTTTCTGCATACACCACTAGTCAGATTCATGTTGATAGTTATCCATGTATCGACTATTTAATTAATTATTCCTATATTTCTTGCCAACAAAAATACCGATAACTTTGTTCTTGACATATTTCACTTTTAACCAACAAGTTTAAATGAACTTTAACTCTCTTGCGTATTTAAAAATTCGTTAAGTATTTATGAATATTTGATAAATTATTATTTTCAAAATCCTAAGGTGGGAGGAGATAGTGAACAAGTGAAGTGAGGTTAGAAAATAGAATTCGGAGTTAAAAGGGTAATTTTTTTCTTTTAAAAAATATAAACGGTATATTAATTTTTTTAACCAAAAGGGTAAAATCGCTTTTGATGGAGCAATTTCCTTCTGACAACTATTAACACTGTTACTCTAAAAAAATTTCTGTAAAATCGCTGCTATTTAAGAAACTAAAAAAAATAATCTACAAATCGCTAGCCAAGGAGCGATTTTATTGGGAATTTTTTTTTTAGATAATTGCTGCCAATATTTTATTAAAAAATTCATTTTATGACCGCTTTGGATTTTCTTAAGAACCTTTTTTTTAAAGGATAAAAATAAAAATCAAGTGACAGCCATGGTTAAAGGGGGTTTAAAGCAAATCGCTGCCAATGCAACGATTTTAATTTTAATTTCTGTTTTTTATTTTATAAAAGGCAGCCATATTTTGGTATGAAAATAAAAATTTTCAAAAAAACGTTCTTTGGAAAAAAATTAACAGCAAATCGCTTCTTTAGGAGAGATTTCGCCCTTTTGATAAAATAAAATTGATGTGCCGTCTATGATTTTTGAAAGAAAAAAATTACTCTTTTGACTTTAAACTCTTAGAAAATAATTACTAAAACTTTGCTTTTTGAGATAATAGTATCTTATTTTTAACTTTTAATTAATATTAATAATTTACGAATTTTTGTTAAGATAAATTATTTTGTTCATATGAATTATCATATGACATTTAAAATAAAATAAAATAGAGTAATGAAAGAAAGAGTATGTTTCCCAAACTGAGGTGTGATAATTTATGTATAATTTTAAACTTTCAATAATTTAAATATAAAGTTAAAAAAAGATATAATTTAGATATAAAAATTATATTCTCGATATATAATTTAAGAACAGAACTCAAAAATATAAATAAATTAGATATGAAATCTTCCAAATAGTTTGAATATCAAACTAAAAGAAAAGAAAAAGTATAGTGTTAAATATGCTTCTGACACTTCATTCTTATTTAAATAATTTATTTTGTGGTAGAGTGATAATTATTCATTTTTTCACTAAAAGTCTTGAGTTTGAACTCCTTTATGTACAAAATCTCCTTCGTTAGAGAGCAGCGTTTTACCTATAATATGAGATTTTTTTAATATAAATTGAATTTAATCAGATTCTAATATAGATACTAGACACAGAATAAAAAACAAAAAAAGATATATTACCACATGTTTTGCCTCTATTGTGATTTAGACCCCTTTGGTTTCATGATTTTCAGCTCGATCTTATTAATTGTTACATCTATTTCATTGATAAGTAGGCTTAATACGATCCCTCAATTAATTCTGTTCACGCATCAGCTACTGCAGTAAGATGCCGACGATTAATGCTTTGCAAGACAACACATGTGATGGCTCTTTAGTGGACCACAACCTTCGGGTTAAAAGAAGATAGTTTGGCATATATTCCATCCGTTTATTTTTATTTGTCATATTAAATTTTTTTAGAATTAATTTAATTAATTTTTAAAGTTAAATTAGATTATATTAATTCGATATTTTAAATAATTTAAATATTCAAAAAATATATGAAAAGTACTATAATTTATAATTTTTCACATATCAATATGATAAAAAAAATATATCTTAAAATATAACAAATTTTTTAAAATTTAACTTTAAAAATAAAAATCATTACGAACGACTGAGAATACATATATTTAGAAGATAATGACAGCTTTCTTTTCAAAAGCAGACTAGTTCTTGTTTTCCTTTCCTTTTGTAGGTTACGACTGTATTGAATTTTGATTAAGATCAATTTAATTTAATATAATGTAGTATTCATTTTGAAAAAGTGCTCTCATATGCTTTGACTATATTTATGCACTATATAATATTTTTTATGGTAAATCTTAGCTATTACGAATTAGTAAAAATTGTGATAGAATGATAAATAATTTTTTATTTTTAATTAAAAGATATTAAATTTAAATCTTTTTTAATATAAAATTATCTATGTTAAAAAATATTTTATCCGTAATATAAAAATTTTCAATATAAATTTAAATTTAATAAGACTTTTGAACACCTTTCTTCACCCACCCTCTGCTAGATCTCAGCCTCTTGTTCACTTTTACTCTCATCAATTATTGGAATTTTGGAATGACTTGTTTCACTAGACATTATACTATTACTTTAATATCTTAGATATAGTTTGGTAGGAGATCTAACAACATGTGGCCTAAAATGTTATTTCCTTCTTGGTTACGTGAGTACATTATTTGAGGTGATTTCTCGATCATAGCAAGGGTGACATATATAATATTTTTATTTGTTATTTTTGATATATTAAGAAAAGAAAAGTAATTTTTTCATGTTTTACATTTATTACTAAATACTCTTTCTGTCCCAATCTATATGACATATTTTATATTTGAGGGTTAAACAGTTTGAGTTTGACCGAAAATTTGAGCAAGAAATCTTTTAATTCTTTTAAAAATGAAATTCATATATTTGTAAAAAAATATTATGAGTCACAATAATTGATAATTTAAAATGTTTAAAAGATCTATGAAAATTTACGGTAAAAAATAGACTTATTTGACTTTTGAAATTCGAAAAGTGACATATAAAATGAGACAGAAGGAGTAGTTATTTTTTAAATCATTTTCTAAGATATTATTTAATCGGAGATAGTTTGATAAAATACTTCTTTGTCTTAATTATATGTTTATTTTTAATTGACATATCTATTAAGAAAATAATAATTAAAATAATGACTTTACTATTTTACTTCTTTTAATTATGAAATGGATAAATTAAAAAAAAAATTCAAAAAGTTTTATCTTTTCAAAGTAATTAATTGATGATATAATAGGTAATAAACATACTAAGAGCCTGTTTAACATTTCTATAAGTGATTTTTTAGAAGCTAAAAATAACTAGACAAAAAAGTGAAACAATTTGTACATTATCAGAAAATAAGATACTAAGATCTGCCACAAAAGATTGACATTTACTGACAATTGAAACTTTATTTTAAGTTAAATCCTTTCACTAATCCCATATATAAACCAAGTTTTGGTATGATGGGTAGTTAAATGACAATTTTAGGGGTTGTTTAGTTACTAAGATATCAAAATAAATACGTGTCACAATTTTGATTTGATTTGAGAGAAGTACTCTGAATGAAATATAAAATATGTCTGTACTTTGATTAACCATTTGGAGCAACGTATATATTCCAGGCCTTTTAGGTTGAGTCACCTAATTATTCTTGTGGGTATAAATCACTTTCCATGAAAAAATTGATCCATGGTCTGTTTAAATTGATTTAATGAAAAATACAAAGTTAAAATTAAGAAATAAAAAATTAAATTTAAATAATTTTTGTGTTAAAAGTAAGAAGTATGTAACTTATTTTTTATTTTACACTTCTTTTTAAGTGAGGGCGGATGCGGAGTGGGCAGGTTTAAGGTTGTGTGGGGCAGGTCGAAGTGTTTTTAAAAAAAAATTAATGCGAGACGGGGCGAATATATGTGATTTTATGTGGGCTTAAACGTAATTTTAATTTTTTTACCTATTATAAGAGTGATAGACACTATTTATTAAGACAATTTCTTTTAAGCTACTAAAATATTCAAGATAGTAAATAAAATGGTTCAATAAAAAATAATTCAATTTCTTACATGTTTCTCAATTGACCTTTAAAAAAGTTTATTTTAAATCACTATCCTATTAAATGAATACAACTTAGTAAAAAATCGAATTTAATTTTATAATAGTATCAAACTTAACCAGAAAATATTAAAAATATTGTGTGTGTGTGTGGGGGGGGGGGGTTTGTGCGAGCAGATCTATATGGAGCGGGGTGAAAATAAAAAAAATATTATACGAGGTAAATTAAAAATTTTACGAACTGAGCACAACCTGCCTCACACTACACCGCTTCATTGCCAATCCTACTTAAAAATAAATTTGGCTAATTCTATAATCCAAACTCTAAATCACCCTCATTAATCATTGTATAATATTTCGTAGCAATGATGTGATGATTAGTTTGCGACATCTCAATTATTATATAACTTATTTGCTATCGATTATTAGCATACATATTAGACAATTAGGTAATTTGCTACCAAAATTTAAGTAGATCCATGGAAAAGAAAATCACCTAATCATTTTGTTACGGTCCCTCTGTTTTAATGTATTTGTTATATATTTTTTTTAATTTGTATAATTTTTTCTTTCTTAGCAACTCTTTAAATTTAAATTTTACATTTAACATAATTAAAAAATATTATAGCAATTATAAATATAAGCTACGATTTTTGAATTCAAAACTTTAGATTTCATAAACACCGTGTTGTAGTAAATCAAGACAACTTGCTCACTTCAAAAAAAAATTTAGATTCATTCGAAATTCAAAAAATGCCATATAGATAATTCACATTATATTTTTATTTTTTAATTTGTCCATTTTTCAAAAACTTGGATGATTACTGGCCACGTGGTTCAACACCTAATTAATAAAAATCCCATTTTAATTTTCTTTCTTATTTTATTTTTGGTTTCCATCCCAATCTTTATCCCTACTCATGTTAGACTTGTTAACTCAAAATGTTACACCACACGTGAGGGTTAAAATCGTCCAAACAAATAATAATAAACTCTTCACTGTATACTATATAAAGCAACCCTACCTAGTCTCAATCATTTCAAAATGCATCAATTTTAGAGAGAGAAACTAAATTTTTAGAGAGAGAGAAACTAAAACAAACCGTCCTCATGATGGGCAGCTTCATGTACATTGCCATCCTACTTGTTGCCATAATCTCAACCGTCCATTCCTGCCCGCCATCAGATCGGGCAGCATTATTATCATTCCGAGCTGCCCTAAATGAATCTCACTTAGGAATTTTCAACTCATGGAAAGGCAACGACTGTTGCCATGAATGGTACGGGGTGAGTTGTGATCCCACAACTCACCGCGTAGCAGATATAAACCTTCGAGGTGAATCCGAAGATCCACTCTTCGAAAAAGCTCATCGTACCGGTTACATGACCGGTACGATATCTCCATCTATATGCAAATTAGAAAGGCTATCGAGTCTTACTATAGCTGATTGGAAAGGCATTACTGGATCTATACCTTCATGTATTACATCCTTACCATTCCTTCGAATCATTGACTTAGTTGGAAACAAGCTCACCGGCTCAATTCCTTCAACTATAGGTCGATTGAGTCGACTCACAGTGTTAAACGTAGCTGAAAATCAACTTACAGGCTACATACCCCGGTCATTAACCAACTTATCATCATTAATGCATTTAGATCTCCGAAACAACGGTATCTATGGTAATATCCCGACTAATTTCGGAAAATTACGGATGTTGAGTCGAGCTTTACTGAGTCGAAACAAGTTAACAGGTCATATACCGTATTCGATTTCGTATATTTACAGGCTTTCAGATTTGGATCTGTCATTGAACAAACTTTCTGGTACTATACCTCCGTCTCTTGGTAAAATGCACGTACTTGCTACGTTAAATCTTGATGGTAACAATATTTCTGGTATTATACCTCCTAGTTTGATTAATTCACGTATCAACATTTTGAATTTGAGTAAAAATGCTATTGAAGGTTATATTCCTGATTCATTTGACGAAAAATCTTATTTTATGGTAATGGATTTATCTTATAATAAATTAAAAGGAAGGATTCCGAAATCGATATCATCGGCGACGTTTATCGGTCACCTTGATGTAAGTCATAACCATCTTTGTGGACAGATTCCAGAAGGTTCTCCGTTTGATCATCTTGAAGCTTCTTCTTTTACTTACAATGATTGTCTCTGTGGGAAGCCTCTTAAACCTTGTCACTAAAAGTGTGACTATATATTATTAGGTAATTTTTTTTTAATTTTTTGAGATTTTTATTAACACTATATATTGGTGAATATGTTTTGTATTATTATGTGATACTGAAGAGTAAAGTGTTTTTTTTTAGCATATATTTGTGATTTTAAATGTATAATTGTGCCTTGGGATATATGAAGGCTTTCTTATAATATATATTTTGTTATGAGTAATTAGTTTTATGTTGAAAAACAATAAAGGATATTTCTATTACTTTTTTTTTTACACGAACATAAACATTTTTCACTTTCAATATTAACATTAAGATTATGAGATTGAGTTTCGATGGGAGAGTAAGTGATGGTGTGGTTCCCAAGGCAGGGGTAAAAAGAAAGGGTGTAATGCTAAATGGTCAAAAAATTTTGGTCAGAATTTGGCCAGAAATGTAAAAAGACTAAAATAACCTTATTTTAAGTTTTACATTTATTTCCTCAATACTTTTCCCTCCAAACAAAATTAATTTTTGTCTATTTCCCAAACTTCTTGGGCTACTAAATATTAACTATTTGGCTGCCAATGAAAATGAAAAATGTTTTTTTTTTTTGTGTAGTTTATCTTTAAAAATAAGTATTGTTTAATTAATTAAAAAAATGTACACTTTAATTAAAAAAATATTTTTGTAATTTTATTTTTATACATTTATATTGTTTTCATTATATAGCAAATTATGTTCTACATATACCCCTCCTCCAAACTCAATTATGATTCTAAGGTTTCAATTTTAAAAAATTATTTTTTCGCTTAAAATAAATCTCTTTATTGAAAAAAGACAATTAAATTTCTCATTAATAATAACTACAAATGACTATCTTATCTACTAAAGATTATACTTAATTATTTTGTAATAAAAAAATTATAAAATATAGTAATTAAGCATAGATTAAAAAAATTAATTAAATTCTTTTTTAAATATAATCAACTAAATAGATAAGTCTATATAATGAACATATTTTGAGAGAAAAATTATATTGAAATTTTGATATTTTTAAAAATAATTGATGATAAGATATTCAAAATTATGTCATAAATAACACATTATTTTTTTTATATTATAATCATTTCGTACAAGAATTAACATATATAGAAAATGGTGAAATTATTTCACTACTTTTAACAATGAATAAATAATCTTGTTATTCGAATAGTATTAATTAAGTGGATATTTCAAAACAAATGAATAAAAGATCACTCAATACCTACTTATCAATTATAATACTTTAAAATAGATGTATTTTATGTATATATTAATTTACAATATGTTTAACATGTATAAGTAAATTATAACATAACTAGGATATATATGTTTTAAAAATTATTTTCATTTATCTAAAATTTTTATATTTCAATAACGACAATCAAATTTCAAAATACTTTCGAGTTGATAGACATCGACACATTATAAAATCCATAATTTAATTTTCTTAAAACATAGTAATCAAATATGTAATTTAAATTTTTTAAATATGTAGTTTAATTTTTAAACATGTTGTTGTAAATATGTAGTTTAATTTTTTAAAACATAATAACCAAACATAAACTTTAAATATGTAATTTTTCAACATTAATGTGTAGTTATCTTGGGTTGTTGTTAAATAAGATCGACACTTATAAACCGTATGATTTTTAGTATTTCTTTAATGTGTTGATGTTTATCAATTTTAAAGTATTTTGATTTTTGATTGTTATTATTGAATTATTTTACATTATATATACAAAAAAAAGTATTTAAAATTTAATTTAAATAATTATTTAAATAGGTAATTTAAATTTATTTATATAATAAATGCAATAAAATTACTTAATTTTAAAAAATATTGATCCGTTCAAAACAAATATTAATTTGAAAGAAAAACATAATATTGTGACTACAACTATTTATACTTAATATTTTTGCAGATCATTTAATAGCAAACATTTTTAATAAAATAACAAATAATACTACTAAAGAAATATATATATATGTGATGAAACTTAAATCTAGTTCATGTTAAATTTGTATTGTCATTGTCATCGGAGAACTATAAAGATGTTTTTCTTTCAATTTTTTTTATAAAGTTTATTTTGAAATCATAAAAAACTCTCTATATCCTTTTTATGTTATTAAAAATTTTTAATGAAGCACCATCAAAAATTTTATAAATTTTTTTTGTATATGTCTCTAATAGTGAAATAATAAATAAAAACTAATTTTAATGAGTCTTTTTTGTGTATGACATGATTCATATGTTATCGAAAATATCACATAATAGAGGAAACATGATGATAATTTTAGTTTTCTTCTTATTTCACTCACATAATTTTGAGTATAATTGGATAAAATATATTTTTATCATTAATTTTTTTTCTAGAAAATCGGTGTATAACAATAACTCCTTTGAATAAATAAGAGTAACTCTTTAGCCAACTCGGCTAATTTCATATTTTTATATTTTAATATTTTAATTTAGATATAAATTATCTTTTCGCGATTAAAAATTATAAATTAAAATAGATAATTTAACCTTAGTTCTATTTTATACTTTTAAAATTTTTCTTATCATTAAGGAATAAGAAATGAAAAAAAATAAACTAAAAAGAATAAGTAAAAAGGAGGAAAATTGAATTATGTTTTTTTTTGGTGAATTTTTTTGGTTCTTTTCCCATGTTTAATTAAGAAATGATTAATAATTAATTTTACTAATCATTTTCAATGTATTGAAAATATAATTAAATAATACATTTAATATTTAAGTTAAAGGGTAAAAATATCTAAAAGTAAACTAGATTATAGTGTGAACATATCATTTTACTATTTTGGCCAAATTCTGGCCAAATTTTTCTGGCCAAAAGGACTTTTCCATTTTTTTATTTTTAAGTATCGAATGAAATCAAAGATCAGTAAAAGTTTCTGTTTTGTATTTTTCTTATGAGTTATCATTATCATGTGTAGTTATTGCTTTTGCCTTCTTTTTCTTTTTACTTGATTTTTTGCTATTTTAGTTTTCTGTGAAGTATATGGCTGGACTTGGTGTCCAGAATTGATCTATTCTAAGATCACATTTGGAAGGTTTAAATTAGGTCATTAAAAATTTATGAGTCTAATTTTATGCTTTAAGCCACTAATCGATAGAATAAGATAACAAATGAAAGGTTATATCAAGAGGGTGATGTATCAAATTAAAGATATTTTAATTAATGTAGACTGACACCTACACTACCAAGTGAGACATGATATATCTTGTAGGCTGACATCTTTTAAGTCAAGTTCACGTGATACGGTAAAGTTAGAAGCCTTAAATGAGCCTTGAAACAAAAAGTTAAAGGGGAAGGTTTTATTAGAGAGAAATACTTCAAATAACTCCCAGTATGATTTGACGGATCAGGCTCCTCTCTATTATTTCTTTCTTTTATTTCGTTAAGTATATCTCTAAATAAGAAATATGTGTCTTATTTAAAATTTGAAAGTTAAGATTATATTATATTAATAAATATCATAATCATAGCTGAATCAATTAATTTTAGAAAATGATTCTCGAAATTTGGTAAAAATTATAATATATTCCATACAAAATTTGATATTTATTTCTCTCTTTGTCCCATTTTATGTGACACTTTTTATTTTTCAAGAGTCAAACAATTTAACTTCTTACACACACAAAGCCATGTTTATGCATTTAAACCTATATTTTCCGGTGTATCCTGGTTACAACATAAATGAGTAACATATGATGTATTTATACAGACGTAAATGTATATATACATACATATCACATTCATCAAGCACTAATCAAATAGTGAATGTATTATTACCGTATCGGCATATCTCAATATGCTAACTTTTTTAGTTACCTATCAGGATATAAATTATGTATAAAATAATAACAAGCTCATAATTCATAACATCAATCAAATAGACAGTTTAGCCATTCACATGTTTTTTTATTCGAGCATTCAATGATTAGGTTGTATTTTGAATTTTGATTATTTAACAAACTATAGAGGAATATGATCTAGTCCTTCGAGTCTTTTTCATTCATGATAAATCAATGGAGTGTAGTTGTAAAGTTGCACAAACCGTAGTGGTAGGTGGGCAATTCAGCAGAGGCACAAAACAAACACAAGTCCTCCATCAATGACATGCTACTCGATTGTTTTGTCTCCTTTATACATTAGACATGTTGACAAGAAACAACCTAGTTTTTGCAATTAAGAATATTCAGAGCAAAATCAATGCTCAAGGAAGAGCTACTCTCTCATACGCAACAAACGACCTGATCGAGTGTTGCAAAGTCTGAAGTTGTTATTTGAGTCTAGTGTCTTGTGCTCTCATATTGTAGATGTATTCGTAAGCTATAAAGGATAATAGATCATGTCAGTTTATTTCATTATGAGTTGAGTTGTTGACTAGAGTTAGTTGTTTTGTGGTCGTTGAAGTCTATATTAAATAGAGGTAGTTGATGTAGAAGGTAATATGCTTATTGTTTTGTGTATTGTAATAGAGGTGTTACAAAGTGTGTAAGATTAAAATTTTAATCCTTTGTGGTTACTGGAGTTTGTACTCACAAGTTGCCTTTAAGTTAAATGAATTTTTGAGAAACCATATGCGATAGATCATGATTTTCTCCTCCCTTAATTTATGAGGTTTCTATGTAAACATTCATGTTCTTTACTTCAAACATTTATATTACAATTTGTTATTAATATAGTCAAGGGTGGCTTCACGGGTGGTGAACTTATATAAGCCAACAATCGATATTAGAGCTTGAACTCTCTATACAACTAACTGGCTTCTCCACCAAACTTGGAAGAAGGCCGGTCAACCACTAGACTTCCCTGATTCAATGGTCAATACTATGGTTGGTGAAAAACTATGATGCATGATTTCATCATGGCTGAAGAAGACAGTAAATCACGGGACATAATTCTGGATGGACCTTATGTTCCTAAAGTACACCCTAGACTTGACATGGTGAATAAGATCTCGAGCGACCCTAAATAAGTCACTTCTTGTAAGTATGACGTAATAAAATACAATTTAAGAGATATAGTTCATATAAGTCTCAAATCATATGTTGACATAAAATAAAATCAATAGAGTACATAAGAGATACACAGAATACTACTAAGTTTGACATAAGTCTTTCAAAACATCATAGGAGTACTGATTGGGACGTAATCCATACATCATATACAAGTCTGAAACGAAAAGACAATTTCCCTTATTATCTTCATTTTAATGCAATATAGTTTGTCTTCAAACTCAATTTCCTTGTGTATGCATATTTTCTGAATAGTTTGAACCTCATATACGTTAATATCAAAAGATGTAAATATCAAATTAGAAAACAGCACTTAAGGAAATAACATTGAAATCATACTTAGAAATAACATTACAATATTCTCCGGTATAGTAGTGGACATCCAATCAAGTGGAAATTCTTGGATAATTTTTGGAGAATGTACTTCTTTAAGTCCAAAACACTATTTTTTAGCTTATAGATACAGTATGGTTTGGTTAAGCTCAAGAAAAAAAAGAATGGAACTTCATCTTCTAACAATAAGTTGATTTTCAAAATTTAGCTAAACAGGCTATGAGTTAATGCCTTTTTAGGTTGAAAAACTCTGCATGTCATAGTAAGTTGTCACGATTTATTCTCGATTCACGATGACACTTATTATAAACCATCAGTTGGTAATATAAACCAACCTGTAACCGGAACAACAAGTAATAGGTGTAAGAGCAAAAACAAAGCGGAGAACAATTTAAATACAAAAACATGAAATTATATGGAAGCAAACATATACATATAAAAAATCTTTCCCAGAACCTGGAAGTCATGAGTACAAAGATGCTAAATAAAGAGCACAAATTCCAAAAGTGGACCCAAAATACAAAGACTTGTCTAAAAAATACAAATGACTAGTCATTAATATACAGTTGGAGACGGATTAAGTCGAGAACGCCATGTGCTAAAGGATGCCAAGAAGGGATGTGATACTGAGGATTCATTACATTCACTCGGTTCTCGTGGCACACTAACAGGTAGGTACAAGGGTTTCTCATCAGGAAAGGAAAAGTCAGTGGATGGATCAAGTTCTGACTACTGTCAATGAGTGTAGTAACTGTGAGGAACCAAAAGAAAAAACTCCACAAGTGAAGGACATGACAAGATTGTTTAACTATTCTGAATGTGCAGAAGAAGCATCTTCCTCTGTAGAGATGTCCACTCTATCAAAGGGGGATCAGGACAGTTTAGATAAAAATCAGGATATCCAATCTTCACTTAGATACCAAGCAGAAGATGAAGGTCAAAGATTTTCCTGCTTTGTGATCCTAAGTTTTATAATTATAAGAGTTTAACTATGTCCATTTTCCATTTAATTATATTTGTTATATCAACTACATAAATTGCAAATGTACACAACATTTTTACAAGCCATCCATGAATGAATAAGCCATCATACCTTACTTATAAGTGTCACGACCCGAGTCTATACCCTGGACGTGACCGACACTCCTCCATTGCTGGTCCCCAAGCGAGCTCTCATCCTGACTGACTACAAGAGGAAGACTAACTTAAGCATACAAAAGCTTAAAACTGAAATGAACAACTTTGAATAAAAATAATATATTCAACTAGCCATAAAATAGACAACTTTAGTCTTTAAAACATTTAGTATAATAAATGAATAATACAGACTTCTTAACTAAACCGACTATCTATGAAGCCTCTAACTGATAAAGATGGAAGTCGGGACAAGACCCACGACCTCCTAACTAAGCTGAAAAGTAAATGAAATCCTCCAGAAGCAAGGAGGCTCACCATAGCTAACTCGAACCTCAGATGTATCAACGAAACTCCTGTTGAAGACCCTGAATACCTGTGTCTGCATCATGAGAAGATGCAGGCCAATTGGCTCAGTACGTGAAATGTACGAGCATGTAAGGGTAATTCTAAAGCATAACATAAGCTTGATACTTGAATAAAAAGGAAACATACTTACCTCTTTTCAACTCAACTCACATCAAGAATAATATACTCAACTCGAAATACTCAACTCATGATACTTAACTGAACTTATTTCAATATAAAGCAGTTTAAAACAAGTGCAATATAAAGAAAAGTTATTTAAAAACATAATGTTAACTCAAGATAATAATATCATAAAATACATATCATGATCCCTCTCAAAGTCTACTTGTGCAATGCATGAATGAAGTCTCATACCCCCATTCATACTAAGCAGAACCCCTTGAGGGACCATGCAATTTCTAGTGTGGGAGTTTCTCTAACCGACACCACCACTATGATCCTAAGTGATGATACAACGTCTCACCCACGCTGCCAGAACTGTCATATACTTTGCCGTAGCATAGAACATCCTCAACCTAGTGGATCAACTGGCTAAACTTACGTGATCATCTAAAAAGTATGATCCGTTAATACCCATGATGGCTACATGGTTTACATGGAGACTTAAGTTAATATGAACTCTCATCCTCACATCAGTGCTCAATACCACTATCAAATATACTTTAGCTCATGCTTTTAAAATAACCTCTTTCCTCTTGGTTGAGATAATTTGCTCAACCCTTTTTAGATTTAAATCGATGAACAGGTCCCGAATTGAAAGAAAGTGAAAATGAAAGAAGTTGAAGAGATTGGGCCATAAGCGCCTAAATTTATTTTTCCGAAGTTCTGTATCTTGTTATTTTTTGGGTTAGGCCCTATCATGTTGTATTATTATTATTTGAATAGTTTAGGACAGGTACCATTGGAATGGGCCAAAGATACAAAACGAAATGAGTCCAAATACCGATCCAGGCTAACAAAAATCGGATTTGGACTCAACTTTCTCTCTCTTTCTTACCTTACGGCATTTATTTCCTTGTTTGTCGATATCTGTCGCTAGTTTTAGGGTCGAACATTCAAGATCCCGGAGCAACACTGTTATATTTTATCCGCCAAGCTTAAATCAATCAAATCTAAACAACTTTAATAATAATAATAAATAGTTTTGCGAGTTTTAAGAACTCACTTAGATAGTAGGTTAATATATTTCGCTATTGAAAGGATTCTAAATAAATCTATCAATTCAAGCTTAAGTTAAACTTTTTAGCCAAACAAATTAGTTGTCGGATAACCGCAAGTAAGCGGACGTCTTAGGTGCTTTCAAAACCTTCTTAAGATGTTAATAGGAACCCCCGAACCCCCTTTAAAACTCTTTCAACTTGATTTTCTGTTTTAGTCAATTGGAAGAATAGTTTTCTTGATTTTTCTCAAAAATTAAGTGGCGACTCTAAAACAAGTCTAGAACTATAAAATATTTTTTCCTTAAATAAAACAGAATGGCGACTCTGCTCGGGATTTAAATGGTTCTAACCTTAAAACTAACCTGTTTGGCTACGTGTAAATAACTGTTTACTTGCTTTCTTTATCTTATTATTAAACTGTTGCATTTTTCATGGCATCAACTCCGCCAAACGGTAAATAGTTTGCATTAGGACAAAAGCAGTTACGTGACTTACCACGACTTCCTTCAGAAAAAAAACACAAGTCTAATCTTTGGCAGTAATAAATAAATAGTTGGTTGCGGTCATCCAACGTCGTTTATTAGCTTCACCCGTTGTTTATCCGACTCGGGTAACCATCACTTCTAAACCAATTCTAGTCAACCTAGGATAGAGCAAAACTAAATCTAAATATAAGCATTAGCCTAAGATGACCCAACACCCAAGGTGTGTTGGGTCCATTAGAGAGACCACCTTAGTCCAAAACGGCCCACGGCCTAAATGGACGATCATATTTATTTGTTTAAATTTGAAGGATGTATACGTTATTTGCAAAATCATTGTCTCATGGGGTAAGGATTAGATTATAGTTGAAGAAAGAGTTTTACAAGATACTAGTCCATCCAAAGACGTTGACACCTTGGAGATGAGAAGATATCAAGTTCGAAGGACCTTCCACGGAGGCATAGTTTAGGGTTATACCCTGCGTAAGATTAATTATTTGTACCCCAATTTCCATATCTATGTATCCCCATTCGCTTTACTTATAAATTTTGTATAAATTTGGGTTTTGGGGCAATAAAGTGTTTCAACTGATGTACACATCCTTTAAATCTGTAGGTAGCCTTGGCACAAAAGGGTCACATATCTGTTTAAAACGCGCAATATTTGTTATGTGTTATAACTGCTTGTCTGAATATGTTGCTTTATTTGGATATATTCTAGCTCACCCCTCTTTGAATTATTTTTAAAACCTCTAGGCATAAATATCAAGTCAATGTCAAAAGTGTGTTCAAATTGTCTTCAAGTCTTTAGTTTCTCAACAAAATTCGAACTTCATTTTCAAAATCTTACTTTCTCACATCATAAAGAAATTCGCTATCTCACATCAAATATATTCAAGGCGGTCGAACTACGTAGGACCTGAATTCTCTTTTGTGAGATTCGTAGGCAGCCTTTTAAGGTTCGGTCCCCATTTTTGAGAAATTCTATCTTTCCCAACTCTTACAAAGAAATTAGAGTTACATCTCAATCAAAAAATCAGAAGTACGACAATCGACTTTGTCCCGACTCAAGTCGACATTTTTGATTCACAAAGCTAAATAATCAGATAGACAAATTCCTGTCTACCTAATCATTTCTCTATATGTGTGGGCAAGTTTATGTTCAAATGAAGCAACTCTTATGTGCTTACAGTAATGCGTGTGATATTTTGTATTAATTATCATCGACACAGACTAACACGTTTGCCTTTGAGTTGCTTTTTTATTTGTCAGGTACTCAAAACTGATCTGTGTTGAGAAAATGACTGACCATCCATACTTCACGAGGTCCAAAGACCCCAAATATTCCTTCTCCAACCAATGTTTGTCAAAAGGCAAGGAAAAAATGGTTGAAAATGTTGAGAATACTGATTTGAATGAAGTTACTGTGAATGACCCTATCATTGTTGAACATAACAAGTTGACTGCACAGTTATTCCAAGAGATTGCTGAAATGCTTAAATGGACAAGACCCGAGTTTTGACAAATTTGTCTATTATTGCCAACATTCCTACTCCGGACAACGAAAGGCCTCCACTCCATTTTCCTACTTCAGATCCAACATTAGAACATTTTCCAAACAATTCAACCACATCTACGATTTCTAAACCTTTCAACATCGACTTGACCATTCCTAACCCACATCACGCTAGCTTCTCACACCAAAAGTCACCTACTTCTCAAAATCCAGATACCAACATTCTCCAGAATTTTCCTCTCAGTCATCAAGTTCCTACTCAAATTGCCCAAAATCCACCTACCACTTAACCCATACCTCTAAAAACCGCATTTCATCTTCTAATATCACCTGAGTCGTACCCTCCTCTCACCACACATTTTGAACCCGAACATTCTGAGAAGAAGGAGAATGTGTGGAAGGTCATGAAAGGTAAACTGAGCAAAGCATCAGAGAGGAAGTCATGAATGCAATGAAGGAATTCCAATACACTCCGGACATTGTGGGGTTAAATTACGTAGATTTGTGTAGCCATCCACATTTGGAACTTCCAGAAGGTTTTAAAGTACCAAAGTTTGACATTTTTAGTGGAGTTGAAAATCCTTTGACTCATTTCGCTATTGAAAGGATTCTAAATAAATCTATCAATTCAAGCTTAAGTTAAACTTTTTAGCTAAACAAATTAGTTGTCGGATAACCGCAAGTAAGCGGACGTCTTAGGTGCTTTCAAAACCTTCCTAAGATGTTAATAAGAACCCCCGAACCCCCTTTAAAACTCTTTCAACTTGATTTCCTGTTTTAGTCAATTGGAAGAATAGTTTTTTTTCTCTCAAAAATTAAGTGGCGACTCTAAAACAAGTCTAAACTATAAAATATTTTTTCTTTAAATAAAACATTCACTACTTACACTTGGTCATTACTAACACATTGACATATTATATCATAACCTTTTTTTTTTTGTTAAGGTATATTCTAACTAATCTTGACTTCCAATACTTACTCTACCCCCTATGTGAGCCTTTCACAACTCATTTCTTAGTCTACCACAAGGGAAACTTTTCAATAATAATTTATTAGGTACATGACTATACCAACATAATTTTCCAAAACACCATCTCCTTTTCATAGATCTCTATACCTTTACATATTTTCATCTAACTATGACTCTTTCACTAGTACTACTCATGATCTCTTTAACTCATGCCACTCTTTCGGGTAAAAATCTTACCCAAACTCTAAACATACTTCTTAAAAAGGTTCTCAGCTGAAACAAGGCTTAAAGGAAAAGAGTATAACTCACTTAAAATGAACAATTCAAATGAATATGGGCGCATTTCTTTGAAATTGAACACTTAACTTACTCTTGGACTTCTCTTAAGCCCCTCTAGAGTCTCATGAGTTTCTCAAGACTCTTGCTAAGAACAACTCACCCATAAAGATCTTTAAAATTTACTTTTCAACCACCTCTAGTATGATGGTTAGTCGAATGAATATGAGAACGCGCGAGTTAGAATAGATCTCTATGACTTCACTCTTTTGCACGATAAAGAGTATGAAAGAAGGGAAATTTTTCTAAAATGTCTATAGTACCTCACTCATAAAAGTAGGGCCATCACAACCATAAATAAGATCCTATTGACACGGCTTCATAGACACCCTAGGACACTTAAACTCTTTGCTCTGATAACAAGTTTGTCACGACTCGAGTCTACACCCTAGACGTGGCCGGCACTCGAAGACCATTGCTGATCTCTAAGCAAACCCTCATCCTGGCTGACTACAAGCGGAATACTAACTTAAGCATATAAAAGCTTAAAATTGAAATGAACAACTTTGAATAAAAACAATATATTCAACTAGCCATAAAATAGGCAACTTTAGTCTTTAAAACATTTAGTATAATAAATGAATAATACAGACTTTTTAACTAAACTGACTATCTATGAATCCTCTAACTGATTAAGATGGAAGTCGGGACAAGACCCACAACCTCCTAACTAAGCTGAAAATTAAATAAAATCCTCCAGAAGCAAGGAGACTCACCATAGCTAACTCGAATCTCGGATGTATCAGCGAAGCTCCTATTGAAGACCCTGAATACCTGTATCTGCATCATGAGAAGATGCAGGCCAATTGGCTCAGTACGTGGAATGTACGAGCATGTTAGAGGAATTCTAAAGCATAACATAAGCTTGATACTTGAATTAAAAAGAAACATACTTACCTCTTTTCAACTGAACTCACATCAAGAATAATATACTCAACTTGAAATACTCAACTCATGATACTTAACTGAACTTATTTCAATATAAAGCAGTTTAAAACAAGTGAAATATAAAGAAAAGTAGTTGAAAAATATGATGTTAACTCAAGATAATAATATCATAAAATACATATCATGATCCCTGCAAAGTCTACTTGTGCAATGCATGAATGAAGTTTCATACCCCCATTCATACTAAGCAGAACCCCTTGAGGAACCATGCAATTTCTAGTGTGGAGTTTCTCTAATCGACAACCACCACTATGAGCTTAAGTGGTGATACAGCGTCTCACCCACGCTGCCTGAACAGTCCTATACTTTGCCATCGCATAGAACATCCTCAACCTAGTGGATCCACTCACTAAACTTACGTGATCATCTAAAAAGTATGACCCGTTAATACCTTTGATGTCTACATGGTTTACATGGAGACTTGAGTTAATATGAACTCTCATTCCCACATAGGTGCTCAATACTACTCCCAAAATATACTTTAGCTCATGCTTTTAAAATAACATCTTTCCTCTAGGTTAAGATAATTTGCTCAACCCTTTGCTAGAGTGGATCCCCAAAAGGTTAAAGCGGTTGAGAATTGGGTATGACCTAGTTCGATGACAGAGGTTAGGAGAATTGTTTCAATTTCTACTCACTTGACCAATCTGACCAAAAAGGAGGTACCGTTTTAATGGACTAAAAATCGTGAGGAGAGCTTCTAAAAGCTTAAGACTCTTTTGACCACCGTGCCCATTCTAGCATTACTGATTGAGGGTAAGGACTTTTTATCGATTGTGATGCTTCACATTCTTGATTGGGTGTCATGATGATGCAGGATAAGAATGTCATAGCATATGTCTCACAACAATTGAAGGTGCAGGAGAGAAATTATCCCACTCATGTTTTGGAGTTGGCAGCGGTGGTATTTGCTCTTAAGATTTGGTGACATTATTTGTATAGAGTTAAGTGTGAGGTATTTATAGATCATTGTAGTTTGCAGCATGTATTAACCCAAAAAGATTTGAATTTGAGACAGCGAAGATGAATGGAATTACTCAAGAATTATGATGTGACTATTCAATACCATATGGGTAAGACAAATGTTGGCAAGCGCTTTGAGTCGAAAAGTGATAAGTATGAGTAGTTTAGCTCACTTGAGTGGGATCAATCGACTCTTGGCATTTATGAAAGAGGTAGGCTGTTAGCTAGCATTGAAGCTAAGTCCATGTTCATAAAGGAAATCAATGTCAAACAATTTGAAGATAGAGATTTAATGATCTTAGAACAAAGATTGTCATAGGTAAGTCTCAAGGAACCACTCTAGATGCGGATGGTGTGCTTAACTATAAGTGTAGAATATGTGTTCCAAGAGTTGATTATTTGATCCCAAGATTATTGGCGGAGGCTTATGGCTTGCTCTATTCTATTCATCCGGGTGTGACCAAGATGTATAGAAATATGAAACGATTTTACAGGTGATCGGGTATGAGACAAGACATAGAGAAGTTTGTGGCGAAGTTTAAGAATTGTCAACAAGTGAAGTATGAACATCGAAGGCCTGCAGGGATACTTCAAAAGATGCCAATTCTGGAATGGAAGTGGGAAAGGATAGCCATGAATTGTATGGTTGGTCTTCCCAAGAATTTCAGGAAATTTGATTTTATTTGGGTTGTAGTTGATAGGTTGACCAAGTCAGCCCATTTCATTCCAGTAAGGGTGGATTACAATTCTAAAAATTTGTCTAGGATTTATGTAAATGAGATAGTAAGGCTGCATGGTGTGCCCCTTTCCATCATCTCAGATCGTGGTACCCAAACACTTCCAAGTTTTGGAGGAAGTTTCATGATGAATTGGGCACGCAACTTACTTTTAGTATAGCCTTCCATTCCTAGACAGATGGATAATCAGAAAAGGATATACAAGTGTTGGAGGACATGTTGAGAGCTTGTGTAATTGACTTTCAAGGGCATTGAAATAAGTTACTACCCCTATGTGAGTTCTCCTATAATAATAGTTATCAGTCGAGCATTTATATGGATATATTTGAAGCGTTACATGGGAGAGGATGTAGACCGCCCATAGGTTGGTTTGAATCCGGAGATGTAAAACCTCTGGGGGTTGACTTAGTAAAGGACGCTCAAGATAAGGTGAAGAGCTTTCAAGCTAAACTTCTAGCCGTGCAGAGTAGACAAAAAAAGTATGCGGATCACAAGGTAAGAGACATGGAATTCCAGACGGGCGAGAATGTTCTTATCAAGGTATCACCCATGAAGGGGGTGATGAGATTTGGTAAGAGGGGTAAGTTGAGTCCTCGCTATATTAGTCCCTTTGAGATTCTTGAAAGTGTAGGGCCGGTGGCGTACATATTGGAGCTACCTCCATATTTGTCCGGTATACATACCATATTTCATGTGCCTATGTTGAGGAGATATTACAGTGATGGTGACGATATCATTAAGTAGGACTCAATAGTGCTAGAAAAGGACCTTCAATATGAGGAGGAACTGATTGCTATTCTTCAATTGTGATTTTTGGAAGTTGAGGACCAAGAGATTAAGTCCTTGAAAGTTCAACATAAGCATCCTACAGTTGAGGAAGCTACTTGGGAGACCGAGGAGGATATGTGAGACAAGTATCCACAATTGTTTGTCAAATCAGGTACTACCTTGTTTGTTATATAGCCTACCTCTCCTTAGTTGATCACTCGGGAACGAGTGATGGGTAAATTGATATCGATTGTAACAACCGGATTTTGTCATTATAGAAATGCCAATGGAAAAAATTGAGGTCGGAAAAACTTTTTCGTAGTACTAGAATTTTTCCAACTTTGTCCAGATTTGGAGGAATTTGGAGTCATCAAGGGGTAGGGAGATCTGGTAGCAATCGGGTGGAGTAAATGTGGATTTGATTACCTGAATAGATAGATAACTCATTAAGTAATTCGTACGACTTTATGGTCATTGAATTCGGATAAGTAGATCATCAGAAATTGACTTTGGCGTTAAGGGTACTTTATGAGCGTAGTGGGTTAAGGCTATGTTGTAAAAAGAGAGAAGTGGAATTCCCTTAAAGAGCTCACTGCCTCGCTTCATGTCGCTGCAGTGGGATTAGTGTCATTGTAGTGACGCTGCTACAACGAGATGGGTGCCGCTCTAGCGGGATGACGTGTTTTTAAATCGTAAATAAGATCCTTTGATGACCTTATTTTGTACTTTTTGAATTTTTGAGTTAAGAGACGACCCCTGGGCTATTCCAACTCGTTTTCCACCATTCTTGAAGCTAGACGTAAGTTTTTCACTTTTCAAATTTGTTTTTCGATCCGTAAAACGTTTTAGAATGAGTCAATATTGATGGGGAAAGATTTCTTGAAGAAACCTATGGTGAAATTAACCCTAAATTGACTAGTTAGGGTCATGAGTTTGTACTAGGATTCATAATTTGTTAGTATTGTGGGAATTTAGTGTTCTTTATTGATTTTCGTATATAAATTATTGTTTGTAGACCACAACAAGTAGAACGAATCCTGAAAGAGAAGGATCAAGTTGTCTAGGATTTCAAGCTTGTTTCGAGGTAGGTGATTGTTTTGATTCTATGATTGTGTGATATTCACTTGCTTTGCTTCGTTATATGCATGTTTGTTCATAATTGTTGAAATAAGATATATGAATATCAATACCATGAAATCATGACTTGAATGTGTAATCTTGATATGTTATTATGATGTGTGATTGGAATCAGCTATCACATTCTGGCACACTAACTTAGATTGGGTTACCATGTTTCGGCATGCTAACTGAGATCGGTTGCCACATTCCTGCATAAACATTGGATCGGATTGCCACGTTCTGGCATGCTAACGGTTTGACTTTGAGTTCCGTGAGAGAACCAACTATGTGATGAAATATGTGAATTGTGATGTTGATTCTGATGACAGTATTGAATATGATGATATTTATGCATGTGTTATAATGTTGTAATTGTTTGTTCATGTTACACTAGTGGGATAGCCGTGTGATCCTACCAATACACGGTGGTTGTGTACTGATTCTGTACTTGCTCTTATTTTTTGTTAAGTATAGGACATCTTCATGCGATTGTTGACAGACCTCACTTAGGAGATTAGTGATCGCTTTGAGTTCAAGGGTGAGCCACATCGTTTGAGCTTCCATAAAATTCTCTTTAGTCTATGTCCATAATTTTCGGACCTAGATCTTGTTTTAGTTAGTTAGATAGTTCACTAGAAATTCTGGTTAGATTTGGTTCTCCTTTCTAGTTTTGGTACATTGACTTTCAGATTCTAAGTTTATCTTGCACATTGTTTGTTAGTTATTAGATCTTTATTTAGTAATGGCAAAATGGTCTCATGGACCCTTGTACTTGTATGAGTTTGTATTATGGATCATTCTACTTAACTTTTTTTCAACTAAACCCTTAAACTCAACCGAATTCAATATATGAAACCCTTTTGACCATTGACTAAGCTTATGTGGCAACTTAAATGTTGACGTGGAATAATTGCATGATTTCACGCAAATAAGAAGAGTGACCATAACAATCTCCATTTCCTTCTCTCTCTCCTTCCCTTCCTTGTGGCCCTTCAATTTCTTCTTCCTTTTTAACATTTTTTCCTTCTATTGATTTTAAACAAGATATCAAATTCTAAAGTGGGCAACAACAGATCTGAAAAATAAGATAGTAAATCTCAAAGAAAAAATAAAAAGCTAAGGATGAAGAGTGAAGTAAAATTATAGTGATAGTGATAAAGTTCAAATCCACCATGAATGTACAAGAAGGAGATGAAAAAGCTCAAATTCTTGATTCTTCGTTTTCCACATCTCAACTTTTATTTTTATTTTTTTGCTTTAGTTTCCATTTTGGTGTTCTTTTTTAGTTTATTTCCCTCTATTTCTATGGATTTGAACGGGTCTCTATGTTTGGTGAACATGTTTTGGACCAAAAAGAATATTACATAGAGGGATATTAATTTCTTCAATCTATGGAGATTGTGTTAAAAAGTATCACCCGTCTTTTCTACGTAGAGGGTTTAGCAAAACATTAATTATTAATTTGAAGGGATATTGATTTATTCCCCTACCCCCTACCCCATTTCTTTCTTTCTTCCCTTCCCACACTCTCCAGTTTCCATTTTTTTTTCTCACTTTCTCTTCCTGTACATATTAGAAATAAAATGTGCTACATAATTTATGAGGTGATAAATTAAATAATTTTGATGGGTAAAAAATAATTATTAAATATCTTTTGTGAAATTATAGAATGTGTTGGGTAGAATTATGTACAAATCTTAGGATATATTGAGATATTTTAATGGTCAATTGTTTGCATTAATGGTGAAAAGAGATTTATGGTATTTCAAGTGATGGATAAAATTATAAAAATTATGACGGAAAGTTATGAATGATGAAAACATAGACGAGAATGGTGATTTTTAAGATTTAGAAAAGTGGTGATAATGATGAAGATGAAAGTTGTGATGATGAGATATTATTTAATTAAAGAAGAGAGAAGGTTAAGGAAGAATGAGGAGAAATGAAGTGAAAAAAAATATATATTTTTTTAAAAAATCAATAACTAATGACGTGTCATTAAAATCTGGCGTGGATAACGACATGTCACTTTTGTTGAGCCTTTGAAGTTCACACAACAACGGGAGTTTAAAATGTTGATTTTCGTTGAGTTTAAGGGTCTAGTTGACAAATAATTAAGTAAAAGGGTTTCAGAATACAAATTCATAAAAGTATAAGGATCCATCAGACCATTTCGCCTTTAGTAATTGAACTTTGTCTTTAGTTATTTAACTTGCTTCTGTAAATTAAATGCCTTAATATCTAGGTTCATTGCTTTGGTTGGTTGCTAGTAATAGTTCTCCCACCGATTTGTAGTGTGGGTGCCAATCACGCTAGTCTGGATCGTGACATGCTAAGCTCTAGTTTAACGTACTAATTTCTGAGATGTTACACTGGCCACCAACGACCCGTGGTGGAACCATGGACCATAGGTGTGGCATCACCTTGAATTGCCCAGGAAAGGGCAGAACTATGGTCGAACCAACGGACCGTTGGTGGAACCATTGTCCGTGGTTGGGGCCCATGGTCCAAGACCCTAAATTAGTTGGTGTTTATGATCACCACTGACGGATGTGTAGGAAGGTCTGTTTTTCTGACCACGGTCCGTCGGTAGTGGCCATGGGCAGTTGGCAGTTGAGTTTAGTGTTAGTTGGTCTTTTTCTATTTAATTAACTCCTATACTACATAGGTTTACCCTTTCTTAAGATCTTTATATAAGTGTTTTCAACTCCCAAATTATCCCATTCAAGTCATTCTTCCAAAATCACAAAAGAAGATTCATTCTCCTTTCTAAAATATTTCTCTCTCTAGAAACATGAAGAAGAAGAAGGCTTAAACCTAGGGTTTCAAGGAAATCCCCCATTCTCACCATTGTAAATAAGTATTTGGCTTTGACGTATTATAGAATTCATCCACGGATTCCTTCCATTCATAGAGTTTCCAAAATAATCCTATTTCAAAAGTTAGAATTTCCTAATTAAGTTAGAGTTTTCTTCAACTGTCCTGCGTTCTCTTCATTATTAATATAAAGCATTGAATTATGATCTCTTACGCATTATTTGATTAAAGACTATGATTTTATCATGATTTTGATGAGTCTGGAATTTCGACTCAATTGTGGTTTTTCTTTTATTGTATTAATGTCCTCAAAGCCTATTTTGTGCTCTAAATAATGTTTGCAGATATAAAGGCAAAAGAACAAGGTAAGAACGATACCAGGCAAAAAGAAGCGAAAAAATGAAAAATGCTAAAGATAGTACATGTTGAGAATCGCCAAAGCCACTCGGTGACTCGCTGAGTGGCACTTCAGCTCACCTAAAGTTCCAGACTACCAGTCTTGGGGGAGAAGCCAACTTGGCAATGGATTTTAACCTTTGGTGAACCTCCTAACGGATCAGTGACACCAATGTTGATCGCCTTAAATTACAGGGTCTGAAGGATTAAGCGTCAATGCAAATCGGTGATGAAATGAAGCCATTGTCACATCACCAATTGGATCGGAGATGCTCGACTAAGTCCGTCGAGTGACCGTAAAGGCCAATATTTGAGAACGTATAAATTAATGTTCAAAAATCAGAAAAAGGAGTCCAGTCATATCCGCAGTAATTTTCTCCATTGTTGAACTTGGAACTTTAATTTGAACATTACTTTCCTTAGTTGTAAGTTCTATCATATTACAATTGGAGCTCTAAAAGATGAATTACTAATGCACTTCTTAGAAGGTCCTTTGCCAACTTTGTTAGCAACATCGGTCTCAAGCAAATTGATCTAATGTTGAGGGGTCATGATAAAGATAAGTATGCAGACTCCTATTACGTTAGTATATTGAGTGTACAGTCCTAATACGTTATTATGTTTGAGTAATATACGTAGTTAGTTCCTCTTATTTTTAGGTCTCTCATGTTCAAAAAACTTTTTTTTCTTCTATACTTGTATATGTATAAATCCCACACATTGTATCAATAATGCTAACACTTTCATAATCATATCCAACTCTTATCTGCTTTTTGAATTATAATTTAAAAAATCATAATTTGATTGTAAGCATTTTAGGAAAATACATAAATAATTCAATTAAAACCAAATCTGGCCCTTAAATAATTCACCTAGATCCAAATCTGCTTTTTGAATTATAATTTCAAAAATCATAATTAGACTTTAAGCATTTTACAAAAAATACATAAATAATTCATTTAGAACCAAATCTGGTCCTTAGACTGTGATTTCAAAAATCGCAGAAATAAATAATTCACTTAATTATGTGGTATTTACATTCCTTGTTGTGAAGAAAATTATGGTATTAACATTATTATTAGGCATCTATAAATAAACCCATAGTCATCATTTAACTTTCTCAATCATAATTTCTTCTCCCACAAAGAAAGTGCTCTCTATTTTTTCTCGAGTGTATGAAAAACATGGCTCACATTGTTGTGGGCACTTTGTTTTAATAAGGTTCTTTAGATGCTTTGGTTTTGAAGCTAAATATTCAACCCTCTTCGAAAGAAAATGAATTTAGTGATACAAATATTAACAGGGACACTATTCACATTCGAGTAGCCAAAGATGCATCTGTGACGGATTTGAAAAAAGAAATAAGTAATCAAGAAAAACTTCCAGAGAATCGTTTGATTCATGTTGGATACGGGACATGGAGATTCGATCATGTTGAATAACGACGAAATTTCCCTTGTAGATTATGGGGTAACAGATGGATCTCATTTTTACCTGTTTTTTCAACTTCCAGACAATAATGATAATAATAATGACAATAATGATGATGGTGAAAATGTGAGTATCGTCAATCCTAAGACTATGGTTTCTGTTACTAGTACTGCAAACTAGATCGAGACGGATTCAAGATTTTAAGTTAGTTGGTAATAGTATTTTTTTCCCATCAATAAGTGCACATTATGTTAGTTGCACATTTAGGATTTTAAGTTTTTTAGCATTTAACTTATTGTCTTTCTAAATTTATAGATTAATCTACTATTGTTGCGGAAAAAAAGACTCACAGGAAGTTTAAGAACATCACATACCTAAGTGTAAGTGATAAGAAATCTCTCATTTATAAAGAGTCACAAGCTTGTTCAAGAAAGCACAAAAGTTGTCAAATCTATATGATGTACGAATTGAAATAACTATTTTTAGTTCAGATGAAGTTCTTTTATGGCCATCCGAAAAGGAAGCTAAGAAAATAGTCCAGTGATATTTAAGCCTTCTCGAATTTGAAAGGATGAATCATCTAGTTTTAAATGAATCTCTTCTTATCAAAATTGTGAAGGATCGAGAAGAAAGAATTAAGAAATTGAAACAAAAGTATAAGACAAAAAAAAGTAGAATTGTTGTTCAATGAAGTTTTAGAGGGTAAAAGAACCCATGAACTTTATGCTGAAGAACTTAAAGGCTTTGTTAAGTTATGTGCTCTTAAGAAGGCTAAAGTTGTTGAATGGGAGAAGCAACTTCATGAACATGATCAACCAATAGAAGGTAATGACAACAATGTTGGAGAGAGAATGATGACGGCCCCAAAATTTAATTATGATTAAGTATTTACTGCTTTTATTGCTGAGACAATAGTAATTTTATATTTATTTTCAACAGTATTTTATATTTCATATCGTTTATCTATCCTTATTATCATATTGTTTGTTTTATTATGGTGAAGTTATTTTGTTTTCTTGAGAAAAATGTCTTATTGTTGTTCATTCAATATAGCTATGGGTACAATTTCGAATGTTGTTGAATTTTTTTTTCTGTCATATAAATCCTTCCCCCTCTTTCTCTTTAGCTTGAATAAATTTAAATTAATTTTATTCTGTACAAATATTAATGGAGACATTTTGATTATCTATAGAATTAATAAAAAAAAATTATTAGTCGAGAACTTGCCCACATAGAAAATAAAGTATCTATCATAAGTGTGTATGTCAACTCTTTTTTTAAGAATTCCTCATGGATAGTAAAATAACTATAATAATTCATAGTTCGTTTATTTATTATAATATAAGGCAAAATTTAAAGTCATATAATTCTGGATGATTGTATCAAAATATTTAACTAACAAAATCAGAAGAAAAATTAAAGAAATAGATTTATTTTTTTTGTTTCTTCACCGGAGAGATATGTGGTAAGTATTACAGTGTTTACTAACTTTCAACGTTATGGTTTATTTACATTACTACTTTATCAGAAATAGTTTATTTCAACATGTGTGCTTAATGTCTTTTGCCTCAAATCTAAGGGTGTATTTGTCTTTTCAGTTCTTCCACACAGCTTACGTGTTTCTGTAGAGGTGTCTTGAATGGATACATGTTGTTTATGTGTCCCTTCATCTTTCACTTATTCCTTTACTTTTCTCTTCTTCCTTTGGGATGATTCTTCCATTGTCTACTCAAAATTGCACTGCTCGCTCAGGTAATGTACAATTAAAAATTGTTTTTGGCTCAATTTAAAAATCTTGAGAAAAAGTAGATTTATGCCTGTTGTGAAGTTTTGATTTTTTTCACTTTTTTTATGTATCAATTTGATTTCTCTCATCTCTCTCTAGTTGGTATGCTGTTACTTTCACATTGTTTTGTTCATGAATTTGATCTGAATCTTCATATTTGAATTTTTTTTCCAATTTGAATTAGTTTTTCATGTTCAATTTTTGCTTTCGCTTAAAAGACCTCGATAATTTAAAGCTTCAATTTTGGTTTTGTTGTTTCATTTTTCAATTCGCCCATGTTGCATTTCAATGTTTTTTGTCACATGCAGTAATTAACTTGACCTTTTTCTGTTATATGGATTTTTTATGCAATTAAACAAAAAAGAAAATTTCAGGATAGATTTGATTCCAAGCGAACCAACTTTTTGGGTTAGATTGGCATTACCTATGGCCACCAACATTTCAAGGGAGCATTTTAGAAAAGATATAAAGAATGAAGAGATATTAAAACTAACCATCCTTGTTCCTAACTCTATCTATGTTTTGTATGTTTTTGTATCTAGGTAAATAATGTATCAAGTCATTGTCAACTAAATTGACCTTTGTACAGGTGAGTCCCTCAAATGAGCAAATTGACTTTGTATGCTATTTAAGTTTCATGAAAATGCCTTTGTAGTGTTGATGTAAGTCATAGCACCTTAACTCGTAATGTTTTGTATAAAAAGAAGAACACTAGATTTCGAGGAGAAAATTTTAAAGGCTCACGCACAAGCTGATCAACTTGAAAAGCCGGTTGGGAGGATAAAAAAGAAATTTGAAATGAAGAAAAAGGAGAAAAGAGACTTCGTAGCGCATAAAGGTGAAATCAAGAATAGAATATCCAAGTTAAATTAGAAGGTTGACAAGGCGAGCATTTGATATATTTTACTTCTTTTATAAAATAATAAGTAACTTATTTGCATTCTTTTTTTTTTTTTTGTAATTGTAATTTTCTGAATCGTTTTCATTCCTCTTATATAAAAACACTTTTGTGTCAATATTTTGAGATAACATGGTGACTTCCAAAACATTTGTCTATGTATAAATATCCTAATATCCATTTTTTTTTTATGTAGGATTGGATTGTTGTTACTTTTCATCTAACTGAAGCAATAGAAGGAAATATGATGCAACACAAAAGAAGCCCAATTTGCCTAGAGCATAGCACTAGCCTCACATCTCGTACACCAAAATGACTAAAGGTCCCTGTGCCCATTTCCTCCAAGGTTTCTCCTATTTCCTTTTTGCTGCAATGTTTTTAT
This sequence comes from Solanum sitiens, assembly GCA_016801875.1. NCBI lineage: Eukaryota > Viridiplantae > Streptophyta > Magnoliopsida > Solanales > Solanaceae > Solanum > Solanum sitiens. The sequence continues at coordinate 1,868,123 of JABWTJ010000010.1, read as the reverse complement.
TCTTAGTGCAGATGTTTTTAAATATAGTTATATTTTTCATGAACTTCTTATCTTATGTCGTTTGTAGCTTGTGGATAAGAATATTTTTCTAGGATACTTTCAAAACATAGGCTAGCAATGATATACCTAATGACGAACATCATATTCTTCGCTAGAATTAGACACTGTTCTAGTGTGCTATACCTTTTCATTGAGTTAAGGATTCAATATATTGCTTTAGTATATAAGCGAAGACTAAATTGATCGAAGAAAACTCTAAAGACGCTAAAGTAGGAGTAGTTCCTTTCAATTTTTCTACTTGATGTGTCTGGATTATAGGAGGCAATCGAACACATTTATCTGACTGCTCCGAGTCATAAATTTATTTATTTACAAATATTTATATGTTGATCAAGGGAATCTATCAAAAATTTTAAACCGGTGTATCTTCTCCCCCACCACTGCAATGTGCTGCAATCCATATCGTTTGAGTTCTTGATAGGAGGAGAGGTTTGGTGAATGAATAGTAGCTCTTCAGCAGCTGGTGTTACACCATATGACAAGGTACATTCTGCAGGAATTGTGCTATGAATTACAACTATTATTTCAAAGGTGTAGCAAAGTTTTTTTTTTATATTTTAGGACATGGTCTTTGAGGTACCAAATGGTGGAATATCATTGAGATATTTTTCTTGCACTTGGTGAAATTATTTCTGCCAACAGAAGCTAAATCAAATACTAGATGGTAAGCTGCCAAAGGATTAAACGACTCCACGTTTAGTACTTACTTGTCGTTTGCTTAAATACACTATCCGTTATTCATGTTGCGTGTGTTCGTGAGATTCGCTGCAATTAGTTCAATTTTAATTTTTCAACAAGCTTTGTTTCTCTAAGTACAGATAAATAGTAGGCAGTCAGTCTGATGATTCACTTTATTCAAGACACGTGTAGTTTACTGACGTTTCATGTGCTTACTGACTTCTTTGTTCTCAATCGTGAGTTTTCTACTATGCTTTGTCTGTTAACATTCACTTTGTTGGGTCTCTATTAGTTCTTCTACATTCCTGAGTTGTTACACTTATTCAATTTGAAAGAGAATCACAAATGGGAGGAGAGCAAATTGAAGAGAAATTAGAGAAGAGTGATTCAAGTTTTGAATTGTTGCAGTAATTTGGTGATGAAATTTCACATTTGACTTTAAAATTGGAGGTAATTTATTATTTGAATCCTAAATTTCTGGGAGTTCACCTTCCCGTTTCTGAGTTAATTTGTTTTTTCCACCAGACATTGATTTTTCTTTTCTTTTTAAAAAATTGACTTATACATCATTCATGGAATTTATTTTTTATACATTTCTTTCTCCATTTTCTACATGCCAGAAATTTGATATTATGCTATTAGGAAATGATTTCTTAATGTAGGTAGCTTCTAGAAAGTTGCTATTTGTTATGTGCTTCAACTAATTAGTCAATATTCTGTGTTTTCATGTTCAAGTAGCTTTGATAATTTGAGTAGTTTCTTTTCTTTGTAACTTTTCCATCTTTGAGAAGTTTACTTAGACATTTAGGCATGACCCACTGCACTCTAATAAATAGTGAATAATAAATGTTAAGAGCGGCCTACAAATCTATTTACTTCACAGTCATACTGTTACTACTACAGTATACTTGCTACAATCTGATTATATTATCATATACAAATGACTAAAATCATAACGTAAATATTCATACACAGATAGACATGTATAACTAAATATTCCACTTTGAATCTAAATTAATTTCCCATCTTTTGCAGGTATTTTTTTTCAAGCTCTGACTAACATCGGAAGATAGGCGAGATGCAGCACTATATAGTGCTTATAGTGCTTTTCTCAACTCTGACTAACATTGGTAGGTAGGCGACATGCAACACTATATAGTGCAGGAATGTAAATAACTCGGCACAAATGATTGTCAACAAATATATATATATATATATATATATATATATATTACATCTAACCTTCAAACGAAATTTGTGTGTTTGTTTCTATATGCGAGCTTTTAGATCGCAAATATCTTTCAATGTTGGGCCGTGCTTGCACGGGCCATGTCTATCTAGTCTATATCTATAATTTATAATATATTAAAGCATGAGTGTTTTGATATTTAATAACGTATTTCACGCAATACTTTATTAGTAGATAGATTTCATAATTTAGAAACCCTACTAATACGTTTCTCCATTTCAAACTAGCAGAGCATCTATTGCATCCGATATCATTTATTGACATATTTGTTTGGAGAATTTCATAGTTCATGCCATTCTTTGCCGAGTTATAGACCGATACTGTAATCTAGGATCGATCATTATGGTCTATAGTGATAGTAATTGCAGTAATTATTGTTAATGGTGATCATATGGATGTGTATGGGAGGAGACTCTAAATGTTGAATTTGAAAATTATCTAGTAAAGTGACAGTGGTCTTTCCATTTCGTCGCAATGATTTATATAAATCATGATTTGAATCGTAATTGAGATGTGGGATACTAGCTTGCAAGCCAAGCGAAGTTGTGATTAGTATCCCTAGATACTGGGGGCGAGGAAGTATGAATGCTCGATCATATTTTTCATCTATAAATATGTTGGCTATCACACCTGTTGCATCGAAAATGTCACACATAACCATAAGGAAATCTCAATTAAAGTCATTATGTTTTATTATGTGAAATCTTTATCCAAACAACTAGGGAAATTAATATACACTAAAGAAATTCAGAGAATTATTTTCAAAGAATTTCATTATACTTTAAGCATCTACGGGTACTATTACCTATGAATAAATCGACGTCTATCTCATTGCGCACTCAAAATCAATTAATGCTATCCTTATAGAGTCCAAATTGTGTGTTGCACATGAATTGTTAGATGTTAATATTCTTTCACCCTTGTCGATACCAAGTTTGAAAAAAAAAATGTGTTAAAGATGTTTGCGAGACTTTCAAAACCAAGAGAAAGAATAAGTATTTAGTGTGTAATAGATGAACACACAAGAAATTCACATGTAATCACAATAAACTTCAGATAGGTTTTTCCTACTTTGTTTTTGTAACTCAAAATAATGTATGTAATTTGAGACTCATCAGTTTGGTATAATTAGTAGCATGTTAATTTTGTCGTCTTTGGTCCTTTCTACAATTACTAGACTAAAACAAATATATTTACATACTGTCTTTGATTTATGTACTACTTACTACATAATGTACTGCAAATTTCAATTCGATAAGATCAATTTATACTAAACAAATTAAATGGTCTACAGGGTCTATACTTGACCGAGACCACTATTGTAATAAATAATGAATTTCTACACACACCCAGATTTTCTTGGAAATTTTGAAGTAAAATTTGCAAGTATCAAAGTTTGTTGCGAATTTTCGAACCAATCAAAATTCATTGGAAATAAGCTCGTACGTATTTATTACCTGCAGATTTTTAAAATCCCCAAGTATGTTATTAATTTCGCATCTAATTTACCTACGAACTTATTCACAAGGAATTCTGAAAATTCACAGTAATATTTGATAAAAGGATAATGCTAAATGGCCAGAAAATTTTGGTCAGAATTTGGCCAGAAATATAAAAAGACTAAAATAACCTTATTTTAAGTTTTACATTTATTTCCTCAATACTTTTCCTTCCAAACAAAATTAATTTTTGTCTATTTCCCAAACTCCTTGGACTACTAAATATTAACTATTTGGCTGCCAATGAAAATGAAAAATGTTTTTTTTTTTGTGTGTAGTTTATCTTTAAAAATAAGTATTGTTTAATTAATTAAAAAAATGTACACTTTAATTAAAAAAATATTTTTGTAATTTTATTTTTATACATTTATATTTTTTTCTTTATATTGCAAATTATGTTCTACATATACCCCTCCTCCAAACTCAATTATGATCCTAAGGTTTCAACTTTGAAAAATTATTTTTTCGCTTAAAATAAATCTCTTTATTGAAAAAAGACAATTAAATTTCTCATTAATAATAACTACAAATGACTATCTTATCTACTAAAGATTATACTTAATTATTTTGTAATAAAAAAATTGTAAAATATAGTAATTAAGCATAGATTAAAAAAATTAATTAAATTCTTCTTTAAATATAATCAACTAAATAGATAAGTCTATATAATGGACATATTTTGAGAGAAAAATAATATTGAATTTCGATATTTTTAAAAATAATTGATGATAAGACATTCAAAACTATGTCATAAATAACACATTATTTTTTTTATATTATAATCATTCCGTACAAGAATTAACATATATAGAAAATGGTGAAATTATTTCACTAATTTTAACAATGAATAAATAATTCAGTTATTCGAATAGTATTAATTAAGTGGATATTTCAAAATAAATGAATAAAAGATCACTCAGTACCTACTTATCAATTATAATACTTTAAAATAGATGTATTTTATGTATATATTAATTTACAATATGTTTAACATGTATAAGTAAATTATAACATAACTAGGATATACATGTTTTAAAAATTATTTTCATTTATCTAAAAATTTTATATTTCAATAACGACAATCAAATCTCAAAATACTTTCGAGTTGATAGACATCGACACATTATAAAATCCATAATTTAATTTTCTTAAAACATAGTAATCAAATATGTAATTTAAATTTTTTAAATATGTAGTTTAATTTTTAAACATGTTGTTGTAAATATGTAGTTTAATTTTTTAAAACATAATAACCAAACATAAACTTTAAATATGTAATTTTTCAACATTAATGTGTAGTTATCTTGGGTTGTTGTTAAATAGGATCGACACTTATAAACCGTATGATTTTTAGTATTTCTTTAATGTGTTGATGTTTATCAATTCTAAAGTATTTTGATTTTTGATTGTTATTATTGAATTATTTTACATTATATATATAAAAAAAGTGTTTAAAATTTAATTTAAATAATTATTTAAATAGGTAATTTAAATTTATTTATATAATAAATGCAATAAAATTACTTAATTTTAAAAAATATTAATCCGTTCAAAGCAAATATTAATTTGAAAGAAAAAAATAATATTGTGACTACAACTATGTATACTTAATATTTTTGCAGATCATTTAATAGCAAACATTTTTATAAAATAACAAATAATACTATTAAAGAAAAATATATATGTGATGAAACTTAAATCTAGTTCATGTTAAATTTGTATTGTCATTGTCATCAGAGAACTATAAAGATGTTTTTCTTTCAAATTTTTTAATAAAGTTTATTTTGAAATCATAAAAAACTCTGTATATCCTTTTTATGTTATTAAAATTTTTTAATGAAGCACCATCAAAAAATTTATAAATTCTTTTTGTAAATGTCTCTAGTAGTGAAATAAAATAAAAATTAATTTTAATGAGTCTTTTTTGTGTATGACATGATTCATATGTTATCGAAAATATGAAGATAATCACATAATAGAGGAAACATGATGATAATTTTAGTTTTCTTCTTATTTCGCTCACATAATTTTGAGTATAATTGGATAAAATATATTTTATTATTAATTTTTTTTCTAGAAAATCGGTGTATAACAATAACTCCTTTGAATAAATAAGTAACTCTTTAGCCAACTCGGCTAATTTCATATTTTTATATTTTAATATTTTAATTTAGATATAAATTATCTTTTCGCGATTAAAAATTATAAATTAAAATAGATAATTTAACCTTAGTTCTGTTTTATACTTTTAAAATTTTTCTTATCATTAAGGAATAAGAAATGAAAAAAAATAAACTAAAAAGAATAAGTAAAAAGGGGGAAAATTGAATTATGTTTTTTTTTGGTGAATTTTTTGGTTCTTTTCCCATGTTTAATTAAGAAATGATTAATAATTAATCTCACTAATCATTTTTAATGTATTGAAAACATAATTAAATAATACATTTAATATTTAAGTTAAAGGGCAAAAATGTCTAAAAGTAAACTAGATTATAATGTGAACATATTATTTTATCATTCTGGCCAAATTCTGGCCAAATTTTTCTGGCCAAAAGGACTTTTCTTTGATAAAAAATTGTGAGATGAGAAGGGATTAATTATTTTATTGTCTTTTTGTTTTCTCTATATTTAATTTGTTTTTCCTTGTTCTATTTATGTCTATTTCTTTTCTCCATGTTTAATTTGTTTATACCCCCCGATTAAATTAATTTAATAGTGCCTCTATTTATTTTTTCTATATTTAATTTGCTTTTCTCCCCAATTTAATTAATTTAATAGTGCACACAAACTATTTAGTCAATCCTAACTAATTACTAATACTTATACTTACGGTTGTTCATGGTTATGGTTAACAACCAAATCAAATCGCATTTCAAACCAAATCGATTAACAAAAATTGATATTTGGTTTAGTTTGGTTAGGTTTGGTTTTTAAATTTTGAAAATCGATACTATTTGATTTGGTTTTGGTTTTACTAAAAACAACCGAAAAAATAACCAAACTGAATCGATAAATTAGATATATAAATTTTATAATTATTTATATATTATTCATAAATAAATTAAAAATATTTTGTTAAATTTTAATTAACTTAAGTTTTTAACTTTATCATTTTCTCAAGCCCAACACTTCAGCCCAAGTATAACAATTTCAAATCCACGTCCATCAAAATTGATTTTAGTCTTTACATAATACTGTACTTCACATAAAATAGTCATACACTCTAATATTGCTTAATTGCTTGACTGAACCGACATTAGCTTTTCTTTAGATTGTTCATGTAATTGGTGTTTGTGTCAGTCGAGATACGTACGTATTCAAAAAAATTATTACTTTCAAACCGAATAAATCATAAAAATTGGACTAAACCGAACCAAACCGTTGGTTATTTTTTTCGTTTGGTTTGGTTTGGTTTTAGAAATTTAAAAAACCGACTAGATTGGTTTGATTTTGGTTTTAATCAATAACCGATCCAAACCGAACCACGAACACCCCTACTTATATTTATTATTCAGATTCCTAATTTAGGCCTCATTTGTTTTCATTAAGATTAAAACGTTTGAATCTGAATATACATCTGAATATTACGATACACATTAAGATCTAAACGAGTAAATCTGAATAAACGTCTCAATATTAAGATGTTATCTCTGAATCTGAACACTGGATTATTGGGTTTGTTTGTTTTCAATATCTGAATGTGCATATGAAATTATACATTATCAATAAAATATTATAAAAACCTCATTTTAGTAAAATAATTTTTTTTATATAGAAAATAATATTTTGAATATTTTTATCGTAACAAGGTAATATGATTTATCTATTAAAATTTTAACATTAAGTTACATCATTCATATGACTATTCTTTGCACTCAAAAACTTCGAGAATATAATATAATGTCATGTAAAATAGTTTATATAAAGTAGTAATATAATATTTATGGAAATATTTTATTTTATAATGGACATTTGTTATTGTTATCGATCAAATAATTAATACTTTCTTATTTTCTGGAACCGTGCTAAATATTATATCATGAATGCTTATCAATTCAAATATATTGATTAAATTATGAAAGTAAAAGACATATATTAAGTTAGTAAGAATAAAGAAAATTATAATGGTAAGCACATAATTAACATTAATTAAATAAGAAAAAAAACTTTTATGAGATGTTGTGAAGTAGTTGAATTAAAATAGGAGTCTTATTTTTGAGTCTGAATGGTGTTAAGAGTGTATTATAGATCTGATTCATTGAAATGTATTCAGACCCAAGGCTTATAAGGAAATAAAACAAATAAACTTAATGAACTGAATCTGAATAATGAAGATTCAGTCCTAAAAAATAAACACACTGAATAAGATAAATATGTTTAATTAAAATTCAGACCCTCATTAAGTGCAAACAAATGAGGTCTTAATTCCTAGAAGACTGAGAAACTAATTACTAATCAAATTAGGATGAAGCCTTATAAGGATTAGGAGGAAACTTTTTGTCCTATCAACCTGGTATAGAATCAGTCATTCACAAAATTACATTTATTTTTTCCCAATTTTCCTTCAATAAGTCAATGTGTTAAAACATTTATCCTCTATTTTTAATATCTATAAATAGTATTTCATCCAGTTCAAATTACATTCTTTGAATATACTTAATTGAAGTATTTCCTTCGTCTCATGTATCTTGAGATCCAAATATATTTTTCTTTGATAGTAATTTTTTGATATTTTGTAAAAATATTTAAATTAATTATTATTACTTATAGTAATTTTATGTCATTTTCCCATATGTAAAATTTATTTCAGAAAATTTAGAAATTTTATGCTTTATGATAAAAATTAAATTGTTTGACTCTCGAAATTGTGAATATAAATTGAACACACATATATATATATATCAATATTTTGTCAATATTTTTTTACTTTAGATTTATCTATTGTAGAAGAAAACTAAACTTTATGCTAATAACAAATATAAATAAAATATTTCCTACTTAATACATATACTTATTTATCGAGTAATACACAATTTAATGAAATGAAGAAAGCCATATTTCAAAATTATAATTGAGTTTTATTTAAGTTAGTCCGTGATCAATATTATTTAATGTTCTTCAATGAAAATTCAAGCCATAAGTGTTTTTCATTTCATGAAAAAATGAGAATTAAATAAAGAAAAATGAAACCGAGACATTTATTATAATGCCTTCAATAAAACATTAAATCTCAGAAAATATTTAATAGTATATGATAATTGTTAAAATTGTTTCACCACTTTTAACCACATTAATTAAGAGAGTGTTTCAAAATAATAATAAGAAAATCATTTATCCATAAAAAAATGTTTCCATAATTTCCAATTAAAGCAATCCGTATAATTCGCAATGACAAAACCTTGAGTAATTTTCTGGTATGTGTATTTCGTGTAAAATCTCATTAAATAAATCTATATCTAAATTCGTAGAAACAAACTCCCAAATAATTCTCTAACTTAAAAATGTTTAATTTTTTAACGTTCCCAACTAAATTCGTAGGTAGTTTTACTTGGGGATTTTCTGCCAAATAATAAAGGGATTTATTTTTGTTCATTTACTTGTGAATTTACCTACGAAAATATTACGTGTAGATTAATTTCCTCAACTAATTCTCCAAGTAATATTTTTGGGCCAAATTTACCTACGGATTTTCCTTGAAAAAATTTACGTGGGTAAAATATTGCATATATTATTTTGCATATAAATTTGTAGGATTTTTTTTGCGGATAGATCCCATGTTGCCAATCTGTGTTTGAAAAAAACAGAATTATTAATTATGATAAAAAACTTTACAGAAACACAAAGTAACTTAAAGTTTTCAGAATTAGTACAAAAAGATGAACAAAAATCAATTAAGTAAAAATTAAAATCTATAAGAACACGTACCAGAATCTGGAAATTTTTTTAATAGGAAAAAGATCAAGTCCACTGAACTCACAGTGTCCCCTTAAGGAAATTATTCCCCTCTAGTATTCGAGGTTTGATTTGGAATATGACCTCCCAGAGTAAAATGATCTCAATCACCAGAGTATAGATACCAAAAACTCTGGTGTCAGCGAACCAATCAACAATAGTAAAATACACGATAATTTATTGTGCAGAAGAAGAAGAAGAAGAGATCAGAAAATTCGTAAGGAAAAATTCTGAAGAGTGAAAGGTATTTATAAGCAAGAGGAACAAGTTCCGAAAGGTTGCAACCCTTTCAGAATCCTCACAACCATTAATGAAAGTTTGCAACCTTTCAAATGGTAATGACTGTTTCTGAAAGTTGCAACCTTTCAGAACAGTCATGGTGGAAATTTTAAATAAAATGGGAAAGTTGTTTAAATTCAAACGGGTCACGCGCGAATCCGAGTCGGGTCGGGTTAATCAACTAAAAAATTGAAACGTTTCGGTTAATTTCAACTAAATAATTGAAAATGTTTTCAACTAATTAATTGAAAAATATATTCATCATTTAATTTAATTAATTAATTAATTAAATAATTAATTATATAATTAAAACAAACTTTGTCCAAAATTAATCTCTCGATCGATCATTTGCCGAAGCCGAAGTCGAGCCGAGCGAGCGACGACGACGATGACGACGGCGCGAGGGGGGTCCCTCTTTCCAACTCTTTTAACAATTAATAGGAGTGTTTCTATATTTAAACTCTCCTATTTTTCTTTCCACCACCGATGAGGGACAAATGTTTTTTCATTAAAGCATAAGAGGACTTTTCAAGTTCCCAACTCTTCAAGTTCTCAACTTTTCAAATTCCTCTCTTTCCCTCTCTTTCCCATCAATTCTTGCTACATACCCAACAATCCCCCACATTGATGGGGAATGGTTATAACACAGGAATGCACAAACAAGTGTGTGCTTTACAGGCAAGGATTAATTGCATCTGGATAAGTAGGTTTCCCCTTGGACTTTCCATAGTGAACATAAATCGGATATACTCGGTCAATCGGTAGATGTGATATCTTTGAACCGTCGAGCTTTAATGTATACCTAGACAACCATATGTCACACAATTAATCCTTTACTGTTTATGGTTCTTACGGTTGTGTTCGTTTCAGCCATGAACACCTCCTGGTTTCATGAGTGTATAGAGAATAGACTTTTGACATAAAATTCTCTTTGAAGCGGCTTCCACTTCACACTCACATAGGTGATTTCTAATCGTATCATCTTGTAGGTACACTATTTGGTCAAATCTACCAAACTTAGCAAATCATTAAAAAACTTTAAGCTTTTATTACCTTATTAACAAGCCTTAAAGTCTTAACCTTGTTCCTGAACATTGTCTTCATCATCAGAATGGATTGAGTTAATTGACAATGTCGAACCGTCAGCTACAACTTTGTTTTTCTCCTTGAATCTAGCTCTTGGGATCTCCAGTCTGCTAGATAGAGTTACCGTCATACTGACTTGTCATAAGCCGTAAACCCATTCCCTTAGATGATCTTTCAACTGCCTCTCTTACTAGGCCTTTCGTTAGTGGATCTGACACATTATCGCTTGACTTTACATAGTCAATTGTGATAATATCACTAGAGAGCAGTTGTCTTACGGTGTTATGTCTCCGTCGTATATGACGAGACTTCCCGTTGTACATGACACTCTCTGCCCTACCTATTGCTGCTTGACTATCGCAATGTATGCAAATAGGTCCAACAGGTTTGGGCCAGAATGGAATATCCTCTAACAAATTTCGGAGCCATTCAGCTTCTTCACCAGCCTTATCCAAAGCAATGAATTCAGATTCCATTGTGGAGCGAGCAATACATGTTTGTTTGGACGATTTCCAAGAGACTGCTCCTCCACCAAGTATGAACACATAATCACTTGTGGATTTCACTTCATTTGACCCGGTGATCCAATTTGCATCACTATATCCTTCAATCACAGCAGGATATTTATTATAATGCAAAACATAGTGTTGTGTATATATTAGATATCCCAACACACATTTCATTGCCATCCAATGAGTTTGATTCGGATTACTAGTGAACCGACTCAGTTTGCTAATAGCACATGTTATATCTGGTCGAGTACAATTCATAATATACATCAAATTTCCCAATACTCTGACATATTCTAATTGAGAGTAACTTTGACTTTCATCTTTTGAAATGTACAACTTAAATCAATTGGAGTTTTGACAATATTGAAATTCAAGTACTTGAACTTATCCAATACTTTTTCAATATAATGAGATTGAGATAATGCTAGTCCCTGAGGAGTTTTGACAATCCTGACCCCTAAGATCAAATCAGCAACTCCTAAGTCCTTCATATCGAACTTGCTGGACAGCATGTGTTGAAGGAAGCTGATGGAATGGGTCAAAGGAACATGTTCGGTGAACAGGTTCGGTGAACAGGTCTGACGAGTTAGAGTTTGAGTACACTAGGACTAGACTATTCAATCCTAATTTATGTATAAGTCTATACTGTGTACGACTAGGATAAGCTGTATATATTATATTTGTGTTGTATTAGGATTCCTAGTGTAGCTAGTATAGGACTCTTCTCCTATATAAGGAATATGTAACTCAATTATTTAATCATCAATACAATCCTTGATTCTTCACATATCTGTGAGAATTCTTCATGGTATCAGAGCAATAAAGATTTTCCGCTCTTTTAACGTATTAGATCTAACAAAAAAAAAAATATAGATATCAAACCACAATGGCCCCTTCTACCAACACTCTTTCGACCTCTTCACTTCATCACCTTATTTCGTCCTGCTCCATTAAACTTAAGCCGACGAACTATCTTCTATGGAGGACACAAATGACTCAGTTGATTCAAGTGATGAGATTAACCTATCTCATCACAGAACCACGTAAAGAGACATGTTCCACTGAACAGACTGCTGAGAAAACTGTAGCAGGCGAGAAGGGTGCAGAAGACAACAACATTGTTGATGATTGGGAGGAAAAGGACGTGTTACTAAGGAGTTGGATATCAGGCACCTTGACAGAAGAAAGCATGTACTTGATTGTAGGCTGCTCAACTGCCAAGGAGATGTGGGAATGCTTGGAAGAAGCATATCTTCAAGCAACAAAAGATAAGGAGTTCCAGCTCAAGCAACAACTGCAAAGTGTAAAGTTAGGAACCAAACAAATTGATGAATACATTAAGGAATTCAAAGGCATATGTGATGGCCTTGCAGCCATTCACAAGCCTGTAGATGAGGATAGCAAAGTGATTAATTTTGCTAGAGGTCTAGGTCTTAAGTACAAGACCTTCAGAACTGTGATGTTAGGTAAGGCACCGTATCCTACTTTTAATCAATTTATTAATGCTCTTAGGGGTTTTGATATGAAGGAGGATGAAGAAGAAGTGCTTCAACAAAATCATAACATGGCATTCTCTGCCCAAAGAGGCAGGGGAAGAGGAAATTACTCTCAAAGAGGAGGAAAAAGTAATTTTAATTCTAGAGGAAGAGGCTTTAAGCCTGCTGGACAGGGAACAGGTTCTTATAACAGTAGAAACGGACCTGGTCCTCAGAACAGTCCTTCAAGTGAAAGTCATGAGAGGAATAATTCTAATGCTTGTCAAATTTGTGGTAGGAATAACCATACTGCTCTTAAGTGTTTTTACAGGTGGGATTACTCTTACCAAGCTGCAGATGAGCTACCACAAGCATTGGCTGCTACTAATCTTCAAAACACTGATGACACTTTGTATGTGGACTCAGGAGCAAGTAGTCATATGACACATAACTCAGGTATCCTAACTGATCTTAAACACTACAATGGACCAGATAAAATTATTGTTGGGAATGGATCAAAGTTAAACATAACACATGTTGGGAACACATCCAGATCAGGTCTAAAATTAAAGGAAGTTCTTGTAGTCCCTAAGATTAATAAGAATTTACTCTCAGTTAGTAAGCTTGCAAAGGATAATTGTTGCACTCTTGAATTTGATGAAACTAACTTTGTTGTAAAGGACAAGAAGACAAGGGCACTGCTGGCCAAAGGAACTAAAAGGAATGGACTCTATGCTTTGGAAGATAACAATCTCTATGCTTTAACTGCTGTACACGATTGGAACACGTCAGACAACATGTGGCATACTAGATTAGGACATCCTAGTTTGAAGTCTTTAAAGTTTTTGAATAATAATAGTTGCATCAATGTTAGTAGTTGGAATAAAATGCCTACTGTTTGTTCTAGTTGTCAGTTGGGAAAGAGTTGTAAACTTTCTTTTGGTTTGAGAAATAAAATTGAGAAAGACCCTTTATTGAAAATCCATTGTGACTTATGGGGACCAGCTCCTGTCGAATCTTCACAACATATGAAATATTATGTCGTTTTTGTTGATGATCACACAAGATATACATGGATTTATCCACTGAAAAAGAAGTCTGAATTCTTTGAGGTCTTTCTAAAATTTCATAAAATGGTGGAAAAACAATTTTCTAAAGAGATTAAGATTTTTCAGTGTGATGGAGGGGGTGAGTTTATCCAAACAGACTTCATTAAGCATTTGGAAGATCATGGCATTGTGAGATATGTTTCATGTCCTAACACACCTGAACAAAATGGAGTTGCTGAGAGAAAACATAGGCATATTGTAGAGACTGGTCTAACTCTACTACTTCATGCTAATCTACCTTTGTTTTTATGGGCTGAAGCTTTCCTCACTGCAGTATTTCTCATCAATAGATTGCCTTCATCAGTCCTAAAAATGGTGACTCCATTTGTTAAGTTGTATGGGGAACAACCTGATTACAACAGTCTAAAAGTGTTCGGGTGTAGATGTTTTCCATATATCAAGGGAAACAATAAGTTCAGTCCAAAGACCTATCCTTGTGTGTTCATTGGGTACAACAACTTACACAAAGGATATAGATGCTATCATCCCTCTACAAGAAGGGTCTACATATCCAGACATGTTGTGTTTGATGAAAACACATTACCTTATGTGTCTTCAAAGCAATCTCAGACTAACATTGATGTCTCACCTCACCTTGCTACTTTTGTTGAATCTTTTTCTAAACTGCAGGCACATGATAACTGTGATTCAGGGGAAGTACAGGCTGCTAGTCCACTGATTGCTAGCGATAATGCTGCTACACCTCATGTACTCATTGATATTGAGAGTATTTTTGACCTCTCAGGCGCAGGATCAGATGCTGAGGAACAGGTTGAGGTTGATGATCTGTACAACAGTATTGAAAGTTCATCTGTAGGTGTTGAATCTGCCAGCAGTAGTGAGAAACAGGTTGCTCTTACAGGTCCAGCCAATGATCGTCATCACACAACCACTCTAGTTGATGTACCAGTTGACCATCAACTTGACAATGCTACACTACAGTCCACTACCTTGGGTGATGTACCAGTTGAGGTACTTTCTGCACCACAAGGGCATCATATGATCACCAGGAACAAGGCGAAGGAACAACACTTGTCACTTGTTGCTCGCAGCAGCGCAGAAATTGTCAGAGAACCAAATACTACTAAGGAAGCACTAAAATTACCTCATTGGCTTGCAGCAATGCAGGAAGAGATTGATGCTTTACATACTAACAAGACATGGATTTTGGTGCCCAAATCTCCTAGTATGAACTTGGTTGGATCAAAATGGGTGTTCAAGACAAAATTAAAAGCTGATGGAACAGTAGATAGATACAAGGCCAGACTTGTGGCAAGGGGATTCTCGCAGCTTGAAGGGATAGATTTTGAAGAAACATTCAGTCCTGTGGTTAAAGCAACAACTATTAGGGTGGTTCTATCCATTGCTGTCAGTTCGAAGTGGGAAATTAGACAACTCGATGTCAAAAATGCCTTTCTCCATGGCTTCTTACAAGAGGAGGTGTACATGAGTCAACCTCCTGGTTTTATTGATCCCCAGTATCCTCAACATGTATGTCTGCTTAAAAAGGCATTGTATGGTCTTAAACAAGCACCAAGAGCCTGGTTTGATAGGTTTAGCATGCATCTCTTACACATTGGTTTCACTTGTAGTAAGGCTGACCCTTCCTTATTTGTTTTGAAAACTCACAAAGACAAAATATTTCTCTTGTTATATGTGGATGATATTATTGTCACAGGAAGTAATCCATCTCAGGTCTCAGAATTGGTTCTACAACTTGGGAATGAGTTTGCCATGAAAGATCTTGGCCATTTACACTTCTTTCTTGGAGTTGAGGTTAAGTATTTTGATGGGGGCATCCATTAAGCCAGAGTAAGTATGCTGCTGAGCTGCTAGACAAGACTGGAATGACTTTTGCAAAGGCTATAGCCACTCCTTTGACTCAGAAGCATGGTCTACATGAAGCTGTGGGAAGTCTGGTTGAAGCATCTTTTTACAAAATGATAGTAGGGAGTCTTCAATACTTGACTCTCACAAGACCAGATATTACTCATGCTGTGAATTTAGCAAGCCAGTTTATGCAAAATCCGAACAGTGCTCATCTTCAATGGGTGAAAAGAATTCTCAGGTACATCAAAGGCACTCTGCACTTTGGACTTAGACTTATTTCACAATCACCATGTAGGTTGTATGGGTACTCTGATGCTGATTGGGGAGGTTATACCACCACTAGGAGATCCACTACGGGCTATAGCATCTACCTAGGTGCAAACTGTATTTCTTGGACCTCCAAAAAACAGTCCACAGTTGCTCGTTCAAGTGCTGAAGCTGAGTATAGAGCACTTGCCTCCACTGCATCCGAGATGACATGGATCATGTATCTACTTCATGATCTTGAGGTGTTTCTTCGATCTGTACCTACATTATATTGTGACAACATGAGTGTTTTGTGCTTGACAGTTAATCCAGTTATGCATGCTAGAACTAAACATGTTGAAATGGACTATCATTTTGTTCGTGAGAAGGTGGCTAGAGGACAACTTGTTACTCAATTTGTGAGGTCTAAGGATCAGCTAGCAGATATTCATACAAAAGCATTAACCAAATAGGTATTTGCTGAGTTTCGTCGCAAGCTAGGAGTTACAGTTCCTCCACTCACTAGCTTGAGGGGAAGTGTTGAAGGAAGCTGATGGAACGGGTCAAAGGAACAGGTTCAGTGAACAGGTTCGGTGAACAGGTCTGACGAGTTAGAGTTTGAGTTACACTAGGACTAGACTATTCAATCCTAATTTATGTATAAGTCTATACTGTGTACGACTAGGATAAGCTGTATATATTATATTTGTGTTGTATTAGGATTCCTAGTGTAGCTAGTATAGGACTCTTCTCCTATATAAGGAATATGTAACTCAATTATTTAATCATCAATACAATCCTTGATTCTTCACATATCTGTGAGAATTCTTCAGCATGCTCTTAGTAGCATTTATATCTTTAATGTCTTTCTCATTATTAACATGTTATCAACATACAAACAAACAATGACTTCATAATTCGTAACATTTTTAATGTAAACACATTTATCACATTCGTTAATCTTGAATCCA
The DNA here is from genome assembly GCA_016801875.1 of Solanum sitiens. Classification (NCBI taxonomy): domain Eukaryota; kingdom Viridiplantae; phylum Streptophyta; class Magnoliopsida; order Solanales; family Solanaceae; genus Solanum; species Solanum sitiens. Next base: position 1,851,177 of record JABWTJ010000010.1, on the reverse strand, counting down.
TTTGCCAACATTGTTTGGTCAAATTTAGCATGCCATAGTTTGGGTGCTTGCTTGAGTCCATAAAGTGACTTTACAAGTCTGCACACTTTCTTTTCTTTACCAGGAACTACAAACCCTTCGGGTTGTTCCATGTAAATTTCTTCCTACAACTCTCCATTTAAGAAGACTGTCTTTACATTCATTTGGTGGATTTTAAGATCATGCACTGCTGCTAGTGCTATTAACATCCTAATTGATGTTATCCTTGTTACTGGAGAATATGTGTCAAAGTAGTCCAGACCTTTCTTTTGTCTGTACCCTTTGACTACCAGTCTAGCCTTATATTTGTCAATAGTCCCATCAGGTTTCATTTTTCTTTTAAAGATCCATTTTGATCCTAAAGGTTTATTCCTGGAGGAAGATCAGCCAATTCCCAAGTGTGATTACTTAAAATTGATTCAATCTCACTATTGACTGCTTCTTTCCAATAAGTTTACTCAGACGAAGACATAGCTGCTTTAAATGTTTGAGCCTCATTTTCAAGCAATAGTGCTACAAAATCTGGTCCGAAAGAAGCAGGTTTCCGTTGGCGAGTACTACGCCTGGGATCCTCACTAGTTAGAATATTTTCCGTTGATTCTTCTCGTGTTCGTTTAGGTCTTTCATTTGTCGACTCACATTCAATTTTATACGGATAAATATTTTCAAAAACTCTGCATTATCTGACTCAATTATCGTATTAACATGAATCTCAGGATTATCAGATTTGTGAACCAAAAAACGACAGGCCTTACTGTTCACAACATACCCAATAAATGCACAGTCTACTGTTTTGGGTCCAATTTTAACCTTCTTTGGTAAAGGAACCTCTACCTTTGCTAAACACCCCCACACTTTGAAATATTTCAAGTTGGGTTTCCTTCCTTTCCACAACTCATATGGAATTGATTGTGTTTTTCGATGGGGTACTCTATTGAGTATCTTATTAGCCGTAAGGATGGCTTCCCCCCAAAGATTTCGCGGTGAACCAGAATTGATCATTAAGGCATTCATCATTTCCTTTAATGTTCTGTTCTTCCGTTCCGCCAAACCATTTGATTGTGGTGTATAAGGTGCAGTAGTTTGATGAATAATACCATATTCCAAATATATCTCTGCAAAAGGAGATTCATATTCTCCACCCCTATCACTCCGAATTATTTTTATCTTTAGATTCAATTGGTTCTCCAGTTTATTTTTGTATTGCTTAAATGCATCAATTGCTTCATCCTTACTATTAAGCAAATATACATAACAAAATCGAGTGCAGTCGTCAATAAAAATTATAAAATACTTTTTTCCACCACGAAATGGTGTCGACTTCATATCGCATATATCTTTGTGAATTAAGTCTAAAGTTTTGGAATTTCTTTCAACAGAATTATAAGGATGTTTAACAAACTTACTTTCCACACAAATTTCGCATTTTGATTTATCGCATTTAAAATCAGGCAATACTTCTAGAGTAACCAATTTCCGCAAGGCTTTGTATCCCAAATGGGCATGCCATAAATTATTTGACTCCAATAAGTAAACAGAAGCAGAATTTTTATTAATATTGTCAACAACCATTACATTCAGTTTGAAAAGACCCTCATTGAGGTAGTCCTTTCCTATGAACATTTCATTCTTACTTATTACAACTTTATCACTAACTAGGACACATTTAAACCCGTTCTTAACGAGTAGTGCAGCAGAAACTAAATTCTTCCTAATAGTAGGGACATGCAGAATACTGTTCAAAGTCAACACCTTGCCGGATGTCATTTTCAACATTACTTTCCCAGTTTCTGTAATCCTTGTTGTTGCTGTGTTTCCCATGAACAAATCTTCATCGTACTCAGCAGGAGTGTACGTTGCAAAGACTTCTTTCGCAGAGCAAATATGTCGAGTGGTACCTGAATTGAGAAACCACTCCTTGGGATTACCAACTAAGTTACACTCCGATATCATTGCACACAAGTCATCTGCATCTTCCATCTCTTCCACGATATTTGCGTAACTTTTGCCTTTGCCTTTGTCATTGTCCTTTCTTGGAGCACGACAATCAGAAGACCTATGATCAGCCTTGACACAGTTGTAACAATTGCCTTTGAATTTCTTCTCGGCCTGTTCTGACTTCTGCCCATTGGACTCCTTTCTCTTTTTGTCTTTGGTAGGAGCTTCTTCAACAATATTAACTCCAATGATTGTTGAACTCTTACGAGACTTCTTTTCGGCGTTTTTGTTATCTTCCTCAATCTTGAGCCGAATCACAAGATCTTCAAGCTTCATTTCTTTACGCTGTGCTTTAAATAATTCTTGAAATCGTTCCACGAAGGAGGCAACTTCTTGATCATTGCAGCCACTTGAAAAGCTTCATTTACTACCATATCTTCAGCAATCAGATCATGGAGAATAAGTTGAAGTTCTTGCACTTGTGATCCAACAGTTTTACCATCTACCATTTTATATCTAAAAACTTTGCGACCACAAACTTTTTCAAGCATGCATCTTCTGTCTTATATTTCTTCTCAAGTGCATCCCACAACTCTTTTGAAGTTGTTATTGCACTATAGACATTATATAAGTCATCCTCTAAAGCACTCAAAATGTAGCCTTTACATAGAAAGTCTGCCTGTTTCCATGCTTCAATTATCATGAATTTTTCTCTGTCTGGCATATCAGCAGTAGGCACTGGAGTTTCTTCACTTGTAAATTTCTGCAGACCAAGAGTGTTTAGCCAGAAAAACACCCGTTGCTGCCATCCTTTGAAATTCACACCTGTGAATTTATCCGATTTCTCTGCTTGTGGTACAACAATTCGGGTTGGTGCAGCAACAGCCATTGTAACACCATTGTTTGCCATTTTTGATAAACAAAAATCGATACAGTCTTAGTAAGCAATAAAATATAATTGCAGACTTAAAGGAGTATAAAATCACGAAGATTTTTGTCTCCACCAGAAACACAGATTAAAAAATAATTTCCTTAAGATTGTTGCCAATCTGTGTTTGAAAAAAACAGAATTACTAATTCTGATAATTTTTTTTACAAAAACACAAAGTAACTTAAAGTTTTCAGAATCAGTACAAAAGATGACAAGAAATCAATTAAGTAAAAAATAAAATCTGTAAGAACACGTACCAGAATCTGGAAATATTTTTAATAGGAAAAAGATCAAGTCCACTGAACTCACAGTGTCCCCTTAAGGAAATTATTCCCCTCTAGTATTCGAGGTTTGATTTGGAATATGACCTCCCAGGGTAAAATGATCTCAATCACCAGAGTATAGATACCAAAAACTCTGGTGTCAGCGAACCAATCAACAACAGTAAAATACACGATAATTTATTGTGCAGAAGAAGAAGAAGAGATCAGAAAATTCGTAAGGAAAAATTCTAAAGAGTGAAAGGTATTTATAAGCAAGAGGAACAAGTTCCGAAAGGTTGCAACCCTTTCAGAATCCTCACAACCATTAATGAAAGTTTGCAACCTTTCAAATGGTAATGAATGTTTCTGAAAGTTGCAACCTTTCAGAACAGTCATGGCGGAAATTTTAAATAAAATGGGAAAGTTGTTTAAATTCAAACGGGTCACGCGCGAATCCGAGTCGGGTCGGGTTAATCAACTAAAAAATTGAAACGTTTCGGTTAATTTCAACTAAATAACTGAAATTTTCAACTAATTAATTGAAAAATATATTCGTCATTTAATTTAATTAATTAATTAAATAAATAATTAATTATATAAAACAAACTTTGTCCAAAATTAATCTCTCGATCAATCATTTGTCGAAGCCGAAGCCTAAGCCTAAGCCGGAGCGACGACAACGACGGCGCGAGGGGGGTTCCTCTTTCCAACTCTTTTAACAATTAATAAGAGTGTTTCTATATTTAGACTCTCCTATTTTTCTTTCCACCACCGATGAGGGACAAATGTCTTTTCATTAAAGCATAAGAGGACTTTTCAAGTTCCCAACTCTTCAAGTTCTCAACTTTTCAAATTTCTCTCTTTCCCTCTATTTCCCATCAATTCTTGCTACATACCAACATCTCAGGTAAATGTTTTCAAAAAATTCACAGTTTTCTTGTAGTGGCACACACGCACACACATATTTTTTGCATTTTTCATTATTAGTCCCATCAAAGCTATCTATCATGCACCAATATATATAAGGAACAAACTATTATCACAAATTATTGTGAAACAATCAACCTATTGATATGAAGAGGACCCAACAGATTTGTATGCACCTCGAGTGATTTATGTGTGACTCTTGACTAAACATCATTAAATAAATTTTCTAAAACAACATTAATTATATTTATTTATGTGTGAAACATGAGAAATAATGAATAGTTACATAATTAAATATGAATAATCTAGTGTACCATAAAAGAACATCCCTACATTATAAGGTTATGATTAAGACATGCATGTATTATATACCGTTTTCAGATTCTATTTCGTGATTACTTTGGATATGTTACTATAATTGATATGCTTAGTTGAGTCGTTAATTTAATTTATGTCCAAGATTGATCACATGTTGAAAAATTGAAACGTGCTTACTTAATTTGTCCTTTAACAAATGAGTTTTGAAACAATAATATTTTAACTAAGATTCATTCTTTTGAGTTTTACTTTTTTTTTTTTAAAAAAAATCTTTGAATTGTGAATGCAAATCATGAGCTCAAATTAAACACTAAATATGAAAGCATATGTAATTAATTAACTTGTGCCATTGTACATGATTTATCAAAGTCCAAGAGACAATTATTGAAAAGTTAGGTTTAAAAAAATAATTAAATGTTATTATATATCAATAAATTTGAGTATCACTCAACATATTTTTCTATTATTGTGATTTATTTATCTGCTTACTTTTTAAATGATAGGATATCTAAAATCATATTTGTGCATTTTGTTGAGTTTTAACAAATTTAATCAACCAAGAAAAAAATATGTTACCCTATAAAATTTGACATTCAGACTTAATAGAGCATCAAATAGAATATCAAGTGTTCAGATATCTCGATAGGGTGCTTTAGATTCATTCGAACCCTGTGCGTGAAAATGAAATATGCCACCTCACAAAATTTGATATTCTAGATTCAATGGAGCGGTAAAAACTTCCAACCAAGGTCGTCCAAAAATTTGGATGTCACACCCCCAACTCCATTTTAAGATGAATTCCATAAGGAGGCTTAAAATTGGCCCGGGAGCCTCGAGATCCGCACATAATATATTTCTAGATAAATTGAAATGCTGGAGCTAATAGAGCCCTTTTAATCGCATTTTGAGGTTGTCTTCCTAAAATTTGACCAAAGTCAACCGTTCAAGTTTCAAAAGCCTCAAGAAACGAAAACTTGTACAAACACCAAACGAACAACTAGATGACCGAGGTATCAGTCCAAACATATAAAAATGACTTGAGATCACTACAGAAACACTATAAATATTGAAAAGAAGACATTTATACAAATATGACTTGAAGGGTCATTATATAAGTTAACTTAAGTAGATGATATAGAAAATTCTAGATACGTACTAAAATTCATTTAAATTAAACTCATTTTCAAATATTAGGAACTAAGACATTCATATAAAAAACAAGTATATAACATTAATTCGATCATTTCACAATGAAAATTTGACACTTCTTAAATTGCACAATGAAAATTCATAACTTCAACACCCTTCTCCCTCCCCCAAATCCAACACCCCCTAAAGAAAAGGAATAATCCAAGAAAGATAACTAGTCACAATATTTGTTGATTGTTCACATATTGTCCTTCTTGGATGGAGAAAAGTTAGAATCAAATCTATTGAGTTTACCCGAACCTTCAAAACATCTTCTCTCTATTATAAAGAAATATTTGGTACATAACCAATAAAGGAAAAAAAAATAAAAACAACTTAAGCATACAAGATCTTATTTACGATACAAAGTAATTTCTACATTACATTATGAGAAAATTCATATGTTATTAGCTTACATAATAATCTCATCATTACTAAACACTGCATAGTAATTTTTTAAAATTAATTATCACATGAATACTATATATATATAAAACCTGCATAAATATAATTCATGAGGAAGTGTATATATATATATATATATATATATATATATATATATCCAAGCATAATCACATGTTGTAAAATAGAAATGTATTCACTTAATTTCTCATTTAATAAATGAGGTTTGAAACAACATTATTTAAATTAAGATTTATTCTTTTTGTGTTTTACTTTTTTGTTTTTTTTTGAAATCTTAGAATTGTGAATTCAAACTATGACCTCAAATTAAACATTAAATATGAAAATGTATGTAATAAATTAACTCGTGTCATTGTACATGATTTATGTCCAATGTCCTAGAAGCAATTATTCAAAAAATTAGATTTAGATAACTCATAAACTATAATTATATATTAATAAATTTGACTATCAATGAATATGTTTCATCTATTATTGTGATTTATTTATTTTATTATATTTTAAATGCTAGAATTATCTAAAACAGATTTGTACATATCGTTAAGTTTCAACAAAATCAACCAAGAAAAAATAATCAAATAACGAATCAAGAAAATATTCTATAAGTTTTGATCTTGATTTTATTACCTGAAGATCTTTGACCTTTGACAATCGATTTGACATGCTTCTACAATTAAAGTCATGATTCCATAAGCAATAAAAAACTATTTAATATTAATAAATACAAAGGTTATTAAAATAATGGCAAATTTAATTTATGACACAAGTCACAACTAGAGAAAAAAATAATTTCTAACGAAATCGGTTGAGAATTGACTTGTTGGACTAGTTTTCAAAAGACTTTTCATAAAAAAAATCAATTTTTTAAAAACATTTTTTCAAAGTAGAGTCAATGAAAGAAAACGTCAACTTATTCAAATCCTCGTTGGGTTCTACTTGACCATCTTTGAGTTTAAAAGTTGCAGCAAATAAAAAAAAACTTACTACACTGCCACATAGCTGCAAGTAAAAGCAAGAGGAGAAATTATCAAAATACTCATTTTCAGGCTTGGCGTCGGAGGCTTTTCGATGTGAACTTGAGCTCTATGATCTGATTCATCAATTTCTCGGTGTTTCCCATTTTCTAAGCTTTGGTGATTGAGTCTTCTGATTGTTTTGGCGATTCTTGTCCTTTGATCGATCAATCGTCTTTTCAATTTGATCAATGTCTTTCATGTCACGTGAGTTGCACATCTCTGTTTTATTTTGACAGATTTTTTTTATGTCGTTTGGATTTTAGAGTGAAAGGCTAAACTGATAAGTTTTTAGCATAGATAAAGGACCTTTTCCATAAGCTCTATATGATGGACCGAATCAATATAAGTCCATACATTAAGGACTATTTTGATCATTTTCTCAAAGCAAGAGCAGCGAATTGTTGAGGCGTTAGCGTTGTTCAAGCGAAACTCAATACCTTTGAGTTTTGGGTTTCTCAATTTTTTTCGTCCTCAATTATTTTATTTGAGGTTTTCTACATCTCTTAATAGTCCATGAGAATACTTATTAGGGCACAATCATACTCTTTAGGGTTTTTTTCTTCTTATTTTTCTTAACCATTATTTCATGAAAATAATTCTCATTGAATTTGTGATTGTGATTACCATTAGTAGCTAAGAACCCTTGTTCTAGGATTGTGGTTACGGATAATTGTTGATTATTGATTCTTTGGATGAAGTTGTAACACCTAGGAAGTTGGAAAGATGAGAAAGATAAGAAAAGTACAAAAATTCTCTAAAGCAGTGGCCTACAAGACAAACCTACGACTAGTAGGAATTCCAACGAGTGATAGGAATGAAATCGTAGGACCTAGAGTTGACTTTTGGAAAATTAAATTTCCGAAGTTTAACCTACGAATGAATATGATAGGTCATAGGAGGTTTGAAGAGTCGTACATGGATTTCGTAGAAAGGTTCCAGACTTAGTTAAATATTGAACCAAAAGTTGGGTTCTATGAATGGAGTCTACAAACCACAAAAAATTTAACAGACCGTAGAAAGGTATCGTGGAAAATGATAGTTTTTTTTTGGGTTTTTGAAGTTAGTTCCTTAGTTGATCAGGATGGATTGTAGAAGTTCCTACAAATCCCAGGTCATAACCATAAAAACCACCCGACAATAATTCTTAAGGGTATTAGGTTTTCTTCGATGCATCTAATACATATACTACATCGGTTACCCTATATATAAGTCCTATAACTACTATTCTATTCCTCGAACTAACTCAACTCTCTCATTCTTTTAAATCTCCAAATCCATCCAAAACATCCCCTTCAAAGCCTCTCAAGTTTCAAGGGAGAAATCTAGGGTGTAAGCTTCAAGTCTGCTTTTACCTCCATTTCTTTTGGGCTTAGATCATCAAGGTATGTAAGGCTTCATTAACGAGTTTCATTGTCATGACCCGAACCTACAATCTGGACATGAACAAAACTCGAGAATTATTATCGGTCCCCAAGTGAATGCTTATCCCGATTGATTACAAGCAAAAAACTAACTCAAGCAATAAAAAACTTAAAATAGATATCCGTTAAACTCAAATACTCAACTCATAAAGTCTGGAAATTACTCAATAACAATAATTAAAGTTTGTAAAAAAAAAAAACTCAAAACAAAGTAAATACTAAGAGACACATTGACTATGTCTATATATGAAGCCTCTACTATTAAAGAAGGATATTGAGACTAGACCCACGATATCTCAAAACTGCTAACTAGAAAGTAAACGTGAAGTCCTCTGAAATAAAATGAGGTTCACCAAAAGCTACCTAAAGTGTAGATTGATCTCAACGAAATGCCCATTAGTAAAGTTGAACACTTGTATCTGCATCATGAATGATTTAGGTCGAATGACATCAGTACATTTAAACGTACGAACATGTAATATAATCGAATAACAAATAACTGAATAAAGGACTAGAATAGTTATAAATATATACTCAACTGAATGCAAAGAAATAAATGAGTGAAATCATTAAAAATTTACAAAATACTTATGATCTTTGAATTCAAATAATAAGTGATATATTAAAATTCACTTTAACTCTATTGGAGAATTCTCTAACTGACAATCATCACTATGAGTTATGTGATGATAAACCGTATTCTCCACTATGTCAGAACTATCCTATATCCTTCCCGTATATAATGTTATTAACTTGTACTTATAAGGTTAGTCAAAATATAAAAACAGAAATGGATGAAGTATACAGAAAAATAATTCGAGTCCACAGAAACTATTGTGTCTCCTTAAGAAATTTAATCGCCTCACTGTACCCAAGGTTATGGATTAATTTCTCCCTAGATAAAACGGATTAATTCTGTTAAAGAAATAGCGGTATCTCAAATTTGTTTAACTTCAGCGAACTTAAAAAACAACAACAAGTCACACAGACTCTGTCGATCGACACTTTGATTTTGAGAGAAAATATATGTAGAGAAGGAAAAATTTTCAGTGTTTGAAAAAATGAAAAATGACTTCCTTTTATAGCCAATTTCAGCAAGAAATGTGTCTGTTCAGATAAATCTGTTCAGACCCATTTTATTCAGAGAGTTGTGTCTTTTGAGAATAACTTTTCGGAAAATGTGTCTGTTGGGAAAGTAATGACTTTTCGGAAAGTAACAACTTTTCGGAAAGAGTAACGACTTTTCAGAATGTTACCGTTACACGCGAATTAATTCTGTTAATTAACTAACGTCCTAAATTAATTTATAAGAGATAAGATTAACAGGATTTATTTGATTAACAAAAATCGATTAAATAAATTTTGTTCAAAAAATTTATCAATCAATCACATCATTTGCCGAAGCCGAAGCCGAAGCCGAGGCCGAGGCCGAGCGAGAGACGACGACGGCGCGAGGGGCACCTTCTTCTTAGCTCTTTAAGAAGTAAAGGAAGTGTTTCCTTATATAAGGACAACAATTTCCCTTTCTTTTGCCGATATGGGAGAAATGACTTTTCATTTGCACTTTGCAAATGACTTATCATTTTCCCTCCAAATTGGTTCCCTCACTTTTCCATATTCTCTCTTTTCTTTCTCCATTCACACCTTGCTAAATCCAACAATCCCCCACATGAATGGGGAATGACTATTGTTAAAACATATGCATGAAAAACTTGTGTGTCTTGTATGTAAGGGTTAATCGCATCTCGATAAGTAGGTTTCCCTTTAAACTTTCCGTAGTGAACATATATCCGATATACTCGGTCAATCGGTAGATTTGATATCTTTGAACCGTCGACCTTTGGTGTATACCTAGACAACATAAGTTACACAATCAATCCTTGAACTGTTCTTAGTTCTCATTTTTTGTTTGTTTCAGACATGAACACATCTCGATTAGTAAGTGCTTAGAGAACTGGTGTTACCGGATTCTCCTTGAAGCGGCTTACACTTCACACTCACATAGGTGATTTCTAAATGTGTTATCCCGTAGATACACCATTTGATATACCCTGTATCAAACTTATAAATCATTAAAACGTCCTTATGCCTTTATCCTGGTTACTGAACATTGTCTCATATTTGACAATGTTGAACCGTCATCAATGCCTTTGTTTTATATCCTTGAACCTAGATCTTGGGATATCCAGTCTTCTAGATAGAGTTATCGCCACGATGACTTGTTCTCGGCCATAGTCTTATTCCCGTCGATGATTTCTCAACTCCCTCTCTAGTTAGGCCTTTTGTAAGTAGATCCGAACATTATCCTTTGACTTCACATATTCAATTGTGATAATTCCACTAGAGAATAGTTATCTCACAGAGTTATGTCTTCGTCTTGTGTTATGAGACTTGCTGTTATACATAACTCTTCCAGCCCTTCCTATTGCAGCTTGACTATCACAGTGTATGCATATAGGGGCCATTGGTTTGGGCCAAAACAAAATATCTTCTAAGAAATTCCAGATCCATTCAGCTTCTTCACCTACCTTGTCTAAGGCTATGAATTCAGACTCCATTGTAGAGCGAGCTATACATTTTTTGTTTGGATGATTTCCAAGATATTGCTCCTCCACTAGTAGTGAAAACGTATCCACTTGTGGATTTTGTTTCAGTTGACCCAGTAATCCAATTTGCATCACTATATCCTTCAAGAACTGTTGGATATTTGTTGTAATGCAAAGCATAATTTTGAGTGTCATCTAAATATTCCAAAACTCTCTTCATTGTCAACCAATGATTTTGAGTAGGATTACTTGTGTATCGACTCAGTTTACTGATAGCGCAAGCTATATCTAGTCGTGTACAATCATGAAATGCATCAAACTTTTCAACACTCTAGCATTGTCCAATTGAGACTGACTTTCACCTTTATTCTTTGCAAGATGAAGGTTCACATCAATTGGGTCTTTGCCCTTTTGAAATTCAAATACTTGAACTATTCAAGTACCTTTTGAATATAATGAGTTTGAGACAATGCTATACCGTTAGGATTTTTGAGAATCTTAATTCCCAATATCACATCAGCAACTTTTATCTTTCATATCAAACTTACTAGTGAGCATACACTTAGTAGCTTTATATTGGCAATGTCCTTACTCATTATCAGCATGTAATCCACATATAGGCATACAATGACTTCCTGATTTGGAGTATCTTTAATGTAAACACATTTATCGCATTCATTAATCTTAAACCCATTTGACAACATGGTTTGATCAAACTTTGCATGCCATTGTTTTGGTGCTTTTTTAAGTCCATAAAGTGACTTAATAAGTTTGCACACTTTCTTTTCTTTACCAAGAACTACAAAACCCTCAGGCTGTTCTATGTAAATTTCTTCTTCCAGCTCTCCATTTAAGAAGACAGTTTTCACATCCATTTGATGGATTTCAAGACCGTATACTGCAGCTAGGGCAATTAACATTCGAATTGATGTAATCCTAGTCATTGGAGAGTATGTGTCAAAATAGTCAAGACATTTTTTTTTGTCTAACACGTTTGACAACAAGTCTTGCCTTATATTTGTCAATAGTTCCATCATCTTTCATCTTCTTTTTAAAGATCTATTTTGAACCCAAGGGTTTGTTCCCTGGAGGAAGATCAACCAACTCCCAAGTATGATTACTTAGGATTGATTCAGTTTCACTATTGACAGCCTACTTCCAAGAGGTTGAGTCGCTAGACAACATTGCTTCCTTGAATGTTTGAGGCTCACTTTCAAGAAGAAATGTTACAAAATCATATCCAAATGAAGTAGTTGTCCTTTAACGTTTACTGCGTCTTAGACTCTCTTAATTGGTTTCATTCTCTTTTGGATCTTTTCTAGATTGTTTAGACCCCATACTAGATGACTCAAGTCTAGTTTTATACGGATAAATATGTTCAAAAAATTCAGCACTATCTGATTCCATTACCGTATTGTCATGAATATCCGGATGTTCGGATTTATGAACCAAAAATCGACATGCCTTATTATTTGTGGCATATTCAATAAATACACAATTCACAGTCTTAGGCCTTATTTTTACCCTTTTAGGTATAGGAACTTGGACTTTGGCTAGACACCCCCACACTTTGAAATATTTTAAGTTGGGTAATCTACCTTTCTATTTCTCATATGGAATAACACGTGTCTTTGAGTGAGGCACTCTATTGAGTACTCGATTTGCTGTAAGGATAGCTTTCCCCCACAAGTTCTGTGGTAAATCTGAACTTATAAGTAATGCATTCATCATTTCTTTTAAAGTTTGGTTTTTCCTTTCTGCAATCCCATTAAATTGAGAAGTGTACGGAGCAGTAGTTTGATGGATTATTCCATTTTCTAAATATATTTCTGCAAATTGAGATTAATATTCTTCGCCTCAATCACTTCTGATCTTTTTATCCAACTGATATTCAACTTCAGTTATATATTGCCTAAATGCATCTATTGCTTCATCCTTACCATCTAGCAAATAGACATAACAATATCTAGTGCAATCGTCAATAAAAGTTCTGAAATACTTTTTCCCACCACGTGATGGTGTTGACTTCATATCACAAATATCAGTGTGAATCAGTTCTAAAGGATTTGAATTCCTTTCAACAAATTTATAAGGATGCTTAGCATACTTAGATTCAAGCAAATTTGACATTTTGATTTATTGCACTCAAATTTTGGCAAAACATTTAAGTTATTCAGTTTTCGCAAGGTTTTATTATTAACGTGTCCCAAACGTTCATGCCATAAACATTTAGACTCAAGAATGTAAGAAGAAAAAGAATCTTTATTCATATCAACTGCAATTACATTTAGTTTGAAAAGGCCATCACTGAGGTAGCCTTTTCCTACATACATATCATTCTTACTTACTACTACTTTATCAGAAACAAATACACATTTGAATCCATTCTTAGCCAGAACTGGAATTGAAACTAAATTCTTTCTCAAATTCAGGAGCATACGAGACCCTGTTCAAAGTCACCACCTTGTCTGATGTCATCTTTAATAGGACCTTGCCAGTTCCTTCCACCTTTACAACAACGGAGTTTGTCATAAACAACTTCTCATCTGTAGGGCTGGAGTATATGATGAAAATAATTCTTTGTTGTCACAAACATGGCATGAGGCACCAAAATCTATCCACCATTCTCTTGGATTTCCAACCAAGTTACATTCTGAAAGCATTGCACAGAGATCGTCCATTTCTCCTTTGGATTCAGCCAAGTTTGCTTGATCCTTATTTTTCTTGTCCTTCTTAGGACTCCGACATTCAGTAGACTTATGACCACGTTTACCACAATTGAAGCAACTTCCATTGAACTTCTTCTTAGGAGTATTGCTTTTTGGACCAGATGATTTCTTTCTTTTCTTTAATTTTGTGGGATCTTCTTCAACAATATTTACTCCAGATATTGCTGAGTTACCACGTGACCTCTTTTCTGTAACCTTATTATCCTCTTTGATTCTCAACCTTACTATGAGATCTTCAATAGTCATCTCCTTGCGTTTATGTTTCAAGTAATTTTTGAAGTCCTTCCACAACGGAGGTAACTATTCAATAATGATACCCACTTGAAAGACATCATTCACAATCAATCCTACATTAAAGATTATGTGAGTATTAAGGAAAAACTTAATATTTCTAACATAGGCATTAACTAAATTTATACCTTCAGCAAGGAGATCATGGATTCTGACCTCCAATTCTTGAACTTGGGTGACGACGGTCTAACTGTCTATCATCTTATAGTCCAGATACTTTGCCACATGAACTTCTTCATTCCGGCATCCTTTGTTTTGTACTTCTTTTCTAAAGCATCCCGAAGTTCTTTTGAGATTTTGACATTGTTGTACACATTGTACAGGTCATCTTGCAGGCCACTCAGAATATAATTTTTACACAAAAGATCTGAGTGTGTCCATGCTTCTGTTACCAACAATCGTTCTTCAGGCGGAGTATCATCCGACATAACAAGAACATTCTCATTAATGAACCTCTGCAGACTCAACGTAGTAAGATAGAAGAACATCTTCTGCTGCCATCTTTTGAAGTCGACTCCAGAAAACTTTGCAAGTTTCTCAGCCGGCGCTAAGGCAGCAGTTGAACGATTGTGTGCAACCGATGTTGTTGCAGCACTTATTGTTGCAACATTTACTGTTCCAACATTCACTTGACTTGAATTAGTCATTTTTTCTGTCACAAAATACAGATAATTTTAGTATTTTAAATACTAACAGTAAAGAACTAATCTTTACACAGACTGATTCTGATTTAACGATAAAGTTTTTGTATTCTTTTAATCGTTAATCAAATGAATTTTAAAAATTCAAGCAGAGTAGAAAACCATTAATGTTTTAATCTCTAGAAACCTCAAATACAGAAATTTATTAAATTTCTTAAGATTGTTATTAACTTGTACTTATAAGGTTAGTCAAGAAACAGAAACAGAAATAGATGAAGTATACATAAAGATAATCCGAGTCCACAGAAACTAAAATGTCTCCTTAAGAAATTTAATCCCCTCACTGTACCGAGGTTATGGATTAATTTCTCCAAAGATAAAACATATTAATCATGTTAAAGAAATAGCGGTATCTCAAATTTGTTTAACTTCAGCGAACTTAAAAAACAACAACAAGTCACACAGACTCAGTCGATCGACACTTTGATTTTGAGAGAAAATATATGTAGAGAAGGAAAAATTTTCAGTGTTTGAAAAAATGAAAAATGACTTCCTTTTATAGCCAATTTCAGCAAGAAATGTGTTTGTTCAGATAAATCTGTTCAGACCCGTTTTATCCAGAGAGTTGTGTCTTTTGGAATAACTTTTCGGAAAATGTGTCTATTGGAAAAGTAACGACTTTTTGGAAAGTAACAACTTTTTGAAAAGAGTAATGACTTTTCGGAACGTTACCGTTATACGCAAATTAATTTTGTTAATTAACTAACGTCCTGAATTAATTTATAAGAGATAAGATTAACAGGATTTATTTGATTAACAAAAATCGATTATATAAATTTTATCCAAAAATTTATCAATCAAGCCGAGCGATGACGACGGCGCGAGAGGGCACCTTCTTATTAGCTCTTTAAGAAGTAAAGGAAGTGTTTCCATATATAAGGACAACAATTTCCCTTTCTTTTGCCGATATTGGAGAAATAACTTTTCATTTGCACTTTGTAAATGACTTTTCATTTTCCCTCCAAATTGGTTCCCTCACTTTTCCATATTCTCTCTTTTCTTTCCCCATTCACACCTTGCTAAACCCAACATATAATACCTCTTAACTAAGTGGATCTACTAAGATTTACCCGAAGACACTAAGGATCTATCTAAAAAGTATGATCATGTACCCATGTTAACAAGACATAGTTTATGGGGATTGCGAGTTATCTGAACTCTCCCTCATATCGGTGCTCAATACTACTCCCAATAATATATACTTTTTCTCAAATGAACAAAAACATACTTTCTCTTGTTTGAGGTAATTTCTCAAACTATCCTCTTAAAAGAGGTAACTGTACATTAATATCTCAAAAACTCATTGCTCATTAAGAAAATAATATTTTTCTTTTCTCAATGTAAAAATTCATTATGAGTTGAGATAATTACTCAAAAGGGGTATCTTTAAAGAGGTAAACTTTTTTTTTTCTTAAAAAACGGAAGGATTTTATTTATTTATAGTAATAGGGTTTATCCAAGAGGAACTAATCTAGACAATGTAGTTTCTATATCATCTCTATCTAGAGCGTGTTTTACAAATGATGAAGATGCATAAAAAAACATATAGTTTACTGTTATATAGATTTGGATCCCTTGCTTTCCTTCCATATGTTGCTAGTAGCTGAATTAGCTTCCCTTGGTATGTGCTCCATCCTTGATCCTCCATTTGTTTCAGCAATGATCTGCAATCTGCATAGATGTGTGAATATATTCGAGCATTGTTATTTAAGTTGTTGAGTAATACCTGTGAGTCGGTCTCCACTTGTATATGATTTATATTTAATCGTTTAGCCAAATTCAAACCATGAAGGAGGGCTAATAGTTCCACATGATGGGCATTTTCCACTTTAACCTTGCATGAGAATCCAGCAATCCAATTTCCTACATGATCCCTCAGAACTCCTCCAGTGCCACCATTTCTTGTTTTAGTTTCAAAGGACCCATCAATGTTCAATTTGGTCATACATTCAGGTGGTCTATGCCATGCTACAAACGTAAAAAACATTTTTGGAATCTTATTTGTAGAGGAATTTGATAGGTGGTAGTATTCCATAGCTTGGAAACTTATATTATTTTTTGTGCTAGGATGTTTACTAATGTTTTTATCTTTAAAGATTCTAGAATTTTGATTTTTTTCCAGATATTCCAAAGGATAACTGGTGTTAAAATTGCAGTAGGAACCATATGGTTGTTGTTTATGGCAGTTAGATCATGATTAGGCATATTTATGTTGTAATATCTCCAGATGTGTTGTGCATCTGAACAGGAGGAGAATATATGAGTGGCGTCTTCTTCCTTGTTTGGACAAGTACAACAATTTTTGTTGTTGGAGATGTTCCTAGTGTATAGGTTGGATGCACTAGGTAGTTTATTTAAAAGAATTGTCCACAAGAAGAATTTTAACTTATTCGTTGATTTTGTTTTCCATATTCATCTGTGTTTAAGATTGGGTGTAGCGCAATGCGATTTTGTTTCTTTAATATGTAATGCGTATGCATAATGCACTCTTACTACTAAATTCTCCATTATCGTTTAAGTTCCAATAGAGGGTATCATTTTTTTGTGCAGATTGTGCCGTATAGGTATTGAAAATGCCTGAGTGTGCGCGTTCCCTCAATCCAATTATCATTCCATAGGAAAATTCTCTTGTCATTTCCTATATTCCAGGATATTCCTTTGGAGAATAATTTGGAAGTTTTGCTAATACTTTTCCAAAATCGTAGGCATAATATTTGATTGTGGATGAACGACATCGATTGCTGTATTTATTTGTGAGGACTTTATTCCAAAGTTGGCCTTTGTTAGTAAGTAATCTCCAATTTAGGCTTGCCAAGAGAGCAACATTTTTTCCTTTCGTATCTTGGAGCCCTAGACCCCCACGATTGGTAGGAGTAGTCACAACATCCTAGCTTGCTAGATGTAATCTTTTTTTCAGGTTTGGTTCCCAGAGAAAATTTCTTTGGATGCGGTCAATATGGTTACAAATTGATTGGGAAGGGATTACGTTGCATGGAGTAGGAGGAAATAGTCGATAAAACTGATTTTATGAGAGTGGTTCTGTCTGCTAGCATTAGGAATCTAGACCTCCAGCCATTAAGCTTATTGTTTCATGTTGTCTATGACATATTGATGGTCCGAACTTCTTGGATGGTGGTTTGTGATTGGGAAACCAAGGTATTTTCCAATCTTATTTGTTTGGCGAATGTTCATCATAGTAGAGAGGTTGTTCCTGTCCTCTGTACTTACGTTTGATGAAAAGTAAATGTTGCATTTAATAAAGTTTATTTTTTGCCCCGATTGGGTAGCGAGTGTGTTGAAGATATGGATAATAGTTGATGCATTGGTCCTATCCGCTTTAGCCATTAGAATAATATCATCTGCGAATAGGAGATGAGAAATTGGAGGACCAATTCTACCAATTTTTTGGGGTTGCCATAATTTTTCGTGAATGGCGAAGTTAATGAGTCGACAAAGGGCCTCCATACAAATTATAAAGATGTATGGAGAAAGGGCATCTCCTTGTCTAATACCTCTATTTGGCAGGAAGTATGTTGTGGGGCTACCATTTACTAGTATAGAGATCGAGGATGTAGAAATGCATAACATTATTATGTCGATAATATTTTTGGGGAAGTTTCGTATAGAGAGATTGCTCGATGAACGACCAATCCAATCTATCGAAAGCTTTCTCGAGATCAATTTTTAGCATCATTTTCCAAACTTGCCTTTGGTTTTTTGGAAGGAGTGAATTGTTGGACAAAATGATAATCACACCCAGGATAATGTCCAAACTAAATAGCAATAGGAAGAGAGTAACAACGACACCAAATATTAAAATGGGTAAATATGATACCCGAATAAGTAATACAATAATATTGATGAAAAACTTGGTAGTGTCAAAAGACTACAACTCAACACTCTTTTATTTCTTACAACTCACAATAATATTATTTGCACACTATTTTCTCACAAACTAAGAAGTAGTTTGTGGATTACTCTCTCTACTCTCTATTTTTGGTGTGTCTTCAAGTGTTCAATTACTACTCTATTTATAGAGTTTTTTGAACACTTGTTTACATCATTAATGACATAATGTGATAGCCAATTTCAACAAAAAATTGGCTGCCTAACTCTACCAAACTAATACCAAACTTATACCAAACTTTGACTACCTACTTCCACAAATGTGGCTACCAACTTTCACATTGATGGCTACCAATTTTCACATTGGTGGCTAGTAATTTCAACAAGTATGGCTGCAAAATTAATTGCTGCCAAGATTTATTTCCACAAATCTCTCCCTTAATTTTGATTTTTTTTCTTTACTCCAAGGCTTGATCTCAATCTCTGAAAATCTTCAAACTTGAGAGGCTTTGTAAAAATATCCGCAACTTGATCATGAGATTTCACATACTTGAGCTCTACCTCTTTCTTGGTAATGCATTCTCGGATAAAGTGATACCTTGTGTCTATGTGCTTGCTTCGATCATGATACACTGGATTCTTTGCTAGTGCTTGCGCAGATTTGTTATCAACACAAATCATTGTGGCTTCAATTTGTGACAAATTGAGTTCCTTCAATAATCGTCTCAACCAAATAGCATGACATGTACATGATGTCGCTGCCACATATTCAGCTTCACAAGTCGAGAGAGTAACAATTGATTATTTCTTTGAACTCCAAGAAATAACACAATCACCCAAGAAAAACACAAAACCAGATGTGCTTTTTCTATCAACATCTCCCGCATAATCACTATCACAATATCCCACAAGATTAAAATTATCGGAAGAAGAATAAAATAGCCCAAGGTCAATTGTACCTTTTAGGTAGCGAAAAATTCTTTTAGCGACCTTCAAGTGAGTGGAGGTAGGAGCTTCTATGAATCGACTTACTACTCCAACTGCAAAGACTATATCTGGTCTTGTACATGTCAAGTACCTCAGACTTCCTACGAGACTTTTGAACAAAGTGGAATCCACTTCTTCTCCATCGTCAAACTTTGACAATTTTGTTCCACTTTCCATTGGGGTGTTCACAGGTTTGCAATCAAACATGTTGAACTTCTTCAAAATCTCCTTTGTATAGCTTTCTTAAGATATGAAGATGCCTTCCTCCATTTGCTTGACTTCTAGGCCCAAGTAATATGACATGAGCCCTATGTCCGTCATCTCAAACTCAAGGGACATAGCTTTCTTGAAAGCTTCAAATAAAACTGGGTGTTACCCGTTAGAATGAGATCATCAACATAAAGACAAACAAACAGAATATCTCCATTAGTATGAACTTTAGTATAAAGAGCATATTCATGGAGACAATGAGTAAACCCATTGTCTTGAAAGTATTTGTCAATGCGACTATTCCAAGCTCGTGGAGCTTGCTTCAACCCATATAAGGCTTTCTTCAATCTCAACACCTTATCTTCATGATTTTTAACCACAAAACCCAATGGTTGCTCAACATAGACTTCTTCTTCAAGATATCCATTCAAGAATACCGATTTGACATCTAGTTGATGGATCTTCCACTTCATTTGCGCCGCTAAAGAGATCAATAGACGGATTGTCTCCATGCGGGCAACAGGCGCATAAACTTCTTCATAGTCGATGCCATGCCTTTGTTTGTAGCCTTTAGCCACAAGTCTTTCCTTGTATCTTTCTACTTCTCCATGGGCATTTTTCTTCATCTTGTATACCCATTTGACTCCAATTGCTCGATGGTCCTTTGGAAGAGTTGTCAACTCCCAAGTGTTGTTCTTCTCTATTGATTGGATCTCTTCCTCCATGGCTTTTCTCCACCTTTTGTCAGTAACAGCTTCATCAAAATTCATTGGTTCACTATCAGCAAAAAGACAACACAAAAAATCAAAATTAGTAATTTCTTCTGTGTCATCATAGAGTTCTTGAATGTTCCTCATCCTATGTGGTCTTTCACTTGAACTCTCTTGAGAAGATGGAGATGCAATATTTGCTGGTGAAGGAGGCGGGGTTGCATCCTGTGCCATGGTCTCCTGTTCTTCTTCATCTCCGAAGTATGGAAGAAAATCATATGTTTTTTTCTTCTGGAGCCTTCCAGTTCCATGATGCTTCTTCATCAAATTCAACATCACGACTCACCACCACCTTGTTATTGCTTGGATTGTACAATTTGTAGCCTTTTGAATTTGCGTCATAGCCAACATACACATACTTGACACTCCGATCATCAAGTTTAGCTCTCCCTTGATGTGGAACATGAGCATAGGCTATGCTCCCAAAGATTCTCAAGTGCTTAACACTTGGCTTTCTTCCGCTCCATGCTTCTTGAGGTGTTTGATCTCGTACATTTTTTGTTGGAGACCTGTTGCTCAAATAAACTGCACAAGAAACAGCCTCGGCCCAAAATTCTTTTGGTAGATGTTTAGCTTTCAACATACATCTAGCCATATTAAGAATTGTTCTATTCTTTCTTTCTGCAACTCCATTTTGTTGTGGCGAGTAAGGTACCGTTAGAGGGCGACGGATTCCATGAGATTGACAAAAGTCATTAAATTCTTTTGAAGTGAATTCGCCTCCTCTATCAGACCTTAATGCTTTTATTTCATAGCCACTTTCTTTTTCTACAAGTGCTTTGAAATTTTTAAAGGCAACAAAAACTTCAGATTTTTGCTTCAAGAAGTATACCCAAGTCTTTATACTGAAATCATCAATAAAGAGCAAGAAATATTTTCTTTTACCAAAAGAAGGTGAATCGATTGGACCACACACATCGGTGTGAACAAGTTGGAGTGGCTTACTTGTTCTTGATGTAGTCTCCTTAGGCAAACTCCTCCTTGCATGTTTTCCAAGAATACAAGTTTCACACAATTGATTTGAATGGTTGATTGGCGGTATCCCATCAACCATGTTCTTGTCTCCCATTGATTTGAGCGCTTCAAAGTTCAAGTGCCCAAATCTCATATGCCAACACCATGAGTCATCTTGCACATTAGCCTTCAAACACTTTGCATCGATAGTTTGAAGATTCAAAGGAAACAACCTATTCTTTGCCATATGAACTTTAGCAATTAAGTTGTTACTTGAATCTCTTAGCCAAAGATGCATATTTTTCATATGAATATCATATCTTTTTTCAAGAATTTGACCCAAACTCAAAATATTACTTTTCAATTTTGGCACATAATAAACATTGATAATCAATTTATGACCACCATCTTTACAGGATATCAGAATCGTACCTATCCCTTCAATTTGGATCTTTGAGGTATCGCCAAAAGACACATTACCTTTCACGGTCTTCTTTATCTCCACAACTTTATCTTTCTGGCCACACATATGATTGCTTGCTCCATTTTCAAGATACCATGAGCTGCAATCATCTTTATCTTCTTCTTTGAGTGTTAATAACAGTGTTGACTCATCTTTATCTTTGTTGTTGTCAACAAGATTAACTTTCTCTTCAACATTACTACGACATTCCCAAGAGTAATGTCCCATTTTATGACAGTTATAACACTTAATTTTAGATTTGTCATACCTGATTTCATTTGTACCTTGATAGGCTCCACGTCCTCTGCCTCCTCGTTGACCACGACCACGACCTCTGAATGACTGGTGACCTTTATCTTCATTGTTGAAATAATTGGTGTAACTTCTTCCTCTTCCACGACCTCCACGGCCTCCACGGCCTCCACGGCCTCTCCATTGTCTATTTCCTTTGTAACTTTTCTCACCTTCAAATCCTTTGAAGGATGCATGAGTTTTAAGAAGCTGCTCTAGTGGCTCTTCTTTTCTCCTTTTCATTTTCTCTTCATGGGCTAGTAAACAACCTTCCAATTGTTCTACCGTCATAGAGTCTATATCTTTAGACTCCTCAATAGAACACACCACATAATCAAACTTAGGTGTTAAAGAATGAAGGATCTTTTCTACCACACGCACATCATCTACTTCCTCTCCGTATCTTCTTAGTTGATTTACAACAACCATCAATCTTGAGCAGAAATCCGAAATGGATTCGGATTCTTTCATTTTTAAAACTTCAAACTCAGCCCTTTGAGTTTGAAGTTTTATCTTCTTTACTTTATCAACTCCTTGGAGAGAATTTTGTAAAATCTCCCACGCCTCTTTTGAGGTGGTTGCATCAGCCACCTTCTCAAATATGCCATCATCCAAACATTGATGCATAAGAGTGAGGGCCTGTTGATCTTTCTTTCTTATCTTTAACAAGACCTCCTTTTCATTTGAGGGCACAGTTTCCTCATTTGCGGGTTTTGTATACCCTTTGTCTACAATATCCCAAACATCTTGAGAGCCAAGAATAGCTTTCATTCGTAGACACCATTTTTCATAATTTTCTATTGTGAGACGGGGGTATTGAAAGGACAACGGACTATTATTTGTCATGGCTCTAATACCACGTTGTTGGACAAAATGATAATCACACCCAGGATAATGTCCAAACTAAATAGCAATAGGAAGAGAGTAACAACGACACCAAATATTAAAATGGGTAAATATGATACCCGAATAAGTAATACAATAATATTGATGAAAAACTTGGTAGTGTCAAAAGGCTACTACTCAACACTCTTTTATTTCTTACAACTCACAATAATATTATTTGCACACTATTTTCTCACAAACTAAGAAGTAGTTTGTGGATTACTCTCTCTACTCTCTATTGCTTCTCTATTTTTGGTGTGTCTTCAAGTGTTCAATTACTACTCTATTTATAGAGTTTTTTGAACAATTGTTTACATCATTAATGACATAATGTAATAGCCAATTTCAACGAAAAATTGGCTGCCTAACTCTACCAAACTAATACCAAACTTATACCAAACTTTGACTACCTACTTCCACAAATGTGGCTACCAACTTTCACATTGATGGCTACCAATTTTCACATTGGTGGCTAGTAATTTCAACAAGTATGGCTGCAAAATTGCTGCAAAGATTTATTTCCACATGAATAGCTTCTTGAATAATTATAGCGTTATCCACAACTCTTCTTCCCGGTATAAAGCTACATTGTTGCGGACTGATGATGCTATCTAAATAGGGCCTAATTCTATTTACTAATACTTTAGTGATTGTTTTATAAATTGTATTGCAAAGGCTTATAGGTCTATTTTTGGAATGAGGCATATAAAAGTTTTATTTAATTCTGGAGGGATGGTGCATGAGTTAAAATTTTCCTTGCACGTATTAACGACTGATTCTCAGTATCTAACCAATATTTTTGAAAAAATAGAGGATGAAGTCCATCTGGCCCGGGGGATTTGAAGGGTTTGAATGAGTAAATGACATTTTTTATTTCGTCTTTCTCAAGAGGCCTATCCATTGAAGTTCTATCCTCCGTGGAGATGGCATTTTTACAAGTGGTAGGATTTGTCCACTCGCTTTTTATAAGGTCTGTGGTATAAATATTTTTAAAGTGATTTATAATTGTATCTTTAATAATGATAGGATTATAAGTCCAGTTTCTAACAGTGTCGTTCAAACCCACAATTCTATTATTACGCCTTCTATTAGTGGTAGTAATATGAAAAAATTTAGTGTTTTCATCCCCTTTGTTTATCCACTGTACTAAGGATTTCATTTTCCAGAAGTCTTCTTCTCTTTTGAGTATTTCATTGAAATCATTTATGAGGTTATTTTCAAGGTCTATATGGAAGGTTTTTTATGATATTCATCCATATTTTGGAGGCCATTTATTCTATTCAGGATAGTTTTTTTTGTTTAAAGATATTTCCAAAAGTTTGCTTATTCCAGATCTTTACAAAGTTGGTGAAGCTTTCTACTGCACTGTTCTTCCAGTTTATTTTGACTAGGTTTGGAAATTCAGGGTGCTAATCCACATCGACTCAAATCTAAAATTTTTATTGGCATTAGCATGTTTTTGTGGAAATAAATCTTGGCAGCAATTAATTTTGCAGCCATACTTGTTGAAATTACTAGCCACCAATGTGAAAATTGGTAGCCATCAATGTGAAAGTTGGTAGCCACATTTGTGGAAGTAGGTAGTCAAAGTTTGGTATAAGTTTGGTATTAGTTTGGTAGAGTTAGGCAGCCAATTTTTTATTGAAATTGGCTATCACATTATGTCATTAATGATGTAAACAAGTGTTCAATAAACTCTATAAATAGAGTAGAATTGAACACTTGAAGACACACCAAAATAGAGGAGCAATAGAGAGTAGAAAGAGTAATCCACAAACTCCTTCTTAGTTTGTGAGAAAAATATTGTGCAAATAATATTATTGTGAGTTGTAAGAAATAAAAGAGTGTTGAGTAGTAGTCTTTTGACACTACCAAATTTTTCATCAATATTATTGTATTACTTATTCGAGTATCATATTTACCCATTTTAATATTTGGTGTCGTTGTTACTATCTTCCTATTGCTATTTAGTTTGGACATTATCCTAGGTGTGATTATCATTTTGTCCAACAGTTTTTTCAAGCAATTTAATAGTATAGAGCAATGGTCTGAATGAGTTCGGGGAAGGTGGAAGACTTTTGAATCCGGAAACATATTTATCCATTCATAGTTACTGAGGAAACGACCAATCTTTCTTTAATAAGAGTTTTGTTATTTTTGTGTTTATTTGTCCAAGTATACTTTTGACGGGTGAAACCAAGATCAATCATCCCTACATCGTCTAAGCATTTTAGGAACGAGGAGCTTTTAGCATTGTTTATGGGTTCCTCTCCCTAGTTTTTCTGATGCCTCTATAATTTCATTAAAATCACCACTAATTAACCATTTGCCATTAATTTTTTTAGCAACATTTCTCAAGTTTTCCCAGAGAGTTTTTCTTAACATGGTACTATTTTGCATATATGATAGAGAAAAACCATTTAGGCGATGTTGAGCTTACCTCAATAGTCGCGTATATCTCCGTGTCAGTGATTACGAAAGGTTCCACTGTTGCTTCAGTATTCCTCCATAATAATGTTATTCCTCCTGAGTAGCCAACCGCTGGAACCTGTAGGACGTCCGTGTAGTCCAAAGCTGAAGTATCTTATCATGGTCTTCCATCTTGGTTTCCGTAAGTGCAAGTACGGAAGGGTTGTTTATTTCAATTAGGGTGTGTCAGTTGATCATGAAGGTCACACTATTTGCACCCCTACAGTTCCAGATAAATATCTTCATTGATGTTCCTACATGATTGCTCGAGCTCCCTCCTGGTGATAGTGTCATATCCAGGTTCACTGGTATTTCCTTGTTGGTCATACCCTCTATTTTCATCGTCTGCTTGTCCTTTGTTGATTAAATAAACAGCACCATATATTTCATGTCGCTGTTCAAGTTGTGATAGCGCATGTTTATACTAGCCCTCTTCACATGTTGCGGAACTTTTATCATGTATTTCCTTTCGGTGTTTTTGAGC
The DNA here is from genome assembly GCA_016801875.1 of Solanum sitiens. NCBI lineage: Eukaryota > Viridiplantae > Streptophyta > Magnoliopsida > Solanales > Solanaceae > Solanum > Solanum sitiens. The sequence goes on along the minus strand of JABWTJ010000010.1, from coordinate 1,825,108 downwards.
ATGTCCAATGTCAAAGGTTCCTTCAGATGAAGAGTTTGAGTTTGGGGATCTAGGATGTTTAGTCCCTCTTCCTCCATTCTCTGTGAGGCTTGTTGTGGTATAGGAAATGTTAGTAAAAAACTTACTAGATAATAAAAAATACAAGATTACAATTGAAAATAAAAATGAAGAAAATAAATCTCTTCAAGGCTGAGGCGCGGATATCTCACTCTCTTTAAGGAGATTCAATCCAACTGCAGCAAATATTTTTCACCGGTCCAGCAGTAGTACTCTTTGACTTGTCCCCTCCAGGATACAATAGCCTTTCACAAAATATTACTCAACAACTCTGGACAAGAGTCGAGTCCAAAGCTCCTCAAAAAAGAACACCTCCCTTCAACTAATAAGAACTCTCTTTTAGACAAACTTTATGCACTCTATATTTTCTTGTGTGTTGTGTGTACTGTCACGACCCAAAAATGGACGTGATGGCACTCGTCTTATCCCACCAAGACAAGTCAGCCTAAAACTCAACCATTACAATAAAATGCGGAAAATTTACTATCAACTTAAATTATACCCCAAAACCTGGTTGTCACGTGTACAAGTCTCTAAAGTATACAATTGAATCAAAAGAAATATAAGTCTCATATGACATTGTTTCTAGAGTAGAACAAAATCATAAACAGGAGTAAGAAGGTCTGCTGAGATGACAAACAACTACCTCACAAATCTCCAAGAAGCCTCGGAAAAGAAGAGAATATATCAGTAAGTTCCGGGCTAGTAACCTACAAAAATTGTAGAAGCAACGGGTGAGTACCAAACCACACGGTACTCAGCAAGTAAACCTCTAAACACAAGCTTAGGGGATGAAATACGGGTACTCCTACCACCCCAACCGAACCTCCACAACTACAACCTGCATAAAAATCAGCCCAACCTAACAGCTCACAGTTTACATAACATGTAACTCACCAACAACACTTAGACAAATTACATATCCTCCACAACAACACTTTAACAAATTACATATCCTCAGCAACAACACTTTAACAAATTACATATCCTTCAACAAATTACATATCCTCAATAACAATAATTCAACAAATTACGTATCCTCAACAACAACACTTCAATAAATTAAATATCCTCAATAACAAGCTCAGTACTCAACAATCACAAGTTCCGCAGAAAGGCAATCACAAGATCAGCAAAACACAATATCAAGTTCACTAATGATAAATATGTGCAATGCAATGGAATGCAATGTCAAGTATAATGATGCATGTCTGACCTAGTGATACACACCCGCTGTCTCTCAGTCCGGGACCCATGGGGGACATATCTGTCCATGCATCTGTCGCGGTGCACGACACGACCCTCGATAATAGTAACCATCGCGGCGCGCGATACGTCCCTCGAAATATAGTATCCATCGCGGCGCGCGATACGTCCCTCGAAATGGTACATCCTCTTTAAGTTCTCATTCTTTCTCAATGCACATAACACTTGTCACAACCATGTCTCGGAACAATGCAAATGACATGTTCACACAAATAATGAGGAGATGACCATTTTCATAACATTGCACAATTCACAACAACACAAACATGATATCACATCAACAATGATTCAACCAGCTTTCAAACCTTTCTCAAACACATCACACATAAACAATTAATCACATTGCCTTTTGGTTACCCCTTTTTCATCATTAGAATTAATCAATATGGACAAGTAAACCCATCACCAAGTTCCATTACTCCCAAACATATACCACAAGGAAATACACGCATTTCATACACTTAACAAGAGTTTAGAAATCCACTTGCCTCAAATAGTCGAACAATCACTTCGGGACTTGAGTCTTCTCCTTTCATAAAGCTTCCAAACAAATGTAATCTATTCAAGTATATAATTACGATAAGATTTCGAAACTAACAACATTCATATCACTATAGATTTAGCCTAGACCCAAAAACTTACCCAAATATATAATTAAGTTCTTAAATTTCAAGTTTAGAGTTAACTTCCAATCTATACAATATCATAGATCTAATAGTATTCACATAATCGGTGTCCTTTTAACAACGAACCAATACTATTCAAATCTACCAGGGCATATGCAGAACATTAACTAACTTCTTAAAGTATATTTTTCCAATGATTACATCATCATTAACCCTTTAAATATATATCGCTAACTTGTCCCATCTCAATTGGTAAGAAAACAAAAATTTTCACGTAAGATGGATCATTTACTATCTAGTGCAATTAATATTATAATATTAAAAAAAAAAAAAATTCATGAGCAAATTAATTCAGTAATGAGTCAATATGCACGCTTACATATATACTGTTAAAACAAAAACTTATTAAAAATCTAAATTGGACCATTAATTTTATCAAATAATAATTATTGAATATAATATGGTTGTCACCATTTTTGGCAGAAACTTTGCCAAACAACAACAACTTAAATGACCTTTTCTTAAAAGATAATTATACTACCTATCCAAGCAATTACTATGTCGAGGTTTATCTGAAGCACCAAATGCTTTTCCGGCGACGCAAAATTCTGTTTTTCTGCCTCTCGCGTACAATCTCCTTTCTCTTAATTGTGGAATAAAATGTAAAACCCTATAAGTTCATTTTAATATATTTGGGCTAAGGAGTATAGGGTCTTCAATGAATTTTTATTCTTGGCCCATTATTATCATTTAACTAAATAAATATTCATCAATTTAATAATTATAGTTATCGAATAGCTTCAAAATTTCACACCAACTTCACCGACGTATCAATAATTACTCGAGACAACTATCAAGAGGGGGAAAATAGAAATAAAAAAAATAATTTCAAAAATTAACTTACGGGTCATTACATGTACAAACCAAATGAAGACCACCACTATTTATACTACAAGAAGTCTTCCTAGCAATGAATAGGAAGATAAATGGTGTAGTAAATAGTGAAGATAAATGGCCTTAGAAGTTACATATGTTACAAGGTATAATGGAGGAATAAAGAGTAAGAAGTAAATGGGATGAAAGGCTCACAGCCACCAACGACTAAGAATGTTACCAATGCTGCCAATAAAGTAACTCCAAATGGAGTAAAGTAGCACTAAGTGCCACTGACGATCAACACCCATTACTCCCCACAAATGAAAGCCAATAAAATATATATCCTAATGCAACCATGGTCAATGTGGCAATGCAACATTTTTTTTATAATATTAAAATGGCCTACACTAACAATTCCCCACTCATATTAATATTAGATAAGAGAGTCCATCAGCTGAAGGAAGATTATTATGGATAATGAAGGTGTGCTCTGCATTGAACCTCCACTTAATGAAACAGTAACTTTTACTCCAGAGTCGTAGTGATCTCAGACTTGAACTATGACTGCTTAGGGGAAATAAAATATCATTGCTCACACATAATAATCTAGGTGTTGACATGAGCTTTAACAGCCAGCACGTTATGGACATGTGCTATCCCGGTTTTCATGAGTGTATTTGAGAATAATCCACATTCTCATAGGAAGCGACCTACTTCCACATTCACATAGGTGAAATCTGTCGAGTGTGCTCCTGTAAGCTTAACACTCCACCCATACGGGCTACAGATATTCATTAAGAGTTTTATCAACTCAACCTTCACAAACTACAGGAAACAATGCACTCACATCATAGGGAGGGAATAATAAGATAGTGTATTTTTCACAACAAGTCATCATATGATTAGTTTTTCCCTTTGAACGTGGTTATAGGATCTCTAGTCCCCACCAGGTAGGGTTTCATCATATATGACTTAAGGATTTGTAAGCTTCAATCCCATCCCCCTCGATGTGCTCCAGACCTTTTCTCTTGTTAAGGCCTTAGTAAGAGGATCTGCAAGATTATCACAAGATTTGACATAATCAACATTAATGGTATCATTTGTCAAATATGATCTTACATTATTGTGTTTCCTCCTTATAGGTCTGGATTTACCGTTGTAATAACGGTTTTGAACTCTACCAATTGCAGCGGTGCTATCACAGTGAATTAAAATAGGAGGAATTGGTTTTTCAAAATAAGGTATTTGAAATAACAAATCTCTTAACCAATTCGCTTCCTCACTAGCTGAAGCTAAAGCAATTAGTTCAGCCTCCATGGTAGAGTTAGCAATATAGTTTACTTTTTTGATCTCCAACAAACAGCACCACCACCTAAAGTAAAGACATAACCAGTGGTAGAACAGGAATCACCTGATAAAGTGTTCCAATCTGCAACACAAAAGCCTTCAAGTACAGCAAGATATTTTTTAAAGAACAAACCACAATTTTTCATTCCAATTAAATATCTCATAACTCTTGTTACAGCATGTCAATATTCATTACCTGGCTTGCTTGTAAACCTGCCAAGTACTCCTATTGCATATGCAATATCAGGCCTAGTGCAATCAGTCACATATCTCAAACTTCCGATTATACTAGCATATTCCTTTTGATTTATGACATCATTTTCACTTTCTACAGGAAATAAGTGAATACTTGAATCAAAAGGAGTATCAACATGCTTGCAATCATGAAAGTTATATTTTTTCAAAATTTTCTCAACATAATGTGACTGGTCAAGGAAAATTCCCTCACATGTTCTTGTTATTTTTATTCCAAGAATAAAATTTGCGTCACCAAGATCTTTCATATCAAAATGGCTTCTAAGAACATTTTTAGCTTCATCAATAACATTCATGTTAGAGCCAAACATCAACAAATCATCAACATAAGGCAAATAATCACATGTGAATTATTCCAAGACTTATGATATATGCACTTATCACACTCATTTGTTTAAAACCAATTTTTAATCATGCAGGAATTAAATTTTTCATGTTATTGATTTGGTGCATGTTTCAAGCCATATAGGGATTTAGTAAGTTTACATACTTTGCTTTCTTGTCCTGCTTCAATAAAATACTCGGGTTGATCCATATAAATTTCTTCATTTAGGTCTCTATTTAGAAAAGCTGTTTTTACATCCATTTGATGAATTTGCAAATAAAAAATTGCAGCTATAGCAACTAAAAGTCTAATGGATGTAATTCTTGTTACCGGAGAAAAAGTATCAAAACATTTTAGGCCTTCTAGTTGTTTATAACCTTTTGCAACTAGCCTAGCCTTGTATTTATCAATAGATTCATCCGGTTTCAATTTTTTCCGTAAGACCCATTTACAACCAATAGTTTTACAACCCAGTGGTAAATCAACTAGTTTCCAAGTTTTATTAGAAATTATTGATTCCATTTCATCATTTGCAGCCTCTTTTCAAAAAATAGAATCATGTGAAGAGAATGCTTCTTTCAAAGTTAGAGGGTCATCTTCAACATTAAACACAAAAAAATCAGGATCAAAATCTTTTTCTACTCTAACTCTTTTACTTCTTCTTAACTCAACATCATCAACTTCTTTATTTTTCAAAGTAGAAGTAGAAGAACTAGGTAGTGACAAAATATTTTGTTCAATCCTTTGACCCCCACTATTTTTAGAATCAAAAGGAAACTTGTTTTCATGAAAAATAGCATCACCTGATTCTATCACAATATTATCTTCAAGATTAAAAAATCTATAGGTTGTACTATTTGAAGCATAACCAAGAAAAGCACAAGTAGTAACTTTCTTACCCAATTTTTTAATCTTGGGATTCATTAGCCTCACAAAGGCTAGACAACCCCAAACTTTTCGATATCCCAAACTTGGCTTGTAACCTTTCCACAATTCAAAAGGTGTCAGTTTTGACTTTTTATGAGGCACACGATTCAACACATAACAAGCAGTTAAAATAGCTTCACCCCAAAAATTCAAAGGTGTGTGTGACTCAATAAGCATGACATTAGTCAATTCAACCAAAGTTTTATTTTTCCTTTCTGCTACTCCATTAGATGAAGGAGAGTAAGGAGGAGGAGTTTCATGAACTATTCCGAATGATCTAACAAAAGAAATAAACTCATTTGATTCATATTCACGACTTCTATCACTTCTAATTCTTTTTATTTTTCTTCCAAACTGATTTTCAACCTCATGGAGATAAGTTTTGAAATTTTCAAAAGCATCACTTATATTTTTGATCAAGTAAACATATGTAAACTTAGAAAAATCATCAATGAAAGTGATAAAATATCTATTACCTCCACGAGTTAGAATTCCACCAAGTTCACAAATATCAGTATGAACTAATTCTAACAAATCAGTTTTTCTTTCAACTTGAAAATGAGGTCTTTTAGTGATTTTAGCTTTACTACAAGTCTCACACTTTTCAAAATTCTTTTTAACCATTGGGATTAATCCTAAACTACTCATAATTCCAACATAACGATCATTAATATGACACAAACGAGCATGCCAAAAATTGTTAGAAGAAAGCATAAACAAAAGTAGAAGTTTTATTCATTTCAACATTCAACTTAAACATCCCATCACATGCATACCCATTCCCCACAAAAATACCTTTCTTCACTATTACATATTGATCAGATTCAATAATCTGTTTAAAGCCTGCTTTATTGAGAAGAAAACTAGACATCAAATTTATTCTCATGGAAGGAGTATAAAGTACATCTTTTAAAGTTAATACCCTTCCAGAAGTAAAACACAATTCGACATCTCCATTTCCAAGAACTTGAGTGGTGTGAGCATCACCAAGCATGATGGTTTTGGGCTCCTCAAAATGAGTATATTTTTAAAACCAGTCTTTGTCATAACAGACATGACGGTTTGCATCAGAATCAGCCCACCATCCATCAACATTCTCAACCATGTTTATGTCGGTAATTACCGCCACAAAAGGTTCTTTGATAACGTTTGCCTGAGGGTTAGGACCACATTTCCGGAATCTGCAAAATCGAGCAATATGCCCACTCTTGCCACAAACAAAGCATGGTCCCTTTTCTTGAACTTGGTGATTTTTTGCTTGGTGATTTTCACCATTAGTTTTCTTGGGAGGTCTACCATTATTTTTCTTGAATTTTTTCTTCTTAGGCTTCAAAGAAGTATTTTTGTGAGTTTCAGGAGTAGCATTATTCGAAGTAATTAAATTTACCTTCGTTGTGATGTTGTTCTCTTCTGCTTGTAAAAGTGCATCTTGGCCCCTTGCTTCTTCTTCCATGCGGATTTTCATTATCAAGGTTTCAAGAGAGGTTTCCTTTTGTTTGTGGCGCATAGTTTTTTGAAATTCCTTCCAAGAAGGTGGAATTTTATCCACTATGCCACAAACAATAAGGTTATCTACAATTTTAACCTCTTCAGACCTAAGCTCTCCAACGATCATTATAAAATCTTGAGCTTGTTCTACCACTGGTTTGTTGTCCATCATTTGGAAACGAAAAAATCTACTAGCTGCATATTTTTTCGCTCCAACCTCTTCGGTATCATACTTACTATGCAATGCTTTTCAAATTTTCTTTGCACTAGAGTAAGTTCTATCATAATAATCATAAAAATTATCAGACAGACAATTAAGAAGATAATATCGACACTTATAGGAATCACCATCATACTTTTCCACTTTCTCTAGATGAGAAATAGTTTCATCATCATTCATAGAGGTGATGTCTTCTTTATTAGGATTCTTCTCAGTTAACACGTAAGAAACATTGAGAAGACTTAAGTAGAAAAGTACTTTACCCTTCCATCTCTTAAAATGGTTACCATTGAACCGAAATGGCTTGTTAAGGTCTCCCATCTTGACATCCGCGATTTTTTTAATTGTATCCATGATGAATCTCCTTAAAATTGTTATTAAAAAACTTACAAGATAACAAAAAATACAAGATTACAATTGAAAATAAAAATGAAGAAAATAAATCTCTTCAAGGCTGAGACGCGGATATCTTGCTCTCTTTAAGGAGATTCAAGCCCACTGCAGCAAATATATTTCACCGGTCCAGCAGTAGTACTCTTTGACTTGTCCCCTTCAGGATACAACAGCCTTCACAAAATATTACTCAACAACTCTGGACAAGAGTTGAGTCCAAAGCTCCACAAAAAAGAACATCTCCCTTCAACTAATAAGAACTCTCTTTTAGACAAACTTTATGCACTCTATATTTTCTTGTGTGTTGTGTGTACAAACCAAATGAAGACCACCACTTTATACTACAAGAAGTCTTCCTAGCAATGAATAGAAAGATAAATGGTGTAGTAAATAGTGAAGATAAATGGCCTTAGAAGTTACATATGTTACAAGGTATAATGGAGGAATAAAGAGTAAGAAGTAAATGGGATGAAAGGCTCACAGCCACCAACGGCTAAGAATGTTACCAATGCTGCCAATAAAGTAACTCCAAATGGAGTAAAGTAGCACTAAGTGCCACAAACGGTCAACACCCATTACTCCCCACAAATGAAAGCCAATAAAATATATATCCTAATGCAACCATGGTCAATGTGGCAATGCAACATTATTTTTTTTAATATTAAAATGGCCTACACTAACAGGAAATGATGGTTCCTCCTCCGGCACCTGAGGTACCACCTGTTCCTCCATATCTTCGTCTTCCTCGTATCCCATGGTCTCCTCGTTTGACTCGTTTAGTTGCTGCATCCCAGTATTTGACTTTTCTCAACAAAAAAAAAATCTACTCTTTTTCTTCATATAAAAACGAAATATTTGAGAAATACTTAGTTTTCTTGTACTTTTCCCCAAACGCTCTGTACTTCCTCAAAATTCAATTTAAACAATAATGTTTAAAAGATTCTCAATAAGAATTCAATGAATATTCAATAATAGAGTTCGTGGTGAAATATAGACATGAATGGATTAACAGAAGGATCCCAATAATAATATTGAAAACTCAATACTTAAAACTCAAGAACTCAGAATTCAATGATACTACTCCTATCAAGAAAAATCAATTCGTATGGTTCATGCTTAAATATAGAAATGAAAGAAACCAACTCAAGAATTCAAAGCATAACATATAATAATTCCTTAATTAAGAATAAAATTTCAAAAAGAAACTAGAATTCAAGAACCTAATATCAACTCATCTACAAAAATATGATAACCTTACATACCTGGAAGAACGAACTTCTTTGGTGAAATCGGCGAAACTCGAAGAAACGCTTGAAATTTAATTTTCCTCCTCTTGGAACCTTTCTCTAATGTCTTGAAGTGTTAATTAATGTAAAAGAATTGATAAATACTTTCTAAGACCTAAATTAGGAGTAAAACATCATGGTTTAGGCTTTAGAATAAGGGATGAAATGACGTAGTTTAAGTACCAAATGCATAGGGGAAAGATCAAAATGACACCAAATTTTAAAATTGTCAAGGTTTCTTGAAAGGGAGGTTTCACGGTCCGTTTAAGGCTTCACGATTAGTGAAACACTTCAAGGGTCGTATAGTCGGTCCTGAAGTTTCACCTGTCGTACAGGGCTTCACTAAATCGGGCATGACGTTTTACTCTGAACTCGAAATAAGGCAAACTTGGTGGTATTAAAGAAATGACTCAAAGACCTTTCATTTGATAGGTCCTGGGCCATCTAATTCATTATGTGCTGAGAAATATGCTCATTTGAAGTTGATCCAAAACTTAAATGTTTATTAGTAATTTGTTCAAACCCCTAAATGGAACGTAGAGGCAACTACGGGCCGTGAAGGGTCCATGGTCTATTTTGGGTTCGTGGACTTGCCCGTTAGCCCGCCTTTCTAAAAGTTGAGGTGTTACACGGACGATTCAAATTTTAATAGTAGAAGTTCGAGGTGTTATAGAATGATTCAGATCTTAACTTAGAAATTTTTGGGGTGTTACAATATTTCACCCTTAGGATCATTTTTCCTCCAATGACGGTTGGACTAAGAATGAAAATGGTTACTCTTGCTATATCCCTGACTTCTAAACTTGCCTACTAACATAGACAAAATTGATTCATACTAAGAGTTTGAAACTATCTAAAGCACATAAGCAAAAAAAATGTTGTTTTAAACATAGTCACACTCTATCTGAAGTTATCTTACACGAAACAAAGGAATTTGGGCATAAAATAAGAATATGACTATTCTTCCTAAGCAATACAATTACTAGAAAACTGTCTGCCCTTACTGTGTTAAAGCCTAATATCTAAATCACAAGATGCTAACCATGAGATGTTTATATTAATCTAAACCACAAGATTCAGGTTTTATGTCTCTATAGGAAATCTACATTAATCAACAAAAATTCTAGTCATAGTCAAGAAGTATCTAATGCACCATTTACTCATCCACATGTAACAACATCACATACAAGCCTAGTATTATAGCCAATCCATGGACTCCTATTAACCATTCCTTCTAAGAATTCCTCCTCCTCTCGCCATCTCTATCAATTGAAATTTCACTCAAATGAGTAGTATTGTTAAGTCCCGAGTTCTTGAGTTCTGAGTACTGAGTTTTCATATTACTATTAAAATTTCTGAGTTGAGTCGTTCATGTCTATAATTCCGCATGACCCTATGACTTGAGTTATAAATCTAGAGAAGCTTTTTAAAGTCAACACTTGAGTTTTAAACTAAGTTTTTGAGGAAGTAAAGATGAGTATTGAGAAAAGAGTTCTTAAAATATGATTAGTATGACAGTAGAGTATGTTATCAATGTTTAAGCAATATGGTATCTACATATACCATCAATGTTTATGCAGTATGACATCTTGAGTCATCAATAATTATAACACAATATGATTTTGATATATTTTTTAGAAAGAGTTTTCAAGTATGAATTGAGTAAGAGTATAAGGTAACTTAGTATTCCCAAAGGTATCCATTTTTACATTGATTAGAGAAACTTTGATTTCTAAATGAGTTATGAGTTCAGAAGATATTTCAAGAGAAGTTATCTCTTTTAAGAGGGTAGTTTGAGCAATTATCTCAAATCAGAGGAAGAGTTATGTTTTTAAACATAAGAGCATGAGTATATATTATTGAGAGTAGTATTGAGAACCGATATGAGAACGAATTCAGATAACTCAAAATCCTCATAAACCATGTATGCCAACATGGGTAAAAGGTCATACTGTTTAGATGATCCCTTATTGCTTTTAAGCATAACTTAGTGTCCTAAGACTCATCTTTGTATAGTAGAGACTTCATGGATAGACAGTTTTTAAATGTTTCTTTTAATTTGATGCGTATGTATGCTTGGGTTAGTCTTCCACAGACAGGATGAAGGTTCGATTGAGGGCCAACAATGGTTCTCGAGTGCCGGCCACGTCCAGGATGTAGGCTCGGGTGGTTACATCTCTTCTAATCAATTTTGAGAGTTCTACTTACCCGAATTGAATTCTGTAAAGCCCTATGAACTCCTTAATATCTCGACATATCTTGCATATATATATTTTCTCTAACACTAATCTCATCTACACTAATAGTTTCCCGAACATATGGAAGAATTAGGAGGGTATTTTGGTCAATTTATTTTTATTAAAATTATTGAAGGACAAAAGTTAATGATCGCCAATATGAGCGGCAAAAATTTAAGACCATCCCTTGTGGTATCTTATCTTTACAAATTAACTCTATACAACATTTAGTACCATGCAGAGTTTAATCAGACCAAACAATCGCGGGGATAATTTTTTCTTGAACTACCAAACATTGTATAACTAACGCGAAACTTATATGTTGGGAATTTCGTTAGTAAAATCAACCAAACGACCAGTTAATTAGCGTTATGTTTATTATTATTATTGAAACCACTATGATTGAAAGTTGAAATACACAGTATAAGATTCATCTTTGAAGCTCAGTAATGGTGCCAAAAGAAAGTTTCTCTTAGCACCTTTTGCCACAAAGCTGATAGGGTGATACTGAGTAACCCCATTTCCTAACATGAAACTTGCTGCCTGTTTGAATTCAGCATCGAAAGACGACTTCGAATTGCAGTTAAGCTTGACAACTGATACATCTTTGTAGTCCACACCACTATACATGAAGCAACCACTTTTGTCATCAGATTCTAACGAAACTGTCCCATCCTTCCCATCTAATCCTGCAACCAAGCGGAACAACGACCCAATGCCATCCGAGGACTGTGTGATCCCGAGACTTGTGCCATTTCCTAGACGAGTTATGAACATTCCAGGGAAATCAAAGGGCTCTAACATGACTAGTAGTCCGATAAAATCTTTTGGTTTTGAAAGCTTGACAGATTGTTTGTCATTTGAGATGATTCTGAAGGTAGCGCTGACAGCAGAATCTGTTCCGGTTTTAGGGTACTTCTCCATTTGAATAGAGCGATTCGTGCTTGTTATGACAAATGTTGCATTACTAGATTCTTGTGTTAGAGATATTAGATAAGAATTATACTCCCATGGAACTGGAGTTATCAAATCTGAGAGAGAAGTGGATTTTCTTTCAATGTCCCAATCGCCAGTAGAATGGCCCGCGAGAAGGTATGGACCATAAAGAATTGCCTGTATCGATGCATATTCTAGACGGTCATCTAAAACACCATTTACAAGAGTGTGTTAGTAGCTATAGTGTATGATCCATTAGTTTTTTTTTAAGAGAGACATGTAACATTGATCGGACGTAGAAAAATCTAAATTATCACCTTTAATAGCCTCTGTTCGAAGATTCATAGGAAGCTCCATGTTGATTTTTTCACCTGAGCCCCAACCCTTGGTTATCGATAGGAAGTTACCTGGTGGAGGTACAGATAAATTCTCCCCGCTCAAGGATGCTTTTGCGGTACTTGAATCTGTCCAACTTGGGATCCTCAGATTCAAGGTAGATGGTGCACTAGTTTCGTTCTGAAAGAATTGTTAATCACAAGAAGTTATGTTCAAAACAAGGGCGGCTTAAGCATATCAGTGGGCTAAAGTCAAAAATGTCATTGTGAGGCTCGGAAATTGGAGGAGTAGTGCACTCTATCAATAAGTTCCAACAAATGAACAAAGTAAATTAGAATGCGTACCCCCTTTGATGACACCGTTATTGTCATTAGAAGGCGATTGTCCCACGAAACAACAGGGTCTATGCTCTGACTCACCACAACTTGCCCAGACTTCCAATCAAGAGTGCTAGATATATACTGGATGATGTAAAGCCCAGGAGAATTCCCTTTCTCTTCGAAATAAATAGAATCTCCCAATTTGGAGAATGATTCAATCCCTATAGAGGAAAATGAGAAAATACAACGTAAATTCAATCCATTTTTTTAAAGCTATAGATCTTTGGTGGTAAACTAAGGAAATCACAAAATTTTGTTGCAGATATAAATATATTTGCTGTGCCAGGGGTATAAAGAAGATTGCTCTTTGCAAGAAAAGTAGGGTCCTGTACATCCAATCTTTGCTCGACAGAGGTACCTGGTACTTATACTGGTGGGAGGTACCCGTAGAATTATCGAGGTGTCCTTACACTAGTATGGACACCACTACTATCGAAAAAAACAAAAACAGAAGGGTGTAAGATCAGAGTGTATTTATTCCAACACCTGTTCCATAGCAACACCAAAAGTCATTAAACGGCGATCCCCATCCATGGTAGGTCCGAGCTTTGGAAGCACCCGGTTGAAGTGGAAGCATATATATCATCACTCCAGGATCTCTCCCCCTTTGAATACTGAGCACACCATTTGTTAATGCGCGTTCATAATAATCAGCATATGCTATTTCTTTCGTCCATCTGAATAAGTGGCGGGAAACCTACAAATGATTCACATTTGTGCATAAATAAACACACAAGGCACTAGGAGCGAAATAGGAAACAACACGAAAAAATCAATGAGCACACCACCTTTAGCATATTAAAGGTAGTACACGATTCTCCGGTCTCTGTGCTTAGCTTGCTAGCTAACCTCTTCGGATCTGACCTGCTCAGGTTGGTATCAAAGAGAAGGGGAGATACAAAGAACTTTAAATCAAGTAAACCAAACAAAGGAATTAACTTTGTACATACTATGCTTAATAAACAAATAAATAAAACTATTCATCTCCGTTAGATTTTTTAGACTGTACTACCAGAATTCATCGGCTGATGTCCCTCCAGTTGCGTAGACGTGGGAAGAATTGACAATATCCATAAAGTTCATCCCAATTTCCTAAAGAAAAAGAAATGGTGTATTTACCCCCATGTAAACCAGTGGAAACACCAGGACTACAGAACTTATTCCTGAAAAGATAGTTTTCCAAAATCAAAAACATTTACCTTAGAAATTGGATCACCAGTAACCTCATAACGCAGTTGTGATCCAATAACAATTGGAATGTGCGTATTTGCATGAAAATTCGATAGGTCATCAGCCTAACAGAAGAGATGGGAAAAATATATTAGCAATGAAGTTAACGTTCATTACACACACAACTATATATTGTAATCATGGATCATGTATGATCAGCCTAAACCAAAAGAAAAACAGAAATGACTTTCCCAGTAAGTAACTTGGTTTGTTCTCATATTTATGCGAATGAGGTACTTCGATTTGTAGTCAACACAGTAATTAATTGAATTATAGCAAGTAATGGTAATAGATACCAGTCGACATTGAGTATGTTACAATGTGAGAATGTGGAGAACAGATATTTATACCTTAACAGCTAAGCGCCCTAAAAAGCATGGTTTGTCGAAGAGGTGAGCCAACGTTAAGTGCTTTGAATTACCCTGCAACAGCATTTAGAGTACGATAAAAGTAGGATTATTCAGATTATAACAAAGAGTACAATATATGCATATTATTGCTCCAGTAAAATGTGAGGCGATTAATGACTAAACATTGTGCTAAGGAAAGGTGAAATTTGCAAAATCAGATTGGTTAAGTTTTAGATATTAGGACAAGGAAGGTTAGACTATACCGTTATTCTGTACAGCCTATAAAGAACATCATTCATGCCACCAAATTCTTCATTTAACGAATCCCAATGCCTTTGAATGGTATACTTGGTGATCACATTTTGCACACGATCGTAGAAGTAATCAACCATCCATGTAGTCATATTCAAAGCTTTAGGATTTCCAGCTAACGTATACTGATCCAAAAGACCTGCCATTATCTGTCAAAGTCCAATTTAGTTAAGCGGAGCATAAATGGCGTTAAGAAGCAAGAATTGAACATCTACCTTATGAATTGTATAATACGGTGCCCAGACTGGTTGTATAGCTTCAACGCGATCAAATTGCTCTGATGGGAAGGCAGAAAGATACCCTGTACCCATCTTTTCCTGGCATTCATTTAGTGCAGAAACAACGGCATACATTTTCTCTCCGAGACTATCATTGTAGGTGCTAGCCCACATCTGTGCTGTGGCACTAAGATAATGACCTTCAAGTTACAACAAACTGTCAGCTAAACGATACGAGTTTGCATAAAACTGAATATACAAGTCGTTGTCTCTCAAAGTAACATTCAAAAACTCATAAAGTTTGATTCTTGAATCATGTGAGGTCGTATTTAACGCATACAACAACATATTACATATACATGCATCAAACAGCAAACAGTAAAAATCAATTTGTTCAGAAGTTCTCACTTAAGAGTTCGTCACAGTTAATGTAACAACGAAACATCACTGTCCAAAAATTTCAACAAGCAAATTAAAAGTATCGCGAACAAACAAAATTCATCCGTAAATCAAATGATAAAACATAGAAAGTAGAACTAACCAACAAAATGCCCTCGAACCTCGATCTCTGGTTTCTCCCAACCTCCATATGGCTTACCACGAGTCTCCACACCAGCTGTTTTCCTAAAACTCCAAACCAATCTATCAACGTCAAGCATTAACAAGTATTCCAAATTAGTTTGTTGAGCAACTCCATACATTGAATTTGATTCCAATCTCACATCATGGAGTGAAACCTCATTTAACAAACCATAAACTTCTCCAAGACCATCAGAATTCTTTATCTTCCGATACGTCATAGCCCAATCAAACTCTTCTTCCTCCCTCAACACCTTCCTAGGAAGCAAGTTAAACCAAGCCGAATCATCGGTAGGAGTCAAATGGTAATGACTAAAAATCTCTTGTTTTAAAGTTTCATTTTTTGAAGACAATAACTCATATCTAAAAGTATGTGATGACAATGGAGTATAAATGTTTGTACACTCCTTACAATGAACATCACCATATAACATAGAAAAAAAAGCCAACACTTCTAACAACACTAAAGATTTCATCTTGATCAAAACACTAAGAAAAGATATATGGAAACTCCCTCAATTTATAGTATAACAAATTTTGACAATTGTTAGATAACTAAATACGAGTCCTGCATGTGAAAGCAAGAGCAAAAAGAAGTGTGTAGAGTGTTGAGGAGGGTAAAAAAAATAAAGACAAGAAAATTAACAACCATTGTTGAAAATGAGCTAAAAAACAACTCTTGTAAAGACAGATTCAAATTGTAACCTTCAATGTAATTCAATAAGAGCTAAAAATACTTGTTGCACCTTCCATTCCTAAACTAGTACTTGTAAAATTTAAAGTGTTAATATAGCATCAGAAGGCAATCAAAATAAGAAGACAAAAAGGTAAGTAGAGAGTGGATAGTTAATTATGATGTAACTAAAAATCAAATGTTCACACCTATGAATTAACAGGGGTATGATGTTGTCTGGCTTTGTGATTCCAACCTATTTTCAGCATATTAATTAACTGAGTTTAGTTCATAAGTTTGTTTACAAAGGAGAAAAGTTCATTAGAAATGTAATTGGTTATTTAAAAATGGAAAAATTAATGAAATACACGTCTTATGTTTCCCTTATTTTCAATATCCCCTTCTATTTCTAAATCTCTAAAATTCTTCTTTTTTTTAATGTATCCGAGCCACATATTATGTATCCAGTTTATTTTATGATGTATATGAGCTAGTTTTTAATGTGTCTGAGCTACATATTATGTATCCGAGCTAGTTTTTGATATATTCGAGCTCATATTATGTATCCGATTTATGTTATAATGTATCCGAGCTACATATTATGTATCCGGTTTATATTACTTTTTAAGAGATTAATGTAATTATAAACTAAATAGAAATATATTATAATTTTATATTAAAACTATGTGATTCCTAAAATTTATCCATTAAAAATTACTTCTCTGGAGAGTTATGAAAGCTTTGTGGAATAATATAGTAGCAAATTTTGATAAAAAACAAGTAACATATTATATTATAATTATTTGTATTTGTATTGTATGCATGTTAGCATTGCCATTGTTCTTCTTATAATTTCTCTCATCCTGTGAATTATAAGGTACATTTATTTATATAAAAAAATAAGGGATAATTATATAGAATGACAAATTAATAATATAAAATAAATATAGTAGCTATCGTTTGATTTATTTGTGTTCCATAGCAAATTGTTTGTCAGTCTCTCTCTCCCTCGTATTCTCGCTCGCCACTCTCCCTCTCTCGTATTCTCACTCGCTTCCTGTCCCTCTCTCGCTCGCTTCCTGTCTATCGCCTCTCTCAGTTTATACAATAAAATTGTATAGATTGTGTTTCTAATTGAATAAAGCGAGAGAAAATTGTATATACACATGCAAATACATATATTATCGTCCTATACACTTATAAAGTATTGCCCCAAGTCTCTTTTGCCTTTCTCTCTTTCTCGTTTTATACAGATTCAAATTGTATATAATTTCTCTCTTTCTCGTTTTATACAATTCGATTTCAATTGTATATTCCCTACCCAAGTCTCTTTTGTCTTTCTCTCTTTCTCATTTTATACAAATTCAAATTGTATATAATCGTCCTATACACTTATAATTATACAATACAAATATTTCCCTACCCAAGTCTGTTTTGTCTTTCTCTCTTTCTCGTTTTATACAAATTCAAATTGTATATAATTTCTCTCTTTCTCGTTTTATACACTTCAGTTTATACAATTCGCTTCAATTGTATATGTATAGCGAATTATACATATATATGTTTATTATGGAGCGCAATTATGCAAACTTTGTCATAGCATACAAATATGAATTTTGTGTTCGCTATATGTGAAAGTTGCCCTAAAAATAATTCATAAATAGCCCAGAGTTGAAACTTAATAATTCTCATTAGCTATAGTTTATCTAATGACGCATCATAGGTATAGTTCTATTAGTTGTGCTAATTTTGTTTATATATTTCGCTGTTGTTTTTTATATAAATTATACAATTTGAGTTATACTATATAGAGGCATTTGTATTATATACAAACTATTAATATATAGATAAATAAGTTATTGTAAATAATTGTTGAAATTATATAATTGATTTATAAAAAATATTGTGGGCGATAATATACTAGAAAAATATATACAACCAGAAATCAAAAAATATATAGAACCAAACACTAGAAATGGAAGTTTGTATATACACAAATGCGTATAGCTACGTACCTACCATATGATAACAAAATTATTAATAGGTATACAAATACAAAAATATATACAAATAGGATTTATACAAAAATCTAAGATTCTTCATAACAAATTTACTTAAAATGTAGCTGCAATTCATTACTTATATTTGTAACGATTCGAACTGTCGTTATTTATGAAGAACAAAAATTTGGAAAAATTTGGACTACAACATGCTTGTTGCCGCTAGGGCAGTGTCGCCAGAGCGCGATAAGTGAGCGCTATAGCAGGATAGATGATACATAATGTAAATTACGAGAAATTCTATTTTCTCCATCTTTCTAAAATACCTAAAAAGATCGTAAAATACCCTAGAAGCCCCAGAAAAGCGGCTCTAAGCTTGGGAATGAAGGAGAAGGAGATTTCTAGCATGGGGATGACAAAATCTTACAAATTCTTGGCCAAGTTCACCGTTGCGAAGCCCGAAAAACTCGTATCAAGTCAAAAACTCCGTGCAACTGCTTGGCGCCCAGGTAGGCTAGGTTTTTATGAATTGAGTAGTTTAAATTTGTACCCACTGCGCAATATATGTGAATCAATGGTAGGATTTATGTGTAGGCTTTCGGGCACTGATTGATTTATGATTTAATTATACCTTAGAAAGAAGCCTTAGACGATGACTTAGGGCTGAGTTTGATTGAATTAAGGTTTGCATGAGACGCGTGACGAGGAATACCTTGGTAGGTGATGATTGTGATTTATGATTGTGTGATGTATTCTTTCTTATTGCTTCATTATGATGCATGTATGTATGCGAATGTGGCATTGTTGATTTACACTTGCTATAAATGAGATAGATGAATGATCATATTCCACGAATCACTTGAATGTATGACTTCGAAGTATACTTGTGTTTGTGATTGTGTGTGATGGATCGGATTGCCACTTTCCGGCATAACTAACAGTTTAGATATGAGTTCCATGAGAGGACCAACTACTTCTGATAAATGTGTATTGTGAAGCATATGATATTCAATATTGTATGTGTTCGTAACCGTTGATGATATGGTATATGTTGATACATATGTATGCATGTGATATATATTTGTGGTGTTGACTTTTATATATGTTGTACTTAGTAGGTATATGTTAAGACAATTGTATTGATTATTCTTCGTGTTGAGAGTACTTGTTGGATATATATAGTAGAAGGGCAAGGTGTTCAAGGGACGAGTAATGAATTGAGAGGGTTGTTCGTGTGTTGTAAATACTGAAAGATGAGTAGAGGTAACATTTGTGATGGAATATATAAAAAGAGATTGGGTTTTAGTGTAAGGAAGTTTGTTGCACTGTACTATGTGACCATGATTGAGTAATGTGATGAGGAAGTAAGAGTACGTAGTGAGCGGTTAGTTTGAATGCTTGTGGGTGGAATTGGGGATTCATTAATGTTTTTAGAATGGTTGGGCTATGATCAAGAGTCGAGAAAGTGAGTTGTTTAGAAAGTGGAGAAGCGAATGACTTATTTCATGATCTACTAGTTGTTTTCTTATATTTTGCGGTGGACGTTGGGTTGACTGATGATGCCTATCAATACGTGTGTTTGAACTGATACTACTCTTGCTATGTCTTTGGACATAGTCTGGATGCAGGATTGGTGACGTTTCATTAGGTGAAGACGAAAAAATTCTCCAGCAGCTTCTATTCTTCCTTCCGCGATTGTGGGAGCTATGTCTGTTATTTATTTTGCCCAGTTATACTCTTAGTAGCTCTTGTACCTTTTTAAAATAGATCCATGAGAGATGTTTAAATTACTTCACAAGTTTAAACTTAAAGTGTGTCTAAAGATGTTGGTTATAAAGGAATGTTATTATAATTATCTTTATTTTCCTTAAAATTTTTTGCATGTTTAACTATTGAAAAATGAGGATTCTTCTACATAGGTGTTAGAGTAGGTGTCGGCACGACCCGATGGATTGGATCGTGACAAAATTAAATAATATACTAAGAATATTTGTCCAATTCGCATAATTTTTCATTTTATGAGTTTTACAAGTTTAATGGTATTTTAGAAAGACGAAGTAAATAAAAAAAGAACATTTGCTTGGCTTTATTAAACTTTTTATCAAAAAGTTTGCATTCACATCAAATTTTAGATGAAAAATATCTTAGAGCATTGTTTTCATCTTTTCTTTTGCATATATAAAAGATGTTCAGAAGAGCTTCTATCTATTCTAGAAAAATTGTGTGAATCTCCTTATCTTTTTTGTGATCTTTCAACTTTTAAGCAATACCATTAATTGATAGGAGAAATTCTAAATGATGATTAATGTGTAAACTCCAGGAAATTCAATTCCCAAAATTTTGTTAGGTTAAAAATTCATTTATAATTTGATTAAATCCATGTTCATTTGAAATCAATAATTAATTTGAGTTTTAGAAATGAATTAAGTCTATTTTATTTAATTCAAGGTCCACTTCATCATGAGGCTTAGCTCATGTCATGGGTAAAATGATATAACATCCTAATCAAATTCAAAACCAATAAGATGATGCCATGTGTTTAAATGTTATTACAATCCTGATCAAATTCAATAACCAGTCAAAAGTCGTCACTTCTCTAAAATAAAATATTTGGCCAATTAATCACAAGCAAACTTATCACATGGAATTTGTTATAAGTTGGATGACTAATATAAACCAATCAGAACAAGGTAAAAGAGTTCATTTTACACTTACACTGCCTACCACCTATATTATATATATATATATATATATATATATATATATATATATATATATATATATATATATATATAATATATGAGTTTTACATTAATCATTAGATCCAATCTAAGAAGAAAGATAAATGAACTGATCATAGATGAAAATCCGTATTTAGAGTATCCAAAAGAAGGTTCATTGAGGTGAAGAGGAGTATTTTCTATGTGTGTTTCTTTACTATATCAATTTATTATTAGCTAGTCATAAATTAAAAAACTGAACCAACCCCATAAGAACAAAACCTATGATTTTCATTTTATTTAATTTGGTTTAATTTTAGAAATTTAAAAATCGATCAAATTAACTTGATTTTAATTTTAACTAAATATCGATCCAAACGAAACAATGAGCACTCCTACACATTGGTCTCGCCAAATGCCATACTAGGAAGGCATAATACATATATTAGACCCTAAACTTGGCTTCAAATTTTAACTTTGACCTCGAACTTTCATAATGCACAAACAGACATTTTAACTATCCAACTTTTAAATAAATAAACACATGAGTCCTACATGGCACAATACACATAGGATACCAAGTAGGACAAAAAAATGACATGTCGGACATGTGTGTCTACTTTGTTCAATTTTATACAAGTTTAAGTGTCAACTTGTGCACACCCAAAGTTGAAGGGCATAAATGTGATTTGAAGTCAAGTTAAAGGGCACATTTATGTATTATGCCTACTAGGAAAATGAGTCCGGAGCTAAAAGGGCAAAAAAAATTGTCAAAAATTCTAAAAGGGCACATCAATTTTTTTTAAAACCAAAAGGGCAAAATCGCTCCTGACGAAGCGATTTCGTCTGACACAATAACACGGTTAAAAATAAAAATCGCTGTCAGGGCAGCGATCTTGCAATTTTAAGTCTGATGAACTTTTTTTTCCTTAGATCGTTGCAGGGGCAACATTTTTCATATCTATTGTTAATGTGCTATTATTTTCATGCCTATTGTTAATTATTAATAAGGGAAAAGGGTCAAATATGCCCCTGAACTATTCGAAAAGGTTTAGATATACCCTCCGTTTAAAGTTTGGTTCACTCATGCCCTCACCGTCCAACTTTTGATCCAAATATGCCTTTATGGGCGTTAGTTGTCATGTTGGACATATCCAACTCATTTTTCATTTCTTTAAATGCCACATGGAATTGTCATAGCATTTTGACCTTACCACATGACATTTATATGAAAATGGAAAGATATTCGGACTCATAAACACCTAATCCGACCCATAAATCAACTCCTTTTAAATACATTATCCGACCCATTTTTACAATTTTGTTTATTTTTTTTTTTTGGTAAATCCCGAAAATGAGTAATTGAATAATAAAAAAATAGGAAAAATATGAAAAAAATATAAAATTAACGCAAAAAAATCACAAATAAATATAGTAACCTTAAATCTAACATTTCAATATTTTTTTAAAATTTTTGTTTTTTCAGTAAATCTCGAAAATGAGTAATTGATATATAAAAAATATGAAAAAAATATAATATTAACGTCAAAAGTTCACAAATAAAGATAGTAACATTTCATCCTACATTTTTTTTCCGACAAATCCCGAAAATGAGTAATTTATTAATAAAAAAGGAAAAATATGAAAACAAATAAAACTTTACGTCAAAATTCACAAATAAATATAGTAACCTTAAATTCAATAATTTCAACAATTATTTTATTTTATATTTTTTTTCATATTTTTCTATTTTTTATTTTTGAATTTTTTACGTAAATTTTATATTTTTTCATATTTTTTATTAATAAACTCATTTTTGGGATTTGCAGAAAAAATTTAAAATTTAAAAAATGTTGAAATTGTTGAATTTAAGGTTACTGTATTTATTTTTTTATTTTTGGCGTTAATTTATATTTTTTTCATATTTTTTATTAATCAATTACTCATTTTCGGGATTTATCAAAAAAAAATAAAATTTTAAAAAAGGTGTTTAAATTGAATTTAAGGTTACTATAATTATTTGTGTATTTTTGGTGTTAATTTTATATTTTTTCATATTCTTCCTATTTTTTTATTAATCAATTACTCATTTTTAAAATTTGTCGAAAAAATAAAAATTAACAAAATTGTTGAAAATCGGTCGGATAATTTATTTTAAAGGGGGTTGATTTATGGGTCGGATTTGGTGTTTATGACTCCGAATATCTTTCCATTTTCATATAAATGTCATGTGGTAAGGTCAAAATGACATGACAACTTCATGTGGCATTTAAAGAAATGAAAAATGCGTTGGATATGTTCAACATGGCAACTAACGCCCATAAAGACATATTTGGACCAAAAGTTGGACGGCGAGGGCATGAGTGAACCAAACTTTAAACGGAGGGTATATCTAGACCTTTTCGAATAATTTAGAGGCATATTTGACCTTTTTCCCTATTAATAATATAAAATTGATAAACAAGACGAACAATATACTCAATATAATTGTTGAAGCATGAGGAAAATTGAATTAAATATCATAATTAATAATAAAAGAATATTGAATTTAAAAAAAAAACTTTTAAAAGGGAAAGACTAGACACATCAAAAAAAAATTCCTGATGTTTTAAATAATTTTATCAAAATCATTGGAAGTATAGCCATTTAATAACAAAACTTTTTTAAATTTTTTTAAACTAATATCGCTAAAAGTATAGCCATTTAATAACAAAACTTTTTAAAAAAATTCTTAACCAATGTCGCTGTTGTAGTAGCAATTTAACTTTAACATAATTCTTTTTTATAAAAACGCTGTTATAACATCAATTTTAAAGAATCACGTCATTTTTTGTCAGAAGAAAATCGCTCCTAACGGAGCAATTTTGCTCTTTTGATTTATTTTTTTTGATGTGCCGTTTTAATTTTTTAAAAGAAAAAAGTTGTCCTTTTGGCTCCTCCTAGGAAAATAAATAAACTTATTGTGAAAAGAGATGCATTTTACCTCTTCTAAGAGACTATTGATAAATACTTTCTCTATCCATTTTTATTTATCATGTTATATTTTTTGAAAGTCGACTTGACAAATTTTCAAAGTGAAATTATATTATTAATTCTATATTTTGAACAAAAAATTTAGATATTCAAAATACGAAAAGTACTATAAATTGCAATTTTTGCATATCAATATGATAAAAAAAATACATTCTAAAATGTTAATCAAAATTTTTATAATTTGACTCTAGAAACAAAACTATGACAATAATCAGGAAAAGTTAATATATTTGGTTTGTAGGTTTTGCTTCACTTGAGAAATCATTTTCTAAGAACATCAAATAGTTGTATTTATGTTATCTAAAATACGATATATTTTTTGCAGGCTTTGACTTTAAATACAACAATTATGCCTCAATATGAAATAAGCTAGGATTTCAAAAAGTTAACCTAGATGCAATATAAAAATTTGTTTGCGCTTTCACTTTTCTATTCGAGCCCAATACTCTTTAACAAGCATTCCAAATATGAATCCTCTTTATTTATCAGCTTCTTTGGCTCATCAAACTCAACCAACTTCCCTGGAAAATCAACAATGATGCAAGTTGTAAGCCTTCAACATATTATGAAATAGATACTTTCTTTGTACCGTAGATGGTTATGACATGATGAATAAGATCATTTTATTTTTAATCAGATGGGAAGACGGACAAATATGCCTCCAAATTATCATAAATGATATGCAGATACCCTCCGTCATACTTTTGGGATATTGGTACTCCTGTCGTCCAAAAACTAGAGCATATATGCCCTTCACTCTAACGGAAGACTAAATAGGGATACGTATCACAATCTTATCCGTCGATCCGATATTTAATAAATGTCGGGTCGGTGAATAAGATTATATGACACGTGTATGTCCGTTAGTATAAAGGGTATATATGCTATAGTTTTTGGACGGCAGGGGCATCAATATTTCAAAAGTATGACGGAGGATATTTACATACCATTTACGATAATTCGAGAGTATATGAGCCTGTTTGGATTAGCTTAAAAGCTGGTCAAACTGACTTAAAAGCTGGTTTTTGACTTATTTCAGTGTTTGACAATTCTCAAAATGACTTATTTTAAGTTAAAAAAAAACTTCTTTTAAGTCAAAAGTTAAAAGCTGGGGAAGGGGTGCTTTTTTTTTTTAGCTTAAAAGCTCTTTTAAGTTGATCAAATATTTTATCTTTTTGCCCTTATTTCTTTTATTTTTATTTTTCTTATTACTATTATTACTATTATTATTATTATTATTATTATTATTAATTATTATAATTATATAATAATAATAATAAAAAATAATAATAATAATAATAATAATAATAATAATAATAATTAGTATTATTAATATTTTATTATTTTATTATTATTATTATTATTATTATTTATTTTATTACTCTTTTTTTTCCTATTATTATTATTATTATTATTGTTATTATTATTATTATTAATATTTTATTATTTTTGTTATTATTATTATTTATTTTATTATTCTTTATTATTATTATTATTATATATTATATATTATTAAATATTATTATTATTATTATTTTCATATTATTTTATTATTATTCTTATTATTATTTATTACTATTATTATATATTCTTATTATTATTTATTACTATTATTATATATTATTATTATTTATTATTATTATTATTAATATTTTAGATATTATTATTATTATTATTTATTTTATTATTTATTATTATTATTATTATTTTCATATTGTTATATTATTATTATTATTTATTATTATTTATTTATATTTAGTTATTATTATTATTTATTTTATTATTTTTTGTTATTATTATTATATATTATTATTATTATTATATGTTATTATTAATATTGTATTATTTTGTTATTATTATTATTGTTTATTTTATTATTCTTTATTATTATTATATACTATTATTATTATTTATTTTATTATTCTTTATTCTTTATTATTATTATTATTATTTTCATATGGTTATATTATTATTATTATTTATTATTATTTATTTATATTTAATTATTATTATTATTTATTTTATTATTTTTTGTTATTATTATTATATATTATTATTATTATTATTATTATTATATGTTATTATTAATATTTTATTATTTTGTTATTATTATTATTATTTATTTTACTATTCTTTATTATTATTATATACTATTATTATTATTTATTTTATTATTCTTTATTATTTATTATTATTATTATTATTATTTTCATATGGTTATATTATTATTATTATTTATTATTATTTATTATTATTTATTTATATTTAATTATTATTATTATTTATTTTATTATTTTTTGTTATTATTATTATATATTTTTATTATTATTATTATATGTTATTATTAATATTTTATTATTTTGTTATTATTATTATTATTTATTTTACTATTCTTTATTATTATTATATACTATTATTATTATATATTATATATTATTATTTGTTTTATTATTCTTTATTATTATTATATATTATATATTATATATTATATATTATATATTATATATTATTATTATTATATATTATATATTATATAGTATTATTATTACTCTTTTCATATTATTTTATTATTATTATTATTATTATTATTATTATATATTATATATTATTATTATTATTATTATTAAATTAATCAACTTTTATCATGTTAACAGTTTTTAAGGGTATTTCAGACATTTTGATTAAAAAAATGTTTACCAGCACTTATTTGTCAAACACATTGACAACTTTTTTTTTAACTTCAGCACTTTTATCCAAACACATAACTACTTATTTTAAAAATAAGTTCCAGCACTTTTAAAAGTACTTTTTAAAAGCTATTTTTTTAAGCCTATCTAAACGGGCTCTATATGTCTTTTTCCCTAATCAGATCCTATCTTTACAAAGAGAATACTTCATATGTCTCAAATTATTATTCCCTCTGGGAGTATTCATTTTAAATGTTTAGATGAGTTGTGTGATTTGGTAAAATTACCTCTTATCATTTATTGTTTCTTAATCTCTGGGTCAAGTCAATATTGGACTACTAGGGAGTATTTTGTAATGTTACATAATTGGTACAAAGGAAGTGTAATATCATTATTGGAATAATATAAGTAACTCACCATCACTTATTGCTAAAACTTTTGTGTAATCCATCACTGTTGGAATTCTGTGAGCTACTGTTATAACTGTGCAGTCTGCAAATTGTAGCCTGATTGTTTTCTGGTGAATTCCATCTGTGGCATTGTCAATGGATGCAGTGGCTTCATCTAGCACTAGAAATTTGACTCCTCTTCAACAGTACGCGTCCTAGACAGAACAATTGTCTCTGTCCCATGCTCCAATTTTATCCATCTTGTAGAACTGAAATAAACAACAGTAAAATTGCTATGTGATCTTATGTTACATGATCAGCATTTTGAATGTATTGTAGAAACAGGAGTCGTAAAGGGTGATCTTGAACTTTTGGCCACGCTTAATAAAATATTTTTTAAAATGACCTATGTTTACCTGAGGAATCTAGTCCTCCTCCTTTTTCTTGAACAGCCTCTCTAAGCTGACACTTATCAAGAACCTTCGAAAACAAAATTTTATTAGTAACTTACAATCATTCGCAATGAGACAACATATGTATATAAAAAACTTACTTTCCATATCTGGTCATCACTATATTGTGATAAGGGGTCTAAATTGTATCTTACAGAACCTGTAAAGAGTGAGGATCTTGTGGAATAACTCCAATACGCGACCTAAGGTTATGAAGCGTAATAGTTGAAATATCACATTCATCGATGATGATCTTTCCATCTGTAGGCTCAACTAGACGAAAGAATGAACTGATAAGAGTTGTCTTCCCACTGCCTGTACGGCCTACGACTCCATTCTTTTGTCCCCTTCAAATGTACAACTAATACCTTGAAGAACTAATGGAGTATTTGTTCTGTACCTCACCTGCTTGAAAACAAACTTACAAGAGATGATCAGTGATCGTGAACAAATTAACGGTTCGTTCTACTGAAAAATAACATACCTTTAGATCGCGAATTTCCACTTTACCATGCTTAGGCCAACCAGGTAGAGGGTGGTTTGTTTGCACTATTTGAGATTCTTCACTAGGTATTCTCATGTATTGTTCTAGCCTTTCTATAGAGATAATAGAATTTGCTATCGTGCATTGCCATTGAACGCATAAAACAAGAATCGCATTTAGTGATAGGCCATAGGAGAATGCCATTCCAGTAAGTCCTGTTAACAACAAGGTTCAATCTGTGATTTTCATGATATACGTGCAAGTAGGCCTTAGATAATATCATGTATCAAAGCAAATATGAACGAACCGAATACAGAACTCCGTCTGTGAAACAATTTCATGTAAACCATCCAGAAGGACATGATAATCGCACATATTATCTCCACGCATAGAATTAACCATTCAGTTACTGAGAAAGTATGGAAAATTAGCCTAGCATTTTTATCAATAAACTCCAAGTTCTTGAAAAAGAAACGCCTTTGCTGTCCGAAAGATCTAATTGTCATTATTGTTAGGACCGTAAAATTAAGCAGGTGTAAACGCGGAAGCTAGCAAAGCGAACCTCGAAAGACCACGAGTAAGAAGACAACGAAAAATACACCAAAAGACACAAAGATTTAACGTGGTTCGGTCAATCGACCTACGTCCACAAAGGAGATGAGCAATCCACTATAAATATGAGAGTACAAAATACAGAGAGAAACAACCTCAACCAATTCACTCGGAATACATGGGAGGTTCACACAAGTGATAACGTATCAAGCTTGTGACCCATAAATTCTACCCCTAACCAAAACTCTCAAAGCCCTTAAGACTACATTGTGAATGCTGATTAAGTTAGAAGGAACATGCCTCTATTTATAGAGTCCTAAACCTTTTCCTACCAGAAAAAAGGATTAGTCAATCCAAAACATTTTCCTAAGAGGAAAACCTATTTATGGTAAGAAATCAGGGCAAATAAAACCCAACAAATCTCCCCCTTGTCCTGAATTTCTGACAAAATAAATTTGTCCACCTTCTTCACTTAATCTTCAACAACTTGCTTCTCCTCTCCATAATCTCCTTCGCAAAAATTTATGTCTCAACACAGAGAACCTCTCTGAAACAATTTCTCTAACAAAAATCTTCATTACTGTAAAAAACGTTGCGGCTAGAACTACACCCGCCAAGATGAACACCTATTTCTAACCTGGTTCAATCATCGATTATCGAACCACTGAACCTGACTCCATCATTAAATCTGGCTCTGATACCACTTGTTAGGATAGTAAATAAAGCAGGTGTAAACGCGGAAGCTAGTAAAGCGAACCTCGAAAGACCACGAGTAAGATGACAACGAGAAATAGACCAAAAGACACAAAGATTTAACGTGGTTCGGTCAATCGACCTACGTCCACAAAGGAGATGAGCAATCCACTATAAATATGAGAGTACAAAATACAGAGAGAAACAACCTCAACCAATTCACTCGGAATACATGGGAGGTTCACACAAGTGATAACGTATCAAGCTTGTGACCCATAAATTCTACCCCTAACCAAAACTCTCAAAGCCCTTAAGACTACATTGTGAATGCTGATTAAGTTAGAAGGAACATGCCTCTATTTATAGAGTCCTAAACCTTTTCCTACCAGAAAAAAGGATTAGTCAATCCAAAACATTTTCCTAAGAGGAAAACCTATTTATGGTAAGAAATCAGGGCAAATAAAACCCAACAATTATCCCAGAAATGCTTTCAGCTAAATGGTCGGCGACTAAAGACTTTGTCGTTCCATTTAATCGCATCAGTTCTTTAGCAGAAGCATTATACTATCTCTGCATGAATAAGATGTGTTGATAAATTACATGCTAAGATTATTCAACTTAAAAGTAACTACTCATATTTAAAGCTAAATACTAAAAAGCTATGAACATGTCTCTTACCTGAACTACTATAGTTACGTAAATCATCAGTATGATAACAAGCACGACCTCTGTGGCGACAAAACACAGGATGACATAGGTAGAGTATGAAATAATGATTGATCCAACAGTAAAGTTTTTAAGAAAGGAAGCTCAATGTCAACAATGCTCAAATGGAAAACTAAGATCAATGTTCAGATTTAATATGCAGTAGACATTTTTTCAGCGATTCTTACCCGACTAAGCATTCTCCCTAAAGGCGTTGAGTTAAAAAAAAAGACATCGGTGCAAAGAAAAGAGAGGTTGACAGTGTAGAGTAAACTGATTTTGATGCATCAAGTCCCAGCTTTAATAAGGATCTTAAAATCAGTAAGAGTATTAAACCAAAACCAATGACTGTGTAGACATTGATTAACTTTAATCTGCTAACATTGGAATATTGAAGGTCAATAGCCAACTTGTAGCTCTGTATACATTGTCCAACTACAAACATTGTGTGAACAATGAATGCCAAGGAGAAATACAAGAATCCTTTGTCATGCTTTAGATATTGTATGTATGGCTTCAATCCCGCGTCTCCTACTTCTCGTTCTTCTGCTTTTATTAATTGCTCTCCTTCTAAAGAACCTACATCATCACGTTCCTCGGAGGAAACATTATTATCCAACTCTATCTCAGAAGCTTTAGGCCTTTTAACTTCTTGACATTTAGGAATAAAAGTAGTTTTTTGTGCATTAACAAGGTCCTGAAATTCCTCACTCTTTGACAGCAACTCATCAAACGTACCGGATTTCATGATCTTTCCACTAGATATTGTGGGGTCCATCCCCATATACCAAACTTTGAATTGTTTTCTGCCAGTTTCAAAGTTTGGCAGAGTTGGTAAGCTATGAAATTGTTTTCTGCCAATTTCAAAGTTTGGCAAGAGTTGGTAAGCTATGAAGAAGAAAAAATTATTTTTTCTTCTGTAGCACATTTGGAGGCTAGTGTATTTGTTCTCTATAAAAGGGAGGACAATTCTTTATTCTCAATGCACAATAGAAAAATTACAAAGGAGAGAAAAGAAGAGTGAGGCATCGCAGAAGAAAATAATCTGTGAGAAAAAAAAATAGAGAGTGCGAGCGATATTGTAGTGAGGTGGAAAAATCAAAAGAGGGTTATTTCTTTTGAGTGTGTAGTGGTCTTTGGAATTTTACTCAGACCTACAAGTGTAAAAATCCTTACTATAGTGATATTCAGTTGCTCCTCTCGGGTCATGGTTTTTTTCCTTATTTAGGAGGGTTTCCACGTAAAATTTTGGTGTCATTATTTCTCTTTTTATTCTCGTTGATTAACCGTATTATTGTGTTCGCTTTTATTGCTTTTAGCATCGCAAATATTATTTCTGTTACGAGTTTATTCCCAACAATTGGTATCAGAGCACAGGTTCTGCTCATTTTCAGAAATATTTTTTGCACCTTATTGTACTATACTCAGTTGAAAAAAAAATGTCTGGAGTAAAGTACGAGGTAGCAAAATTCAACGGTGATAGCGGTTTCTCAACGTGGCAGAGAAGGATGAAAGACTTGCTCATCCAACAGGGTTTGCACAAGGCACTAGGCGGCAAATCCTAAAAGCCCGAATCCATGAAACTTGGGATTGGGAAGAAATGGATGAAAAGGCTGCTAGTGCAATCAGATTGCACTTAACAGATGATGTAGTTAATCACATCATCGATGAAGAGAGTGCATGTGGCATTTGGACAAAGTTAGAAAATCTATACATGTCCAAAACGCTGACAAATAAATTGTACCTAAAGAAGCAGTTATATGCGCTACATATGGGTGAAGGTACAAATTTTTTGTCTCATTTAAATGTACTTAATAGACTAATCACGCAGCTAGCAAACCTCGGAGTAAAGATCGATGATGAAGATAAAGCCATAGTGCTCCTAAACTCGTTGCCATCTTCCTACGATACTTTAGCAATAACCATTTTACATGGTAAGGACTCTATTGAGTTGAAGGATGTCACATCAGTCCTTTTGGTTAATGAGAAGATGAGAAAAAGGCCTGAAAATTACGGACAGGCTCTCATCACGGAAAGTAGAGGCAGAAGTTACCAAAGGAGCTCAAGTAACTATGGTAGATCCGGAGATCGTGGAAAGTCCAAGGTCCGATCAAAATCGAAGGCCAGAAATTGCTACAATTGCGATCAACCAGGACACTTCAAAAGAGATTGTCCAAATCTAAAAAGGGGCAAAGGGGAAAGCAGCGGCCAGAAGAATGATGACGACACAGCTGCCATGGTGCAAAATAATGACAATGTTGTTCTCCTCATAAATGAGGAAGAAGAATGCATGCACTTGGCAGGTGTAGAGTCCGAATGGGTGGTCGACACAGCAACATCTTACCATGCCACACCGGTAAGAGATCTTTTTTGCAGATATGTAGCCGGTGATTTTGGCAATGTGAAAATGGGTAACACAAGTTACTCAAAGATTGCGGGGATCGAAGACATTTTTGCTTAAAAACAAATGTTGGATGCACATTAGTATTGAAAGATGTGCGCCACGTACCTGATTTGCGGACGAACTTGATCTCGGGAGTTACTTTGGACCGAGATGGATATGAGAACTACTTTGAAAATCAAAAATGGAGACTCACCAAAGGGGCATTGGTGATTGCAAAAGGAGTTGCTCGTGGCACGTTGTACAGGACAAATGCAGAAATATGCCAAGGTGAATTAAATGCGGCTCACGAAGAGAATTCTGCAGATTTATGGCATAAACGAATGGGTCATATGAGCGAGAAAGGATTGCAAATTCTTTCCAAAAAATCACTCATCTCTTTTGCCAAAGGTACAACGATAAAACCTTGTAACTACTGCTTATTTGGTAAACAACATAGAGTCTCATTTCAGACATCATCTAAAAGAAAGTCGAATATACTTGATTTGGTATATTCTGATGTTTGTGGTCCAATGGAGATAGAATCGATAGGAGGTAATAAATACTTTGTTACCTTTATTGATGATGCTTCTCGAAAATTATGGGTTTATATCTTGAGAATCAAAGATCAGGTGTTTCAAGTATTTCAAAAGTTTAATGCTTTGGTAGAAAGAGAGACAGGTCGGAAGCTAAAACGTCTCCGAACTGACAATGGAAGTGAGTACACTTCAAGAGAATTTAAAGAGTACTGTTCAAACCATGGAATCAGACATGAAAAGACAGTTCCTGGAACCCCACAACACAATGGTGTAGCTGAGAGAATGAATCGCACCATTGTTGAGAAGGTGAGAAGCATGCTCAGAATGGCTAAATTACCCAAGACATTCTGGGGTGAAGCAGTTCGGACAGCGTGCTATCTTATCAATCGTAGTCCATCAGTTCCGTTGGAGTTTGGCATTCCAGAGAGAGTTTGGACCAACAAAGAGATGTCTTACTCGCACCTAAAGGTGTTCGGTTGCAAAGCTTTTGCACATGTACCGAAGGAGCAGAGAACCAAGCTAGATGATAAATCAGTTCCCTGCATATTCATCGGGTATGGAGATGAAGAGTTTGGGTACATACTATGGGATCTTGTAAAGAAGAAGGTCATCAGAAGCAGAGATGTAATCTTTCGAGAAAGTGAAGTTGGAACTGCTGATAATCTATCCGAGAAGGCCAAGAAAAAGAATGGTATAGTCCCTAATCTTGTTACCATTCCTTCTTCTTCTATGCATCCCATAAGTGCAGAAAGTACGATTGATGAAGTTGCTGAGCATGAAGAGCAACCTGATGAGATTGTTGAGCAGGGGGAGCAACTTGGTGATAATACCGAGCAAATGGAGTACCCAGAAGAAGAAGAGCAATCTCAAGCTCTGAGGAGATCAGAAAGAGTCATCCAAATACCCTACCTCAGAGTATGTCCTCATCAATGATGAAGGGGAGCCAGAAAATCTTAAAGAGGTGTTGTCTCATCGAGAAAAGAGCCAATGGATGAAAGCCATGCACGAAGAGATGGAATCTCTACAGAAAAATGACACATACCAGCTAGTTGAACTTCCAAAAGGCAAAAGACTGCTTAAGTGCAAGTGGGTCTTTAAACTCAAAAAAGATAGAAATGGCAAGTTGGTCAGGTACAAAGCTCGATTGGTTGTAAAAGGCTTCGAACAAAAGAAAGGTATTGATTTTGATGAAATTTTTTCACCTGTTGTCAAAATGACTTCTATTCGAACTATTTTGAGCCTAGCAGCTAGTCTAGATCTTGAAGTGGAGCAATTGGACGTGAAAATTGCATTTCTTCACGGATATTTGGAAGAAGAGATTTATATGGAGCAACCAGAGGAATTTGAAGTATCTAGAAAGAAACACATGGTGTGCAAATTGAATAAGAGTCTTTATGAGTTGAAACAGGCCCCAAGGCAATGGAACAAAAAGTTTGACTCTTTCATAAAAAGTCAAACGTACACAAAGACCTATTGTGATCCATGTGTATACTTCAAAAGATTTTCTGACAACAATTTTATTATTTTGTTGTTGTATGTGGATGACATGTTAATTGTAGGACAAGACAAAGAGCTGATTGCAAAGTTGAAGAAAGATTTGTCCAAGTCATTTGACATGAAAGACTTGGGCCCAGCACAACAAATTCTAGGGATGAAGATTGTTCGAGAATGAACAAAAAGAAAGTTGTGGCTATCTCAAGAGAAGTATATTGAACGTGTACTAGAACGCTTCAACATGAAGAGTGCTAAACCTGTTACCACGCCTCTTGCGAGTCATCTAAAGTTGAGCAAAAAGATGTGTCCTACAACAAAAGAGGAGAAAGAGGAATGACTAAAGTTCCTTATTCTTCAGCAGTGGGGAGTTTGATGTATGCGATGGTGTGTACAAGACCTGATATTGCTCATGCAGTTGGTGTTGTTAGCAGATTCCCTGGAAAAGAACACTGGAGGCAGTTAAGTAGATACTCAGGTACCTAAGAGGTACCACAAGAGATTGTTTGTGTTTTGAAGGATCTGATCCAATCTTGAAGGGCTATACTGATGCTGATATGGCAGGTGACCTCGATAATAGAAAATCCACTAATGAATATTTGTTTACATTTTCAGGGGGAGGTATATCATGGCAGTCAAAGTTGCAGAAGTGTGTCGCACTCTCTACAACTGAGGCAGAGTATATTGCAGCTACTGAAGCTGGCAAAGAGATGGTATGGCTGAAACGATTTCTTCAAGAACTTGGATTGAATCAGAAGGAGTATGTCATCTATTGTGACAGTCAAAGTGCAATAGACTTGAGTAAGAACACCATGTATCATGCAAGGACGAAGCATATCGACGTGAGATATCACTGGATTCGTGAAAAGGTAGAGGACGGATCTATGCAGGTCATGAAGATCCCTACTAGTGAAAACCCTTCAGATATGCTGACCAAGGTGGTATCAAGAGACAAGTTTGAGCTATGCAAAGAACTTGTCAGCATGCACTCAAGCTAGAAACCTAGAGCTACCTCCTTTAGGTGAATGGGTCTGGAGGGGGAGATTGTGGGGTCCATCCTCATGTACCAAACTTTGAATTGTTTTCTGCCAGTTTCAAAGTTTGGCAGAGTTGGTAAGCTATTGATGTACCGTGGTTTCACGGTATTTTCTAATGCTTTTTCCTTAAGTTTAGTGTGTGTCGAGAGCCTTTTTGTGTTGATTTTGATATAAGTTTCTCTTTGTTTACAGAAAATCTGTCCAAGGATGAACGCGGGAGTTTTTGAGAAAGAATTGCAGAAGAGACCACCTACGGAACCTATGACGGTCCGTCGCGGCTGTGACGGTCCGTAGGTGGCATCGTAGTGAAGGGATAAGTTGCTGAAGGAAATTTGGGGAAGTCTGACCAAGTGTGGGATTACGGAAGTCCATTACGGACCGTCACAGCTACGACGGTCCGTCCTGCTGGTTCGTCGTAATGATCAGAGAGTAGTCCCAGTACCCAAATTCCAAGAATTGAAGTATTTTGGAACGAAGACCCTCGACGGACCGTCGTGCTTGAAACGGTCCGTCATACCTGTCCGTCGAGGGGAATGAAGAAAGCAACAGAAGAATGGTGAAGTATGGGACGACGGAGTCTATGACGGTCCGTCGTGTCCATGACGGTCCGTCACGTGGTCCGTCGACCCAGACGCGTTTGGACAGATTTTTAGTAAATAGAATTCTTATTTGATTAGGTTTCGTTTTTTATTATAAATAGTTGGAAAAACCTCGTTTTTGGGGTTAGACTTTCTGGATAATTTTCAGTTTATAGTTCTTCGATTATATTATTAAATTCTCGATTTTGGGAATTAAGATATTTTCCGGGAATTGATTGTTGTGGATTTCGTTGATTAATCAAGTTAAATTCTGGGAAATTATTCGTTTTCATAAAAGTAAGTGCATGAATTCTTCCATTAGCAATATGAATTTTGTAATTACGAACATGGGTAACTAAACTTCATAGCTAGGGTTGTGGGAACCATGGGTGAATAACAAGGTAATAATCTAACTTCAATAACAATTCTAGAGTGGTTTCTTGCATGTATTGATAATTCTTTCGTTTAGAAGTCTTTTTAACGGTGGCCAACGTTAGAACTCGCCTTAATTCTACTTGCCGGACCAAGGAGGTAGATAATAGGAAAAGAATTATCAACATAGATTTAGTGTATACTATCTAATAGACTAGTATTGGTTGGTACGAGTTAATAGCTTAGTCAAATACCGAATACGATGTTTAATATGAGGTAAAGATAAGGGTTAGTATAGCAACACACGTAGCCGGACCAAGGTGCGGAGTGAAATTCTCTAGATGCCGGACCAAGGATTTAGAGATACATAACTTATCACTTTACATGCAAGATATCAGGATAGAACTGTTATAGTTAGATTTACCAAGTTAGGAACCTGTGG
Source organism: Solanum sitiens (assembly GCA_016801875.1). Lineage (NCBI taxonomy): Eukaryota > Viridiplantae > Streptophyta > Magnoliopsida > Solanales > Solanaceae > Solanum > Solanum sitiens. The sequence goes on along the minus strand of JABWTJ010000010.1, from coordinate 1,788,237 downwards.
GGAACACTAAAACCCTAGTTACTTTTATAATTTGATTAAACTCCGAAAGTTGAATTTGTTAGTTGTTCATTCTTATTTAGTTAATCATTTTCATTAATTTAGAAATAAAACCCCCCTTTTTGTCTTTTGGTTTATTGGAGAATAGTTGGCTAAATAATAGTAATAATAAAATAAAGTTAAGTCTGAACTATTTTCCTTGTGGGATCGATCCCAACCTCATTAGTTGGGTTCTTTACTTGATACGACCGCTTTACTTCTTATTTGAGAAGTAAGTTTGAGCGTATCAGCTATGAAATTGTTTTCTGCCAATTTCAAAGTTTGGCAAGAGTTGGTAAGCAATAAAGAAGAAAAAATTATTTTTCTTCTGTAGCACATTTGGAGGGTAGTGTATTTGTTCTCTATAAAAGGGAGGACAATTCTTCATTCTCAATGCACACAAGAAAATTTAAAAAGGAGAGAAAAGAAGAGTGAGGCATCGCAGAAAAAAATAATCTGTGAGAAAAAAAATAGAAAGTGCGAGCGATATTGTAGTGAGGTGGAAAAATCAAAAGAGGGTTATTTCTTTTGAGTGTGTAGTGGTCTTTGGAGTTTTACTCAGACCTACAAGTGTAAAAATCCTTATTATAGTGATATTCAGTTGCTCCTCTCGGGTCGTGGTTTTTTCCCTTATTTAGGAGGGTTTTCACGTAAAATCTTGGTGTCATTATTTCTCTTTTTATTCTCATTGATTAACCGTATTGTTGTGTTTCGCTTTTATTGCTTTTAGCACCGCAAATATTATTTCTGTTACGAGTTTATTCCCAACAGATATTAGCTGTGACATTGAAAGAGATCTGGTTAAAATGGGGATAGATTATAAATTTATAGTACTCCTTTGAACATCAAACTGAACTTCTCGCATACAACTAGAATGAACAGAGTTCTTATGGAGTTTACTAACCAAAATAGAATCAAATGATGGAAGAAATTCAACTTGGTGTGTTACCAGCAGCGCAGTTTTTCCTGATAGAGCTCCCATGACATAATCCTTCCAAATTAAAACGCGGGAAGTTGAGAATATATTCGATATGGTTTTCATGGAAAACAAATGGAGAAGACTTGATCTAAAGTACGTTAGATAGATTAGTCGAGGTATGTGCATCTACAGCACTAAATGGATCATCCAAGAGGTAAATATCTGCAATTTGATAGAGGGCGCGAGTTAGTTGAAACCTTTGCTTTTGTCCTCCACTCAAATTGTTACCTCTTTCTCCTATCTCAGTAAGATCACCAAATGGAAGCATCTTCAAGTCTTTCACCAGTGAACTCCTTTATAGAGCTTGTCGATACCTTTGTGGTTCCATATTAGATCCAAATAGGATGTTTTCTTGTATGGTCCCTGTCTGAATCCATGCTGTCTGAGAAACATAAGCTATCTTTCCATAAACATCAACCTGTAAAAACAAAAAGAAGAAACAGTAACGTCTTCTGATTACGCCGATACATTAAGTATGTAAACTAAACAATTACAGAAGACTTACTGTGCCATTGATGTGTGGAACTTCTCCGAGAATCAGACACATGAGAGTGGATTTCCCTGAGCCAACTTCACCACATACCGCCACTTTTTCACCATATTTAATCTTGAGATTTATGTTCTTTAATGTAGGCTTTAAAGAATTCATCTCCCAAAAAACATCAGTTCAGTTTATACATATATTCACATCATCCTGTCTTTTCTTCTTCATATCCCTTGTATGCATGTCAGGTTCCTCAAGAAATTTCACAATCCTCGATAGCGAAACCTTTGCTTCAATAACGCCCCGACAACATCAGGGAGACTTCTAATGGGCTCTTGAACAATCCTAAAAGAGGCTAGAAATGTGAAAACATTGCTAACATTAAGGGGAACTTGAAACAAGTAACAAGCTACAAAAGTGGCAGATGAGACCAGAATGGGAGATGACCAGAAGAGGACGAAGTAGTATCCTTTTTGTGTTGGAACAAATGATAGCCACTTGGTTTCTTCTGATCTCAATTTGTTTATCGCATCCATAAAATGTTTTTCCCAAAGAATATAACTCGGGAACCTTGATATACGCAAGTGCTTCTGTGATGGCCTTTAGCCTTTCATCTTGCGATATCATGAGTTTTGTCTGATACTTAAGCTAAAACTTGGCTAATGGGGAGTTTACTAGTACAGTTAATAATTACAATCACTAATGCTGCTGATGAAGCTACCCCTATAGAATAGTACATTACACATGAGCTGAAGAATTGTTGTCCATATCTGATGACACCAAAAGGGGAATTCACCTATTTTTTGAGCATCTACAGTGACATAGTTCATTATTTGGCCAGGGGAATGAGTTCTCTTAGATGAGGAACGTCTTCGTCCTCAAGAATCTTCTTTTTACCTTTCGTCATTAGTGGATTCAACCACACAAATGATAATTTTCCAAGAAATCCAGCATTTGCAAATGGAGTGATCTTATAACTGTTAATTTCATCTTCAAACTCTTGTATAGGCTTATAAAATATCTCATCACAAAGATCAACACCCCTATTTCCATCATATTCACTTTCTTTAAATCCACTACAGATCAAAAGTATTGCTCCAAGAAAAGATGTTATGCAAAGAAACATTGCTAACAAGAATGCAACGGTTGAATAAATCTTCACTAAACGGAAAGTTTGTTGCTTGCATAGGCTAATGAATGAACTTAAAAATAACCATGTAATGCCATGGACAAAAAGCAGAACAGGTCCATATTCTTGGTGCTTCTCTTTAAGCTTCCATGCTCCAACTGCTATGTATCCTAAGCCCAAACATACATTAAGAACACCTGAAGTAATTGAAAATCCATTAGATTTTGCGCGAGATGATAGCTTCCTCAATGATATATTGCAAACTAGGATAACTAAAAGGATGAACAACAGTAGGAAATCCACAGATAACAGAAAAAAATTGATTGAAACATGTATCTGTATTGAGCATTTCAACAAAAGAACTAAAGTGTTCTCCACAAAAGGTATTTGAAAAATCCATAGATTCAGTTCCTTGTAGAAAAGACTAAGTTTGTACCATCTTTTTAACTTTCAAGAGCAAATAAGCAACATTTAGGATATGTTTGGTAGTTCATTAGAGTTAGGTATGTATTAGTAATACAGAGATTAGTTATAACGGAATTTATGTATTATTTTATGTAGGATTAAGGGGTCATTTGGTAGTTGGTTGGAAGGTGAGTTATGAAGGTATTAAATCCTACACAAGTAATATCACGTTTGGTAGTTGGTTAGGAGGTAAATTATTCATGTATAAGGTGTTTGGTTTGTAATTTAGAAACTTACATAATTAATAGATTAATTATAAGTTAAATTAATGCATAAATACCCTCATAACTTATACATGTATTAGTTATGGGTATCTAAATTGCACAGCAACTACTGCATTAGTTTTACACATAAATAACTTAGCTCCTAATCAATGATCAAGCATGACATTACTTTCGCATAATTTAATACTTGCATAACTCATACAAAGTGAAATGTTTAACTAACTTGTCTTTTAGTTTTCGATAAGTAAACAGAAAATATACCAAAAAGAATATTAATATACAATATTGTCTAATATTATGTGGTTGGATGGAGAATATGAGGGGTTTTGGAGGAGACCATGGGGGTCATGAGTACTCGAGGTGGGGATTAGGAGGAGAATATGGGGTATGTGCTGTAGAGGGTGGAGAGTGACAAATCAATGAAATTGTTTTTGTTATTTTACTTATTATTAAGAAAATTGTTTTCGTAGAAAATAATCTTTGATCGATCAGATCATAAAAAGAAATTGGAAAAACATTGATGAACTGCTTAAGTATTGACCTGATGTTACACTCACGTTATAATTAGAAATAACTTATTTTAAAGTTCCCAATTTATCAATAGTGAGATATTTATATTCACAAAAACGCCTAAGATAAAAACATGTAAAACCCACAAAATTAAAAAAAAAATAACTTTTTTTATAACTAGGCTAAATATTCTTTGGTGGCCCGTAACACCTTGCAATTCTCACTACAAGAAAATGACTCTTCAGGGACCAAAATATAGGGACGAGTTACTAAACTGGTCCTTAAAAGCGTACTAATAAGGACATGGTTTTCTTCTGGTGGTTAATTCTAATTAATTAGGGAAGGGAAATAAAATAGTCCCTAAATTAATAGAGATCTGGTCCTAAATATCAAAATTGAGTGGACAAAAAGGCCCCCACTGGACTGTTTCCTTTTTTTCCTTTAAAAAAATAAATAAAAATTGAAAACCCCTCTTATTTTAGTTATTCCAAAAGAAATGTTCCCTCTCAAACCATTAGATAGTCAAACCCTAAATTTCTAATGGAGAGTGAAGCTCTAAATTCTCTTCTCTGAAACCATGATTCACGATCTTAATGTTACACTCATGTATTAGATATGCAATCTTATGTTCCATAAGAATCCAGATCTTTGATAATTGTTGAATCTGTCGCCAGTTGGAAGATGAAGACCATGGCATGAACTGTTTCTCAAAATGGAGAAAATCCATGTAATTTCTTCGATTTACCTCAATACACTTCTTAACTTATAGTGTTTTATTAACTGATTATTTGATGGAACATATATTTGGGTTGCGATTCATGGATTTTGTTGTAACAATGTCAGAAATTCATCTTCAAGGCATGGTAAGAACCAGTTAACTTATAGTGTTCTATTAACTGATTATTTGAAATGGAACATATATTTGGGTTGCAATTAATGGATTTTTTTGTAACAATGTCAGAAGTTCATCTTCAAGGCATGGTTGAGTGTTTCTGCAGAGACTTATAGTATAAATTATTTGCGTCTCTTTTGTTCTTTTCTAGGATAAATTTATGGTTATGATTATGGGTCCAAGTATTAGTTTATTGGAATCACCATATAGTTAACTATCAACTCTAGAAGTATTAGGATGTTGGAAAATTAATATAGCAAATTGAAAAGTTGGGGTGGTCAGCTGGAAAATTTTACCATGTACACACTTAAAATGTGATGTCAATGTTGTCAATAGGTATTCATTTTTGCTTTTAACCTGCGTGTTTAATTCATTTAAGTTGTATTATTCTGTCTCTATTTTATTCATTGCTGCTTGTGAAGGTGAACCTGTTACTGCAAGAAAATAATAGAATTAGATTTGCATTTATTGGATGAAATCTGTAAAGTTAATTTTTTTTTACTTGGAATAGATTTCTACAACTAATCATAAGAGTCCATTGTTTCAATTCTACTTAATGCATTATAAATTACTTATATTTTTTCTACCTTTATGTATGGAATATTATCTTTTAATTGTTTTGTTTATTAACTCTAGGAATTCAAACCATTTGTGGTAAGTGTATCAACATGGGCAGGGTGATATATTACTTTTCCATATATTTTAAGGTCTATCCCTATGTGTGAGAAGTGTACCAGATGTAGTTTAGGGTTATAAGGACCTCTAACACCAAGATAAGTTCAAAGCTTCTCTACCGATTGAATTTTTGCATGAATTCATACCAGGATCAACTTCAAACAATCATATATCTCAGAATATGAAGAGTTAGGTAACTCACAACCTATCAAACTAAAGGTCTATGAGTCTTCTTTTCAACTATACAAAGGTCTTATCTAAATGAGGTCCGACCCAAAAGTTATGATCATTGTAGTTGTGTCTGACATTCTATTTTGGACATGTGTTTCGCTGGTGTTGAAAATTGTGAACCTATGAAGCACCGGTCTAGCATCGGTTTTCGAAAATTAAGAGATTTTCTATTTTGAACACGTGTTTCACTGGCGTTGATCAATTTTGGATGGGCGTTTCACTGGTCAAATGTTGGTTGGGTGACGGGAAATCATTTAAGTTGGTTTTAGTCCGATTTTTCCCACTTTTGTCCTTTCTTTCAAGCACTAGAATTAGTTTTTTCTCCTCCTCTCCTCCTCCTCCATCAAGGTAAGTGATGCTTATCGTGACCAACGACATTAACCTACGGTTTGAGTGTCTATGGTAATTGATAGTTTAGTAACCAACCGATGGTTGGGGCCATGTCCCAAGGGAGCGGTTTTGAGAAGATGTAGTCAATTAGAATTTCATTCTAATTATTCGTTGCTAAAGAGATTAACGAATAAAAACATTGTAAACCAAGGGGGGGTGACACAATTGTATCAAATATAGATAGGGGTTTTTGTCACTAGTATAGCAAAAACGGTAAAAATGCAAAAGATATCAAGTATGGGAGAAGTTCTTGGGGTGTGACCGCAATAAGTTGAGAAAAATAATTGGGTACATGCTTTCGATAGGAAATTTGCAAGATAATAGTGACTAGGCTAAGCTTTAGATGGAAATAAGTTCTCTCTCGAGCAACTTATCCCGTTTCAAATGCATTCATCTCGGACACTCATTTGCTGCATAAAGGTCAGCCTACGCCTTACCCACTCACTCTCTCGAGCTGAGTATTAGGATATGGGACTAGGTCTCACTCTTTCGGAATGAACCTCATGTCGACCCACTCCTTAGGCCATCAGTCTAGCGGTCTTAGTTTTACGACCTCCCTCTCGGGCAAGCTAAAAACATATGGGTGAGTTTGTATTTGCAACTACAAATCTATTAACTTAAACCACAACCACTAGAAGAAATCACATTAAAATACATCTAACCTATCAGCAAGCAAAACCCAACAATAATATCAACTCATATTTGCTAAATCACACCCCAAGAATGGGGGGGTTTAGCCACACATCAAGCAATAAAAAAAATACACCTAAAATGATAATAAAATCAAATGGGTAAAAGAAATTAAACCTTGATTTAAACAAAGGAAGAAGAATGGAGAAGACCCACTTCCAACTTGGGGAAGATGAAATCCTTCTTTCTTTAAGTCTCCCAAAAACCCTCTCCGAACTTGAGAAAAAAGTACAAGGAAAATAGTATTCTAAAATAATGAAACTTATGATAATGTTCGGATGTCTTTAAAAATAATAACTAAGGCTAGTATTTATAGCTTTCAGATTAAGTGTTGTGGTGGACCATTTGGCGAGATTAGTCGAGATCGTCGAATGACTCGGGACTCGCCCTTCTTCTATTTCATCGTCGTTTTGTGCTTGCCTTTAGCATCTTCATGTTCTGGACCATTGGGCAATATTCATTGCTTCGCGAAACTGTTCGGCAAAGTGTCGATTGCTCCTTTCGTCACCTTTTTATCCTCTTCCTTCAAGGCTTCGCATACTGGAACAAAGGGCGGAGTACGTCCCTTCGGCGACTCGACAAGTGTACTTGGCGATGCTCGGGCTTCAGTTTCTTCATTCTTTTCAGCCTTTGTGTTCCCTTTTGCGCGTAAGTGTCCATGTTTGCACTAAAACTTCAAATACCTGAAACTTAAGAGTTTTCATCAGATATTGAGACTAAATAAGCATTTGAGGATACTATTTCTATCAAAATAAAGCCCTAAATGAGTCCAATTTGTGGACTTATCAGTAAGTCCTTCTTCATGAATTTCAAGCATGCCAACTCAAATTCGTCCATCTATTCATTAATCATTGGTATAAATCTTAACTCTTGACGATAGAACTTTCAAAAAACGAATCAATGAATTTCAAGAAAAAGGTTCCCGGGTTATTCTTTTTGAAGTTAGGGTTCTTCATCTAGATTTGTGGAGCGTTTAAGATATGTACGTAGGACTATCTCCACCTGTGAAAACACTTAGATCTTCCCCACACAATACATTTTCATGTTTTCAAAGAATCCTTCATGAACAAATTAGGGTTAGAATGAAACTCCATATTCTTGAATTGTTCTTAAATCTTCCTGAAACCACAAAAACTCTCCATGAAAGTATTTCAATGACTTGATAATTCTTTTACCCGTGAACTTTCTAAGATCTTTTTTCATGAAATTACGAAATGATTATTGAAAGAAGATGTTTTTATCTTGAGAACTATATTTTAATGATTTTCTTTATGGCTTCTTGGTAACTTTTTGACGATTTCTTGATGCTTTCTTGAAAATTCTTATGTTATGAATCCTAAAACTATGAGTTATGAAAGTTGTCAAATGTGAGACCTTATGATGTTATCTTATGATTCTCTAGATTTATTATTATGATATGATATATGTCTCTTAATTTGCGAAGCTAGACACATGAACGGTAACCTCACAACGTGATGATATGAATGAAGTTTATGAACTATGGTCCTTGAATGTTGTGAATATGAGTCTTTGGGCTAACCCATAATCACATGAGCTTAAGAGAGCTAAATGGTTAACCAAGAAGGCATAAGTCTAGAGAAAGAATGCTTGAAACTATATTTACCGATGTAGGTTAATTAAGGATCGTACCGTTGGTTCAGATGGCCCCCTCTATTATGCTCCTGGTAAGGGCTAGATATGGATCGACATGATATATCCATGTATGTCACATACCAGGAAAGGTATGATATGACTTAGCTGATCGGGTCGAAATAATACTTCATGCGCGTACATGTTGGTTTATGTTGGTTACACTATTAGACTCTGATAATGAACTAAAATATGATGAAAGAGGTATCTTTAAGACAGTCAAACAACTTCATCTCTTAATCTTCATATGTTACGATTATTAGCTGCTTCGATTGATTTGATATGTATGTTATGCTTCATTCTGCCATTTTACTTACAGTATTATTCTATATATACTTACATCCCTTTGTTGGGGGTGGCTACATCTTTTTATTGATGCAACATGTGATCAAGCCGCTCGCTACTGCTATTACCGAGCCTCTCTCTATTTCTGGGGCTTAGTCTACATATTTCAGAAAGTTGTGTTTTCTTTCAAGGTATCCCGGGGGCCTTGTCCCGGTTGACACTATTCAGTGATGTTAATAGGCTTCATACATAGATGAATAATTATGTTACGTTTGGACATTTAATTTGTGTCCTTTGACAATGGTTATAAAATTTCTACGACTTACGTTATGAAATCTGTTTTTATGAAACTTGTCTCTTCAAATGTATTCTTTCGCTCATGTTTAGATGGATGGTCATGTCCAATACCATGTTATGGATACGCTTGGGCCAACAATATTGGCATCGAGTGTGGGTCACATTTAGAGTGTAGGCTCGAAGTGTGACATGATCAATAGTTAAGTAATTATGTGAGAGATGGGGAAAACAGCCCCCATCAGATAGTGAAATGGAACATGAAACTGTAAGCTCCTAGGCATGGGAGGAGTCAGGGCTCTGGTTGTGTACGTTTTGAAGAATGCATCGACGATTCATAGGTATCGTATCCAGTTAAACGCTATCACATTCATTGAGACGAAGAAAGTATTACTAAAAAATAACTCAAGCACACCTATAAAGTAAAAAACAAAAATTAATGTGACTTTAAAGTTGTCGAAGAATCTTAATAGCTCAGTTAGTTGACTACCTGAAATCTTATCTTATTGGTGAGAGCATTTAACTTCCTATCTTATAATTCACTCTACTATTTCCTCTTTCTTCCCCCCCCCCCCCCCTCCCTCCCTGACCCCAAGGTAGAAGAATGTGTGAAATTACAGCAGCCAGTGTGGAAGCTTTACAAACATTAAAAGGTTGAAATCTCAATACTTCCTTTGTGAGGATGATCAAATATTTTCATTCCCTCTTATATACAATATTTTCTCTGTTTCAATTTATTATATGACTTAGTTTGATTTCCATCGAGTTTAAGGAAGAAAGAAAAACTTTTAAAACATATGATTTAAAATAAGTCATAGATATTTGTGTGATTGTGTGGCTAGAAATCATTTTACTAAAGCAAAATGAGCCCTTTAAAGTTAAATTGTTACTAAATATAGAAATATGTCATTCTCTTTTAAATTGACTATAAAGAAAAATAAATCACATAAAGAAGTGCGACAGAGAGATAGTAGCAAAGTACAAGTAAACAAAATGTATACATCCTATTCAATATTAGAGTGTTTAACTAATATATAGAAAATTATGAGTTATTAATATGTATACATCCTATTCAATATGGAGTATTTAAATATATAGCAAATTATGAGTTATTGGTATATCAATGTATGGATATTATTTTAATATATCAAATTAAATAATTAATAAAAATATAATCATACTATTTCTAAAACACCATATTTAATGTTATTCTTATAAATGTTACCAAATCTAATCATAAATCTTGAAGGTCGACAGATATATGAAAGACCAGAAGTAGATCCATTAGGAATCTATAATGATAATGATTTTAATGTGGTTCTTTTCACTAAATAATAAAATTTGATTAATGAACAACAATTTCAAATACTTCAGATACTCAACGACGAGTCACAAAAATACACTATAAGAAAATGGTTGAATTACATGGGGATTAGTATGAAAATTTATATGAAAAAAGTTTTCCTGCGGATTTTCATACTAATCCCCAGAAAAATTTCCATGTAATTCACACTTTTTTTGTAGTGATAATACCCAATATTATGTGGTTTTAGAGCCAATTTTGAAATACAACCAGAGGCAGACCCACTTTCATAGATGAGTACACGTGCACTCATTAACTTTGAAAAAGTCATGTGTATATATGTATATCTATCTTGAAAAAATCTCAAAAATTAAGATATATTTAATAGTACACCCATAAGGAGCATATGTGTACCTTTGTGTTGTTGGTACAAGTCAGAAGAACCGCCCCTGAGACTAGTTTGAATCCAACAAAAGCCTTATTTTACTATTTTTATTTTAAATTTATCTTAGAGCTTACATTTGAACTAAGATAATAGTAGTGTACCCGAAGACTTCAACCTTTTATCAAAAATAAAAGAGAAAATGGTCAAATGCCCCTCTAACCTATATTCAAATTCTCAACTACACTTATGTTTTATAGGTGTCCTATTACCCCCTTACCCTATTTTAAAGCGAAATAAATGCACCCCTAAGTGCTGACATGGCAGAGAGTGTGTTCACTCTCTTAAAGACATGTAAGAGACAAAAAACAGATGAAAAAATTATTTCAAAAATATTTTATCTTTTTATTAAATATCATTTTTCAACTTGTCTTTAAGTTTATTTTCTTTACTTTTCATTTCTTTTTCCTCCTCTCTCTCTCATCATTCAACACCCTCCCTATCTATTCATCTCCATCACCATTGTTGAACCACTATGGCTGCTCCATCTCCTCACCCATACATCTCATCAAATACTTTTTCATAATTTGTTTCACTATTACCACAACTATTAACCATCAAATATCACCAAATAATCATTAAAACAATTATTTATGTAGTACAAAGATAATTAAAGACATTAATTTTCTTGTTGCAAAATTTATCAACCTTCAAATCTTTTTTTTTGTCTCTATTAACGTTCGATGAAGAGCCTAAACTACACAATACAAATTTCACGAAGTTGGACAGCAACAATCGATTAATTCTAGCAACAACAATCAATTGATTCTACTCAACCCGATAATTCAGTAATTTTTTCAAGGGTGGAAAGCATAAATTCTCCACTAATTAAAACAGAATAAAAAGGGTGTATTCATACTCAATTATAAAACAATTAGCGAGAACTTCAAATTTAAAATTGGTATTACAGTTGTGGAATTTGAGTGGGGAGCTGAAAAGAAAAGTTTAAATAGCTAATAAAGTAGTTTTTGTGGTGTTGCTGATGAATATTGATACTTAATTTGTGGGTTATAGAAGGTGGGAGCGGGGTGGGGAGTGTTTATAGAGGAATGGGTGGAGAGAGATGGAGGTTTTGGAGAGTTACAGGGAAAAGAAATTGAAGAGTGGAGAAGATGAAGAAGAAAAAGAAATATAAAAACGTTTTTAAAAAAAAATATATATGTGATATTTGACAACTGGCGCGTGGTGCACACTGCAAGGAAAGAATGTGGTTGTGTAGTTTTAGGGTTGTTTATATTCCGTTTTAAAATAGATTAGGGGAATAATAGGATCCCTGTGAAGTATAGCTGTGTAGTTGGAATCCGACTATAGATTGAGAGGGCTTTTGGCCATTTTCTCAAAATAAAATAACAAACTTATCCACCACATAAATTTATTATTCAAATTTCCACCTTTTTTGCACTTTAAACACACACAATTGATAGATCATACATGCAACTATGCAAGTGACCCCTCCTGCAGCTGCAGGCAATATTCTTTTCCATTTTCTGTATTTTTCTTCGTACCTTTCGTTTATTCTTTCTCCCTTTTTAATATAATAAAACATATATAGTAGCTAATTATTTCAAAACTATTAAAAATATAAAATAACTAAATAATTAGATCATAACAAGAAGTAACTAAAATTTTTGAAAAAAATAATTTCTTTATTTATTAAAATTTAATCATAAAAAAATGATTTTTTCTCTTTTGCAATTAAAAACAGAATTTATATCTAAATATTCTTTGTTTTATTTTATTTTTTAAAAAAAAATCTTGTAAATGAAATGTCTTTTATGATACTTTGTTAGTATGTGTTATTAGTATGTGATATCATGTCAGTATCATAAAAGATTTACGAATGAATCAGTCCTTTATAATACTCTAATATGATATATATCGAGTCATTGTCATATAGGATTAATTAAAAAAAATAGCTTTTAAGTTTAATTAAAAAATTAGCTTTTAAGAAAGGGAAACTTTCACATATAGCCAATCAAAAACAGTCTAATTACTCTCCATAGCTATAGTTTGATAATTACAATTCGTAGCTACATGTTATAGATAGGAGAGAGGGGAGCCAGACTGGGAGAGAGGCGAGCGGGAGAGGGAGTTCAAGTTCAAGTTCATCGAAGATTCAAGAATAAGTTTTAAAGCCCTTGAATCTAAGACCAAGTTCAAGACAAATCAAGATCAAGCTCAAGAGCCCTTGAATTTATATTTGAAAAGACGAATTCATAGGAATCATAGAGATTGTAACACTCTACCTTTAAATTGATAAATGCAATTGTTGTGATATTTTTTTGTTCTTGATTATTATTTTCTCGGTGCGGATTTCACTGTCTATAAATTCTGACATGTCCAATGGGACTATCTCTACCTCTCATCTCAACTTTTCAAGCATCAAAGAATATCGAGATGACTTCCAAGAAGGTCAACTCTCAATTAACTACCTCTAAGGCCACTAGCTCCGATTTCTCTATTGAAGTTGAAGGAATTCTTGGTGTTACCTTTGAAAGTTTTGAAGTTGTTACGAGGATCAATGTTGCTATGCTAGGATAACAAGCACTTCAAGTGTCATCCACATCAACTTCGATTTTTGGGTCTTCAACTCCAAAAGGATCAAGTTCCTCCATAAATGCTTTAGAAAGAGAAAGAAGTTTTGCTGAAAATATCAAGAAGATTTTAGCTCTACTTGAGCAATATAGTTCCAATAACTCTACCACAAAAGAGAACTATGATTCAACAAATGAATCATCTCCACATGTCTCATACAATATCAGTTCGTTAAAAATCATCTTACACGACAATCCATGTTATTCTCCTACATACCAATGATCATGCAAGCAATGATAATTGTTGCTTATTCTTCCGGGGAACAACTTGCGAATGTGACGAAGTTGGTTGAAGAATTATCCAAGTATGTACAACACCAAGAGTTTCGAATTGACAAATTAATGGATAGGATGGAAGGACTTTTAGATGGGGAAGTGAGTCATGCACCTTGAAAGGGTGTTGAAGTTCAAGAGAACGAAAATCTTGTGAAGCAAGCACCGCTTGTTAATGAGATGTCAGTTTCTTCTGAAGGAATGAACTCACTCGATCTCTTGAAAGAGTTCATTGTAGGCACAATAAAAAATAAGTATGAAGTCTCCACTAAATCTTCTCATATGTATGCCAAGTTGATTATCAACCTCAAAAATTTCAACACTTTGAGGGTAAAGGAAATTCGAAGCAACATGTTGCACACTTTGTGGAGACATGTAATAATATTGAAACCTATGGAGACCATCTTGTCAAGCAGGTTGTCCTTTCTCTAAAAAGATACCTTTGATTGGTACACGGATCTCGAGTCCAATTTTATTGATAGTTGAAAGCAACTAGAGCACAAGTTTCTTAATCACTTCTATAGCACAAGACGTACGATGATCATGGTAGAAATCATGAATACTCGCCAAGGGAAGGATTAAGCGATTACATTTCATAAATTGATGGATGAACGTGAGGCTAAATTGCAAGATATGCTTAGTGAAGTTGTTGCAATAGAAATGTGGATCCAAATAATGAATTGGAGAGCTTCTTTACATCTTACAAACAATAAAACCAAATCTTCTTGACAAAACTTGATTTGCCTTCTTCATATGCTTGATAATCTTGTTCTTCACAAAATCTTCATTACTTGTCATGGTTAAAAATAAAGTTCAAAATATATAGGTTAAAAATGGTTATAAAATACTTAATTTTTATTTCTAAAATTGCAGCACAACAATGTTGAAAATATGGTTTAAAATTTTTTCTCCACATGTAGCTAGACAAAAATCTTCATGATCATCAAATTGATTGCAAATTGATCTTAAATAGTCTTGAACGAGTCTTTAATTTCATTTTATTGTATCATTAAACCATGTGCTCTGATAACACTTTTTGGGTTTGAAAGTGATTAGGGCGTCATGCGAAAGTTTATAATTTGCAAATCGTATAGTTGATAATTAAATTGGACGACAAATAAAAGTATACTAAAAATATATTACTAATATGATTTCGTCAAGTGACCTACAAATTGAAAACTAATACAAAACATAAACTCTATTGGGAGAATAATCTCCCCATAAATTAAATTTTAAACGTCTACATTGTGTATCTTATTGTGTTATGTTATTTGAATAGGGATCTTCAATTTATAGATCTCCAAACTTTTCTTCTAAGAAAAGAGTAAACCGAATATAGAAGAAAAATATATAGGATTTGTTTTGTCTTTTCTTTTCGAAAAAATAAAATTCAAATAAAGTAAAAAAAATCAGGGGAAATCCCAACAGTATGCTTGGCACTGCCCTAACCCAACTTTTTGTACAATGATGTAGTCATAAGATTAATGTTAACACCGAGATCACATATCCCCGGGGCATGAATGTTCTACCCTATAGTAGTTGCACTTTGAAACTTCTAGACCTTTTAGTTTGGTGTGAAACATATTCTGAATTCTAGAACTGCACTCATCAGTAAGTGTAATTGTCTTATACTCTATTAGCCTTCTTTGTATTCCAATATCTCCTTCACTTGTTTGACATACTTTGTTATTCCCTACAAAACATCAACAAGTAGCAGATTAATGTGAATTTACTTAAGTTAGAAGAGAAACCTATCAAAGCATTCATTCTTACTTTATTTTGAATTTTTGTGGAAATGGAGGAAGTGATTTTACTTTATTTGTTTTCTCTCCATGTGTGAGATTTGTCTAACCTAACTATTTTTCGTTTTCACTAGTTACTGCCTTGTGAACCTTCTTTTATGGAACCAACTCTTTAAGTTGCAGACCATTGTGTGTACCAACGTCATTGAACTTCTTTGGGTTTAGATTAGTGATATCTGGCAAGGCTCCTCGAGAATGTGAGTTTCGAGTATTAGCAAACTTTCCAAGGTGTTTTTCTAGGTTCTTAGTGGTCAATTGATTGTAATGCATATTTGTGGCTACATTATCCTGATCCGCCGTGATTCTGTCGAAGTCTTCCATGATTTTCTTTAGCATCTCTTCTATACTCATATTTCCCTGATTAATTACCCGAGCTATATTGATTATCATGTCTCCCATTACCTTGAGGTTTGTATTGATTTTGACCTTCATCCTTATTTTGGTTACCTCCTCATAATAAATTTGGATTATTTCTCTAACTTGGATTACATGTATTTTCAAAGTTCTGATTTCTTCCATTCCTTTGAACATTTCCTGTGAAGTTCACAGAGTCTGGATTCGCCCCGATCACCACTGCCACATACTTCGCACCACACTTGTTTTCGCATCACACATACTTGACCGTGTTGTTGGCCCAATGTCAGATTACTAAAGTAAGTGTTCATCATGTTTTGCATTGCAACCATTTATGCAGTTAAATGTGTCAGTACATCTACCTCTAGTCTTCCAGCAGTCTTCTGTACTACAAGTCTGGATACTCTTCCATTCCATTCGGGATTTTCTTGTGAAGTTCGATTTAACAGTGTAAAAAATCCTCATAATGTTTTCAACAATACTGCACAGGCCATAGTTCCGAAAGTAGAGGTCACTACTGGATTTACGAGGGGTAGTTTTCCATTGACTTGTCTTGGCTGTCCAATTGTACATGCTAAGAAGAAGAAGGTCCATTACTCAGAGCTAATCAAGAAGATTCAATGCAAATGGCAGGTATGGAAGCAAAGGATTTTGTCTTTTAGACGAAAAACAGTGTTGATTAATCATGTATTAAAAGTATTCCTATATACATGATATATGTTGTTTGTCCGCCACAATGTGTCATACATGATATATATAGGATTTTTGCTAAATTACTATGGAATTCAAAGGAAGATAGAAGGTCTAAACACTGGATTGCTTGGAATGACATATGTTTACCAAAGAAAAAAGGGGGGCTTGGTTTTAGATCTCTATTTGATGTCTCAAAAGCACTCTTTGCTAAATTACGGTGGAAGTTTAGCACAACCAACACAATAGGGTCTAACTTTATGTGGAACAAGTATTGTAAAAGACATAAACCACAAGTGGTATAATGAAGAGGGGGCTCTCAGATATGGAAACTTATGTTACAGACTAAAGATTTCATGGACCAGAAGATTTGGTGGAACCCAGAAATGGTCAGTGTAGTGTTTGGTTTGATAATTGGACATATATAGTTGGGGCACTATACTACTACATACCTATTAACCATGACCATGGCCAATTAGAGGAGGTGCAACAACTAATGCTTGTGGAGGGATGGAATAACAATTTGCTACATGAGAACTTACCAGAAGAAGTGAGTAATCACATTACTTTAAATCTCGGTAAAATACAAAGATCTGATGAGAATGACAAGCCATGGTGGATGCCTACTAGTATAGGTAAAATCTCTGTTCGTAGTTCTTGGGAGTAAATGAAAAGGAAAAATGATAGGGTTGATAAGATCATGTATATATAGGAGAAAGGTTTGCCTTTTAAAATATTTTTTTTCTTATAGAGGTTGTGCCATATGATGATTCTAATAGAAGAGGTGCTGGTGAGGATGAGAATTGTCTACTCTGTAAAGTGTTGTATCTGCAACAACAATGCAGAAGAGACATGTGATCATCTTTTTTATCCAATGCCCTACAACATACTATTTATGGAAACACTTTGCAGAGGCTGCAGGTATTCAAGGCCCAATGGTTCAATTAAGACATGTCCTAAGATTATGGTGGAAAGCTGAGTGTGGAAGCAAGTTGAAACCAATGTTACATGTGGTTCCCATTTTCATTATTTGGAAGTTATGGAAGAGAAGGAATATTGTTAAGCATGGAGGATGTTTGTCTACTCATAACATGATTAGGGAAGTTAACAATTATTTGTATTTATTTGCCAAAAATAGATATCTTTGGCTGCAAAACCTACCAAATACATGGCCTATGATAATGGAGGAATACTCATCATTAGTATGTTGTAGAGTAGTGTATGGGTGCATCCTTCACCAGAAAGATATAAATGCAACACTGATGGCACTAGTAAAGGGATCGAAACTGGGCCTAGTTCTATAGCTTTTTGCATTCGAAATAGGGATGTCAACTTAATCTTTGCAGAAGCTAGTAGCATTGAAGCATGTAATGTTATAGTTGCAGAAGTGAAGACATTCACGACATGATTGAAGTATTGTATAGAGAATGATTTGCTACCTATAAGCATGGAAACGAACTGATTAATAATTAAAAAGGTAATGAACGGAATATGGGAAGTTTCATGGTCAATATCAGTTGACATACAATGCATAAAATTATAGATGGATCAAGAGGAGGTGGAGGTGGTTCACACATTTAGGGAAGGAAACTGATTGGCTGATTATTTAGCTAACAACGTTGTTCATTTTGCAGGTACCAATGTCAATCAATTCAATAATATACATGATGTACCGGTACTAGCAAGGAAAATCTTTATAACGACAGAACAAAAAAATCCCAAATATACGAATTAAGAAGATGAATACGGAATTCAATTCACAAATAAGGAATTAAGGATTAAAGTTACAAGTCAGCAGAAATTAAAAGCAGAAGCAACTATAAGAGTTACAGTAACAATGGAATATGATTCACACATCTATTGCTCATAAGAGTTAGGGGACAGTAGAGTCGGAAATACCTCTTGGAAATGGATCTTTTCGCAGTGGTATCAGTTCTTCGGAGCTCATTCTGCGTAGAGGGAAATACTCAATAGTATTTATCGCCTTGGCTGATTCTAGATGAAGATTGTTGGGTCATGGCTATAAGCTCCTAGATTTGATGTTTGAACCTATTTTGAGATGAAGAAGTCTTCAAGGAGGTCGATTATGTGTCACTTGTGAAAGGTTAAGTGCATAGATGAAATTCACTCAAGCTCAATAATATTGGTTCAACAACAAGGTAACGAATATGGGGCCAGTTCGGAGGAACATTGATGACAAATCTGGAAGGAGAAATGTTCTTGGACCTCTCTTTTATATTACTTTCCTTTTTAAGATTATTTTTTTTTTGGTTTTTGTTTATGGATGCAGGTCACTTTTGGTCACGGGTCAGATTCTGATCGTTTTTAGTAATAAATGGGTTATTTCCAAGTTTGAATCTAAAAAAAAGGTTGCTCCTATAGTAGAGTCACGATTTTTTTTTGTGTCTGTGTTTGGTTCAAAACCTTCAAAGAAGGTATGGACTAACACCTTATTGGTTTGGTTGTGATGGGGCAGCTTATCAATAAGGAGTTGAATATATCTCAAGCTTGATATAATTTTTCTCGTCCTTTTTGCCTAAAATTCAATATGGCTTGTACACGTGACATTTAATTTTTGGAAAGATTTTGTTATGTTATAACTTTTGGAATATTTATGTTATGTTTAGTCTATATTTCCTTTTGTACTTTCACATTTACCCTTATCAATGGTTCTTTAGGCTGATCTATCTTGGTGGGATAAGGCAGGTGTCATCACACTTAGTTTTTGGGTCGTATCACCTATATCCTTATTCTATCCTTAGTTTTTTAATCATTTTCCCTTCATTTCAGTGCCTATTGTGGCAGTTGTGGTTCGTGATTATATTTTACTATGCATTTTTTGTGTGATATTGAATTCGAATGCATCTTCCTTGAATCTACTGTCTCTTTTTAATGCAACTCTATGTTTATGCTTATTTATTCATATTAGTGTTTCCCAAGTGGTCATGATTTTACTCAGAATGCATGTACTCATGCTTAGTTTACTATTATTTACTTTTTTATGATGCTTAAAGGGTAATAAGTTTGTGGAAGGAGGAAACATGTTGATGGGGGTGGGGGGAATGTGCAAGTAGCAAACATAATCGACAAAAGGAATAGTTTGTCATTATCAAAAAGGAATAAAATATTACATTTTCATGTTCTGAACAATTAACAAACTATATAGAGTAATAAGATCTTGTAGAGAGACCTAATTCTTCGAGTGGTGGTCGTTCATAACAACTCAGTGAAATGCAGCTCTAAAGCTGCAAAAGTTGTTGTGTAGGTGGACATGGTAGTAAAGGCACAGAGCTCTCAACCAATGACATACCACGTACTAAGTTAATCTTTTTTAATCCCAGACACACACATGCATGCACGCACGCGCATACACACACGCGCGCGCACACACGCGTATTAAAATTATCGAAACATTATATATAATATTATACACTCAATATACAAAATTGTAAGAGGTATTTATACACTCTTATACAATTTATACACTAATATACAAGCTTGAATTTAGTCAAGCTTCACCGTCTGGTTTCTCTCAAATGATAATATGGAATCTTTTGAAAGTTTGTACAGAGGTCGATCTATTGATGCCCTATCATGAATCATAACAGAGTTTAATTGGGAAATATTTTGAAAATTGTTGGCAGATTATTCTTGAAATTTTGCTTTAGTGATTGTGTTTGTAATTTGTGATTTTTTGAAGTTGTAGATGAAATTTTGAGACGGTTTATGTTGCATTGGGTTTTCCTCATCAAGATCTATAATTTGATTCTTAGTTTGAATTTTTTGGAGGTCGGAGGGGGTTGTGGCCCCATGGAAGCCTTCTAGGGCTTTTAGGCTCCTCCTTTGGTCAATTCAAGTAAGCATTGAAAGCTTGGCCTAATTATGGAAAACAACATTATGGGTTGTACTAGAATGTAATTATTTCATTATTTTTTCATTCTTCCTTATTTCTTTTTGGAAAAATTAATCCCCATATATGTTTAACATATCATATTACATCCTATAAATATATTAATTAATAATTAATAATTAATAATATAACATAATTATCACTACTCATAACATATAGAATTGTTTAAATATTTTATATATATTAAATTTTAAGGATTCCCAATATTTTAGGGATTTGATATTAGGGCAACTTTCACGTATAGCAAACATAAAATTCATATTTGTATGCTATAGCAAAGTTTGCATAATTGCGCTCCATAGCAAACTTATATATGTATAATTTGTTATACATGTACAATTGAAGCGAATTGTATATAATGAATTGTATAGAACGAGAAAGAGAGAAATTATATATAATTTGAATTGTATAAAACGAGAAAGCGAGAAAGGCAAATTAATTGTATAAAACAAGAAAGAGAGAAATTATATACAATTTGAATTTGTATAAAACGAGAAAGAGAGAAAGGCAAAAAGAGACTTATGCAGGAAATATACAATTGAATCGAATTGTATAAAACGAGAAAGAGAAAAATTATATATAATTTGAATTTGTATAAAACGAGAAAGGAAAAAGAGACTTGGGCAGGGAAATATTTGTATTATATAATTATAAGTGTATAAGACCAAAATATATGTACTTTCATGCGTTTATACAATTTTCTATCGCTTTATACAATTAGAAATACAATTTATACAATAGAATTGTATTAAGCGAAGGAAGCGAGCGAGAGAAAGAGAGTGGCGATCGAGAATATGAGGGAGAGAGGGACTGACAAACAGTTTGCTATGGAACACAAATAAATCAAATGGTAGCTACTATATTTATTTCATATTATTAGTTTGTCATTCTATACAATTATCTCTTGATATTATCTAAGAAAAGGAAAATATCAGTTCGTATAGGATTTTTCTAATATTAATTAATTTTCTTAAATTTTTTAAATTCAATTAGGTGTGTTTTGAGTTTTCCACCGATATAGGTAATTGATATTATCTAAAAGGAGGAAAATGTTAATTAGGCGTGTCAATTAAGGATTCTCAAACAAAGTATTTTCTTCTTCTCGGTTAATCATCTAAATCTACCATTGACAACTATTTAATGTAGTAATTCGAATTTCACTCCTAGAAAGAGCCTTAGATTTTTGAATAATCACGATATGTCTGTTCCACCAAGCTTCAATTTGCTCACTCAAATCCCCGAGAAAGTTACGAAGAATAATATGGAAACCACCATTAATCCCATAGAAATCACATGTTCAAAGCAGAGTGACAAAAAAAGGAAGTCTAAGAATGTCGCTTAATTTGTCTTTGTCAGAAGATTCTGATTCTGATTTTGTTCATTATAAAAACAACCAAAAGAGAAAATATTATGAAGACCGAGACTTCAGAAAATAAAAACCCAAAGGCTAAGGTGCATTTGAAGAGATCAAATTTCAAAAGAGAAGAGTTATTTTGAAGGTATTTAAAGTTTATCTTTCTCATTTTTGGTTGATTTTCATTTTTTTGCATGTTGTTTTTTAATTTTTTTAATGTTGAGTAATTTTTTTAGACCTTGCATGTTGATATTTACTAATTTCGATTGAACTGGAAAAAATGTTGGATTTCATGAAAATTTGAATATGAAAAATGTTTAAAGAGTACCAACAATTATTATTATTTAACTCTAATAGAGATCACTACAATATTTGCTCTTTTGGCATGAACTGCCTTAATGGACAGAAAAGAATTTTTTTGTTGGTATTTTTATGATTTTTGTAATATATTGTTGCTTTCAATTGCACACGCAAGTGTACGTGGTTGCGCAAGTAATATAATGGCTCTTAGCAAAATCGGATTATCGAACCCAAAGGACTTGTCAATTAACTATTCTTACTAAGTTATATTAATTCTAATTATTTATTTAAGGGGAGGATTTCAAAAGATGAATATATTAACTTAAAAATAAAGATAAAATAACTAAAAAAACAATTAATTAAGAAAAAATAAATGCTTACACTGTCAATGAATGAATCGATCTAGGATTATAATTTATTAACAATTATGTTTAGCATCAATTTCATCAACTTATTTGATTATCTAGTTATTGAATCACATGGTTAGATGTATGATCATGATCTCCCGACCTCTGATCGCCTACAATAAATAACACTCTAACTACATTGTTGAGCGGGGATAGAATGATTAAATACCGAGCATTAAGTTATCTTCTAGTATGGTGACCCCACTACACCATTTTAGGCCTACAACCACACTATTTCTGGACGACACTTTTAAAGTGTTGCCTAAGATACTTTTGGGGACGCTTTTAAAGCGTAGCCTAAGTTTTTAACTTTTAGCTACGATAATATTGACAACACTTGTAAAGTGTACTCTTTAATGGTATTAGCTACACTTTACATGCGTTGTTATAATATGGTATAATTGGCAACAACTATTTTAATATATGGCCACACTTTTAAAGTGTCCTATTTTTATAATTTTAAATACAACACTTAACAAATGTGGTCTTAATGTTTTCACTAAAATATTATATTTCCTCCAAAAAATTTAACATCAAAATTTGTTTTCCCTCCAATTTTATTGCCCAAAATAAAATAATTAATAAAATATTAAAAATCTAACAAAATTTCGTGACATTCCTCACTAAACAGTACGCTTTTCTCTAAGTGAAGAACAATAACTTTTCTGAAGAATTGAAGAACAATAGTTTTTCCCTCACAGATTTTCCATCAAAATTGATCACAGATTCCTTGTGGAATATTGAAGAGCTGAAGAACATGAATTTCTTCATAGATTCTTTGTTAAAGAGTTGTTCCGCCGGATTTCACAAATGAACAAAATGCTTCACACGAACACGCCTCACGTCTTAAACCTGTAGGGTTGTTGGAAAAGGGTTTACCAGGTAAGGAACTCTATCTCTAAAAGTCTTAAGTCTAGATTTAGGGTTTTGATATTCTTGTGTATTTTGAAAGTCTAAATTTTAACTTAGGGTTTTGATATTCTTGTGCTGTTGATACGAACTTTGTTGATTTTAGGGAGTCTTGCTAGTTTTTTTCACCAATTGAATGTTGAATGTACCAGCTGAAGCTAAGTCGTGTTTCTATGAAGAACTGAGATGAAGCTTAGTCGTCTTTCTTTGATGAACTGAAGAGTAGAAGCTAAAGATACCTACAATTCTCTTCTCCCTGTTATCAATTTCAGGAAACGTAAGTAGCTACTCTACTAATCATCTTGTCAATTGATTATATTATTGTTTTGTTTTTAGATGAGCAGAATAAGAAGGAATTGACTACTTTGGGGTTGTTGTAATGGGAAAAATCATGAGTTACAACTGAAATTCCAAAGTACATGAAGAAAGTACAAAAAATCGTGAACCTTAGGCATATTCAGGAGTTGAGATAGAGGAAATTACTACTCGGAAGAGTTTGAGTGAGTTAGTATGTATCGTTAATAGCTTGTTTTAACTTTCGATATAAAACCCTCCAAGCTAATTCCAAAGAACATTGTAGAATTGTAGTTATGCAGTTTACATGGAACTGTAGAATTGTCATTACATGTACAATATATGTTTGCTAGTCTTATGGGTGTCATATTGCATCTATTTCAACATTCAGGTTATTGTAGTGGGTTATGCTATCATGTACAACACGATCCCTTGTAGAACCAAAATGAGGGCATTGCAAGTTTTACCAATGTTTACGTTGCCTAGCTTATCCTTCATTACATATTCAACAAATGGAGGTTTTATAAGGATGAGTAAGTAATTAATGGTTGTTAGCAAAAGAAAGTTCTCATACCACTCATTTAATAATATTGTTGTCTTACATAATCATTTACCCCTTTTCCTTACTATCTCTGCTTTTTGATGCTAAATGTGGTTTAGGACTTTGATTCTTATGGAAAAATGGTAATTGCTTAAGAGATGAGCAGTTAGTTCTGGGTGCTTTAACTTGGTTAAATAAATGTGGTATCCTCATCTGCACATAGAAAAATAGAAACAACTGGAAAAAACAAAACTCTTTAGCAGTTCTTCTTCTGTAAGCACATACTACTGCACAGTTTCTTTCTAGAGACCTTAGTTTGTCATTTTAATGTCATTTATGCAGATATATCCAACATCTGTAAGGTCAACTTGTATTGGAGTTTCAACTTCTATTGGAAAAATAAGGGTCATACTTTCTCCTATTGTTGCGGTGCAATTGGTAAGATGGTGCCATTAAGTGACTGCAATCATATGTTTCAAGCCGTTGTAGTTTTATCAGCAGCCAGTGTTCTGCTCATTTCATTAGAGACAAAGGGAAGGAAACTATATGATAGTCTCACCATGTAAATGCTTAGAATTATTTTATTTTACATATATTGATGTTAACAAATTAGGTGTGCATCATTCTCAATTACCTATGTAAGATTGGAATGAATTAGTGTGATGAAGTTTTACCTGCATGAATAGTTGATCATGGTCAATGGTCATATGTTTTTATTACGCTAGAGCCAAACCCATTTGTCATGTTCATGTGTTTCTCAAAGTTGCCCCCACTGTGTTGTGTTATTCATGCTCCAGTTGTATCTGATAGCTTGTCATTTCATCTTTTTCTGTTATTAGTTGCAGTCTCTTTGTTCATGGGATCCTCATAAGAGGCCGATAACAACTGATGCTCTTCATCCTTGGATTATCAGGTATGTTTTCTTTGTAAAAAAACTTTTCTTATTTTTCCCATAGGACACACGGTACAAATGTTATGGCTAGACGTAGGTGTATTCTAGAGTGCTGATACATTCTTAAATCTATGCCTAATTCTCGAGTGTTGATACAACTATAGTGCACAGTTTAAACCTTCTATTCTTATGTTAATTTTTCTTTACACATATTGTAGGAAGACGAACAATTAAGAACTAATCGACTTGCACTACTGAAGTAAATAACAGACTTTCCAAGGGTATAACTATAATAATAGCCATGGCGGGGAGATGAACTTCTTATCTCATCAACCAATTTTGGTGGATCAGGTCTCCAAACATTTAAGAGGAGAACTAGTGAACAGGTGCACTCAACTTATCTTCCATTGTCTACATTTTAACTGTATTTCATTCTCATACATAAAACATAAAGGGGTTTATTTCTTGTTTGTGGATCTTGTTAATGATATTTGGTTATAAGTTAATTTCTTGATGGTGGAGTTGACCATGCAAATTATGGAACTACCTAAAATAAACAGATGTATTTACCCAATACTATATCATTCTCTGCTTGTAGCAAGTTGTTGAACTGAATGCTTGTAGCAAGTTGTTGATTCTTGTGCCCTATTAGTGTAAAATGCATTCCCTCTTATCTGTGAAATTTAGATCTGAAGGTCAAGACAAATCGTTGTACTGTTCTCCCTCGCTTTTGTTCCTACGTGGAATAAGGTTGTGTGTTTTTACTTGTTGAATTTTCTTCAGTCCCTTATAATGTTTCTCTAATATATCTCTTTTCCAATCGTTTTCACCAATCAGACAATAGGCAAGGCACGCTATCTCATTGTAGCTTAAGTTTTATAGCGTTGTATGTTGGTGTCTGTTCACTTCTTTTTCCTATGTTCACTTATTTGATTCATAGCTCAACTGTAACAAATTTCGTAGCTGAGCATTTTTTAAGCATTTTCTCGTGACATCTCATGTAGGATGGTGTACAACACCTATCCTAGTTGACTACCTTTTGAAGGCTCGAATTTATTCTTGAACTTCGGGAGTCGAGGCCATTTGTCCGCGAAATCAGAAGGATAAACAAGAACAGTACAATAAAAATATAAATACGGATTTGAAATGGGAACTGCTTCAAGATGTTGGCATGATGTTATGTGTTTTAATTGTTGTCTGATGCATTCACATAGTCGATTAATGCTTACATATTGAAGTAGCTATGCTACATTATTTCTCGAGAGCTAATTTTAGTAATTTAACATAGTCTGTTGATATGATAAATGAAAACATTAAATTTCTCCTCTTCAAATATAAAGGATTTCTCTCACTTGAAATATTTTTTTCGTTGGTTCGAATAGTATTAGAGCGATGACATGACTTTGTATAGTCTACGGCGACGTGTTAACCTATGGTTTTATTCATGACCCTCATTTCTTTGTTATTGTATTAATTTTTTAATGATAAATGTTGGCGTTGATGATCTGTATCTTGAAGAATTTTAGACATCTTATCAGTAAGTATATGTTAGAAGAGCAGAAATGGACAGACCTGTATTGTATTAAACATGTAGTTTATATGCTTTCCTTGAATGTTTATCTTTTTCCATGAGCCCGTGTAGAATTGATGGTGATTAGTCTCTAACGTGGTGGCCTAGCGGATTTATCCTAGTAGAGGCAATACAAGGTAAGCTCTTATATTCTGTCTACATCTTGGTGGGTAGAGTTATCTTGTACATATATGGTTGAATTAGTTGAGGTACATTCAAGTTTGCATGACTCCATGTTTTCTTTAGATAAATTCTTTAGACATCTACATTGTCCTTAGGGCTGCTGTTATTGAGAAGAATAATAAAAATTATGAATATTTATATGACAATACTAAATAATAAGTTTGAGCAAATAATAAGAGGCAGGGCCTGGGATAACAATTTCTGTGATATATGAGGATTGTAGTATGTTGTAGTTTGCTGATAGAGTTGTGTTATGTGCATTGTGTCTTGTGCTAAGCTCTACTTGTATTAGATTTTTAGCATATAGATGGTGGTCCTTTCTCTACGTAGCTTCCTGTAGTTAGATTTCTTTGCCTATTAGTGGAATTGCGCAAGTCTGTTGCATAATATTCATATTGGGCACTATTTTGCTGTATCAACAGGGTACTGAACAAGGTTACCGTCATTTTGCATTTTGAGGCGAAAAATTATGAATATATCATCTGCTTCCGAGGCACTCGAGAAAAGCTTTTGTCCAACTGATATATGCTGACCAGGTAAAATTGTGTTTGTTGGATTGTCAAAACTTCGCCAAATGACATTGCAATATAAATAATAGAGCACAAAGTATTCCATGTCCAGCATGAAATCTGAAGCAATGGCTCGATATGGCTTGATGACACAAATTTTCTGGCTTCCTACTTGCATAGTGAGCCTTTCATCTTCTGCCGTGTGTTCATACTCTTATGTATCTTTCTTAAGAGGATGTGATTTCTCTTTGATTTCTGCTCCTTCTTCTGCTGATTTCTTCTCATATTTTCCTGATCCTTCGTCCATTGATTTTAGGTAATACTTAGCTTTGGATTTCTTCTGATGTGCACTGAATTTTTCCCACTTTATTTATACTTATTCTTCCTACTTCAGATAGAAATCAATCGATCTAGCTTCCATAGCTTTCCGAGTTTTCATACCTTAATTACTATTGGTTCATAATCATGGAAAGTGAATATGTCCTGACAAGAAAATAACGGATATAGTGTTACTTGTATTTGATTCTTGCGAGTTGTTGCTTCTTGATTTTTTTGTTAAAAAAAGGTATGTGAAAGTAGTATTCAAGATTAATAGTTTATTAACTGTTATACCGATTTCAAACGTAAGTCAGAGTCACACTTTATCTCTTTAAATTAAACGAATTACTCATAATCTTAATTATTGCTTCACTGAGTAAAGTTGAACGACATCTTAAGTTTATAGACGCTTTACCGCTTAAGTTAATGTTATACTCAAATTACTGCATTAAAACAACATAATTCTCTATGAGCTATTGAAGTTAGTAAGTATCTTAAATTTCTTGAGTAAACTTAATGTTGTATTCATGAACTAATTTTTGTGTAGTTGGGAAGGCATGTCAACAACTCATTCGCTTTTTAAGAACAAATGAAAAAGTGTTCAACTTGATAATTTATATTGACTTTGTAATAAACAACTGCTTTCAAATGAAGAAGTGTTCAACTTGAGTAACCTACTATTGCTTTAACAACTTCAACATGGCTGCTTAGTGCCAATAGAATGTTAACTGAGGGCAATTTAGACTTTGACTATTAGATTATTGTTTGTCTTTAATTTAATCTGCCACGTTTTCTTATTGCAGTTCAATTTAGACTTTGACTGTTAGTATTTACTTTCATTTGTTCAGCATTAAGTTCCCCAATTTGTATGCAGTGAAATACTTAGCCTGCAATGCTTCAATTTGTTCAGCCTTAAGTTCCCCAATTTGATCGGATATGTTGTTAGCTTTCCGAAACAGGTTATTGATACCTTAGATTTGATATTTAGTAGTTCCAGTTCCAGTCCCAGCCCTTCTATAGGAGTAGTAGGCAAAGTTGGTTCAGCCACATTTAAGTTGAGGCAAAATTTTGGAAATACAGGAAAAGTTTTTGACCATGACTTGTAGCATTAACCTGAGAACTGTCTGGAACTTGTTGGTTATTCTGAATGTGAATTATTTTTTGTATCCTTATTTTTTGAATTCTGATTTTAGTTACTTCTTAATTGTTTGGTTGATCCTGCATAGTGCTGAAATATATTGGTTAGCTACTAATTGTTGAACTTCACAGTAACAAATTAAATCGGTCTATAAGCTTTCCTCTTTTGAGTATGCTATTCTTCATGAGCTGGCTTCTTGTTATTCTCTTATTTTTGGTGCTGCTGGTATTGTGAATTGGTGTCTCCCTTTGTTTTTGGTGGTACTGCCATTTGCAGGTTTCTTTTATCTTTTTTGCCTTGTTTCCCTTTATTTTTGTTCATGCTATCAGCCTCCGACTTTTTAAAAAAATCCCTCGTCTTTTTGCTTGATATGAAAGTTTGAATGTGAGAGCTAGTCTATTGAGCTCTTTCTTGATTAATGGAATGGACAGCTCCAAGTTCTGCCTAGTACAAACATGTAACAAATGTTCTATAACGCGCGCGCGCACACACACACTCATATATATATATATATATATATATATATATATATATATATATATATATATATATATATATATATATATATATATATATATTGATTTGGATTGGTTGAATTACAGTGAATACTCTCTTTCACTAACTTTATAATTTTATTTTGAATGTGCAGGAAAATATCGGTAATTGAATTTAAATTGCATGTGGCCAAAAGTAAACTCGATCTATTGTAGTGAATGATGAAGAGTTTTTGTACAATTGTCATATATGTTTGAATGCATTTGATTTTTTAGAATTTATTGATATGAGATATCTTTAAGCAATCACTTTCTATGTTTTGGTTGTATCAAACATGTTTCTCGAAGTTTATTTGAAATATATATAGCTTCAATTTAACTATTAGTTAATTTTGTGCTTTAGGTCATTTGTATACGTAATTATATGATTATATATTGAATATATGCAATTCAAAAGCATTGTTGTATGACGTCCAATGTTAAAGTTATGCTTTATAAGTGTTGCTCTAGATGAGATATAAAGTTACACTTTATCAGTGTTGCTCTAGATGACATATAAAGTTACACTTTATAAGTGTTGCTCTAGATAAGATATAAAGTTACACTTTATAAGTGTTGCTCTAGATGACATATAAAAGGCAACACTTTTCAAGTGTAACCAATAACACTGCAAAGACAACGCTTTTAAGTGTAGTATAATAAAAAATAGGTGTTGCTAATGCATCAAAGCAAAGCGTTCCCTTATACCTCTTATGCTACGCTTTATAAGTGTTGCCAAAGATGGCAACATTTCAAAAGTGTTGCCTAATGTCAAAGGTTACGCTTCTTTAGGCCACCCCCTAAAAAGTGTTGCTAAAAGTCCAAAAGTGTAGCCTTTTATCAAACGCCACACTTTTTGCTAATTTAGGCTACACTTTTGTGGTGTGGCCGTAGGGCTAAAATGGTGTAGTGCCCAAACAAGGTTTCTAGGTGTATCTCTATCCTAGCGAATCAACACTAGCTATTTAGAGTTAAACAAGCTCATTATATTCCACGTTCTATCCTCTTATTCCTTTCCCGAATTCAAGTTGGACAATATGTTTTATTTCAATGGTGATCAAGCATCAAAATAGTAAACACAAGAATATAAGAACAACTAATATGTAAACAAATTATGCCGAATCAAAATCACTAAACAGTCATATTGTAAATAAATAATCCAAGAAAGAGAAGTTTAATTCCACATCGACATAGAGCAATTACAACCCATCATTCAAAGAAAAGATGTAAAATAAAGAAGAGAGAAGAAAAGAAAAAAATCTAAATCAAAAGCTATTTTTTACATTGTATCCTCCCCCTAATAATTATTGTTATGGACTATTTATAGATACAAAAATCCTAAATAAAATAATTGAGTCCAAATCAGTTTAAGAATTCAAAACCTAAAAGTACTTCGCGTGAAGCAGTTTGTGCATATTTTCGCCGCTTGAGTTGCGCAAATGTTGACACATGGCACGGCTGTATGTTTTCAATTTAAATTCTAATTCTTTGCAACTTTTATATAATATATATTATTATATTCAATTTAATCCATTAAGATGTCTGTTTGATTTCCTTCTTCAATCTTTCATCTTTAATTTTTTTTTGCTTCAAACTTCTTTATTTTTCCACCAATTCAATCCTACAAATAAAATATATTATTTGGCACAATCCATAAAATCCATGCCTAAAAGGGACAAATATAAATAATAAATGTGAGGCAAATAATGAGTAAAAATATGTATTTTGGCCTTACATCATATATATTAAAAA
Source organism: Solanum sitiens (assembly GCA_016801875.1). Taxonomy (NCBI): domain Eukaryota; kingdom Viridiplantae; phylum Streptophyta; class Magnoliopsida; order Solanales; family Solanaceae; genus Solanum; species Solanum sitiens. Next base: position 1,757,235 of record JABWTJ010000010.1, on the reverse strand, counting down.
AGCTTCACACCCTTTGAAAATGACTATAAGAATTCATCGGTTGTTATCAACTTATATCAAATGTATATAATCAATTCTTATTCACATATTATATACAAACATTTATGTCTTTAGCATTATATCACGTTGCTCTGTCTAAAATTAACGTTTTGTTAATTTAGAAGAAAAAATAAAGTTCACATTGGTGTTCATACATCAATGTTGAAGTTTCTGTTAAACTTGGAGAACGACTCAACGATCAACAATTTCAATAGTTCAAGGAATCTCCTTTTGGATTTTTTCTTGACATGCCTCCTATAAAGGTCCAGTCACAATTGATACATAATATTTTATATGTTGAGACCAAGAACGATAGGGGGAATATGTACATTCTAAACTTGAATGGTACGGAACTTCATTTTGGAATCAGAGAATTTGCAGTTGTAAGTGGTTTAAAATGTGGCATGAAAAGATTTTTTTTTTCCAAATCTAGCATCTCCTAACAGGCTAATGCAAAAATACTTTCCTGGAAATCACAAAGTTAAAAAGTCTGAATTTATTAATATATTTCATGCCCAAGACATTATAGAGCCTGAGGATATGTTCAAGATGACACTGATTTACTTTATAGAGACTTTCTTATTATCTGTTGAGCTAATCAGAAATTATATGTTGAAGTTACGTTTTTTGGTGGATACAGGATAGTCAAAGACTATCCATGTGGGAATCTTTATTTTCGTACATTGCTAAAGACTTGTAGTCATAAGCTGGAAAAAGACCCATCATCAATGAAATATGGTGGTTTTCATCTTGGTTTGCAAATCTGGTTTTATGAATGCTTTTCAAAAGTTGACACTTTGATTGCACAACATGTTTGTACCTGCACACCGCGTATATTAAACTGGCAGACATCAGATCAATTGATTTACAATCATTATCTAAAGAGGAAAATGTTCAGAAAATATGAAAATCTGGTAACTTTGAACTGTTCTATTATTTATTTTTTATAATTTCATCATCTTTTTATATGATATTTATAGTATGAAATGTGTTTAACATGAAAAACTTTCAATGCTAGATCATATTTTCAAAAAGGAAGAATTGGCTGCTATAGATCCCTCAGTCTTGCCAGAATACACAATCAATCAAGATGAAGGAAACAAGATGACATCGACAGATGTAGAAAGATACGTAGAACTAAAGAATGAAATTGTGAATGTTAGTGCAAAACTCTTATATTTTATACATTTTATATATATTTTGATATTTTATTATTTCTTTTTTGTAGATTTGTGGAGATCTCAAATATTTAGATGCAAAGGTGGATAATCATATGAAGGATCTGAAAGCATTCATTGATAATTCATTCAAAATGATTCTTGAAGAATTTAGATCATAAAAAAAATAGCTAAGTCAAGCTCAAAATCTACCGAAGGATTTCCCAAAATTAGGTAACGTCGTTTAATTAAGATTATTATATGTTAAAGTTAATTACATGTATCAGTTCATTAAAAATGTGTAGTAACACAAATTACTTTATTATTCTATGATACAAATCACTTCCTTTTCTTGTTATATCTTATTATGAAGTTTTCGTTTACTAATTCACTTAAAATTTACACCATCCACAAAATTCAGAAGTTGATGCATTCGGAAGGGATCTATCATATTCATGTTTTCTGTTTCTAACTTTAATATGTATTACGGTAGGCAAATGATCGAAAATTATATATTGAAAATCCTTTCTAATATCAATTACATATCAATTTCTAGTTTCTTATATGAACTTTTAGTCATTTATTAATCCATATAGACTTTAGATGCATATTCAAATTCAGAAGTTGATGCATTTAAAAGAGATATGTCAAAAAAAATTCTTTCTAAATTTGATATGTATAAAATATGAATACATATGAAATATTTATCATTCTACCAAAATTTTGTGCTATTACTAATTATATATTTACTTAAATTTTAGATGGACAACAAAAGCTTTCGGATGATGTCTTTGAATATGGACATTTAATTCCAGAATTTGGTGTGTTTGACTATGATATGTCAATTTCAGGTATAAGAGGAATATATATGAATTATTCATTATTCCTTTAAAAAATTGTTATAATACCAATTATATATTCACTTTATTTTTGCATTTTACTTGAATAGTCATTATATGAACACCTAGTCATCTACTAGCACACTTAAATTTTAGATGGAGGACAAAAGCTAGCATGTGATGAAGTTTTACCTCGACATTTAAATTTAAGTAGTTCTGTTATATATTTGTGATTTCAGATAACAAGGTGAATGTGTTTGAAACTTTGACTTCAAAAAATATCCAAGCATAGATGATTACCCTCCTATAACAGATACACAGATGGTAGTTTTGGAACCAATTCTTAATGAATCAGTGACACCTCAGACTGTTATGAGTATAAGTTCCAAGTATGATACATCTCCGTATGTTAGCTTATGTGAAAGTGGAAACAGTTCTGCAAAGGGCCCTGTTTACTGCAATGTGAAACACCTTTTTGAAAAGTTTGAAGGTTCCAGCGTTCCCGCTGATTTGATCAATAAATTTATGGATTGGGTGTATAAAAATGTCTCAATCAGAAAAGACAGGTATGCATTATAACTCGTAAAGTGGTTCATATTAAATAAGTTAATTTAATTACCTGTCATTAATATAAATGTTAAATAATCAGGAAATCGACAAATACAACAGTATATGACAAGTTAAAGTTCGATCTTGATCTAGGCATAGTAAAAGTAAATCGAATGAACTGATTTCAATATAATGATTCACACTGGAAGGCCTTGGGAAGAGGAGACATGTTTCCAAACTTCAAATATAAATAAATAGAATGATATATTCTTATATTTACATACATAAATCTCTTTATATATTAGTTAATGAACATAGATCTGTTTATATACCAATAGTATACAGTAGACGAGATACATGATTCTGTTTACATATTATCATATACAGTATTAAATATTATGTTTGTATCTATTATGTAGTTTGTATAAACATGTTAATTCTTTCAAGTTTTTTATTTATTAATATTTCTCTACTTAAGACAGTGTGTTGATGTCATTATGTACTATTTTCGGAAAAAGACAAGATACTCTTCATGTAATGACATTACATATACAGCGACAAACTCTTATTTTATGTCATGGGTGTTGGAAGCCGAGACAGCGTGGATCGAATCAGATTATCACATGAGCTCAATATCTCCTAATTATTTTGTTGCAAGGTACATTCTTGGTTATAATATGCTTGTCAATATTCCTTGGGAAAGAGTTGATAACGTAATTATGCCCGTTAATGTGAGTAACTCATTTTATTGGATTCTTGCAATCTTTCGTATCAAACATAGGTTTTGTATGTTTATGATTCAAAAATGGGAGGAGCTCTTCACACCAAAAGAGTGAAAGGGAATGTCAAATCGCTTGCAACAATAATACCATTGTTCTTCAGTAGCATAGGCTATTATGATAAACGTTCAGATATTCAATGGCACATGGAATCAGCCTATGTCGACAAGTAACAAGTGGAATCGTTGTCATATAAATTGATTACGAATATCCCGCAACAAGATTCTAAATCAAAGTATGTTTCTAATAACTAATCTTCTTTTAGTTGTGGTAATTATTTGTATATTTCACTAATTTTTTACTATTTTTCAGTGATTGTGGCCTATTTGCATATGTGTTTGTTGAATTCATAACGAATGGATGTTTTGAAATACCAAGCCAAAACTTCAATGCAAAATTCTACCGTCAAAGATATGGTGCACTACTCTGGGAGTATGCGACATCAAAACATACTGAAGATACAATAAGCAAAAGTGAGGTGACTCGAATGACTGCAAGCGACAAGCACTAAAAGAGAAGTTGTTCAAAAAGATGTTCAAGACTGTTAAATCTTTGGATTCTTTTACTTATTAAGTATGCAACTTTGGAATTCTTTATTTTGATATGACATTGATATAATTTTCGCACATTATGACATTAGTACGAAACATGATTTTTTCAATGTAATATTATTACATTGATATGGTAATAATATTTTTTTTATTTTGGCATTGGTATCAATTTTAATATGAAATTGATATCACTTTTGTACTCCTTTTTTGGTTATATCATAAGTATGAAATATGAATTTTTTTGGTATAATATTACATTGGTATGGTACTTTTTTTTAATTTGACATTGATATCAATTTTGTTTGATATCATTTTCGCACACCTTTTCTAGTTATGACATTAGAATGAAATATGATTTTCCTGTATAATATTACGCATTGGTATGATACTTTTTTTAAAAAAAAAATTGATATCGGTATCAATTTTGTTAATACATTGGTATCAATTTAGCACACCGTTTCTGGTTACACATTGATAGAAATATGAATTTTCGATATAATATTACTACAACATTGGTATGAAATATGATTTCGTTCCAAAAGTTTATATCCACTGCCAAAGTTTTTGCTTCAGTACGGTAATCTCATTTGCTCTTTTCAATATACGCAAGCAATCTGGAGTATGTACCAGACAACATCAGCTTCCTTAAAGAAGCAGGTTGCATTTTGGCTATATGTTAACAAATATTTTGACAATACAAAGTTACATTTCATTCCTTAATTTTCATGGCTATTTTCTTCCAATGAAGAGGCTCGTATCATAGACCAAATCTAACCAAATACACAATATCTCGGATATGTTAGGATTCATAATAACTAAAAAATGTAATAATATTGAACATTTCAATTAAATACACAAATTAAATCAAATTATTATACATTCACAGTTTCACACCATACATTTTAAAAAGAAGACATATGAAAACAATAACTTATCTTTTATTCATTAACTTGAAAAATCACACAAGAAAAATCAAAGAAACACATACTATAAAAACCATTCTTCTAACATACTAAGACACATTTTTCTACAATTGCATCTTCCATTCTTCAATAAATTGTTTGCTTAAAAAAAGGAATGGAAAGATCACATATGCCCTCATGATAAATCTAGGCTTCTGGAGGATATCTACCACATGTCTTTCTATTGTGATCAATTCGTCCACACACATTGCATGTTACTTTGACTCTCTTAATCTTCAATTCACCAAAAGACTTCCTAACGTTCCATAGATGGTCTTCCGGGTGTTCTTTTAAAATCAGGTGGCAACAATTTGTCCTCCAAAATATGACTTGGTATTTCCCAAATACTCTCACAGGAAAGAGGTTCAACGGGAATTGCATAAGCGTCTTCAAAATTTCTATTACTGTAATATTGCGAAGTGTATTCCTCGTCGTGTTGATTATTGTGCCTAATAACAGCCATAGCATGAGAACACGGGATCTCATCAAGTTGAAAACGCCACAACTACATATTCTACTCCTCAGGCAAACCGTAAACTTCCCAGCTCCATCGATCACAGTATGGAGATATTATGTTGATGCTCTTACCTAAAAAAGATTTTCATAGATATCTCGCTAATTAATGGGTGCTATTTATGTATTAAAAAAACAAATTATACACCATTGTGAATAAAATTAACTTACCGTCATACTATTAGACAATGTACCATTTTCCTCAAGAATCTCATTGTACTTTTTGGTCAACTCTGTGGTTGTTTTTTCAGCTTCTCCGCTATGTTTAGCACTCCATGATTGAATTGTGATTATCATAAAATCCAACAAAGATACCACTGGAAGTCTCCTGTCAGAGACGAATCATATATTTTTTCATTCTCCAAATGCATTCTTAAACTTCTCAAAGAACCATGTCCACGATTCATTATTTTTGAAATCGACGACAACATATGCTTGTGAAAGTATATGACATGTTTTCATATCAATATAATACATTTTAAAAATAAGTGAAAACAAATTAATAACAATACAATAAAACCGATGTATTACTTTACCATTTTAAACATATCTCCGATCCAATGTGCTTGCAATTAGAATTGTACCCCATAATTACATTTCAAAGTCGCGCCGTCAACAATAACTATCGGTCTACAGTACTCCCATTCTTTTATTGATGTATCTAAAGCAACAAATGCATACAAAAATCTCTCATCATCTGTATTCTTCCAGCTAACCACAGTACCAGGGTAATGTTTCTTCAAAATGTACAAGTAACTCAAAATTCTTACATATGATTCAGTCGGGTCTCCACGCAACATTTTTATTGTCTTTTCTTTTGCTCTCCAAGCTTGCATGTAAGTCAATGGCACTTCATGTAGTTGTAGCATGTCTTTGACAATATCCCTGGGTGTGTATATTTTCTTTACATTCAGAAACTTATCCAATATATTAATAGTGACAACATCAGTGATACCTTGCCGTCTTGCATAGATTCTCTCCGTTACCGTACTAGTGTGAGTACCATAAAATTTTCTAATCTTGAAAGACTAGACTGATTAAGACTCGACACATTCAAGAACCAAGAACAATTCTTCGAAGGACAAACAAGATATAATAGCTGTGATTTTATTAACTGTAATTAGAACATTGCAAAATAGTGGAAATACACTACAGGAGATAGTTGGTTACATTATCAAAAACTATATTACATATATATATCAAAATTATATAATTAAAAATTCTTACCATGTTGAACTTGACCTCTTCACATTAAATGTGAATTTGTTGACAAATCCGTAGTGCTTCATAACATTCACAAGTGTATCCTTATCTTTGTAAACTTGTGTCACGTTGACTGCTAAATCTCTAGAATCACTAATTATAGACACACCATCAACATTTATATCATCAAACTCTTCATTAAGAGTCATGCCAATCAATCGTATTGAGTTATTGTAATACAATTCTCGCAACCCTTCCGTTCCAGCAATTATATTTTCATTATAATCCACAATAGTACCGTATTCAAAATTAGTCATGACCCTTTTTTAAAAAAAAGTTATGCATAATGGAAACCTACTAAAAAATCAACATTCACTCTCATTCGATCTAAAGTATACAAGAACACCCATATCATTATATAGACCTTGTGAAGGGACCTGGTCCATGGTACAATATATTTTCTCTACTACCAGGCTGGAAAAGATATAAGTGGTTGGTGCACAGTCTCCAACTGATGACTTGACAAACCCAGGGACCTTATGAAGGGACTTGGTCCTTGGTGCGACATACTCCTCACTACTAGGCTGGAAAAAGTACAAATAGTTGGTGCACAGTCTCCAACAGTGGCAGAAGCCTTGGCCAATGCCATGGTCTCGAAGGTTGTGACTATTCAACATAAAGATTATGTTCAATAGTCATAATTTTAGTTTTTGCAACTTGAAAACATCTCAAGAACTCTTGCAAAGGCTGACAAAAAGGAGTGAAGAAGCATCCTCAAGATCAACTTAAATCTGAAAGAGCTGGAAGCTTAGTGGTCTTAGAATTATTTCTTTTGTACGTACATTGTAAATTTGTTCCTAAACATATAAATGATTAAGATACTTTGATTTGTTGAAAAGTCTAAATCGGTTGAGTTCAACTGATTTAATGGGAAACCTTGTGTGTTGCTTAGTTAAACTCTAAGTCATCCGGAGCGTGGTGATTTAGTGGGCAGCCTGCGTGTTGCTTAGTTGAATCCTAAGTTGACTAGTGGTGATATCTTAGTGGGCAGAGTGTCATCTGCTTAGGCTCTTCAAGCAATAGAGCTATTGCTTGGTGGTGAGATTAATAACTTCTTCTCACATTGTAACCGGATTTCACTTTTGCTTGAGAAGATTAGTGAAGACGGTTGATAATCATGTGTGATGGTCGTGGTTTTACTCCCTTGATCAAGGAGTTTCTACGTAAATTGCTTGTGTTATTTTTCTAGTCTTTATTTATTTTTCGTTCGTATTTCGGTGTGTCAAGGGACCTGGTCCTTTGACTAATAGTAACCGCACGTATTCTATCAATTATATATCGACATAGGTGGACTCTTGTCACTTACCAAGAATTTAATTTCAAATTCATTAATAGTGGTGTCTATGCCTAGTTGAGATGCCAGAACATTAATCAAACCATTGTACTCCTGTTATAACTAATAATAAGTTATTCTAAATATGTCATTGAAGAAAAATTCCTTCTTTTTCCAATTCTGATATTATTTTTGCACTAATGTTAATTTTAGTTTTGCAGAATATGTTACCACAGTAATTTTGTAAAAGACAAGGTTATTTATAATGGACACGAAATATATTTTTGAACAAGTGTTTTCTCACCATTTCAACTTAAAATTTCATCTATGAATAGAACAGCTTATCCTTAGTTTCTGTGTCGATTTTTGAATAATTTCTGCAAACAAAAATTAAGTCTTTGGTTAATTCAAGAATATCTTTTGATTTCGAGGGTACCACTACTTTTGCAACATAGGAAAAAACTTTTTGGCCAGAATGATATTTTACCTATGTTATTTTATCTTTTTAAATATTTTTACCCTTTTAATTATACCTTTTAACTAAAAAAAAAAGACCACTTTATTTTAAAATTAAAAAGATATTATAGTTTTTTAAAATTTCTGGCCAAATTTTCTGGTCATTTAGCATACCCCAGCAACATATATATTCTTATTATCCTGGCAGAAAGTAATTATCCCCCTGAATATAGATGAATTAAATTTCTTAATGACACACAATAAATTTTGAAATCTCAAATATTCTTCTTCATAGAGGTTCTTTATTTTCCAACATTGTTCAATTTTCTAAATGTTTGATTCAATCCTAAACATTAGAACTTCACCTTTATGTATCATGTATATAATTCACCTATTTATCATGTATCTGGGAGGGGATTAAATCCTTTCGCAAGAAAATTATATTGTATATGTAGGTAAAAAATAATCATCTATATAACTCATCTATTTATTTTTTATATATCTATAAAGACAATTATTTGTGTAATATTTTATACATTCCCTTATTATTATTATTATTATTATTATTATTATTATTATTATTATTATTATTTGTCGCCAAATAACTTCATCTGATATGACTTGCAAAAAAAGATGGAATAGTTAGATTACATTATTGATATTTAGTCAACAAAGAGGAAAATATTACTCTTGTACTCTAACTAGATAAGGCCCAACAACTAGTGTTGAAGCATGCATGTAGGAAAAATAAGAAAGGCCATGATAGAAGAAGGAAAAAAAACAAAAGGATTCACAAGCATAGTGATTTAATTCTCATTTTGGTTGTTTGTTCAAGGGGAATGCATAGGGTCATTCAATTATATAGTTGATGTTGTACTCTTCCTAGAGAAAACAGTACTTCATTGCCCCACCTTTTTATGGCAAGGAAAAAACTATAAATGGGGACATTGATATGATAAATGAGTAAATTTTGATGAAAAATAAGAACTTTAGATGGGATTCCTAAATATATTTATTCATAATATGGGAATATTAAATTTTAAGGCTAAACTCATCGAGAAACAATCAATGCTTAATATTATATTTCACCTATACACCTCAATTTAGATTTGTGTCATTTAAACACTTAGATTATTTTGATACCTTTTGTTGACTAAATAATTTGTGATTTTCACATAAAAGAGGCACATGAAGAGTCTAAGGGCATGTTTGGCCGTGTTATATGAAGTCATAAGATGAAGTTAAAGTTTTTTTTTGGACATGCGATTTAGATTTTTTATCTTGTATATCTTCTCATAAACATAAAGACCTCATAAGTTGTAAAATCATTAAAATTGTCCAAATTCTTTATATAATCTGACCAAATAAGCAAAAATTTATAAAATCACATTATACACTATCACAAAACTAGTTTAAGAAATATAGCATTTATTGACCAAATTTTAATTCAATAAAAAAAAAATTGAACATAAATTGTAGTCTACTAATCTTTAATATAATTCTCTCACATAGTGCAGACAATCTACTTGCAATGAACTTGTGTTTCTCGATCATATGATTGAGAAGATAAACCAGCATTGTTATTTGAGCTATTTGTTGTGTCAATATCATGTTAATATACCGTAAATATTTCATCACTTCTTTGGTATTCTCGCAAAAGATTATGTAACACTGCACAAGTTATGATAACGGTCACTTGTGTGTCAATATCATAATGGTTCATGAATGCTTTGTTTCAGTATTGTAAATCTATTTTTTCAAACTCCATAAGTCCGTTCAATCACATTGTGCAACAATGAATGTCTATAATTAAACGGTTCGTTGGTGTTCTAATACTCTCTTTCACTTCATATGTAATTTTGCAAATGTTAGCGTAGTCATTTGTACGGAGCTAAAGATCTTTTTGTGTTTCGAAAATCAACAAAAATATTATTTATCTACTAATAAATATATCACTTTATAACGAATTACTAAAAAGACATGTAAGGTAAATGATATATCTTTGTATAAAAAAATAATATTTATTTTAAGAAAATTGATATTCAATTCATGACCCAATGGCCAGTTTTGTACACTCAATATTACGATTTTTTTAATTAAGAACGATTTGAATGAAGTGGTAAAAATAAAGTTAGTTGGTAAATAAATTTAATAAAAAATAATGAATATGGTGCATATAAATGATAAAGTAGGAATTGATTCTAAGTAATAAAAAATTTTATATTGGTAAAAATAATTGTTACATGAGATATAAATGGTTTTAAAAATAATGATATGAATTACAAATATTATTTACATATGAAATAAATAGTTAGTAGGCACAAATGATTTTTTAAAATAAAATATAAACATGTGGATCAACTTTTTGTATTTGGAAAATCTGAAATATTTTTAAAAAAAATTGAAATCGCATATCCAAACGGTAATTTTATCTCATTATTTCATATCGCTATATAAAGATAAATGTCCAAATGCCTACTAAAATAAACTTTTTATTTTTTTATCTTTTTCTTCAACTTCATTCCTTTTCTCTTTCTTCTCTGCATAATATTATAGAGTTTTTTTCTGGTCAAAATCATCCAAAGATTATATATAAAATTTAGATTACATCCTTAAAATATTTTGTTTTTGATAGATAACATCCTCTAAGTATTTTAAAGTTAACAATTTTTATCTTTCTGTTAGAATTTGTCAAAAACTAATGGATCATACAAAAATAAAGTCATGCCTTTGTATTTATTTTTCAGAGTTATACCAAAAATATTATCATGAATTTTTTTTGACAATTGAGTTTAATATTGGGCAAAATCTTTAAATTTAACAAATTTTCACGTAATTTAATCTTAAAAAAGTATCAATTGAAATATATATTTTTTTCTCAATTGAATATACTAGAAGCAATGTTTGTTGGAAACTTCCAATAAGGAGAATGAAACTCGAATGCAAGATATAATCAGAATTTTAATCACCTCAATATTAGATTATCTCAAAAAATTATTGATCTAACTACAATTTGACTTTGGAAAAGGTGAAGATAGTAAAGCTCCATTGTATTTCCCTTTGTAAATGAGAAAAAGAGCAGATGATGTATCCTCACACCTTCTTAATATATTTTTTTTTGTTTCAGCTGGTAATGCTATCTAAGATTTAATATTTTTTTTCATAAGCTTTTTATAACCAGTAATAAAACTATATAGAAAAACTTTTGTTGATAGTCACGTGAACTCCACATGGTTTTTTCTAGCTTGGATACATTCGGTAAAAAACTACTCATTTAAAGAAAATAAAAAATGATTTTACTAACTTACTCTTAACAAAGTAAGACTAATGAATTGTTTGTGATTATGTAAACAAAACAATTTTGGAAGAAAACGGCCAATTCTTTCTTGAAACCATAATACACCTCTTATTTCTAAATAAAATGAAAAAAAATTAAAAAATTAAAACATCACTTATTTTTTAAAAACCGATGGCCTAAAATTTAGGGCAAGAGACAAAGGGAACTTTTTGTTTGTGACCTCAAAAAGGGTTCACGAGCCAAGCATCCAACATGTGTGATTTTTCTAAGCAGACAAACAGAATATATTTATTTTGTTATTTTCGTTATAATCTTTTTCGTCTAATAGAACAAAAATACAAAATAAAGAACAATATTTTGTCTTGTAAAATTTAGTAAAGAACTATTTAATTGCATATGATAAATAGTAATTGGTTCAAACATGATTGTTCATGTTAAATTTGGTGAGGCAGCACTACACATGTTCAAGAATTTTGTATAATGTAGTAGTTAATTTTTATCGTCATGTTTCTAGTGTGTACAGATTGGTTGAACCTAACAAAAAAAATATTGAAAGAGGGAATAAATAAAATGAAATGAAAAGAGGGAAATCAAGAAAATTGCCGTTACTGTAATAAATAATATAGGGGGCAGCTGATTGAATCTTTTTGGACGTTAATTAACTTTTCTATCAATTCTCTCATATAGACGTAAGTAGGGGTATGTATTCAGTTTTTTTGGTTTGATTTTATATTATTCGATTTGGATTTTCGGTTTTTAGTTTTTATTTTGGTTTGATTTGAATTTTCTCTTTTTGGTTTGGGTTTTTTCGATTTGGTTAATCGGTTATGTCAATAATTAGAAACAATACGAAATTATTTGCAATATTTATATATATATATATATATATATATATATATATATATATATATATATATATATATATTGAATTTCATAAAAATATTTTAAAATATAAATCACAGGTAAAACGCAATACTAAATACTTAAAAGTATATCAATTATAGATTTCCAAACATAAGAAAATAAAATAAATCATAATGTAAATAACTAAAAAGGGACAAAAGTAATTAACTCCAACTTAATTCTAAATAAATAATATATAGATAGATAGATAGATAGATAGATAATTCGATTTTTTTGATTTTTTAATTTTTATTTTTTAAATCCGAAACCAAACTAAAAAACCAAACAAATTAAATTATAAATCCAAAACCAAACAAGAATCCAAAAAACCAATTTAAATTAGAATTCGATTTAATTTGATTTGATTTTTCGATTTAATCCAAATAGGGATCGAGTCGTATGTCTTAATTTATTTGTGAACAACTCTTGGTAATCAATTTTCTTTACTATTATTCTTTTTTTTATTCAATAAGTAGAATAAATCATCAAAATAAACTCTCTAAATTGGACAAGACTAATTATACAATAAATATAATTGTGAAAGTGATAGCTTGTTAGCAGCTATAAGTCCATATGGGATTGATTGTATAAACAATCACTTGTTACTTGCGGGTAAGTACACTTGTTTGATTCCCCTTTACATTTTTTTTAATCATCTTGGTATTTTAGCTTAAAGAAAATGAATTAAATTGATCTAAATTCACTTATATTTAACTTCTTTTGATAATTTTTACTGTTAACTAAATAACGATTTTTCGATTAAACACCAATTACTCATGGCCAAAGACCTTGTAATCGTTGAAGACAAGGTAGACAAAATTCTTTGAACAATAATAGAATTTATTTTTTTTCAAGGATAGGATTAAGACTTTGACCAACAACTTTATGACTCAACTGATCATATTAATGTAGAAAGTTTGTAGCAAATTTTTGTGTCCACATTTACCTTAGAGTAAAGATGAGCACTCATGTTAACAAGTGGCTGTAAATAATTAGCCAACAATAAAAGCTACTTTTGATTCACTTTTCACTTTCTCTTAGGGGTCATTCTTATTAGGATTGGCAATTTTCAATCTTATTTAGTAACTACATAATTGTATTTTAATTCAAAAAGAATTTTTAGTACATGGAAAAAAACTATTTTTTATATACTCTTTTGTTGAAGAAAAAATTTGAACTTCTATAAATTAAATATTAACTTTATTCATTAGTACAAAATAATATCCATAGGTTTTGTCGACTAGAGCATTTTGCTTGAAGGGAAATATTACTATCTCTATAATTTCAATAATTTTTTAGATTAGTTTTTTCATATTTAAGTCATGAATTAACAAAATTCATATCATAAAGTATTTTTTATAATTTTTTTATCGTCTGATTTACATTGACATATCGACGGCTCAAAGTAGGTAAAAAACTTGTTTCATATCAAGTTGCAAACAAGTTCAAAATAATAAATATTTTCATTCATATTTTTGTTATAACATCTTTAAAAAAATACTTTAAAATTATTTTAATCCATAATGATTAACATTATTCTTTAATCATGATAACCAACAACGATGAAGATTATGTGAAGAACAAAGATAAAAAATATTTTATCAAAAATAATTTGTTTGAAATTGTCTTAAATTTTCTACCTTAATTGGATTCTAATTGTGTTTTAAAATCAAAAGATTCTCTTTGGTAAAAAAGAAATTCTTAATGGAAAAGAACTTTTTATATCTTTTCTTTTTTTAAAAAGAAAGAAGAAAAAGTTTGAAGTTCGATAAGTTTGAATATCAGTTTTTCCGGTAACACAATTTTTATCTCATTAAACCAAAAAAATGAAATAATAGTCATTTAAAGAGTTTTAGTTAGGAAGAGATCGTTCTCTCTATAGTCTTAATATTTTATTTTATGTTAACTTCTCATATGTAGATCATGAATTGACGCTAGTTATAATTTGCAATTATTAACTTTTGCATAATATTCTGTTATTTCGATTCCAACAATTTCTCTAGTCTCAGCTCTTGTTTGCCATAGTTTTTGAGGTTGAACATTGATATTTTGAGTTTTTGAAATTATGATTTTGGAAACTTAAAGTTATATTTGAACATACATTAACTTAGAAAATAAAATTTGTGAATGAGTGAAATTTTTCGGTGATCAATTTTCTGATATTTGAAGATCATATTTTTAAGAATTTGGTCCAAAATATTGCGAAATGTTGAACTGAATGAATTTTTATTTATTTCATTTTCTATTTAAAAATAAAAATAAAAAACAAAGTCTATGTCAAAGGCTAAAAAGTTGTTTTATTAAGTGATTAAAAAAATACTAAAGTTAGGCTAAATGACATCAAATTCAGCCCCGTAAATTCAGAAGGCATTGTCTAGTAATCATGTAAGTGCACGTCTTTCAAGTAATTAAAAATTAATTAATGTAAAGAGGAAAGTGATTAGGAATTTGCAAAAGTAAAAGATTTTTTTATACATGATAATTAAACTAGCCTTATAGTAGTCTAAACCATTAAAAATAAAATAATGCAATAGCACTAGGACCACTACAAGCACCACCTCAAGTGAACAAATATTTCCCCTTCTTCTAATCTTGGTAAAATAATTGTAAGAGAATTTTAATCCCAATTAAAATGGAAATTTGTTCAATGTAAGGCTATTGCCAAAAGATTGATAAAGGGGAAAAAAAGATAAAAGAAAAAACAATTTGGTTTTATTAATTTTGGATTAAACAAGTCCCAAAGTTTAATTAGTTTTTCAAGGTTAGACTAAGAGCAAAACAAAAATTAATATATTAAATAGCTCTATAAAATGTACATATATATTGTATCTACGTGAACTTCACAAACGGCTAAAAGAACTTCATGTTGGATTGTGTGTCAATATCAAATTATTCGAGTCTTAAAATGAAATAAAAAATAACTATAGAATGAGCATATTATTAAGAAAAGACATAAACTAACACCTGAAGTTGTTCCAAATTTTTAAAAAGATATCTAAATTATGCAAGCGTCTATTATCTCCCTAAATAATTTTGCATTGATATTATTATATCATTTTTTATCCACCTGGCATGTAGAGTGTATGCACTCTCTTAAAGAGTGTGAATAAACTAAAAAAACGAATATAAGTTTATTTTTGAAAGAATTTTCCTATAAAATACATTTTTTTATTTTTTTATTATTTAAACTTTTTCTCCTTATTATTTTTTTCTTTTTCTTTCTTCCTTCTTTTTCAAAATTTCATTTTCATCTTCCTTGAAACTTTTCACTTTAAATGTCACTTTTTATCACAACTCCATCTCCCTTTTTACTACTATTAGTTTAATTTTCTTCAATTTTAAAACTATATCTAAATAGTTTATTAAATTTTAACAATATGATATCTACACCCATTAGATTTCAAGATGATTAGTAGGTATTATTTAGTCTTTTTAATCCAAAATTCAATTAAAACTTTTCAATTTTTGGAGAATTATGATTTTTTTCAAAATTATCATTTTTAGTTTTGAAGTTATATGAAAATGAGATAAATTAATGAGATGATTAGGAAGTATCATATAGTTTATTTTTTATCCATTTCAATTAAGTTCTTTCAATTTTTGGGAATTAATTGATTCTTTAAATTATGATTTCTAATTTTGAATTTATATGAAAATGATTAGTTGATGATACTTCAAAATTTTAAATTTTCTTAGAAAATAATTAATTTGTTAAATAGTATGAATTTTATAAAGAATTTGACCGGAGAAGAAAAAGAAAAGAAAAGAGAAAAAAAACGAGTGAGATTTTATTTGACATGGGAGCTAGGAGGTGAAAAAAGAAAATAGAGGGATGAATTACTTAAAAGTGAAAGGTGGAAGATGAAATAAAATTTAAGATAAATTAAAATTAAAATTCAAAAGAAAGAGAGAAAAATAGAGAAAAATAAATAAATAAAAAACTTAAAATAAAATTAATATATAAACTAAATTAACACGTGTCATGTTATGCTTGGTGTGTGAACATACTTGCTTCTTAAAAATTTGAGATTGATCAAAAAATAATATAATAATATATGTTTAATATTATTTCGTGGGATAGTAAGATAGTTGCGAAGTTAATTTCTTTTTGAAAATCCGAAAATGATAATTTTATGTGTTTTTCTATATTATTATGGCATTATATTATACTAGGAAAAAATAAATATTTTTTTAGCTTTGTGAAATGTGTCTAATAGTTTTGTTGGGACCTTGAATATGTGTTAGTAAATTTATTCAATTTAATTATTGATTATTTAGTTTGAATCTCGTAAATCAAATTCATTGTAGCGAAATTCTTATCTCAAAATAATAAAATATAATTCTTAAATCATGCCTCGGCAATAATACTACTATTTCCTTTCTTCTATTTTTTTCCCCAATAATCTTAATTTACCTTTTTTCTTTCACACAAATATATTCGATTTGCTCTTGAATAAATTAAAAATTATACTATATACTACTAATTCCTTCCTTGTATTGTCTTCAAATAATCTTAAGATACCTACTTCTTGGAAAAGTATTTTGAATTTAAGCAATTATTATTTTCTTTCCCTCAAAGTTAAGTTCCTCTTAAATAAACAAAATCAAAAGGATTTTACTATTAAGATGCAAATAATTATAGTCAGTTTAAAAAAAAGAAAAGCGAAAATACCTTTCTTCAAAATAAAAGGGGAGTAACAATCATTTTGTCCAAAATAATAGAATTCCAAATATGCCCTCAATATATAATCATCTTTATTCCTCATTATACCACCACCCCATATAATCTAATAATTCCCCACGCGCCACCGCAAGTGCGTATATATACACCTCTTTTTAAATCTAAAAAACAATAAACAGCTAATATTATTTACAAAAAAAAAAAACTACAATCTTTACATTAAAACTCCGTTAGTGAAACGTTATTTGTCCACTCATCATGTGAAGGTGACCATAACGGTGACGGTGGTGCCTTCAATTTCTGAAAATACTCCGTTATATTAATCCCCCCTTTCTTCACCTCTTCCGTTACATCTTTTAACGGCAAAAACGGCGGACGTACAACTTCCGTTAACATATCCCATTTCATCCCTCGAAAAAACTCATGTTCTTTTATCTCCGACGCGCCTCTCCGGTAACCCAACCGGCGCGTGGGATCTTTCTCGAGTAATTTTCCGATCAAATCGGCTAAATCATTCTTCTTTCCGATGAACTCGGGCTCCATCATCAATATTCTCCTGAACGTTTCCTTTCTATTTTTCCCTTTAAACGGCGTCGTTCCATATAACATCTCGTAACACAAAATACCAAGCGCCCACCAATCAACTGAAAATTCATGACCTTCTCCACGTATAATTTCTGGTGCTACGTATTCTTCAGTACCAACAAATGAATTTGAACGTTCGTAAAACGAACTACGATTTCTTCTGCTCACTGGAGATACTCTTGCACTTTTCACTTTCCTTAACCCATTTCTGGTATTAGATTTGCACTTTGTCTTATTCATAAGCATGGATTTAGCAAATTTTCTGAATTTGAATATTTGTGGTTGTGATTGCGTTGATAGTGATGGTTGGAGATTATCGTTGTTTTCTGGATCTGAATAGAATTCGAGATTCTTCTTCGGTGTTAAGGTTGTAGATAGATCGAAATCTGTTAAAGTAACATGACCGGATTGTTGAATAAGTACGTTTTCAGGTTTCAAATCGCGATAAGCAATGCCTAAAGTGTGAAGATATTCAAGTGCAAGTAAAATTTCAGCTAAATAAAAACGGATAGCAGAAGGTGAAAAAACGTGATCACTTTGAGTGTAACGTAGGATATTAAGGTCACCACCGGGGCAATAAGGAAAAGCGTAACAAAGAAAATCAGAGTTTTCAGTGAATCCGAGGAGGGTAGGGAGGAAGGGATGCTGGAGACGGGAAAGTACAGTGGTTTCCCATAGTGCACGATGGTGAATGGCATTAGAAGAAAAATTAGATTTATCAACAGCTTTGAGAGCGAATGGAGATAAAGCAGATGGATCATGGAACATGTCGTGAACTAGAAAGACGGTTCCCATGGCGCCTTTACCTAATAGTTTGATGACTCGAAGATTGTTTAGAGTTAAAGCAGATGATTTGATATTATCCATTGGAGAGAAATGAGAGAAAGAGAGTGTATTATGTATAGATATAGAAGAAGAGATTATTATTACTAGTGTTATATATAGAAAAGGAAGAGTGTACGTGCGTTTGGTTCAGGCGTTCGTGTGTGTTTTCAGGGCGAAAAAAAAATTACAACTAAGGGTGGAAGGAAAAAGTAATTTGTTGGGTTGGTAATTTTTTTTAATATTTGGTGTATATATGTATTTAACTAATTAAATAACGCATTCACTGTCATGTTTGGGGTAAATGAATAATTATTATATGGATAGAAAGATATTTTGTTCATTTCACTTAGTTTATTTCATAGGGCGAAGCGAAGTAATAGCAATATGAGGGAAGAGAGACAATAATAATATACCCATTAACTCTATAAATGGGATTTAGGAAAGGGATTGTTTACATAGTTTTATTCCTACTATTTGAGGATAGCGATATTATTTTTGATAAATCTAACTCAAATAAACATAAAAAAGAAGAAGAGAATATAGTAAAAATATCAAATTGCACTAATAAATAATACGATAATTGAAAGAAATGAATCTACTAAAGTCGAAGTACAAGAAAATAGGAGACAAAATAGATCATATATTGCAACTACCTAGTAATAATCTAACAGTTCATCCTAATTAATTCTCGAACTTCATATCCTTTCATGTAGAATCATGTGACATGATTCATGTCATCGATAAACTACAAATATTTCAAGTTTTCTTTAATCATCTCTCCAATACTTCTTCCGCTTACCTCTACCTTTCCTCGAATTCACCATGGCAAGCATCTCACATTTTCTTGCACAAAAATTTGGACTTCTTCTCTTTATATGTTAGAACCATCTTAGACTCATTTCCATCTATCTTATTAATCATGAAGGCCACACCCTTCTTCTTGATTTTAATCAATAATAAACAATGAGCTGTTTCTTAACTAATGAGAGTCCCTTCAATTTTGAAGTATGTTCATAGTATAGTCGTGCATAAATTGTGTTGCATTTTTTTTATATTTGACTTGAAAATATAAAATGGAATGAAAATAAATGAAGTCGAAAATGACGGTGCAAAATTTAATTTATATGCTCCACACATTCAAAGAAAGTTCTTGCAATGATACAATAACATTAATTCTACAATATCATACATATGTAGCTTATTATAAATATATAATATAATAGCATTAAATTCTGACTGATCACTGACTGTGATTTAACAATGAGAAAAATCAATCAAAATTTTAATTGGTGATGCTATGGGTCTGTCTCATGATCGATCTGTTAGCAATTAATAATATACAGCTGCTATAACAAATAAATATCAACCAACACACGTATGCATTATTGATGTACATTAGTTTATTTTGGCTTAATACAAAACTAGCCATTTATTTTTTAATATTTTTATTTATACACTTAAACAAAACTTCGTTTCAATTGAATATTTTTGTTCAAATTTTAATTATTTTTTTATATGTTCTAATTACTTTTATTAAATAGTTAAATTAATCAAATAATTTATATCATTTTTTTCATTATACACATTTACTTCAATAAATTATAAAATCCAAGATATTTTATACTTGAGGTTGATGGTACAATTAAAGAATATGACATATTGAATTTAGTTAATTTAACTATATAATAATCGAATGAAAACATATTTTATTTTCTAAATTTTAAATAAAAAGTATCAAAAATGAAGACGACTTTTTTGTAATTAAAAACTTCACTCGAAAGATCCTAGTACTACTGACTTTACACGAGATTAAATTACATCTTTTTTTCATATCCCTTATTAGATGTTTTATTCTTTACCTTTAGTAATGTGCAATCAATTATTTGGCATCTTTCCTTATTCTCCTTTCTTTTCTTTTCTTTTTTTAAATCTAAGCGAGAGTATTAATTAATTTTTGAATTTCTTAGTTAAAAAATAATTAATGTATTTCAATATTTAAATGAAATATTCTTATAAATTTGGGAATCAAGTTTATATTAAGCCCCTTTTTTCCTTTTTATTTTCTCAAGTGCCCATTTTAATAAGGATAGGTAGATTCCATCCCCATGTTAGGGTATTTAGTATCATGAGTTGGCTTGAGGTACGCATGTTTTTTCTAGAAAGACATGAAAAAAGAACACACGTGTAAAGACTTTATTTATTATTATTTAAAGAGAAGTAAAGGAAGGAAAATAAAAAATAAAAATATTGTGAAGGGAACTAAAACTTTGGAAACAAAAATTGGGGAGGCTATTTTGTAAAATACATGCTCAAAGAGATTTATGATATTATTTTTATTTCAAGTAAAGATAATAGTTTAGATATAACTATTCTGAAAATAACTTGTGTTCTCAATGAAGTCTTAATAGTACAAGATATGATGAGTGAGGAGATACCAAAATAATCTAAAGCATAAATAGTCATATGTGATAGATTTTTTTTAAATTTCTAATGAAGTAAATAATGACTAAATTAAATGAGAGTTTTACAATTTTAACAAAACTCACAATTTTAAATGTTTTATGTGTGTAAAGACTTTATTAGAAAAACTATCGAATTCAAACTGTATGAATACGATGGAATTTATAAAAGTAATTAATCTTATGTGACATGATTTTAAATTAATTTGCACCTTAAAACACATATCAAACATAAATAAAGTTGGTTTATGCCCCTAATTGTGTTTCTTAAAGTTCATCCTCCCCCTCTTTATATTATTCCCTTTAACCCTTTATCTTTCCCTTTTTTTCTTTTTTTTTTAATTTCTCTTTTTGCTAGGGGACAAAGAATTGGTTGTACGGTTATCACATGGGGCTACCATAATCTAAGGGAACTACAAGCGTGGCTTTGTGGATATATTTTAGGGACTTGTTGGACTCATTATAATTTTTTTAAAATTTTAATTATTGTAAGCATTATTTATTTTTTGTTTAGTTTTAGTTAAGAATTGACATAATTAAATAAATATTTAATACTGTTATATATAATAAAATGAAATTATTTATTAGTGCAAAATTATTGCATTGCGTAAGGAAATCTTAATCTTCACCTAACTAATATGTCGTACAAGCTTTACTACCCTACATTTTTTTTCCTTAGTAATTATGTTTTATAATCTTTTATTAGGTATTGACAAGTATTATTCAACAAAACATCCTTATTACAGTATTGATTATTAGTAAAGTTGCTATCATTTGAAAGTAGTTGGAGATTCAAAAAAAAGGGGGATTAGTTTGATCTAGCACTTAAATGTGATTAATTACTTAATAATACCATTTAATTTTCATCTTGTTATTTGATAATTCTTGGTGATTGCCACTAATACAAGGTATTACTCTACTTTCTAGTAAAGTCCTCATGATATAATCCAACTTGAAGAGATTAAAAGGTACATTAATGAATGATGCTTGAGTTCTTTTACTTTCATCCATTTATTCTCTTTTACCACAACAAAATACTTCTTTACTTTATTTTGATACGTCCATCATTTAATAAAATATAATTATTCATTAGTTAAATACTATTCTAACAAAATATAAATAGTAATTATTATTTCTTAAGAAATATATACAACTTTGACAAGTGGTTAAAATTAGAGAGATCAAGGGACCCCATTTATATATATATATATATATATATATATATATATATATATATATATATATATTTGGATGTACATCAAATCTTGGAATCTACACTACAACTACTTGATTTTACTTTTCTTAAAATACTCCCAATATTATGGCAAGATATTGGAGTTGGTTAGAAACATTGATCAGATCTATTTGTTTGTTTGTTTTTCAAGAATTGAGATCTATTTTTTCATCTAAAAAATAAGATTTGGTCAGTATAATTATTTTATAGTCTTTTTACAAATTTATTTTATATTTTACATCTCTTTTAATTTTCAAGAAATTTTCATCTTTAATTACCTATAAAAGATCTAAAAATAACACATAAAAGATTCAAAACAATCATTTTCTTTTAGAATGGTTAATACATTTTTATTAAGATATGTGTGTTTAGATACAGCAGTAATGTCATAATGAAAAAAATAATATTTAATTATTGAATCACGTGTGCTACATTGCATCAAGATTAAAGAAGAATAAGAACCACTCAACATAGATGAAACAACACTGTCCTACCAACCAGTGGCGCTGTCGATTAGTATTATTTATTTTCCTGTAGCAAAATAGTCCTATAAATTTGTCTTACCTATAAATAATAATATATTTTCATATGATAATGATAAATGGGATACTTGAATATAAATTTAACAGCGATGTTCAATTTGTCTGGTGAAAGCTCTAAAAATATTATGTTTGATATGACGAAACTTGTTAATCTTGGAGAATCTTAAAATTCGAGTTGGTTGATTATCTGTACTTTTCGAAGTTGATGAGAGTTTTATTCGATCTCCATTTTATAATTTTTCTCTATCCCTTTGGCTACCCTCAATTTTTTTTTTAAAAAATTGATCAACAATTTCATTTTCGTCCTACAAATCCAATTAATTACTGGAAAATTATTTTAAAGATTGTTGTTATATTATGATATTTTGATGATTTAACAAACTGGGGGATCTAGTAGAGGTACCTGATGCTCGAGTGGCTTTCGTCTAGGACAAGTCAATGGACAACAATTGTAAAGCTGCCACGCCTGATGTGGTAGGTGAGCACGATCGTTTAAGGGCATAACTCTCAATTAATGGGAGACTACTAGGTTTTTTGTCCATCATATATTGGATATGAATGACAAGAAATAAATAACCTTAGTTTTACATAACAAGAAGAGTTAATAACTTTGATGGTCACTCAACTATCA
The DNA here is from genome assembly GCA_016801875.1 of Solanum sitiens. NCBI lineage: Eukaryota > Viridiplantae > Streptophyta > Magnoliopsida > Solanales > Solanaceae > Solanum > Solanum sitiens. The sequence goes on along the minus strand of JABWTJ010000010.1, from coordinate 1,733,696 downwards.
ATTGTTTTTCACAGAAAGTCACTCAACTTTCATGTTCAACTCAAAAGTCACTCAACTATGATTTCTTTGCACATAAAGTCACTCAATTTTCATTTTCAACTCAAAAGTCACTCAATTATGACTTCTTTACATAGAAAGTCACTCAATCTATTTAATTATTTTTTCATTAAAATTTAGTGACATGAATTTTTAATTATTAACCAAAATTTTAGGAATAAAATATATACCCATTTAATGACCCGCTCCATTTAAGCCGATCCGCTAAAAATATAATATTAAACATTTTATTATACAATTAATTCTCTAAATCATTCTCCCTTGTCTCCCAATTCATTTAGCGAATTAATGGTAAAATAAAATGTTCAATATTTAATGGGGAATGATTTAGGGAATTAATGATAAATAAAATGTTTAATATTATATTTTTAGCGGGTTGTATTAAATGGGCGGGTCATTAAATGGATTAGATGGATATATATATTTTATTCCTAAAAATTTGGTTAATAATTAAAAATTCATGTCACTAAATTTTAATGAAAAAATAATTAAATAGATTGAGTGACTTTCTGTGCAAAGAAGTCATAGTTGAGTGACTTTTGAGTTGAAAATGAATGTTGAGTGACTTTATGTGCAAAGAAATCATAGTTGAGTGACTTTTGAGTTGAAAATGAAAGTTGAGTGACTTTCTGTGAAAACAATTGATAGTTGAGTGACCATCAAAGTTATTAACTCTAACAAGAATATCAAAAAGCAAAAGTCATTCTCATAAGAAAGAACAAGCTCTCATGAACAACAAGGACCTGAGTGATTTGTAGTAAAGTTTCAAGTTGTTCGTTGAAAGTTGTTTTGTCTGCTTGTTTATTGTAAGATCTATTCCTAAGCTATAAACGAACATAGATCATTTCATTTGTAACTACAGTGAAGTTGAGTTCATGGCTAGAGTTAGTCGTGGTGTGTTTGATTGAAGTCTATATTAACTAGAGGTAATTAATATAGTGGGCAATAGAGTTGTTGCTTAGTTTTATAAAAGTTGGAGGGTGAAGAGTTCAATTGTGATTTTAGTAGTTTGTAGTCACGTGTTGCTTGAAGATAATGGAAGTTGTTTGAGAAATATTGTATGACAGGTAGTGGTTTTATCCTCCCTTGAGTAAGAAGGTTTCCATGTAGGCTCCTTGTTCATTACTTTAAGTTGTTTGTTCTTCACCGTTCTTAAAATTGTCAAGAGGCATGCTTGTGGTGGGCTCATACAAGTTAACAATTGGTATCAGAGTTTGTACTCTCTATACGGTTAACACCCAGAGTGGATCATCCTCAATGATTGCCTCACGAAATTTGAAAGAAGGACAATCTACCATAAGACCTCCGATTCAATGACCAGTACTATGGCTGGTGAAAGACTAGGATGCATGATTACATTATGAATGAAAATATAAACTTTGGGACATTATCCTTGATACACCACACATTCCTATGAATGAACGGAAGGAAAGAGATGTGACTTGAGTTGTTCCTAAAACTTGAAGGGAGTATAATGAAGTTGATAGAAAGAAGATTGAGAAGATCTATAGGGCAAAGAAACTACTAGTCTGTGGTATAGGATATAACCAGATCACTACTTGTGAGCATGTCTAAAAGATCTAGGAATGTTTGAAAACAACTCATGAAGGGGCAAGTCAGGTAAAAGAATCTTAGGTTAATATGCTTATCACTCCATATGAGAACTTTATTATAAAGGAGGGTGAAACCATCTAGGAGATGCATATCAGGTTCACCTCCAAAACCAATAAACTACATTATCTGGGTGAAATGATTCATCCAAAAAAACAAGTTAGAAAGATTTTCAAAACCCCTCCCAAGTCTTGTAAAAGCAAAGTTGATGCCATTACGAAAGCGAGAGATCTAAAGACTCTTAGCATGGATGAGCTGATAGGAAACTTGAAAACTCACAAGCTGAATAAGTAGCAAGATCACTCCAAGAAAGATCAAAATAAATAAAAGACCTTGGCTCTTAAGGCCTCCCAAGCTGAACCCAATGAGGAAGATGAAGACATTGCGTGCAAGCTTGAATCGGAAGTTTGAAAAGGTTGTGAGAAAACATCTCTAGAAAACCCACACATGAAAATGGTATGTGTCATAAGTCTGCAAAACCAAGGCACTACATTAGGTAATGTACTATGCATAAAATTGAGTACAAAGATGTAATACCTTAAAAATAATTGAGCTAAGACTCGAATCATTCTTCGTTGTGAGTAAGATTTATCGAGGATTTAAATTTTTCTTAAGTTTTAGGGTCGCTAGATGTAGCATCTTGAGTTTCAAAAAGAACTAAAGAGAATTCCTTCAAGTCATTCCTAGATTCTTTTAAGTTTTTGGATCAACTTCAAACTATCAATAACTTTTTGTATATGATGAGTTAGGAGACTAATAAGATATTAAATGAAATATATCCGAACACCACCGAGTTTGATAATTTTTGAGCTTTTATGAGGGAGATATGCTCGTTTGAAGACAGGTTGTCCAGTTAAGGAAAGTTACATGAAAATATGAGGGGTATTTTGGTCTTTCCTTACCCAATCACATATAAGCGTTTTAGGTAAAGTTTTAGGAGTCTAAACTAATTGGAATCATTTTTAGTAATTCATAAATTATGCTTAAGGTTTTGTGAGGAGTTCCAGAAGAGGAAAAGAGGAGAAAATGAAGAGCATTCAAGATTTTTGCAATTCTTCAAAGGATTTCGCAAGAATTTTATCCTAAGAGGTATGTAAGTTTCTAAGTGTTGGGTTCGTTCACCCACACACAAATCATCATGATTTTCTTTTGCGAATCTATCCATAAATATTGAGAAATTTAATTTCTTGATTAGTGTTCTAGAAGTATTGTTTTAGTTCTTGAATTAGGACGGATTGATGAGTTCATAAGAGGAAAGTTAGGAGTTTTGAGAATTATTTTTGAGTATATTTTGTGTACTTATATTAGGTATTCAAATCTAAGTAAGTTGAAAAGAAACCATTCCATTCTAGAAGACTAAAAATCGAAGAAGAAAATTCGTCGAATTTTTCTGGAACATGGTTGGGGCAGCGCGCCACTGTACCGCCAGAGGGGCTGGTGCCCTGCACTTGAAGAGCGCCCCAAACCAGCCTCAGTCAAGTGAGGGCTAGCGCGTTGCGCCACTGCTGTGCCAGGGCCATCCTGTCTTTTTTGCCTCCGTTCTTCGTTCTGTATTTGATGTTTCAAAACATGTCTTCGCTCTCTTAATGATTTACAATCCAACCTATATCTTATCATCAAGAAATACTATATATCAATCCACAATCATAATTCAAATTCAATGAAGATTTAAGAGTAGAGTTCAAGAAAGTCTTTGAGTTAAATTGTGAATCCTTCGGGATCAACTATCAATTTGAGTAAAGTTTGAGAAAGTCCCTTTGAGTATTTTCGTGGAGTCTTCTACAATAAATTTTAAATTGTTTCAAGACCCAAGTAAGTGAGTATGAGAAGGAGTATAATGTTTCATGATACTACATTATCATTGAGATGCTCGAGTCAAGTCGTTCATGCCCATAATTCCGCGTGAACTCCATAACTTAATTTTCTTTGAGATGAGTAGTATCTTCAAGTTCTAGGTCTTGAGTATTAAGTTTCTATTTTTTTTGGGATTATATTCCTAATCATAGGACTACTACATGTTACCCATGAAGGTCCTTCAATTGAGTAGTTCATACCCATAATGCCACATGAATCCTATGAGTCGAGCATTCTTGAGATGAGAAGTATCATTGAGTCATTGAGTTGAGTAGTTCATGCTCTTTATTCTACATGAACCTTCCGAGTCGATCATTCTTGAGATGAGTAGTATTATTGACTCCTTGAGTTCTGGAGTTGTTGAGATACAAGCATTGAGTTCAATGCATTGTTATTGAAAACCTTAAATTGAGTCGTTCACGTCTATAATTAGGCACGAACCCTAATTTACTAAAGTTTTTTTTATAAATTGTTTTAAAACTTGCTTTAAAGACTTGAGCACTGAGTTGAGGAAGATTAAAGTTGAGTTCATTTTCTTCAAAACAATATATGAGAAATACGTATTTCCAGGAGTAAATCTTTTTACATTTAAGAAGAGAGAAAAGACCGATTTCCAAAGAGTTCATGTGCAGTTTTCAGTACTATCTCTTTTAAGAGAAATAATTTGAGTAATAATCTCAAAGTTGAGGAAGAGAAATGTTTTTAAAACATAATAAGCTAGGTTATATTTTGGGAGTAGTACTGAACACCGATATGGGGAAGAGTTCTAACAACTCACAACCCCCATAAATCATGTAGCCAACGCGGGTAGAAAGGGTCATACTTTTTAGATAATTCCTTATTGCTTTTTAGCGTAGACTAGTGTATCCACTTAGTGAGTAGATTCTATACCCTGGCAAAGTATAGGACAACTCTGATAGCATGGGCTAGATGTTGTGTCATCACATAACTCATAGTGATAGTTGTCGGTTATAGAATCTCTCATGGATTTGCTTTGTATTTTTCTTTTATATACAAACAGAGCTATTATTGTATTTTCATACAATTGAGCTATTATTGTATTTTTGCATACAACTGAGTTATTATCTATTGTTTAAAAGCTTTCCATATATTGCATCTTTTATTGTTGCTGAGTATCTTGAGTTTGAGTTAAATATCTTGAGGAAGAATTGAGTACCTTATTGTTGAGTTGAGCCCTATATCTCTGAGTTGAGTTAAACTATGTTTCATTGAGTTAAGTATCTTATTCGTGAGTTGATCTTTATTTCTCTTAGTTGAATTGAACTATATTTTACTGAATTGAGTATCTTATTGTTGAGTTGAGTATCTTATTTCTGAGTTGAGACTTATTCCTCTGAGTTGAGGGGAACCATATTTCTCCAAGTTGAGTTGAATTATATTTCATTGAGATGAGTATCTTATTGCTAAGTTGAATAATCTTAATTTTGAGTTGAACCCATTTCTTTGAGTTGAGTTGAACTATATTTCACTGAGTTGAGTATCTTATTTCTGAGTTTAGACCTATTTCTCTGAGTTGAGGGGAACTATGTTCCATTGAGTTGAGTTGATTAAAGGTAAGTATATTTCTTTTCCATTAGTTCAAGCTTATGTTTATGCTTTAGAATTTCCCTTACATGCTCGTACATTCAATGTATTGACGTCATTTGGCTTGGATCATTTTATGATGTATATACAAGTATTGAGGGTCATCAACAAAAGCTTCATTAATGGAACTTGCAGTTTCAGTCAGCTTTGGTGAGCCTTCATATATTCCAGAGGATCTCACCTTTACCTTACAGTTAGTATCAGATCTCATGGATCTTGTCCCGATATCCTTCTGTAATAGTAGAGGCTTCATAGATTAATAAAGTTGAGTAGTTTTAGTATGTATCTTCTTTGAGTTGTTTTTACAAATTCTGAGTTCATCTATTGAGTATTGTTCATATATTTTAAAGTTGAGTATTTGAGTTATTGAATTTATTTCAGTTTTAAGCTTTTGTATGATTGAGTTAGTCTTCCGCTTGTAATCAACCAGGATGAAGGTTTGCTTGGGGGACCAACATGATTCTCGAGTGTCGGCTATGTCCAGGGTGTAGACTCGGATCGTGACAAAAGACTTTTTCAAAGCTGTTGGAGGTGATGAAATAAAAACAGAGGGACAAGGTCTCTGGCAATTTTGAAAGGAGAGTTCAATTGATTATGTCGTCAAAAGAGCTTTTTGGTGTTTATGGAGATACATGAACTGATTCTGATGAACTTGAGGACCCATATGACACTTCCATGATTGCAATGAAAGATAATGAAGATGTTTTTGGCCCATTTTATCTTATGGATAAATCAGAAGATAAAGCAGATAAAGAGGTAACCTTACTTAATCTCAAAGAAAATCTAAACATCTACTCCACCAAGAAATTGAAAAGGCTAGCTAGTGTCCCTATTAGCTAACTTCATGAAGTGACGAATGAAAATGATCTTTAAAATTATAAGGTCTCTAATATATTCAAAAAGAGAGTTGCAGCTGATTATATTGTCAAAAGAGCTTTTGTTGCCCGGGGAGGTACATCAACATCAACTGATTCTAATGAACTTAAGCACCCAAATGGAACTTCCATCATTGTAATGAAAGATGATGGAGATAATTTTGACTCTTTGTGTCCTATGGATAAATCAGAAGATAAAACAGATAAAGAGGTAACCTTACTTAATCTTAAGGAAAACTTAAACTTCTACTCCATCAAGAAATTGAAAAGGCGAGCTAGTGTCCTGATTGGCTCACTTTATGAAGTGACTGTTGAAAATGATCTTTAAAGTAACAATTACATTTTTGTGTGGGGAGAATGGGAAAATCTCTAGAATACTTAATTAAAGACGTGTACTACGTGAGTGGATTAAAATACAGTCTTCTTAGTATTTCTCAAATAAGTTTGTGTCAGACAAATGCATTGTTACAAACTTGATTTTTCAAAATCACAGTGCTAAAAGATGCTAAAAGATGTAAAATATATATGTGGTTGATCTGAATATTGCTTTTGGAGATGACCTGACTTACCTCAGTGTTCAGAGTGAAAAAGTTAACCTGTGGCACAGAAGAGTTAGTCATGTTAGTTCATCACTTCTTTGCAAACTTGTGTCAAAATACCTGGTCTATGGACTACCAAAGTCAATTTTGTAAATGACAAAGTTTGTGATGCATGTGTAGAGGAAAGTAGATTAGATCCTCATTTAAGCAGAAAAAGCAAGTAATCATTACTTGACCTCTTGAACTACTTCACATGAATCTATGTGGGCATGTAAAGATTCGAAGAATAGAAGGAAAGAAATGCATATTTTTCATTGTAGATGATTTCTCAATATTCATATTGATGATGTTTTTAAAGTCCAAGGATGAAACTTGTGATGTGTTGATGATCTTTGCCAAGATGATCTAGATACTAAATTACAAAATAACAGAAATCAAGTAAGACTATGGTACAAAATTTGAGAATGTAAGAATACAAGATACTTATGTTGAACGTGGAATAGATCATAATTTCTCAGCTCCAGAACTCCTCAATATAATGGTGTGGTTGAAAAAAAGAACATAACTTTTGTAGATATTGGTTGAACTACGTTGATTGATGCTGATCTTTGAAATTTTTTTAGGTTGAAGTAGTGAACAGTTCTTGGTATGTTACGAATAGATGCTTAATATGGTTAATTCTAAAAAAATCACCGTATGAACTATTGAACAATTGTAATCGTAAATTAAACTATAATAAAGTTTTTGGTTGTAAATATTTTTTTGTTAACAATGGAAATAATGGTCTTGGAAAATTTGATCCTAAGAGTGATGAATAGATATTTGTTGGATATTTATCAACTATCAAAGCATATAAAGCGTGTAACAAGAGGACATTGTGCTTTGCAGAAACTGTTCATATTACATCTATAAATATGAAGGAATTGAGAATCTGAAAGACAAGGATGATGCAGGGATAAAATAGTTTCTTCAAATTCAGAGGGATAGTCTTACGGAGGAAGTTAATGATGAATATCCAAGTTAGGAGGCTGACATTTCTAAAAAGATTGCGAAAGATGAAGAGCATAACCCGAAAGACAATTTTGAGGTAACTGGTCAAGTATAGCCTGAATCTACAGATTTAGAACTTGAAGAATTAGGCGCAGATCAAGTTCAACATGTTTCAAAAAAATTAGGATGGAAGCATAAGTCATCTTGGATAATCACATTTCCCCTCTGGATTTAGGAATGCATTCTAGATCTCAAATAAGGAATCTAGTCACATTCTCAATATTTATATCCTTTATTGAACCAAAAATATAAAGAATTCTTAAGAATATTGATTTGGTTAATTCCATGAAAGAAGAATTACATTAGTTTGAACAAAGTAAAGTGTAGCATCTAGTTCCTAGACGCACTGACGGTTGTATCAAGGCTGGTTGTATAAGGCTATAGTCAAGAATAAATGGCTAATTATGTTGAGACCTTTGCCAGTGAAAAAAATGAAGGTTGTAAGAATTCTTATTGAGTTTGCTGCCTACATTGCTTTCAAGCTCTTTCAAATGCATATGAAAAGTGTCTTTCTTAAATGGTTATCTAAAGAAAGAAGTGTATGTCAAACAATCTCCAGATTTAGAAGATATATTTATCAACCAAAACATGTGGTAAAGTTGGATAAAGCTCTATATGGACTGAAATAGTCTTCTATAACATGGTATGAGCGAGTGCCAAAATTTCTTCTTGATAATGGGTTCAAAAGAGTTAATATTGACAACACTCTTTTTTTGTGAAGTCACGAAAAAAAGATTGCTCATTGTTCAGATCTGTGTTGATGATATTATTTTTGGGGCAACATCTAATTATTTTATGAAGACTTTGTTGCACTCATGGAAAGTGAGTTTGAAATGAGTATGGTAGGTGAGATAAACTTCTTTTTTAGGGCTACGTATCAAGCATGATCTAAACAGAACTTTTATAAGTTAAGAAGAGTACACGAGGGATCTCCTGAAAAGTTTCATATGGTTGATGCAAAATAAAAAATACTCACAAACTCTAAGATTGATGTTGATGAACCTGGTTCGAATATAAATTAAATCATGTAAGGAAGAATCATTAGATCCCTCTATCTTGACAGCAAAAAAAATATGATATTGTGTTCAATGTTGTGATGTGTGCAAGATTTCAAGCATGTCCTAAGAAATCTCATCTGAAAATTGTAAAAAGAATTTGAGATACTTGATGTGGTCCTTTTCTACCCATATGGAAACTTGTTTGACTTGGTTGAATAGGCTGATGGAGACTATGTTAAGTACCTTAGGAATGACTCATTTTTTGGGGTCATCTTTGTTCTCCTAGGGTACTAAGAAGTAAAATCAAGTTGACTCCTATGGATAAAAAAAATACATGAAGGTTTTAGAGTAATTACCCAAACTATTCGTGAACACCTATTTTTTTTAATCAAATCTAAAGTGTTAGACCTTTTAATATTAAAAAAATTTCTTTTGAATATAATTTACTTCGTCGTGGCGTGATTGTTACATGATTTTTCCATGTGAGAGGATCAAATTGATTTATTGTGTTATATCTATCACATATTAGTCCATGAGAGGCCAGGTTGGTGTATTTAAATGCTGGAATGATTTTAGATCGAGTTTGCATGTTAAACACTGTAGATGATGATTATGGATCCTTTGTGGCCTAGGTTATTGAAAAGGTGTGACTGATTGTGATGTTTGTGATCATGTGAAACTTACTTCATGTAAATGTTAAGTCTGTGTGAGGACCGAGAGTTTGATTGCTTTATAAATGTGATTATAATTGTGTATATCTATTTTGCTAAGTTATGGTTACTTGCTCATATTTTTATATAATTAAAGTGTTATAAAGACATGTGTTAGCATAAAAATTTGCGGAAGAGTAGTAGATTGGTTAACAAAGTGATAGTGAATGACTAGATGGTGGATTTGACAGTGAAAGAGGTGGGTGACTTGAGGTAGAGTATATGGGTCCAAGGTAATTATGTTGTACTAAGGGTGGTGATTGAATGGTCGAGGTTCTAACTGCATATTTATATATGTTGCATATTTCTTTGGTTATTTGCATGATATTATGTGGTGGGTTTGGATCGATCGATAATGCTTATCAATACGTGTTGTTTGTGCGGATACTACTCTTGTTGTGCTACTTTGCATAGTCTTGTAGCAGGATAAAATGTTGTTTCATAACTGAAGATAATGAAGATCTCCAACAACTTCTACTCATATTTCCTTGCCGTGAGAGTTGTGTCTTATTTCTTTTATAACTTGTATTCTTAGAAGCTCTTGTACCTATTTAGACTAGTTCTTTGGGGGAGCATGTAGTATGTTTCTTTACGAAGTTATTTGTTCTAAATGAAGTTAGGAGTATTTCTAGATTATGTTTTATTAATTCCCGTTTTAAAATTGGGTGGTAGGGGTTCTCTTTTTTAGATGCTAGAGTAGGTGCCCATATAGTCTGATGGGTTGAGTCATGACATATATGCATCAATTAAACCTTGTATGACTAATATCTGCATAATTAAATCCTAGATAATTAATACTTGCATAACTAATGTCACATTATAATATTTGCATGACTCTATCCAACTAACAAACAACCCCTGAATTTTGTACAAGTCATATCATATCTGGTAGTTGATTAGGAGGTAAGTTATATATATTCATGAAAAATAGTAATGCATTGTTTGATTTACAATTTTAAAATTTGCATATATGACTAATATATGTATAAATTATGAGAGTGTTTATATATTATTTTATGTAAGACAAGGTGAAATAACTAATATGTGAATAACTAAATCCAATATCACTACTATTTACATAAAATTATACATAAATTTTCTCATAACTAAGTTTTACATTAATAATATTTGCATATATTTGTTTCCAAACTGTGTTATAAAACCAGAAATTACTGATTCTAATAAATTGTTCAGAAACACAAAGTAACTGAAACTTATAGAACCAGTAAAAGAGATGAACAGAAATTTAATTAACCAAAAACTAAAATCTGTAAGAACATACCAGAATCTGAACCTTTGAAATTGGGAAAAGATCAAGTCCACTGAACTCACAGTGTCCCCTTAAGGAAATTATTCCCCTCTAGTATCCGAGGTTTGATTTGGAATATAACCTCCCAGGGTAAAATGATCTTAATCAGCAGAGTGTAGATACCAAAAACTCTACTGTCAGCGAACCAATCCACAGCAAGAAAGTACACGAAGAAAAAATTTGTGCAGAAGAAGAAGAAGAAGATCAGAAAATTCGTGAGTGAATAATCTGAAGAATGAATGGTATTTATAGCAAGAAGAACAGGTTCTGAAAGGTTGCAACCCTTTCAGAATCCACACGACCATTGATGAAAGTTTGCAACCTTTCTGTTATCAACTAATTAATTGAATTGGTTATTTAATTAATTAAATAAATAAATAAATAATTAAATAATTAAATTGTCCAAAAAATAATCTCTCGATCATTTGCCAAAGCCAAAGCCAAAGCCGTAGCCGTGACGTGACGTGACGTGACGAGCGAGCGACGACGACGACGGCGCGAGGGGGGTCCCTCTTTCCAACCCTTTTAACAATTAATAGGAGTGTTTTTGTATTTAAACTCTCCTATTTTTCTTTCCACCACCGATGAGGGACAAATGCCTTTTCATTAAAGCATAAGAGGACTTTTCAAGTTCCCAACTCTTCAAGTTCTCAACTTTTCAAATTCCTTTCTTTCCTTCTATTTCCCATCAATTCTTGCTACATACCCAACAATCCCCCACATTGATGGGGAATGGTTATAACATAGGAATGCACGGACAATTGTGTACTTTACAGGCAAGGATTAATTGCATCTGGATAAGTAGGTTTCTCCTTGGACTTTTCGTAGTGAACATATGTCGGATATACTCGTCAATCGGTAGATGTGATATCTTTGAACCGTCGAGCTTTGGTGTATACCTAGACAACCATATGTCACACAATTAACCCTTTACTGTTTATGGTTCTTACGGTTGTGTTCGTTTCAGCCATGAACACCTCCTGGTTTCATGAGTGTATAGAGAATAGGCTTTTGACATAAGATTCTCTTTGAAGCGGCTTCCACTTCACACTCACATAGGTGATTTCTAACCGTGTCATCTCGTAGATACACTATTTGGTCAAATCTACCAAACTTAGCAAATCATTAAAAACTTTAAGCTTTATTACCTTATTAACAAGCCTTAAAGTCTTAACCTTGTTCCTGAACATTGTCTTCATCATGAGAATGGATTGAGTTAATTGACAATGTCGAACCGTCAGCCACAACTTTGTTTTTCTCCTTGAATCTAGCTCTTGGGATCTCCAGTCTGCTAGATAGAGTTACCGTCATGCTGACTTCTCCTAAGCCGTAAACCCATTCCCTTAGATGATCTTTCAACTGCCTCTCTCACTAGGCCTTTTGTTAGTGGATCTGACACATTATCGCTTGACTTTACATAGTCAATTGTGATAATTCCACTAGAGAGTAGTTGTCTTACGGTGTTATGTCTCCGCCGTATATGACGAGACTTTCCGTTGTACATAACGCTCCCTGCCCTACCTATTGCTGCTTGACTATCGCAATGTATGCAAATAGGTCCAACAGGTTTGGGCCAGAATGGAATATCCTCTAGGAAATTCCGGAGCCATTCAGCTTCTTCACCAGCCTTATCCAAAGCAATGAATTTAGATTCCATTGTGGAGCGAGCAATACATGTTTGTTTGGACGATTTCCAAGAGACTGCTCCTCCACCAAGTATGAACACATAACCACTCGTGGATTTTATATCATTTGACCCGGTGATCCAATTTGCATCACTATATCCTTCAATCACAGCAGGATATTTATTTTAATGCAAATCATAATATTGTGTATATTTTAGATAACCCAACACACGTTTCATTGCCATCCAGTGAGTTTGATTCGGATTACTAGTGAACCGACTCAGTTTACTAATAGCACATGCTATATCTGGTCGCGTACAATTCATAATATACATCAAACTTCCCAACACTCTGGCATATTCCAATTGAGAGTCACTTTGACCTTCATTCTTTTTAAATGTACAACTTAAATCAATTAGAGTTTTGACAATATTGAAATTCAAGTACTTGAACTTATCCAATACTTTTTCAATATAATGAGATTGAGATAATGCTAGTCCCTGGGGAGTTTTGATAATCTTGACCCCTAAGATCAAATCAGCAACTCCTAAGTCCTTCATATCGAACTTGCTGGACAACATGCGCTTAGTAGCATTTATATCGTCAATGTATTTACTCATTATTAACATGTCATCAACATACAAACAAACAATGACTTCATGATTCATAACATTTTTAATGTAAACACATTTATCACATTCGTTAATCTTGAATCCATTTGCCAACATTGTTTGGTCAAATTTAGCATGCCATTGTTTGGGTGCTTGCTTGAGTCCATAAAGTGACTTCACAAGTCTGCACACTTTCTTTTCTTTACCAGGAACTATAAACCCTTCAGGTTGTTCCATGTAAATTTCTTCCTCCAACTCTCCATTTAAGAAGGCTGTCTTTACATCCATTTGGTGGATTTTAAGATCATGCACTGCTGCTAGTGCTATTAACATCCTAATTGATGTTATCCTTGTTACTGGAGAGTATGTGTCAAAGTAGTCCAGACCTTCTTTTTGTCTGTACCCTTTGACTACCAGTCTAGCCTTATATTTGTCAATAGTCCCATCAGGTTTAATTTTCCTTTTAAAGATCCACTTTGATCCTAAAGGTTTATTTCCTGGAGGAAGATCAGCCAATTCCCAAGTGTGATTACTTAAAATTGATTCGATCTCACTATTGACTGCTTCTTTCCAATAAGTTGACTCAGATGAAGACATAGCTGCTTTAAATGTTTGAGGCTCATTTTCAAGCAATAGTGCCACAAAATCTGGTCCGAAAGAAGCAGGTTTCCGTTGGCGAGTACTACGCCTAAGATTTTCACTAGTTAGTGTATTTTCCGTTGATTCTTCTCGTGGTCGTTTAGGTCTTTCACTTGTCGACTCACATTCAGTTTTATACGGATAAATATTTTCAAAAAACTCTGCGTTATCTGACTCAATTATCGTATTAACATGAATCTCAGGATTATCAGATTTGTGAACCAAAAACCGACAGGCCTTACTGTTCACAGCATATCCAATAAACACACAGTCTACTGTTTTGGGTCCAATTTTAACCCTCTTTGGTAAAGGAACCTCTACCTTGGCTAAACACCCCCACACTTTGAAATATTTCAAGTTGGGTTTCATTGCTTTCCACATCTCATATGGAATTGATTGTGTTTTTCGATGGGGTACTCTATTGAGTATTTTATTAGCTGTAAGGATGGCTTCCCCCCAAAGATTTCGTGGTGAACCAGAATTGATCATTAAGGCATTCATCATTTCCTTTAATGTTCTATTCTTCCGTTCAGCCAAACCATTTGACTGTGGTGTATAAGGTGCAGTAGTTTGATGAATAATACCATATTCCAAACATATCTCTGCAAAACGAGATTCATATTCTCCACCCCTATCACTCCGAATCATTTTTATCTTTAAATTCAATTGGTTCTCCACTTCATTTTTGTATTGCTTAAATGCATCAATTGCTTCATCCTTACTATTAAGCAAATATACATAACAAAATCGAGTGCAGTCATCAATAAAAGTTATAAAATACTTTTTTCCACCACGAGATGGTGTTGACTTCATATCGCATATATATGTGTGAATTAAGTCTAAAGTTTTGGAATTTCTTTCAACAGACTTATAAGGATGCTTAACAAACTTACTTTCCACACAAATTTCGCATTTCGATTTATCGCATTTAAAATCAGGCAATACTTCTAGATTAATCAATTTTCGTAAGGCTTTGTAATTTACATGTCCCAAACGGGCATGCCATAAATCATTTGACTCCAATAAGTAAACAGAAGCAGAATTTTTATTAATACTGTCAACAACCATTACATTCAGTTTGAAAAAACCTTCATTGAGGTAGCCCTTTCCTATGAACATTTCATTCTTACTTATTACAGCTTTATCACTAACTAGGACACACTTAAACCCGTTCTTAACGAGTAGTGCAGCAGAAACTAAATTCTTCCTAATAGTAGGGACATGCAGAACCCTGTTCAATGTCAACACCTTGCCGGATGTCATTTTTAACATTACTTTCCCAGTTCCTGCAATCCTTGTTGTTGCTGTGTTTCCCATGAACAAATCTTCATCGTACTCAGTAGGAGTGTACGTTGCAAAGGCTTCTTTCGCAGAGCAAATATGTCGAGTGGCACCTGAGTCGAGAAACCACTCCTTGGGATTTCCAACTAAGTTACACTCTGAGATCATTGCACATAAGTCATCTGCATCTTCCATCTCTTCCACGATGTTTGCTTGACTTTTGCCTTTGTCTTTGTCCTTTCTTGGAGCACGACAATCAGAAGACCTATGACCAGCCTTGCCACAATTGTAACAGTTGCCTTTGAATTTCTTCTTGTCCTGTTCTGACTTCTGCCCGTTGGACTTCTTTCTCTTTTTGTCTTTGGTAGGAGCTTCTTCAACAATATTAACTCCAATGATTGTTGAACTCTTACGCGACTTTTTTTCGGCGTTTTTGTTATCTTCCTCAATCTTGAGTCGAATCACAAGATCTTCAAGCTTCATTTCTTTACGTTTGTGCTTTAGATAATTCTTGAAATCGTTCCACGAAGGAGGCAACTTCTCGATCATTGCAGCCACTTGAAAAGCTTCATTTACTACCATATCTTCAGCAATCAGATCATGGAGAATAAGTTGAAGTTCCTGCACTTGTGATCCAATAGTTTTACTATCTACCATTTTATAGTCTAAAAACTTTGCGACCACAAACTTTTTCAAGCATGCATCTTCTGTCTTATATTTCTTCTCAAGTGCATTCCACAACTCTTTTGAAGTTGTTATTGCACTATAGACATTATATAAGTCATCCTCTAAAGCACTCAAAATGTAGACTTTACATAGGAAGTCTGCCTGTTTCCATGCTTCAATAATCATGAATTTTTCTCTGTCTGGCATGTCATCAGCAGGCACTGGAGTATCTTCACTTGTAAATTTCTGCAGACCAAGAGTGGTAAGCCAGAAAAATACTCGTTGCTGCCATCCTTTGAAATTCACACCTGTGAATTTACCCGGTTTCTCTGCTTGTGGTACAACAGTTCGGGTTGGTGCAGCAACAGCCACTGTAACACCATTGTTTGCCTTTTCTGATAAACAAAAATCGATACAGTCTTAGTAAGCAATAAAATATAATTGCAGACTTAAAGGAGTATAAAATCACGAAGATTTTTGTCTCCACCAGAAACACAAATTAAAAAAAAATAAATTAATTTCCTTAAGATTGTTTCCAAACTGTGTTATAAAACCAGAAATTACTGATTCTAATAAATTATTCAGAAACACAAAGTAACTGAAATTTATAGAACCAGTAAAAGAGATGAACAGAAATTTAATTAACCAAAAACTAAAATCTGTAAGAACATACCAGAATCTGAACCTTTGAAATTGGAAAAAGATCAAGTCCACTGAACTCACAGTGTCCCCTTAAGGAAATTATTCCCCTCTAGTATCCGAGGTTTGATTTGGAATATAACCTCCCAGGATTAAAATGATCTTAATCAGCAGAGTGTAGATACCAAAAACTCTACTGTCAGCGAACCAATTCACAGCAGGAAAGTACACGAAGAAAAAATTTGTGCAGAAGAAGAAGAAGAAGATCAGAAATCGTGAGTGAATAATCTGAAGAATGAATGGTATTTATAGCAAGAAGAACAGGTTCTGAAAGGTTGCAACCCTTTCAGAATCCACACGACCATTGATGAAAGTTTGCAACCTTTCAAATGGTAATGACTGTTCCTGAAAGTTGCAACCTTTCAGAACAGTCATGGAGGGAAATTTAAATAAAACCGGGAAAGTTAAAACGGGTCGCGCGCGGATCCGAGTCGGGTCGGGTTAATCAACTAAATAATTGAAAACATTTCTGTTATCAACTAATTAATTGAATTGGCTATTTAATTAATTTAAATAAATAAATAAATAATTAAATAATTAAAACAAACTTTGTCCAAAAAATAATCTCTCGATCGATCATTTGCCAAAGCCAAAGCCAAAGCCGTAGCCGTGACGAGACTAGCGAGCGACGACGCGAGGGGGGTCCCTCTTTCCAACCCTTTTAACAATTAATAGGAGTGTTTCTGTATTTAAACTCTCCTATTTTTCTTTCCACCACCGATGAGGGACAAATGCCTTTTCATTAAAGCATAAGAGGACTTTTCAAGTTCCCAACTCATCAAGTTCTCAACTTTTCAAATTCCTTTCTTTTCCTCTATTTCCCATCAATTCTTGCTACATACCCAACAATATTTAACCAATCAAATATTGATAATGTTTGTAAGAATCAGATAGTATCTCATTAGTCTGGAGTACATGCTTTAATTATGATTATTTAGATTTATACAGTACTCAGTCTATTCACTTATATGTTTTCCAAAGAATCTATTTAACACATTTTATTTGTTAATTCTGTTTTGGTCAAAATATGATTTGGTAAGATAAGAAGTAAGAACCCTCACTAAAATTTTAGTGGCCCTACAGATCCTTGAAAATGATTATCTCCACTAATAATCATAAAATTATAAAGTTTAATGCATGGTAGCTAATTTAATTTTAAAATTTTCAAAGAAGAGTTCCTAACAACCTGAGTGACTAAAAAGATATCATAATTTATTAAGCATGTAAGCCTCGGTGACTATATTAATTTTCCACCTCTAATCACTATTAGAAAATATGAAATTAAGTATGAAATTTATAAGCAACTGAGCTAAATCATTGCTATAACATTCCTAGCTAATTATATTTATTTTATAATCCATAGATAAAATAAGATTAACATAACTTTTTATTACATGTTTAGCTATAAAAATTTGTCTATCGTTAATTTTTCGTTTTCGTAGTAGTGAATCTAATCAATATGTACTTAACCAATAAATTATTTCTATTAATTTCTTCACAACCAATAAATTATTTCTATTAATTTCTTCACCATGTGGTTGGCGATCTGAAATTTGATACTATGTGCTCTAATTTTCTTAATGAGATTACATTAAATTAGCAAATAGTGTTCCAACTGAATCCAGTTAGATATAATAAGTTTATATAATGGGAGCCTTAAAATAATTATATAAATTTCCTCAACCATAAAAGATGTTGTAAATTAAGGTCAACAAACCACCACATTAGCCTTTCATAATTTATATTAGTCAACTGTTTGGTTGATCAATGAGCCATTCTTGTTATACATAATTCTAACCAACAATTAGTTGATTAGTTGATCAAAGAGCACGGAAAATTAATGATCTTTAACGATTTTTTTTTTAGTCGTCTCTAATTACTTATCTATTTTGACAAATCAAGAAAAGACGATTTTTTTTACATATTATACCCTTAATTAATTACTTTGAAAAAAGGTAGAATTTCTTAAAAATCTTAAGTTTTTAATTCATCTCCTTCATAATTAATAGGGGTAAAACGGTAAACTCACTATGTCCATTATTATTTTCTTAATAAGTGTGTATATTCAAAAGAAAACAAGTAATTACGGACAGAGGAAGTATTAATTAACAATATAGTAATAGCTTAATTGACACTAAATAATTTTTTTAGACAGTTTATACTCTTTTTAAATGTCTCTAAAATCGATAGCGATATTAAATATTTATTAGTACTATTAAAAATTATTTTTATTAAAGTTTAACTTCATTTATTAGAGTATAACAAGTTGATTGTTTAGTGGCGTGCAGGGAGTAGTCGTCCCTTCCGGAGATAATCTATTATCTTTCCCTTAAAAAAAAAAAAGATTGAGAGGTTTAAATATCATTTTATTTATAGACCAATTAATTAGCATATTTACTTGTACCTACCTTCATTAATGATATGATTGTGTACCGTCAATACATAAGACTTAAATTCAACAAATAAAAGAGGAATAACACAAATTCTATTTGACTTTTATATATATATAGGAGATGGATACATGGATGCCAACATCTTAAAAATGCCTTGGCAAACCCCACCATTGCTCCTCTCTTTTTTAAAATTAAATATTGGTTTTGAGGGCCATTTACCATATATATATATATATATATATATATATATATATATATATATCCAACTCCACATGATAAAGAATGACATCTTTGGAAAAGGATCCTTTTACCTAAAATCCCTAATCCTTTCACTTTAGGTGACACAAAATCTTCAACATGTACCAATTTAATTCTTTTCTCTTTTGGGCCTATCTTTTAAGGTTTGTTGCTTGACATATTTGCCCTACCATCAATTTTCAAATACCCTAAAATATACATAATATACATTTCAAGTTTCACAAAGTTGAGTTTCTGCCGGCCATCATTTTGTTGGAACAAAAAGCAAACCTTTCCACCTAAGTGAAGAATTGAAGTGTGGTGGAATGGTAAAAGTTTTTATATGTATTTTTTAAAATCAAATTAAACGTCTCGAATTTAAGTCTTAATAAGAAAATTTCATAGTTAGTGAGCGCTAAAACCAGGGGTGGAGCCACCTTGGTATAAGGGGGTTATCCGAACCCCCTTCGACGGAAAATTATACTATGGTTAAAATTATATTTTATGTATATATAATAGATGTCGAACCCCCTTCGACTACTCCGTGTGTCTATTACTATGAATTTTGAACCCTCTAATTTTAAATTCTGGTTCCGCCACTAGCTAAAACTACGTTAATGGGCATTCTCCAATATGAATTGGATTTAGGGCACTTGATTAATTAAAAGAAGAAAAAGAAAAGCTTAAGCCAAGATTTAAAAGTATTGGATGAAGGTTCTCGAAAATTCAGTAATTTTGCATAGATTTTATATTTATATTAAAAAATTTAATAAATATATATATTAAAACATATGATTGTTAATAACTTAATTAACGTAGTGTATTTATTGATCTAATGACAATGATTCAAAAAAAAAAAAAATAATGACAAAAAAGAAACATTTTAAGCTTTCATGTCCTCTTGGTCAAAGGTTCAAATCCCTTCATTTCATCCACCAACCTAGAATTTAATTGTCGACAATAGATAGCGCTAAATCAACTATTACTTGTTATAAAAAAATAAACTAAAGTATAAATACATTTTTTCAACATTTTTCTTGCTATATGTATAATTTAAATGAAAAAAGAAAATGAAAAATGTAGTAGTAATAATTATATTCTTGCCCACCCTAAAAAGTTGTCGAACTTAAGTACTCTAAAAGCAAAAAAAAAGGATGAAAACACTATGATGATGCCTTGTCTGCCATTGATTCCCACCAATGTGAAAAGTTACTAAGTTAATTTAGTCTAATCCTTTCATTATTTTGTTAAATTTGGCTCATCTTAGAGAAATATATATTTGAATATTTTTATTATCATACCTTTTTAGCTTAAACTACTAAAAATATATATATTAAAAACTTACACAAAACTTTTCAAAAGTGTCATTAATATTTCTTAAGGTTTAGAACTTGATACTTAATTAGTTTTACAGATCTTTAGCGGGCAATAATCTAATTGGCGTTAAAAATATAATTTTTAGCGATATTTAGCATTTTTTGTAAATGTTTTTAAAATTTATAGCGAATATCGACAAAGACTTCATTATACTCTCTTATTGTGTAATTTATTGCTGCTAAAAATCGTTTTTATTAGTGGGAGAGGGATAAATACCTTCGAATTGACTTTTGGCTTTCTTCAAGGGCTAAGTTATGTATATTATATTGGCATTACATTGAGTGAACAATATTGGATAACAAAAGATAAATAAAAAATTAGTATGGGCACAATCGAGTCATGCAGCATTTACTCCAGTATTTTTTAATTCAGTAGAATTTAGTTAAAAATTTAATAATGAACCTTTTCTTATATAGAAGAATATCTTTGTTATTAATCTTATATGTACTTTATTTTGAAACAGAAATTGGAAATTGACTTTTAAAGAGTGATATATGTGAGACTATATATTAACTTTGTTTTTTCCTTTGAAAATGAAATGTGAATGTATATGCACAAACAATTCAGTCCATATCGAGAAAGCATATTGTTGCGTTATGGGATAAAAAGTTCTTGGCACATTTTCAAATAATAAGACAAAAAATCTTACCAATGTATAGTACAAATGAGCAACAAAATATCCCCATTTATTAATTACTTTTAAAAAAATATTACTTTAAACTTGTTTTTTCGATGAAAAATTATATAAGAAAAGGTGAGTTTTGAGTGGGAATTGGAACAAATTAAGATTTTGCAATAGCATTATATTAGGCACACGAGTGGCACCTATCAACATGATTCTTGTAATTAGAGGGTGTTATTTGACTTCGCTTAAAAGTTGATGGGTAGTTTTTCGCCTTCAAGAGTGTTTGAATATTCTAAGAACGATTTAAAAAAAGTTAAAAAATTAAAAATAGATATCTTTATTTTTTATTTTTTAAACTTAAAATTTTCTGAAGTTAAACTTTTTAAAAAGGGAAAAGGGTCTGAAAAATATTTCAACTTTGGCCGAAATTATTGTTACGATATCAAACTTTTTGGAGGACCCTTTACCCCCTCGACTATTTAATAGTGTATTTTAAAGGTATATATTATTTATAATTATGCAATATTTTTTATATCCACGTGGGCACATATATACCTTTAAAATACACTAGTAAATAGTGAAGGGATAAAAAGTCCTTTCCAAAATTTGGTATCGTAACGACAAATGGGATCAAAATTTAAATATATTTCAGATCTTTATTCCTTTTAAAAAATTACTTTTTCAAGTTAAAACAAACCGGCTTTAATCCAGAAATTTCTCCATATGAGGCAAAAATGATATCAATACTTTTAGTTGAAAATGGAGGCAACAATGATCCTTTTATGGACGATGATTCATGGGCCATTTTGTGGAAGGTAATGCCTTTAATGTTATAGGACTATTTACTCTTTATATTGTGAACTTAATTATTACAAGTCTTTTAAGGTATTACTAGTTTGGGATGACATAAAATACATTCATTGTACATGCACTAGACTTGTAATAGACGATCTACCGGGTGTTTAACTTTGCTCTCTTAAAACTGATGATTATGTGGACAGGGCAAGTTCTTAAAGAAGGATAACACATGATAATTTAAATAGAAAATTATGCGGTTACACAAATTTATATTATTTAATTAGTCATCATATCTATAGTTTGCTATAATTATCACTCCCGATTAATATTAATATTTAATTACATGAACTGACTTTGATAGGTAAACATGAATATATATATTTTGAAGAGTGACAAAGATGCATCATGGAACAAGTTTAGCAGACGTGACCTGTGGTTAAGAAGATCACTGGCAAGAATGATGTCTAAGAAACTCTGACTTCGTCTTGGTCAAACATCTGATAAATCAAGTACTTCTGCCGATCAGTCTCATCTCATGGCAACTCCGATTCGGGTTACTAGAGTGGTACAACGAGAACTAGATGAAGGTCTCCTTGCTAGGTCCACTAAGAAGTCATCTGCCAAGAAACAGTGAAGCAAGGCAAGCAAGGCTGCTGATGATAAATGGAAGCTAGAGTACTGCTGATTATGTTGAAGAATGTCAAAGTTGCAGACATGTTCCAGTTAAACTAAATCCAAAAGAGGATTCTGCTTTTGGTAATAAATCACGTAAAAGAAGGAATTAGAAATCAATAAAGTTTTGTATCTAATTAAGGAAAATTACATGAAAAGCTTTATTTCGAAGCAAAGCGCAAAGAGAGGTCCTAACGCAAGAAGAAATTCGAGTCGCAGAAGGATTCTGTAATTGACAAAGTTTTCTTAATTAAATTTAAGGATATTTGCTTTGTTATCTAATTAAGACAAAACTTGTGTAAAGTCGTTTATTAAAGTTGAAGAAGGAGTTGAAGATGCGGCGAAAACGACTTCCGCACAAGGTAGGAATCCTACGCGTAAGCTTCTAAGTTTCATGAGAAAAAGGAAGCAGAGCACAAGTAGGATTTCTAATTGAAATAGGTTTTGGATTCAAGTCCAAATCTATAAATAGGGCGATAGATCCGCTTGAAGAAAATGCGCACTTACATAGAGAGAAAATCAAAACACTATCAAGAGGTTTGAAAGAGTTTTGATATTAACTTGCGGAGTGTTGCGAGTTAAGTGAGAAGTTGTAAGATTGTGTTCAAGAGTCTTGTTTACAATCTGAGTTTTGTGAGTAGGAGTTGTTCGACAAGTTATAGAACTTGAAGAATATTAGAAGATATAAAACCGGGTTTTTTTGTGTTTTTGGGTAACTAGAAATTAGAGTTTATAATTTCTTAGCTAGGAATTAGAGTTTATAATTCCTCTAGGAATTAGAGTTTATAATTCCTTAGGTTAGAGATCATTGTAATTGTTGTATTATTTTGAAGTTTATATATAATACAAAGTGTTGTTCGAATTGATTATCGTTAAGTTTCAAACAAACAGAAACACGTTGTCTGTACGTGTTCCTTTGAAGAATTCAGGAGGGTAGAATTCTAACAATTGATATCAGAGCAGGTTATCTTTGAAGGAATGGAGGTAAATCTTTTCGATTTAAAAGATAAACTAGTAAAGTTCTCTGTAAAAACTATCCTTCTTATTACTCACTTCCATGGATACAATTCAAGAACTAGTTAAAACCAAGAATCAATTGCTTGATTTCATGACTACTTTAAAGTTTGAGTATATTAATCTTGAAAAAGTTAATTCTGATCTCAAAAAAGAAAATCAACTCCTAAAGGAACAGGTATAACAACTTGATTCCTGCACTTTGACTCTCAAATCTGAAATTTTGAAACGAAGTGTTACTGGGAATGAAAAAGAAAAAATTAGTGGTGACCAAATCAGATGTGACCAAGATCTAATGAGGTTAAACAGTGAACTATTTTCTGAAAGGGAAAATTCTAGGAGAATGAATCTTGAATTGTCTAGGATAAAAACTGATCTGGAAAGAGCTAATAAATGGATAAAATCCTCCATGATAGTAACCCATCTAGGTAACAATACTAGGAACATTAAAACTGGAATAGGGTATGAACTAAGACTGGCTATTGGACAGGACCGGGTCAACAGGACCGGTTTTACCGAAACTGGTACCGGTATCGGATTTTTCTTACCGGATTTTCTTACCGGTACCGGATTTTACCGGACCGGTTTTACCGGAAAAACCGAAATGTTCCGCCCGGTCCGGTAGTAACCGGTTTGGAACCGGGTTGGAACCGGGTCTTACCGGTTCATCCGGTAATTTTTTTTTTTTTTTAATAAATTTTAATTATTTTAATTATTATATAAATATTATATATCTATATTAAAACTTCAATTGAAAACTTTAAAGTTTATATAAGTTTGAATTTGAATTTATACTTTAAAGTTTATATTGAATTTAAAGTTTCAAATTGAATTTAAAGTTTTATATTGAACTTAAGTTATAATATTGAATTTAAAGTTTAAACTTTATATTGAATTTAAAGTTTGAAATTGAATTTAAACTTTAAAGTTTATATTGAATTTAAAGTTTTAATTTAAACTTTAAAGTTTATATTGAATTTAAAGTTTTAATTTAAACTTATATTAAAATAATTAAAAATTAAATTTATAAAATGACATGAATTAAATAGAAGAGACTATTATAAAAGAAAATCAAAGCGAATAGCCGTATATTTATTCAAATAAATAAATTCTACAATACAAATATTAGAAAGAGAATAAGAGTACATAATTTAGGAGGAATTGAATATTAATTACTATACTAACAATTGTATTTTTTTTTAAAGTCTTTTTGTAAATTTAGTATCATTTGAAAAGAAGGGCCCAACGGTCGTTTAAACGGATACATAAATTTAAAAAAAAAAAAAAAAAAAAAAAAAAAAAACAGCTAAACCGGACCTTACCGGATCGGACCGGTCTGGAACCGGTTCTTACCGAACCGGTTCAACCGGATAAAAAACCGGGAACCGGTTCGGGAACCGGTCCGGTACACCAAAAGACCGGTTCGTAACCGGTAACCGGTACGAACCGGTACGGGAACCGGTCCGGAACCGGACCGGACCGGCCGAAAACCGGTCCTTTTGCCAGCCTTAGTATGAACAACCCATAAATGGGAATCCTATGTTTTGTATTATTTGTGGTAACTCATGTCACTCTAAACAATATTGTCCTAAATACAAAGCTATTGGAGAAAATAAAACAAAAGAAACTTATGAAACTGTTCAGAGGAACAAATATATTCCTAGAAAAAATAGTCTGCCCAAATGGGCTCATAGAGATCTTATTTATCCTTTTGATCAAAACAAAGGACCCAAGCTAGTCTGGGTTCCTAAATCTAACCTTTGAATTTGCAGAAAAAGTGAGAGGAAGCAGACAACATTCACCAATTGAACATGTTGCTTCAGATGCATGATTGAAACTAGAAGAAATTCCTCTCACTTGAGAAAAAAAAGAAGAGGAATGGATGAATAACATTGACTAAAAAAAAGGGTTGAAAAAAAAGAAAAAAAAAGGGAAAGACTGAAAGAAGCATGTGATGGAAACAAGTCCAACCTATGTAGTATCTAACAGTTATGCGCACTCAGATGATCAACCAATCAAAAATATGATCAGCCAAGGAAAACACTTTCAAAAGGAACAAATTGGAACTTGGGGATGATTAAGGTCACATGAGTATCCCTCAATGGCTAATGAACATTGTGCATACTGCCCTCTAGTCTTGAATTCTATGCTCAGTTTTGTACATTAAGTTGTATGTCTCTATACCACTTTTAAATTCATGTTACTCATGCACTATAACATTGTATTTGCATCTGGCACGGGAGAGAGACTTAGTAAAATTGAAGCAAAAGATAAGGTATGTGCACTACAATTATTCATGATTAAATATAAAGTCAATGCACTTGAACCTATTTCTTCCACTTGTCCCAAAAGATATTCATGCCCTAAATACTACCAAAATAAATACCTTCTTAAAAAGCCTTATCCCAAAGTGATGGTCTATGGTTGAGATGGATTTGGTGGAGGACACCTCTACTTTGGTGCCTTATAAAATATAGATTGAGAAAGTAGAGTGTGCTGGTTCTAAGGGGGAATCATTAGTATTGGAGGATTTACCTTGTGTGGGGAATATTTTGGGGACCCTACACTTGAACAAAGTTCACTTGTTAGGCTCAACTTGGGTGTATCTAGTGAGGGGAATCGATGGAAGACCCATCTGTCGAACCTAGTTCTTCTATTGGGAACCATATAAACTGGGATTTCAAATTGATGTCAAAAAGTATTATAGTTGGTGCTGCACCTGATAGTACACGTCCACAGAACATATTGAGAGAACATGTTCCTTTACAAATGATATTTAAGAAAATTTATTTCTCTTACTGACTCTATTGAAATTAAAGATGAGTGAACTATTGTTTCTGTAGATGGTACATTATTGATTGAACAAGTTCCTTAAAAGTGATATAAAAAGGAAAAAAAAGATTGAGCATGCATAGACCAAGGCTACCTTTGAAATTAAGAAGGCTGCTAATTTTGTTAATCCAAAAGATATTTTTGCTGCTGAAAAATGACTTTTATTTATCCTCTCATCTTTTGAATTACCCAGCCACTCTAGCCTTTGACTTCCAATTTTTTTCTCATCACAAGTGCTTGATTCTATGTTTAGTTTCGATTACATTTGTGGTGTATATGGTTTTTGATTAATGCTAATGTTGGGTTTGAGTTTCATGTTCATGTCTATCTCCTATGTTTGTGCAAATGCTTTGCTATAGCTAATTGAGTTCTTCATTTTTAAGTGTTTGTGTAGGTGATAGCCCTAGTGGCCGTGAGGATCGAATTTGATTCTCTTAGTGTGGTGTATGCCTTCACAGTGTTTTATGATGTCAAAAGGGGGAAGTGCATACTTGTGTAATGTTACAACTCAATTGGTCTAACTTGATCCTCTAATGTGTTTGCTTCGTGTATTGAGTTTTAAGAAACTGAAATAATACAGATTGATCTATTTACACAAGAAGCAATGGTTTGTCATCATCAAAAAGGGGGAATTAGATAGGTAAACATGAATATATATTACAAAAATTGCATCATGGAACAAGTTTAGCAGACGTGATCTGTGGTTAAGAAGATCACTGGCAAGAATGATGCCTAAGAAACTCTGACTTCGTCTTGGTCAAACATCTGATAAATCAAGTACTTCTGCCGATCAGTCTCATCTCATGGCAACTCCGATTCGGGTTACTAGAGTGGTACAACGAGAACTAGATGAAGGTCTCCTTGCTAGGTCCACTAAGAAGTCATCTGCCAAGAAACAGTGAAGCAAGGCAAGCAAGGTTGTTGATGATAAATGGAAGCTAGAGTACTGCTGATTATGTTGAAGAATGCCAAAGTTGCACACATGTTCCAGTTAAACTAAATCCAAAAGAGGATTCTGCTTTTGGTAATAAATCACGTAAAAGAAGGAATTAGAAATCAATAAAGTTTTGTATCTAATTAAGGAAAATTACATGAAAACGTTTATTTTGAAGCAAAGCGCAAAGAGAGGTCCTAACGCAAGAAGAAATTCGAGCCGTAGAAGGATTCTTTAATTGACAAAGTTTTCTTAATTAAATTTAAGGAAATCTGCTTTGTTATCTAATTAAGACAAAGTTTTTGTAAAGTCGTTTATTAAAGTTGAAGAAGGAGTTGAAGATGCGGCGAAAATGACTTCCGCACAAGGTAGAAATCCTACGCGTAAGCTTCTACGTTTCATGAGAAAAATGAAGCAGAGCACAAGTAGGATTTTTAGTTGAAATAGGTTTTGGATTCAAGTCCAAATCTATAAATAGGGCGATAGATTGGCTTGAGGAAAATGCGCACTTACATAGAGAGAAAATCAAAACACTATCAAGAAGTTTGAAAGAGTTTTGATATTAACTTGCGGAGTGTTGCGAGTTAAGTGAGAAGTTGTAAGATTGTGTTCAAGAGTCTTGTTTACAATCTGAGTTTTGTGAGTAGGTGTTGTTCGACAAGTTGTAGAACTTGAAGAATATTAGAAGATATAAAATCGGGTTTTTTTTGTATCTTTGGGTAGCTAGAAATTAGAGTTTATAATTTCTTAGCTAGGAATTAGAGTTTATAATTCCTCTAGGAATTAGAGTTTATAATTCCTTAGGTTACAGAGCATTGTAATTATTGTATTGTTTGAAGTTTATATATAGTACAAAGTGTTGTTCGAATTGATTATCGTTAAGTTTCAAACAAACAGAAACACGTTGTCTGTACGTGTTCCTTTGAAGAATTCAGGAGGGTAGAATTCCAACAGACTTCGAGTTTGTACAATTAATCACGTTTGTATAATTTACCACATTTGTATAATTCAGAGCTAACAATACTTCATTTTATTTGTATTCGTATACGATGGTTTGTATTTGTATATGAGAATGATTTCCTTTGGGTTTTCAATTTTATCACCATATACATTCAATCTTTTTGTGTATAGATTTTCTAAAGTTTGTATAAACGTGTAGTTTTGGGATTTTGTATAATACAATTTATAAAATGTAGTTTGTGTAACATAATTTGTATAACTTTTTAAAGTGCATATGTTTATGTTTGTATCAATTCGTTATTTGGAGTTTGATCATATTTGTATAATTTCAGACTTTATATTACTCAATTATATAAAAACACGTGAAAAAATTGTACTAACGTACCCGCAAATTATACAAAAGAGATGTGCATTATACAAACGTACTGGCGAAGTATATAAACAAGATGCAAATTATATAAATTATTGCCCTCTCTCGCTCGCCTCTCTCCTCCCTCTCCCAATCTCGTTAGTCAGATTTACAAATACATATGTATACCAATTACATATATACAATTATTTAACCAATATAGATATATAATTCACCTCTCTCACACTCTTTACCCTCTCTCGCTTGCCTCTCCTCCATCTCCCAATCTCGCTCGTCACTCTACTCCCTATAATATTTAGCTACAGATCATAATTAGCAAAAATATAACTATGAAGCGTAATTAAACTATTTTTGAGTGACTATATGCGAAAGTTCTCCCGCTTTAAATAAACTTTCTAAGGCATATAATAAATGATAATATATATAATTTTAAACTTGATGATGGCATAACCCAGACAACAAATCTATGAGGTTTGCTAGGTTAACGTGGACAAATAAGTACTTCACAAAAATTGCTAGAGTTGAAGGACCTTTCTTCAATTCCACCAATTTGTAGTGCAATGGTAAATTAGAGTGTCCTCCCAAACTAAAACCTACTTATCAAACTATTCCCGCTATGATTTACAAATTTTATGACCATATATATGATTATTAGTGGTAATTAATAAATAACGATAGCTTAATTATTGCTAAATATGTATTTTTAGTTGTAATTAACACTTTTTATGTATGTCCTTAAAGTCTTTAACAATATTAATTCTAATGACACTTAATTAATGCTGGTAAAGACTTTAACATTCTTTATTAATGTCTTATATTTATTACAGCTAAAAGTTTGCGCGTTCGTGCATACAACCTTTAATTTTTTGGAAGAAACAATATTCATTTGTATCATATGGATTATGGAATTCCACATACATAATATGAAGTACAGAGAAATGAAAAGAAAAGGCTGTAAAAAACCACTCCACTAAGTGTAATGCATTCATGAATGGGGAAAAAAGTAATCACACTTTTTCATCTTTATAGGCTCCTCTTCAGCTTTTTGTTGCTAACTGTTATTATTATGGACATTGATAACTTACAAGAAGTCTTCATTTAAATCACTGCCAAAGAAAAAAAAGAAAAAAGAAAAGTTTGTACCCGTGCATATATACAAGAAAAAAAAGTAGCAAAAGTTATTATAATTATCATTTTATTGATTGTAATACTAGACCAAGAAGTCGTGTAAAATGACATAATTTTGATGATACTCTATTATTATTTGTTAATAATAGAGATATTTCACACGGTTCATCTTCTTCACATCAACCACCACACCATTAATCTTCGAAATCAATGATGCATTGGATGAGTTGCTTCTTTCTTAATCAAATATTTCAGTTTTGAACTATAGATATAAAAAATAAAAATCATTGATACAAAGCAGTACCTCGAATCATAGGTGAATTCATGATTTTAAACTTGTGAATTTCCAATAAAATTAATTTATATGTAGCAATAATCGACAAAAAAAGTACTGAATCTTTGTATACTAGATGGGCGTAGCCCGTGCTAGCACGGACCCAATATTGTTAGATTTGTGGTATGAAACTAAAAATCATATCAAAGCATATCAAAATGATCGAGGCTTCTGGATATTAGTGTTTCAATAAGGGAAAATTATGCGGCTAAGCAAACTTATACTATTTAATTACTCATCATAACTATAGTTCGCTATAATTACTACTCGCTGCTAACATTATATATTAATTACGTGGACTGACTTCGAGTTTACATAATTAGTCATGTTTGTATATGTATAATTCGCCAGGATATACAAATAATATGCATATATACAATTTTTTAACCTATATACATATACAATTCACCTCTCTCCCTCCGCCCTCTCTCGCATGCCTCTCTCCTCCCTCTCTCAATCTCGCTCGCCTCTCTCCTCCCTCTCTCAATCTCGCTTGCCATATATACAAATGCATATGTATAATATACAATTATATACATATACAATTCACCTCTCTCCCACTCTCTGCCCTCTCTCGCTCGCCTCTCTCCTCCCTCTTCCAATCTCTCTTGTCATATATACAGATACATATGTATAATATACAATTATCTAACAAATATACATATATAATTCACCTTTCTCCCACTCCTTTCCCCCTCTCTCTTGCCTCTCCTCCCTCTCCCAATCTCTCTTGCCATATATACAGATACATATATATAATATACAATTATCTAACAAATATACATATATAATTCACCTTTCTCCCACTCTTTTCCCCCTCTCTCTCGCCTCTCTCCCAGCCTCGCTCGCCTCTCTTCTCCATATAACATGCAGCTACAAATTGTAATTATCAAACTATAGCTATATAGAGTAATTAATTATTCTTAGCAAGCTATATGTGAAAGTTCCCCCAATAATCCTTGCTTATTAGGGATGTTGCATTATTATATAAGTCGTCATTATTTATTTAGAGATTACTTTAGTTCAGTTCTTTCATGAGTAATATTATTTCTCCATAAGTCTATTCTTGCATTCATTAATCAAGTATCATCTTCCGCAAATATTCAGTCTTTACACTTAGGTCACTACTATATTATTATTACACTAAAACAGCAGTTTCTATCTGTGTACAGGTAACAGAGGCACCACCATCTGGGTGTATGACATTCAAAATGAAAACACCTAGCTATAGGCTAAAGAAACACTCCTTGCAAATCAAAACAATTGAGCATTCTAAATTCATAAGACAGGACATGCCAAGAAGTTATTGTTACATGTAAAAAACATCTTATGTATAAATATATGTATCTTCAAGCGCGTCTTCAGTCATCATTTCAAGCTGGAGTGTATTGGTTATTCCAAAAAATGCATAGCAAGGAGATAATTTGAGGTCCCTTCAAAAAGCTAGCAAGAACCAATCAGCTATTAGAGGGCTACAAAAATGAAATTAGAGAGCTTCAAAACAAAAGATACATCTGTCTCACAAAGGCAAATATTTTACAGAGAGAAAGCAAATTTGTAGATAACTTAGACAAATGAAATAGTTGACAATTTCAAACAAATGAAATATCAGAAATTAGTAGTAAGTGTGTCAGCATCTCAATTGTTTGGTTTGTTATCAAGTGTAGTAAACTAAAAGTGTCAACTTTTTTTTAGATAACAATAATCAATCATCCATGTACGAATCAAATATTATAGATAGAGGCTATAAATCATAGAATTCGATCACTCTTATTAGATTTTCTCCCACTCTTCACATATACCAGTTACCCATTGCTATGTTCAACTAAAATAATGAGCAAGATGCAAAACAACAAAAATCATAATATGGTTCTTGGCCATCACCATTTGGTACACATTAATTATCGTAGCAGATGTACCATTTCAAAATCCTGAACTGTTTAGTGAAAAATAAATATACATTTGAGAATGAAGAATAAATTTTAGTACATGACCCATACAATTCAGGTTCTTCTATTACTTGCATTGAAGTACCAAAAGGTAGAGGAAAGATCTATCTGAAGTTTTACTACCTTCAAAGCTTCCTATGTTTCTCTCCTCTTCTTTATCAAATAGGTTATCTTGTCTAAGCATAATCTTCATTCAAACTTTGCAACTCGACATATACATTTTGCTTATGATTTTTTCGATAGTACTGACCCTTCTATGAAATGTTTACACTTTTTTCTATACACATGTAAATAATAATTTTTTAAAGATAAAAACCTTATGTGTTCACTTGTATATTTTTATATCAACAGACAATGTTAAAATACATCATACTAACCTTGTATGAAAATTGAGTAAGAGTCTCGCATCTAGAGCACTCTTTCTTGTGACATTGTTGTGCCAACACCATACGAACAACGGTATTTTTTCTTTTTGTATAAAATTTTTGTTTTCTTACTTTAGAAGGGCTGATTTTCTGATTTTCTAATAGCGAATATCTGAACCTGGACCATAAAGCAGTCATCACAAAATCACAAGACAATCAATCACCAGAAGAAAATAAAATACACACAGTATATTATCTTAAGAGAAGTTATTTGTAAGTTCATGAATAATGTCGTAATGTAATAGCTCTTCATAATAATATGACAGTGTAATAGCACTTCACTTTCCAAATTTTAAATCATACCTCTCAATTGGCATCTCCAAAATTGCAGAAGAAAGTAAAAGTAAAATAAAGAACAAAACATGTACAAAAATAAAGACCATATACAATTAGTTACTGAAAAAAATGAAGATTTAGATGTATAAAATTTTAGACAGTAAAAAAGACAGCAAATAATTATTTGAAAGCAGATGGGGAAAGTTCACATACTTACAGCCTTAAACCAAAGTCCAACTATTACTTACCTAATTAAGTTTTAATTTTTTTTGATTATTTAGTATCATTATAACTGCTTTGACTAAATACCAATTTTAATAATATGTCTTCAAATCGTAATCTAGTACAAAGTGGGGGGAAAAGAGAAGCAGGCATAATAGACATATATGTTGTCATTCTCCTAAATTAGCAAAATAGAAAATCCCAAGAGTGTTTCTGAGAATCCTCAATTACATTCTAAGAATATGAGTATTAGACAACTTTAAGCTCAAGATTACACAATGAGAAGGGAGAAACAATAATGTAATTGAATATATCAATAATTGAGCAAAACGACTTTAGAAAAAGGCTTACATTTTGTGGACTGTTTGATTGAAGAC
Organism: Solanum sitiens; assembly: GCA_016801875.1. Lineage (NCBI taxonomy): Eukaryota > Viridiplantae > Streptophyta > Magnoliopsida > Solanales > Solanaceae > Solanum > Solanum sitiens. The sequence goes on along the minus strand of JABWTJ010000010.1, from coordinate 1,700,644 downwards.
CTATATGAAATCCATGGTTGGATTAGCCCAATAAAAAAAAATTCAAATTCAAATTTGAAAAAGGATTACTACCTGCTTTGTTATATTTGTTCTTTTTGGTGTAACCTTTAGAGAGGTTAATTTACACCTGCAAATAAAGAGGTAGAAGAAAAATGCACTGACGAAAAATTCATTGGCGTAGCACACTAAATGAGAGAGGTAGTGAGAAAGCACGAACCATCTGAGTATATACAAATCGCAAGAAAAATAAATAACTCTAAGACTACATAGGAAGAACATATAAAAATGCATAAAGAAAAGGAGAAGGGAAAAAAAAAGTTTTCTCCTGGGTTGGTATATTTGCTCTTTATGAGTACCTGGATAGTTATATTTGCTGCATATTCTGATTTTTCTAAAATTAGAGAACATAGAAACAAAATCATCCATTAGAAACATGCAAGTAAAAAAATCCACAATAAACTCAGTACAGTAAGAACATGAAGTAGAAATTGATTAGGATAAGAAAAATCAATATTATACTAACCTTTATTAGGAACATGAAAGTAGAAAATTTCATAATAAACTAAAATAAAAATCAGAAATCATTCAAGAATTGAAATCAAAATTGACAACAGATCTGCATTCAATAGAGACAGAATCAGGGGAAAAGGGATTCGAGAAACTGAAAACTTATTAGGAAGAAAAGCGAGATTTTACCACGAAAAAGAATTTGAGAAATAAGAACACCAAAATCTGAAAAATCAAAACAAAAGAGTGAGAAGAGAAAGAAAACTAAAAACTTATTAAGAAGAATAACAGAGATTTTACCAGAAATATTGTCTTGAAAGAGATTGAATTGAAAGAGGAATAGATATAGATTGAGAGCTCTAATCTCATAAGCCTAAGCAATATCAATTGCTCACACGTGGAATTAAAAGGGCCTTTAGGTGTTAATACCCAATCAAATTGGGCCACAAAGGGCCAAAAATTATGAGGCCTTAGGTACAATTTGAAATTCTTTTGGTACAACTTGTTAGTGCTGTGTTAGTCCAACCAAACTCCCACTTCTAAATAGGAGAGATATTTAACAAATAATGAACCATTTAAATACAAAATATTAGAATAAATATTAGCATTACAATTGTGCTCAACGACTTGTTATGTCTTCAAAATGATCAATAATCACATGATTAGGTACACTTTCAAATATTTCATTCTTTTCTATAGGAAAAACTAAATAATCATTTAAAATTTTGTTATCAATCAGTCAACCAAGTAAAAATCACCTTAATTAAAATATTATTTTCAGCATAAAATATCCGTCGAGTATTTAAAAGTGGACAATTTTCATCCCTCTACTTGAATTTATCAGAAAACTAATAGATCCACAAACATCAAGTCATCCCTTCGTGATTATTATTCTTAGATACGCCAAAAATACTATAGTGAAACTTTTCAGTAATTGAATTTAGCATTAGTTAAATCTTTTAATTCGACAGTTGTTTTTCCATTTATTTTTCATGTAATTTGATATTAGAAATATTACTAGTTGAAATATGTTTCTTCTAAATTGAATATGCCAGAAGCGGTGTTTGTTAGAAACTTCGGTTTCTATAATGTAGAATGAAATTCAAATGTGAGGCATAATCAATATTCTGATCACTTCAATCATGTTAGCCCATAGATTTATTGATCTAAATACAGTTTGACTATGAAAAAGTTAAAGTTAATTAAGATCCAACTTCTTTCCGTTACTAAATAAGAAAAAGAGCAGATCAGTTATCCTCACACCTTTCAAATATTTTTTGTTTCAGTAAGAAATAGTGTCTAAGATTTTTAATATTTTTTTCGGGAACTTCTTACAGCAGGTAATGAAATTATGCAGGAAAACTTTTGTTGATAATCACGTGAACTACTCATATTTTTGTAGGATCCCTTAGTTTTTTTTATGATATCTAACAGAATTGATGAAAATTGTTCACGTTTGAATACTTGAAGGATGTTTTCTGCTAAGAATAATACTTTAAGGATGTAGTTTATTAAGGCATAGTTTAAAAATATTTTTGACCAAAAAACTCTCTTGAAAATTATCAATAATCACATAATTAGGTACACTTTCAAATACTTCATTCTTTTCTATATAAAAAAAACTAAAAAATCATTTAAAATTTTTATCAACCAGTCAACCAAGTAAAAGTCACCTTTTGGACATAACATAAATGTCCGAATTAGAGCTAGTTAACCTAAAATATTGACTTTGATCAAATATTCCAACTTCCAAACCTTCAAAATTGAAAAAGTCACCCAATAATCGTTTGATCTCCATGAAAATCATACCACCATCCCATAAATGCTACACTAAATATACAGTAATAAGAAAAACAAGGATAATATGCAAATAAAACTAAAACGACTTTGAGAATGGGTTGTGCATAATACCTTTCCTAGATTTACTGCAAAATGTGAAATCTTAATATGTTTCATAAATAAGTATGCATATGTTTAGTTATAGTGTGTAATTTTTTTTTTAACTTTTGTAAAATATATTTATGTTTGTTTGGCATAATTTAGCTCTCTTTTTTTCTACATGTTTGGTGTGTGAGTCACTTACAGGATGGTGTATCAAAATACTACAGAGAATAAAGGAGGAAAATAAATATCAACCAACAAGAATAATGAAGTTCACAAAAAATCGTATTAATGTAATTTTTTTATTGAAATATACATTCCATAAAACAAGACAATGCCATGCACATGAATTGCAAGTATTGTACAAAGGTGCCTATGTGAATTAAACAAGTTTATCTATTTATCATCAACAAAACATCATTATTTTTTAAACTAGTTATTTTCGCCATTGATTTCTCCTATGCATATGCAAGTAGATTTTACTATTTTCATGGTAAAATTTACATCCTAATAAAACTAAGAGAAAAGACATAAAATTACCATCGAAGATGTCCTGATTTTTTAAAAAGAGACCTTAACTTTGCGGGTGTCCTATTACCCCATTGAACAATTTCACAATAGTATGTATACCCCATTTTTCAGCCAATACCACTTATACAAAAATATTTGTAAGTCACGCATGAATAGTCACTTGACATGTGTTAAAAGTAATTTTTAATTATTTTTATTTAATTTCTTTGCTTTTCTTTTTCTTTTTCCTTTTTTTTCTGGTTCTCTTTCTTCTTCATCTCAATGCTGTAGCTTCTGCCATTCCTTGGTCAAGAAGAACAGTCGCCAAACCCACTGTTGTGGGACGGAATTTTTCGGCAGCATTATCAATTATTTGTCAAACTACCACCAATTAATTTATTTTTGAAAATAAATATCGTCAAATAATCAAAATTTAATATTTGTTATAAAATAAAGTATAATTTAATAACAAAGAAATAGAGAGAAAGAGTAGTAATATTTTTATTCCAATCTTTCAATATTTTTGGTGCATTTGTATCTACATATTAGATGACTATATATAGAAAGTAAGTATACCCATAATCTTTCAAAGTCATGAAAGAGATCTTTAAAGTCATAATTAAATCTCCTAAAGTCATACTTAAAATCCTTTAAAGTCCTGAAGTGTAGAATTTAATACATGACATCCACACCACATTATTTACAACACTCCCCCTTGGATGTCCATGTAAAAAATAAAATCTAGAAGAATAAAAGAGAGTGTACATAGTTATTCATAATACGCATTGTTTGCTGCCTCGTTAAAAACCTTATCAAGAAAAAATGCAGTGGGATAAAAATCTTGATTAAGGGAAAAAGAGTGCAGCGCATATTTACTCCCCCCGATGAAAACATCATTTAATATCTCGAAGACGACGCATTCCAATTTTGTATCTCAATTTCTCAAAGGCTGAAGTTGGCAATGCCTTAGTAAATATATCTGCTAAATTATCACTTGAGCGAACTTGTTGAACATCTATTTCACCATTCTTTTGAAGATCATGAGTGAAAAAGAATTTTGGTGAAATGTGTTTTGTTCTATCTCCTTTAATGTATCCCCCTTTCAGTTGAGCTATACATGCAGCATTATTTTCATACAATATTGTTGGAACATCTCTTTTTAAAAAAAAGACCACATGTTTCTTGAATGTGTTGAGTTATTGATCTCAACCAAACACATTCTCGACTCGCTTCATGGATAGCTATTAACTCTGCATGATTTGAGGAAGTAGCAACCGTAGTTTGTTTTGTTGAACGCCATGATATAGCTGTACCACCACATGTGAATAAATAGCCTGTCTTGGATCGACCTTTATGGGGATCAGACAAATATCCTGCATCTGCATAACCAATCAATTGTGACTTGGATTCATTTGAGTAAAATAATCCCATATCAATAGTCCCTCGAATGTATCTGAATATATGCTTAATCCCATTCCAGTGTCTTCGTGTTGGAGAAGAACTAAACCTTGCTAACAAACTTACCGAGAAAGCTATATCAGGTCTAGAATTATTAGCAAGATACATTAATGCACCAATTGCACTAAGATATAGTATTTCAGCACCAACAAGTTTATCTTCATTTTCATGAGGTCGAAATGGATCTTTATTAATATCAAGAGATCTCACAACCATCGGACTACTCAATGGATGTGCTTTATCCATGTAAAATCTCTTTAATATATTCTTAGTGTATGTTGATTGATGAACAAATATCCCATTTGCAAAATGTTCAATTTGTAGTCCAAGACAAAACTTTGTCTTTCCGAGATCTTTCATTTCAAATTCATTTTTCAGACATTTTAATGCCTTTGAAAGCTCCTCAGGAGTTCCAATGATATTCAAATCATCAACATATACAGCTATTATGACAAATTCAGATCCAGACCTTTTCATGAAGACACAAGGACAAATTGGATCATTTTTAAATCCTTCTTTCAACAAATATTCGCTAAGGCGATTATACCACATTCGCCCTGACTGCTTCAATCCGTATAAGGATTTTTGAAGCTTTATTGAACAAGTTTCTCGAGAACCATTGTATGCTTCAGGTACTTTCAATCCTTCAGGAATTTTCATAAAAATATCATGGTCCAATGATCCATATAAATAGGCAGTGACCACGTCCATTAGGTGCATTTCAAGATTTTCATAAACTGCCAAATTCATTAAATACCGGAAGGTAATTGCATCCACCACAGGAGAATATGTTTCTACATAGTCAATGCCGGACCTTTGCAAAAATCCCTGAGCCACAAGTCGTGCTTTATATCTTACGACTTCACCTTTTTCATTTCGTTTTCGCACAAAAAACCATTTGTACCCCACTGGCTTGACACCTTCAGGTGTTTGGATTATTGATCCAAAAACTTCACATTTTTGAATGAAGTTAACTCTGCTTGAATTGCGTCCTTCCATTTTGGCCAATCATTTCTCTGTCTACATTCATCGACAGATTTTGGTTCATAATCCTCATCTTATTGCATTATTTCAGTGGCAACATTATAAGCAAAAATGTTATTAACCACAACATCATTTCGGTTCCACCTTTTTCCAGTCGAGACATAATTTATTTAGATCTCTTCATTTTCATTATTTTCGTATATCTCAACATTTTCTGTTGTCTCATCATTTGTTATGTCTTGAGGCTCCCTTTGAGCACTTGCTTTCATATTATGATCATTTTCTCCTTTTCTTTTTTGAGAATTTTTATCCTTAGAACCAATTGGTCTACCACGTTTCAGACGTGGTCTAGACTCATTTGCATTAACAGTTTGTTCTGTCAGAATATCAACTCGAACTGGAGCATTTGCAGCTGGAACATGAGATTTAGTAACCCTTGAAAGGTTAGTAAATGCATCTGGCAGTTGATTTGCAATATTTTGCAAATAAATCATCTTTTGAACCTCTTGTTCACATTGATTTGTTCGAGGATCTAAATGAGATAGTGATACTGCATTCCAATCTATCTCATTTTCCAATTTCTTATGTTTCTCCCCTAATGTTGGGTATTCAGATTCATCAAAATGACAATCAGCAAATCTTGCTGTAAATAAGTCTCCAGTCATGGGTTCCAAATATTTTATAATGGAAGGAGATTCATACCCAACATATATTCCCAATCTTCTTTGGGGACCCATCTTTGTGCGTTGTGGTGGAGCAATTGGAACATATACCGCACATCCAAAAATTTTAAGGTGGGATATATTTGGCTCCTTTCCAAAAGCCAACTGTAATGAGGAGAAATCATGAAAACTAGTTGGCCTTATGCGCACAAGTGCTGCTGCATGCAAAATAGCATGCCCCCATACCGAAAGAGGAAGTTTTGTCCTCATTAGTAATGGTCTAGCTATCAACAGAAGACGTTTAATCAATGATTCTGCTAGACCATTTTGGGTATGAACATGAGCAACCGGATGTTCAACTGTTATTCCAATGGACATACAATAATCATTAAAGGATTGAGATGTAAATTCAGCAGCATTATCAAGACGAATTGTCTTTATAGTATAATCTGGAAACTGTGCTCTTAACCTTATAATTTGAGCCAACAATCTCGCAAAATCCATGTTGCGAGTTGATAATAAGCACACATGCGACCATCATGTAGATGCATCTATCAAGACCATATAATATTTAAATAGTCCACATGAAGGGTGAATTGGTCCACATATATCACCATGTATACGTTCCAGAAATGTAGGGGATTCAATCCCTACCTTAGTTGCTGATGGTTTAATAATCAGTTTCCCTTGGGAACAAGCAACACAAGAGAATTCCTTAAATTGAAGAATTTTCTGATTCTTCAAAGTATGTCCATGTGAATTCTCAATAATTTTGCGCATCATATTATAACCGGGATGACCCAACCGGTCATGCCAAATGATGAAATCATTATGATTAATAAACCTTTTATTTATCATGACATGTTATTCAACCACATCAATACTTGTGTGGTACAACCCAAAAGAAAGTACAGATAATTTTTCACGCACAAATCTTTTTCCCTCTTTTATTGTAGTAATATAAAGGTATTCAACATTTCCTTCATTTGCAGTCTCAATATGATAGCCATTTTGGCGAATAGCCTTGAAACTTAACAAGTTTCTTTGAGATTTACTACAATACAAATCATCATTCATGGCCAATATTGTTCCTCCATGTAGTAATAATGATGCTCTCCCAGAGCCCTCAATTATTTTTGTACTACTAGATATTGTATTAACATTGGCCCCTTTCATAATTAAATGAGAGAAATATTTCTTTTCTCTTAATATAGTGTGAGTTGTAGCACTATCCAGGAGGCACATATCTCCATTACTCATCTTGGATCTAATTGAAGACTGTTTTTTTTTATTTATCTTCATAAAATAAAAGTACATCATAAGAGGTAAGATAACTAACAACATTGCAAGAAAACTTAGGTCTTTATATTATTTTACTTTTAAAATAAAAGTGACATAAAAAAAAATGATAATGAAAAGCACACAAAAACAACAACATATTATATACTATAAAATAACATCAAACTTCAGTTACGATCTTCAAAGAAGTCTTCAACCTCCAAATGAGTAATATCATTGAGGTTATTAAAATCGTCATTCTTCAAAGCCAAATTTGCTTCAATATTATCATTGTACATTTGCGAAGGTTTTTTCTCAACATTATTTTCAAATGTCAAGTGTGATTCCACCCGAGCATTAGAAGAAGATGTACCGCCTCTATTTGCCTTTCGTTTAAAGGAATTTTGATAAAGCCTGACAAAATGCTCAGACGTTCGACATTCATTCTTCCAATGCCCGTTCATGCCACAACGATGACAGTTGCCTTTTAAAGTATTACTTTGAGAACTCATATTGTTCTCTCTTTTATAATGACCACCACCACGATGATTATTATATCATTTTCTGCCATTGCCACGTCCACGCACATTATTACGGCCTGAATTTTTATTTTGTCTTCTTTCAGACTGGCCATGTGCTTCTACCATATTTACTTCCGGTAAAGGAGCAGTTCTAGTGGGACGGGCTTCATGATTTTTCAACAAAAGAGTATTATGTTGCTTAGCCACAAGAAGGCATGAGATTATGAGAATATTTTTTAAATCCCTTTCACGGTATTGTTATTGTAACACCAGATTTGAGGCATGAAAAGTAGTAAGTGTCTTTTCCAACATATCCTCATCTGTTATATTTTCTCCACATAATTTTAATTGGGAAGTTATTTTATAAACAGCGGAATTATATTCACATACAGTTTTAAAGTCCTGTAATCGTAAGTGTATCCAATCATAATGAGCCCTTGGCAATACCGTTGCCTTAAGGTGGTCATACCTTTCCTTTAAACCAGTCCACAATTCAAGTGGATCTTTCACTGTCAAATATTCGGCCTTTAATCCTTCATCCAAATGATGACGAAGAAAAATCATAGCCTTCGCTTTGTCCTGACTCGATGCTACATTTCCCTTAGTAATAGTGGTACCAAGACCTTTAGCGTCTAGGTGAATTTCAGCATCGAGTACCCATGATAAATAATTATTGCCAGAAATATCAAGTGCCACGAACTCCAATTTTGACAAATTTGACATGATGAAAAACTATCATAAAAATAGTCAAATTAGATTAAAATAATAAACTTTTAACCATTGAAATTCAAGAATATCATATGTAGTATTCTTTTTAATAAGAAATTTTATTTTCATTAATTAATAAAATTTACTACCATCTTATATTATTTTGAGAACATATAAACTGAAAATAGTTTAATGTATACTTGTGCTTGGAATATGAAAATAAAAATAGTTATATCACCGAAATATACCTTATAAGAGACTTCGTGCTGATAACGTGTTATAAAATAAAGTATTATAATTTAATAACAAAGAAATAGAGAGAAAGAGTAGTATATTTTTCTTCCAATCTTTCAATATTTTTGGTGCATTTGTATCTACATATTAGATAACTATATATAGAAAGTAAGTGTACCCATAATCTTTCAAAGTCATGAAAGAGATGTTTAAAGTCATAATTAAATCTCCTAAAGTCATACTTAAAATCCTTTAAAGTCATGAAGTGTAGAATTTAATACATGACATCCACACCACATTATTTACAACAATATTCAAAATATCACCAAGTCAAAATCTGATATTTAAATCACCTCCTTCTCCAACTTCTTACTCCCAAATAGAGTTTTCCATAGTTTCACTATTCCCAAATTTCAAACTTGATTTGTAGGAGGAATTAAATCACTAAACTAATTTGTTTTTGAAAATAAAATAGAACAAGAATGAACACAATAACATTAGTTTTTAAAAAAAAAATTGAAGGAAGACATAGATGCCCAAGAAACATGGGTAAGCTAATGATGGTAGGGAAGATGAGAAAAAAGATTAGAAAATTAAAAAATATTCCTATTAAAGCTTTAAAAAAATTAATACATGAGTTTTTGTATTTTTTCAAAATAAGTCAAATTGGGAGTGCCACATGCAATTTTACGTTGGTCTGAAGCTGTATGAATAGTCCTTCACGCGCCCAAATTTTGTGACAACACGAGTGGTGTTAAAATTAGTCAAAAAGGTATATTATCGTAGATTTAGATAGTTTCGTGGGGTAATAGGACACCCGCAAAGTTAAAGTGTCTTTTTAAAAATTCGAAATAACTTTAATGGTCACTTTATATCTTTTCTCTAAAACTAATTTACTTCATTGATATGATCAACAGATGATTTTGCTACTAGTTTTTGCTACTAGTTTAATTTGTAATGAATCACTTTATTATCTCTCCAAAGGGCAAAGACCCACACACGCACACAATATCATCATTGATCAGTTTGATAGTTTTATAATCTTTTGAATACTATAATGGTACAATTAATATATACATAAAGTAATTATTAGTTTACCACAAATATAACTACTATGTTTTTATTTATAGAGAAAATAGTCAAATGCCCCCTTAATTTATTACCGAATTTTCAACTACACACTCATACTTTGCGGGGGTCCTAATACCATTCTATACATTTTAAAAATGAAATATATAGCCCCCTAAAAGGTCACACCCAGATTTTTGTTAGAGAGTGAACACACTTGCCTGCCACGTCATATATATTAATTTTTAATAAAAAATTTATGAAATCTTTCTTTGTTTTATTTTCCTTTTATATTTTTTTCTTTGTCTTTCCAGCCATTTTCTTCTTTTCTTTTTCTTTCTTCTTTTCTTTCTTCTTTTCTTTTTCCTTTTTCTCCCATTGAAGAGAAAATTTCAAGTTTTTTATTTATGCTCGTTTTAAACTTACATTTATGAAATGTACAGTTATGAAATTTCAAGTTTTATTGTTAAAAGATAAAGTTATAAATCTTTGATAATCTTTTATTTTTTGCAATTGAATAATTTTTTTCCCCACCATTTTCATCTTCTTGCAAACATCAAAAGTTTATCAATTTGAAAGGTAAAATTTAGTAAGAATTTTATTTCTAACCGTTTCATCTACTATTTGATTGATACTCAAGTTATTTTCATGGATGAATTTGTTTAATTCTTCAAATTGAGGTAATGGATACATAACAATGGATCTTTTCATTTCTATTTTCAAAATCACATATGGATTTCGTTGACAATCCAAAATTCTTTCTGAACTTGAATTTAAATTATTGAACTAGGGCACCAAAAAATCAAGATAAGAATTTGCTAACCCATTTGGTCATGTGGTTAGGCATGATGATTATCAATTTTAATAATATTAATAAAGAGCTGATTTTCAAAATTTTCTAATTTCGTGCACAAATTGAATAATTAAAATTCTAGAATCAAGAAGAATAATGAAATTCCATGGTGAATCCAAACTTAGAGAAGGTGAGTGATGGAGAGATTTGGTTTATGTTGTTGTGTAGAAGAAAGGAAATAAATAAGAAAAAAAGAATAATTAAAAATACACATATTTAGGAAAAGAAAATTTATTATTTGTTTTGGTCCTCACTCTTTTTAAGAGAGTGAGATACACTCACTGTGCCACATAAGCATTTAGAGAGTAAATTATATCAGTTTTAAACAGTTTAGGTGGGTAATGGGACACCCGTGAAGTTGGAGTGTGTAGTTGGGATTTCGAGTATAGGTTGGGGGGGCTTTTGATCATTTTCTCTTATTTATATAAAGAATAGTCAAAAGTCCTAGAAAGTATACATTGATTATACATTATGATATACTCAAAACGCTTATTATAGCTTAGCTCTACATAAGCTATACACTAATTATACATTATGATATACTCAAAAATTTATACATAGCTTAATTATATATGAGATATATACCGACTATTTATTTTCCAAATATTTATTAGACTAATTAAAGAAGAAAGAAAAGGATGAGAAACAGTAAAAGGATAGATTATAATATTTTCTTAGTAAAATATACATCCCAATAAAATTGATTTGCTTTATTGATATGTCCATCAACATTATCAACAGATGATTTGCTGCTAATTAATAATCATCATTTCGATTGATATTCTTAGAAGAAACTATATCTTTAAACATACTTCACTAAGATATCTATGATTATTATCTATATTTTCAAAATATTAAGTATTTTACAACTAATTAAGAGTTTTTTTGAATCATATATTGAGAAAGATACACCTAGATATATGTATTTTTTTCTATTAGATATACTACAAAATAAGGAAAGAGGCGAGCGAGATAGAAAAGGCGACCGAGATAGCCATGTATCTTAGATATATGCGAATCACACTAGATACATGTACATATATGTATCTAACGAAATAGGAGGAAGGCAAGGGAGGTGAGCGTGATGTGTTACGTATCCTAGATACATGCAAATCTCTTGGATATAGTGTATCTAGAACAAAATACACATAATTTTGACCCCGTGTACCCCGAGATACATGTATCTGAACGTATTTGATCGCACGAAAATCTGATAAAATTTGTAAAATTGAAAACTAAAGTGCATTTATGTAAATAGTTCCTAAACTAATAACATTTACGTAAGGACAAAAATCAGATACTTTTAAGGCAAAATTACCATTTGTCCCTTATAAGTTTATAATTACAGAAATCCCTCAAACTGATTCAATAATATAACCGCTAGTACATTAATCTGATGCGTGAGATACATTAGTCGTTAAGTAAGATACATTACATTTTATACATGATACACTAATCTGATGTACATTTTATACATGATACACTAATTTAATACGCAAGATACATTAATCTGATGCGCGAGATACATTAATGCAATGCTTTGATATATTAATCGCGCTAAAATAAGGGATTTTGGAGATTTGTAATACTAATAGGGAATAATGGTAATAAGATAACTTAAAGGTGAAATTTCTATCATTTTTTCATAATTTTATAATCTTGGCGGAGGACCATTTAAATTGAAAACCACCGCATGCCCATTATCCTCTGTTGTTTGGATCTTGAGGTATAGACTTCTTATGATATAATATATCAATTTATTATTGAGTAGTGTGATAGAATGAATGATATATTCGTGCCTTTGATTAAATATTTTGAGTTCAAACATTAAGAAATGGAAAAACTCTTTGAAAACTAAGGTGTTTTAAATTCTCAATTTGGTGATTCCTATATACGACATGAATACGAATCATCAAAAGGCCAATGAATTTAGAATACTTGTTGACACCCAAATTTTGACCCTCCTCAATAGTAATTAATTGCCGAGTTTCTCGAGTTTAAATAATTTTAAATAATTAATTTTATAATTTAAAATATAATAATGATAATAATAAATAGATAAAATTTTAGCTTGCAAGTTGTTTTTTAATAAGGTTTTGATTTGTTTATATGTTATAGCTAATGCGTATTGTTTTACATATTATTCGTAGGATTACTCAAATTTTATTAGTACTCAATCAAAAAATATATTAATAGTAATATTTTATTTTATACGAATATTTGTTTTAAGTATTTTAGATTATATTTTGAATTATTAGCTTATATTCGAATTAATTATTTTATTTTGTTAACCTTATGAAGCTTGTTAATTAATTATACTAATTCGTCTTATTTTCAAAATATAATCAAAATGGCCAATTACGGTTAATTTGGCTAAATTGGTAAAACTCCTAATTAGAAGATCAAATTTGGGCCCTTTTATTTCAGCGGCCCACTCCAGATTTTTGTCAACCCAAACCCAACAAGTACAAATTGTTTTGGGCATTGTTAACCCAATTTGCCAAATTTTAATTGGGAAATTTTTCAAAATGTGAATATTTTAACATTTAATAGGACCTCATGTCAACACTTTCAGTATTTAGTAAAAATGTCAAATTTTCAATTTATTATGTATCTTATTTAAATTTTTATTCTTTGTTTTAATTGAATGAATACAATTACTAAATAACAAAATGGAGAAATTTAGGGGAGAGAATTTTTTTAAAAAAAAGAAAGAATTGCTTAAAAATCTCAGCGGTTACAAAATTTAAAATCTAAATACTAATCGGTCTTCTCCATAGCTGATTAGTTCTCTCATCATCGATTATCAATATATTTTGATTTAAAAAAAAATAGTTTGTTGAGTATTATTTTAACGAAACAGGACGACAAAATCATCGACAAACAGTTGTGGAGAGAGTTTTTTATTGGGAGTTCGATCAAATTAATTGAATAAAGATTTGACCAGGTATTAGTTAATTGCTTCTTCTTTAATCTTTTTCTAATTGATTATAAAATTTTGATATGAAAGTTTGTAAATAATTGTAAACGGTATCTGTTTTTATTGAAAATTGTATGTAGTATGAACGACGTTAGAAAAATTAGTTTCCTTGGATTTGTTTAATTTTTTTGTATTTGTTGATTACGAAAAAATGATAATAGATTGTTTGAAGATTTTTTGATCGGCCGTTTTGTTTTTAATGGTTCAATATTTGTTTTGTATACATAAATGTTGGCAGACTACATTGAACTATGAAAAAAAATAGTTTTGTTCAAATTTGTTTTTAATGTTTCAATATATGTTTTATACTTGATGCAAGGGCTATTGTATATGCAAATATTCTTTAACTTGGATACAAAAAGAACTGTTAACATCTCTAATAATGTATTTGTTGATAACTTCGGTATTTTTTTTTAGTTTGAATATAAAAATAATATGAGAAGTATTAGTTTTATAATTATGCATTTCGAGAGATGGAACGAAGAAAATTTCTACGTTGATTACACAATAGAAGCAATTATAATGAAAGAATATGCAACATTTAAAAATTTAGTTGGCGAAGTTGCTAAGCAAATTGTTATTGATTTGAGATATAACTGTTTGAAGCTTAAGTATAAAATAGAAGGTAGCAATGCACCTTTGGAGATACACAACAAGATGGGCGTGAGAGTATATGTGTCATTGAAGAAAGCAAATAAGGAATTGACAAAGTATCCCATATGTGTAACTGTGTTTGTGAAAGATCGTGAATTGACTGATAGAAATCTATATGAAGACGGCATGTCTGGTATAGATGGAGGAGATAATATTGATACACAAGAAATAGTTCTTAGTGCACCATTAACGAGCAATGGAGTAACTAACCAAATTATCTCAAATATCAATTAAACGGAGGTAATGAAAGATCAAGTATACAAGAACAAAGATACTAAAGGCCATGATGAGGAAATATGCCATTGATCACAGATTTCAGTGGAAGACACCTTTAGAATTGTATTCAAAAATCAATTTAAATTGTCATTTATTATGCATTTGTTTAAAAATATTACTTCAAATTGACGTATTGAATTGTGATTCTGAAAATAACATTGGATACATCTATATTGATCAATATGAGATACAAAATTGTTCAAGTTCGTTATATGTAAATGAATGCAATTATATATTCAGATGTCAATTTGTATTGTCATTAATTATGTTCGTTTAAATATGGACTTTCTGTGACTTACTTTTCTGAAAGTAACTTTGGATACAACTATATTGATCAGTACGAAATACAAAACTAATCTAGTTCATTATACGTAAAAAGATAACAATTATGTATTCAGATGTCAGATTGTATTGTCATTTATTATGTATTCATTTAAATATTAACCTTGTGTGACTTGTTTTTCTGAATGTAACATTGGATACAACTATATTGATCAGTACAAAATACAAAACTGATCTAGTTCATTATATGTAAAAAGAAAATAATTATGTATTCAGATGTGAGTTTGTTGTCATTTATTATGTATTCATTTAAATTTATTACTACAAATTGACCTTGCGTAGTTGACATGCCTTTATGAAAGTAACAGATGATACAACTATATTGATCAAGACGAATACAAAATTGTTCAAGACAAATTCTACGTTTGAGAGGTCGCAAATCTATTTTTGTATTTGAAATCATAACGATTTGTATTTACATACTCTATTGAGAACAAATAATGACTTTGCATAATGTATTTTTTAGAGTTCAACACTTCACAATCAATGAAATACAGAAATATGTATCAAAATTGTTTACTGATGAATAACACTTCATAAGATATGGCAACTTGAATCTTAAAGGAAAATCTGAAAAGATAAATATGAAAGAGATAAAAAATTTATGGAAGAGAGATATGGGCAACTTGAATTTTGGAGGAAAATCTGAAAAGATAAGAAAGATAATTTTTTAAAAAAATTGGAGAGAGAAATTAGAAAAGATAAGAATGGGCGTGAGATTTTTTGTTTTAAAAAAAATTGGATAGAGAATTAAGAATCCTAAAAGTTAGGTAAGAGAGAGAGTTTTTTTAACAAAAAAACAGGAGAGAATTAATTGGGAACGTGTCAATGAGAGATAATGTAGGAAGAAAATTAAAATACACAAAGTTTTTAAAAAATAATGACATTTTTGATATTTTTACTAATATTTATAAAGTATGAATACTTTCACTAATTATGTTATTTAATTTGACTAGTTCACTAATTTTTCCATTTTAATTCCCTTACTTTCAATTTAATCCCAGCGCACTCTTAAATCCCCTACCCATTAAGTCAGCCCAACCCATCTTCCCCATCAGCAGCCCCAACACCCAAATCAACCCTTAATGATCCGACCCGTCCCTTTCTTCCCCTTCCTAACGATAAGCCATCAGCAGCGTCTCTCCAAAACGTTGGCAGCTGTCCAAATTCCCAGTGAATCGAGACGAGACGCGACCCAGCGCGTCAACAGCAGCTCAGTGATTCAAGCGGAAAATTGACCCGGCAATTCTAGAAGGTAGACGCGTAGTCGACACGCGCGTTTCGATCCGTCCCCCAACGTCTCTCTGAACTCGTCCCTGTCCGTTCCGTATGAGCTTGAGCAGTAACATATCACACGTTTTCGTCCTTGGTGACCTGAGATGGATCCACGTTGCACAAGGGGGGCATCAAATTGATCCCGTGCTTCAATTCCGCTTTCCTCCTCTGGATTAAGGACTAATTGGCAGAAAAGAGGTCTGCCCATTTTTGGGAAAAAGATGCTGAATTTCGAAATTCTTGGGCCTTGAATCCGATTCCCATCCGGATTTCCCCAAAGTGTGAAACCCTAATCTTCATCACATATATATTCTCTTCATCCCACAATCTTGGGGGAGATTTTTTTTAGTCGGGAGAGGTCCCTTTTTGTTCTCTCTTCACAAAAATCAGAGAAGAAATTTTTTGGTTAAGGAATTTCAGTCAAGAAAAAGAAACAGGGGATTCTTTCTATTCTGGCGATTTTTGTTGAATTTTTTTGCTTTCAGAAAGTTTAGATACAATTTAAGAGTCTTTCGACTATAGTGTTGGAAGGAGACAATGATATATAAATATATTCGGAGTGTTAAGAGGAGTTTAGAAGTTCCGTTTTCTTTCTTCTCCTTCCATTTCAGTTTAGTTCCGTTTTGCCGGAATCTTCAGAGCAGCATCTCGGTGGTGAAGTCGCTGCTTCCTCTCGCTCGCGCTCGTCCAGGTCTCGCTGCACTATAAAAGGTAAACAACTCTTAGTTTTCTTTTACTTTTATTCTTCGCTTCTATTTCGATGAGTCCGTAACCGTAAAATACTCATTATTGGTTCTAAGATGAGTGTTCATGTCTTGTTTTGAGTTTAAGTTGCTCTCACCATCTCATTTATCTGAGAAACTTGGCCATGTATGTTTTATTTTGAGTTTATGGTTCTTCTCTAGCTTCTTCGTCGTTATACTCATTTTGATTTTGGTGTTCATTCGTTAATTGCATCTGATGCTACAGTATATTCCATTGACATGATATCCTTGGTTTGGCTTAAATATGTCTTCTCAGTAATATGTGTATGTTCTCATTGCCTGAGACTAAGTATTACCTAAAACTAATTTATTTTTCTCGTTACGAGACTTAGGGAATTGGTCATGCTTTTTTTTTAGTTTACTTTTTCCACCAGATTAGGGATATTTGTTCAGTAGTCGACTCCCATGTTGATCTTTGTCTCTATTGATGCCTTTGTTAGGAGTTCATGATTGGTTATCTTCCTGGATGAGGCTAATATTGTTTTGTGTTCTTTTCTTTAGTTTTTCTTATCTTACTCACAAATAGTTTGAAGTATCTTGGTGTATCTTTTCTTATATTGAAATATTGCTTAGAGCATAAGGTTTAATCGCCTATTGATGGTAGTTAAACTACAGTAAAGTGAAAAGCTGGTTTGTCTTTCCGGTCTGCCATCTACTTTCCGCTCTTATTTCGTTTTCACCCCTTTGCTTGTTATTGTTTCGCGTGCATGACCGTCAATAAGTCTGTCGTCTATCTCGTCCGGTTTCACTGTTCTGTTATTTATTTTTAAGTGTATCACCATGCTTCATTTGAGTTCATTCACAACTGTTATTAAATGCTCGATGTTTTGCTCGTGTCGAATTAATTTAGACAGTCTCTTTATACATATGTTTCTTGGTTTGGCCATTTGCTTCCCAATCAAAATTGGTGTTCATAAAGCCCTTTGTATGCGTTTTGTCCATGTTTCTTTCGGTCTTATCTTTATAGATAATATTCAATGGAAATAAACTTTAATATTTATGTAGGGTCTTATCTCCCTCTCCCTCTCTCTCTCTCTCTTTCTCTTTTACCTTATCGTCTATTTGCTTGTATTTATGTGATGTTGGTCTTAGGGTTAGCAAATCCAAGTCCCCGTAAATGCCATAAAGGTTTTATCGACTTAATTTTGAATCAAAAATTAGATTTTAAAAGGATAAATAATTTGCAAATCAATTCTTACTTAGCCTGTAAGTTAAAATACTTATTTTGAACAATTCTCAATCGATTATTGTCTTAAAATCAAGTCAAATGATAAATTTTAGCCAAACAAAATTAGTTGTCGGATAATTGCATTAGCGAATATTTTAGGTGCCTAACACCTTCCTAAAATATAAGTAGGATTCCCCGAACTCCTTTTGAGCTTTTCAATTGATTTTTCTGTTAAGTCTTTTGAAAACATTGTTTTCTTAATTTTTCTCAAAAATTAAGTGGCGACTCTAAAATGGTCAAAAATTCTTACAAAATATATTTTTCCGATAAAACAGAAATGGCGACTCCGATGGGGACGTAGGAGGATTCTAACCTTAAAACTAACATTACTTGGCTTTAATTGCTTATTTGTTTACTTTATCGTATTCAAAACATTGTTGCATTTTCATGGCATTCTTCCGTCAAACGGCAAGTAGTTGCATTAGGAAAATGGAAGTTACGTGGTTTTCCATGGCTTCTTTCAGAAATACACAAAAGCTCTTTTGGAAGTATCAAACGAATAGTTGGAATGCGGTCATCCGACGTCGTTTGGTAGCTTCACCCCGTTGTTTGTCCGACTTGGGTAACCGTCAATTTGAAACAAATTCTAGCAAGCCTAAGATAGAGCGAAACCAAAACCAAAACCAAAATTAAGCATTAGCCTAAGACGACTTAATACCCAAGGTGTATTAATTCCATTTAGTAGAAAACTGCCAAAACCGTGTCCAAGGTCTCCGACCTCACGACACATCATTTTATTTGACATTTGAATGATGTACGTGTGAAAACCAATTTGGGGTGGGTAAACCTAACTAGTTTCTGTTTTGTAGATATGGATCGTTTTCCAAAGTTCGATATGATCATAGCGGCGCCAACCCAACTCAAAATGTGGCATGACAATATCGACAGGGATCATAGAAGAACCCTCAACAAATACGTGGGTGCTCTGATAGAATTGATCAACATGAACGGTTGGCCAGAACTGGTTGAGGTCCTCACGGGGTATTGGGATAACCAACGAATGGTGTTCCGATTTGGAATCGTAGAAATTACCCCAACTTTGGAGGAGATCAGAGACTGCATAGACACAGTAGGTACTGGAATAGAAAGAAAGGCAAGAAAACAAGAAGACATCTTTATCCCTAATAAGCCTTCCGTAGAAGATATTGCGAACTGGTTCGGGTTGGGAAAAAGTTTTGCCTACTGGTGCCAAGAATCTCACATATCATTCAGAGACCTTTATATCAGATTTGAACACACGAGCTTCTACGCCACTTACAACCGAGAGTTCAAGGTCTCCTACAGAGAATGAAACGAAATTCATCCTCTAGCATTTGCTGTAGCATTGTTGGGAATGATGGTCTTCACGCACGGCCCAAGTCTGAGCATCAATATCTGAGTTATAACACTCGCGCACACTTTATTCAAAGGGTACGAGAACCAAGGGCAAGTGAAATACTACCCTATAGCTCCGGTCATCCTGTTCGACATCTATCGAGCTCTGGGAAAGTGCAAAGAGGGGCATCGATACTTTCAAGGGTGCAACCTACTCCTTCAATGGTGGATTCTCAGCCACTTGGCAAAGGGTGCTGGGACTCAGAAGTTGCATACTGTTGACAACAAGAACACCCTCAAAGATTTAAATGATATGCTGTACTGGGCCAATATGGATAATCGGAGAACAAGGGGGAGATAGACTCAGATTTTCTCCGAATTAAGAGAAGAAGATCTCCAATGGATGCTCAATTGCTTCATCTCCAAAGAAGTCGTCGTGGAGAGCCGCAGACAGCTTGTGCTCCCTCTACCAGCTATTTGGGGAATTCACCCTTATACACCCTTTCGAGTCTTGCGAGAGTTTAGGAGGAGACAAACTAAACCTGAAGAGGCGTACTACGGCGCTTATGTATACGATATTGGAGATGATAGGGTGCATGACGAGTCTGAAATGTTCGGAGAATGGAAAGGTGCCAAGCGGATTGATAAAGACATCATCGCCCCTGACCGATTCAATGCCGGATATGACGAGGGTTACAAAGAGTGGCTGAAAGAGGACATACAAAGCATCTCCTCCCCAACCCCGCGCAACTTTCACAGCGTAACAGACAAAGAAGACAAGGCAGTGGCCGAGCTACGAGAGGTAAAAAGAGAAGCCCAAGAAATGTACGTTAAGTTTGTCGAGAACCAAGATGCTCTTGAGAAAGCGACTCAAGAGGTGGAAAGACTAAGACGTGGTTACGATGACTTCGACTCATGGGTCAAAGATAAGATTGAGAGGATGCGATACGAAAGCTCGGAGGACAAAGGACCCTTGGGTGAAGGATTTTTGCTAATGCTGCGATATATGTATCAATAATACAAGACTCAAGAAACCAGCGACGGAGCAGGACCATCTGGAACGACATAGTGGATTTCGCCCCTGCGTGGGGTTTTCTATATGTATTTGTCATTTTAGCCCCTACGTGGGCATGCTTTATTGCGTTTCAGTACATTCAAATGGCCCCTGCGTGGGGCTGTTTTTGTAGTGTTTTATCCTTTTATTTCCCCTTTGTGAACGTTATTATTCATTTGTGAAATTTATTTGGGGGGAATTGTTTATTTGGTTCAAATTCATGCGTACATCATTCAAATGCGCTAGGCCTACCCTTGGCATAAAGGGGTCCCCTGTATGTTTTAGGACGCGATATATGTGCTATTAACTGCTTATGTGTTATGCTGCTGTGAATGAGGATATCGGAAATTCACTCCTTTCCAAAAATCTCTAAAATATACAAATAAGTCGCTGTTACATAATGTCCGACCAAAATTTCTGAGTCTCAAGTTTCTCACTCAAAAGACACCTCTCATACGACAAATCCTAAAATACTACTCTACTGTCTCAGGAAAGGAAAATCACCGCTATGGACAAAGGAAAGAGTATCCAAGCTGAGCCAAGTGAAGAAAAGAGGATCGACATACAAAAGCAGCGCGAAAAGCGTCTGTACGACTTATTGTTTCCTCCTGGGAGCCCCGAAGAGGAAATCGACGAAGAGGGTTATGAGGAAGCACTTGCCCGCAAACCTTCTTTCGAAGGACGTCTGGCAAAAAGGAGGCAAGAAAATTTCTCTCGAAGCATATCCACACGAATGTCAAAAAATGATAGAGGTCATTTCATGCGCTCTCATTTTCGAACACTATCGGTCCTGGCGTATGCTGGGACCCATCGAAAGAGCGTCATCCCAAGAGGGACCAGGGGATCTCCGCAAGACGTGTAAGTGTCATCCCAACCAAAAGGGGCATACGATAGAAGAATGCATAGAATTCAAGAACGCAGTTCGTCGTTTGTTCAGTATGGACAGTATTCCAAACACTTGGGGTAACAGCGTCCTCCTTGTATGTGATGAATCACGGCTTGACATACCGGTCACAGAGAAGACCAGATTCTTTCATTGCGCGTTCATGCCTTTCAAGAAAACGATGATGGAAATCTACTCAGAACTAGTTCAGAATGAAGTCTTCACCCATTTCTACAAGGGCATGGACATGCCGTATTCTCTTCAGTACGAAGTTCGGAAACGTTGTCCCTATCACAACGCCACAGACTACAACATTGAAAAGTGTCTTGATTTCCGCCACGACCTCGAATCCCTCATCGACATGGGAAAGATTCAAGTCGAGATTGTCCCCTGTGGTTCAGATGACGTAGAGAAGAAAGAATGACCAAGATATAGTCATCATTTTATCTTTAAAGCTCTGTTTCTGCCTTTCAATTTCTTTGTAACTGTAATGAATGAATGAAAATATTTTCCTTTGTATTCGAACTACGTTGGGCCTGAATTCTCCTTGTGATATACGTAGGCAGCCTTTCAAGGCCCGGCCCCTATCTTTAAAAATTTTCATTCTCCCCCCTTATGGTACAAGGAAATGAGAAGACTAGATCAACGGACATCGAAGAATAGCTCCAAGAAAACCATAGCTCAACGTGATTTAGCCTTCGAGACAGTGTCAAATTAAAAAAAAAAAAAAAGCAAACTCCTGCTTGTTAAAAAATCTGTTTCCGTCCTTACTCGTGGGTTGAAGATATTCCTCAAACATAGCAACTTGTGTGTTTATCTGCTCTATGTGTGATATTATGGGTTTTGTATTCTGAATCCAAACTGACAAATCTGCCTTTGAGTTGTTTTCCTCCTCAGATATTTTTAACTGATCTGTGTTGATTAAGCTGACAGATCATCCTTACTTCACCAGATCGAAAAGTCCCGCAGATTCCGTCCCAGGGCAAAATTCTGATAAAGGAAAGACGATTATGGGAGAAAATAACGAAGAAGTAGTTCTCACTGATGTTGTGGTGTCTCAACTCACCGTAGCGGACCAAAATGAGTTGATTGTGCAGTTGATGCAACAGATTGCAGAGATGAGGGTAGAGATGCAGAGAAGGCAGGATTTACCCCCGCCAAGGTATAATGTTAATGCTGCAGATGGAAGGCCTCCTATCTACTTCCCTTCCTCGAACATGGATCCAGCTCAAGGCGTGCCACTCGCTCAGAATCCCCCCGCTATAGACCCAACTACCCAAAATCCGTAATATGCTTCCGCCTCTTACCAAACTTCACCACCTCCTCAGAATAACCATTCCCAAATGCCATCTCATCCTCAAAATACCCAACCTCAAACCGCTCCACCATCGCAAAACCAAAGTCAAAATCCAAATCAGAACACTTTTAATCCCCAAACATCCCACCACCACTTAAATCAGAATACCAATCCTCAGATTTATCCCCAGAATTATCAAGCCGCCCAAAACGCCCAGAGTCCTTCCGTAGCTCCACCCTTACCCAAAAGAACCACTTTCCAGATTCCCGTCCCTGCTGAGCACGACGTGCATGGTTCTGAGTTGGACCATTACGAGAAATAGGAAAGAGAATGGAGGGCGAAAGGAAGAGGCAAAGGTGGATATAAAAGAGGAGATCAAGAAAGTCATGAAAGAGCTCCAATGCGTCCCTGATATCGCCGGTCTTAGTTATGAATATTTGTGTATTCACCCAAATCTGGACCTTCCAGAAGGGTTTAAGATTCCGAAATTTGACACTTTTGAAGGAGTGGGGAACCCAATGGCTCATTTGAGAGCCTACTGCGACCAGCTTGTTAGAGTTAGTAGGGATGAAGCTTTACTGATGCGGCTCTTCAGCCGAAGCCTGTGCGGAGAGGCTCTGGAGTGGTTCACCTCTCATGAAACCAGGCAATGGCCCAGCTGGAATGCTCTGGCAAAGGATTTCATCGAGCGATTTGCTTATAATGTAGAAATCGTTCCTGATCGATACTCTGTGGAGAAGATGAAGCAGAAATCGACCGAGATCTATAGAGAATTTGCCTATAGATGGAGAAAAGAAGCTGCGACGGTAAGACCTCCTATGTCTGAAAAGGAATTTGTCGAAGTGTTCGTGCGGGTGCAAGAGCCCGAGTATTATGACAGAATCATGTTGCTCGTGGGAGCGAAGTTTGACGAAATAGTCAAGATCGGCGAAACTATTGAAGACGGCTTGAAGACAGGAAAGATAGCTCGTGTAGCCGCATCGCCCGGATCTTCAGGGTTGTTAAAGAAGAAGAGAGAGGACGTCGCCGCTGTCTCATATGAGGGGAAGAAACCCCCCAGAAGATTCTCCTACTCCCAATGTCGTCCTCGACCTTCCCCAAACTCCTACCAAGCTAGTCAGAAAAATAATCCTCCTCCAGTGTACCAAAATCCTCTTGCTGTCTACCAAAATTCACCACCAATTTACCAAAATCCATCTCTCACTTACCAAAATCATCCTCCACTTTACCAAATTCTGTCTCCTCATTATCAAGGTGTTGCTCCCAGCTGTGCTAACGTGCAGTCGAGCTATAGAACACCCCCTCCTCTTTATCAAGTCCAAGCTCCACTATACCAAAATTCCCCTCCAAATTACCAAGCTCTATTGCCAAACTACCAAACAAATCCATATCCCAGAAATCAAGCTCCCCGTCCCAACAACAGAAGTTACCAACAGACGCCTCCTCCACAAGGCAGTTATGACCCACCGCAACCAAGATTTGAGAAGAAGCCTCCGAGGAACTTCACTGCGCTCGCCTAAAGCCAAACAAAGCTGTACGAGCGACTGGCTGCGGCCGGATATATCCACCCAGTGGGGCCCAAACCAGTGGATACCAGTTCTAAGTTCTATAAGCCAGATCAAAGATGTGCTTATCATTTCAACAGTGTTGGAAATGATACTGAGGAATGTATCAACCTCAAGCACAAAATTAAAGACCTGATCGACCAAGAGGTGGTCTCTCTACAACCAATGGCGCCTAATGTCAACACCAACCCTTTGCCAAATCATGGAGGCGGCAATGTTAATATGATAGAGACAGATGATGATTGGTGTGTGACAAAGGTGATACTCCAATAGTTCATAACGAGTTGGAAAGGTCTGTGGATTCGTTGAGCATCAAAGAGAAAAAAGAGTTCGTTATCTTGACACCCGCAAAGGCTGTTGCCTTGGTGCCATCAGAAACTCTTGTCAGGCCAAAATTTGTGATTGAAACTGCTGCCGCTCAGGGTATGACCCGTTCTGGGAGGTGTTATACTCCTGAAGAGTTGGCTCTTGGAGGATAGAAGAAGGATCAGGGTAAAAGGCCGATAAGCGAAGGCAAAGCAGAGGAATTCTGGAGAAAGATGCAGCCAAAGGATTATTCGATTGTTAAGCATTTGGAGAAGACTCCAGCCCAGATTTCTGTGTAGGCCCTGCTGATGAGCTCTCAATTGCATATACAGGCTTTTATGAAGGCTCTTGATGATGTGTATGTGCCCGTGGGCACAAGTAGCGATAATATGACCGCTATGATCAACCAAGTCATCCGAGGGCATCAGATTAGCTTTTGCGACGACGAGTTGCCTTTCGAAGGGAGGTCACATAACAAGGCGCTGCACATCATTGTTTTATGTCACGAGAAGGTTATAAATCGCGTCTTGGTGGATGATGGATTCGGTCTGAACATTGCCCATTGTCGACACTGCGACAGTTACAGTTTGATTTAGGGAAACTGGAGCAGAACCAAGTCAATGTAAGAGCCTTCAATGGGGTGCAGAGAGATACGTTGGGAGCGGTGAATTTGGTCATCCAAATGGGTCCGGTAGAATTCAGCGCACAGTTTCAAGTCTTGGACATTGACACCAGTTATAACCTTCTTCTGGGAAGACCTTTCATTCATATGGCTGGAGCTGTACCTTCTACCCTTCATCAGATGATGAAACTCGTTTGGAAGAACGAAGAGCTGGTTATTCATGGTGAAGGTAGTCACTCCGGCAGACAGGCGCCAATTATCGATGAAGTGTCTCGAGGTACTAATTTCTATACGGTGGAGCTGGTAAATGCCACCGGTGAGGACTTGGCCCCACAGCCTCTTATGCATGCCGTGTATAAGATGATAGCCACTTGATGTTGCGGAATGGTTTTGGATTGGGAAGAAATTCCCAAGGAATTATTGAGCCTGTTTTGGTCCCCGTCAAAGGAGCAAGATATGGTTTGGGGTACGTCCCCACAGATGATGATATGAAGGCGAAGAAGAAGAATGATCAAGCATTGGCTAAGCCAATCCCTCATCTGTATCAATCATTCCCGGTCCGAGAGTACGCCGAGCCTGACGACATTGGGGAAGGAATCTGCGGCCTTTTCGAGGAGATCGATGTTGTTATTGAGGAAGAGGTTGAGCTAGCTGGTATCCGTGATGCTGAGCCCAGGGAGATACTGCAGAATTGGACCTCCACGCCGATTCTGATTCCCCGAACTCCTTGGTAGAAGGGTATCGTTTTATGCATATTTAAATCGGTGGTAGTCCGAAAGAGGCCCGAGACCCACCATTTCGCTTTTCCCTTAATTACTTGAGCTTTTAAAATTTCACTCGTGATGTTTGAAAAAGGCAACATGGCCTTTCGCCGTGGCCAAGTTTGCATCGTTTGTTTAATTTGAATGAAAGCCTCTTTTATTAAAATTTACTTATTTACTTATTTGCTATATTTTACTTTCCTAACTTTGTTTATTTATGGTTTCATTAATATAAGTTTTAAACCTGCCAATGTCGTGTCATGTCACGAGTTGAACGAACAAAGTGAGGCAGGGGATGACGAGGTTGATGATTACGAAGAGGAAAATGAGGCATCAAAATTTGTTGCTGAAGAATTTCTGCAGTTTGAAAGTCAGCATAAGCCAAATTTAGAGGAAACTGAGACTATAAATCTGGGAGACCAGGAGTGCGTCAAAGAGGTTAAAATCAGCATTCACTTGAATGAAACTCAAAGAAGGGGCTTGATTCATTTACTCACTGATTACATCGATGTGTTCGTTTGGGAAGTCAGCGACATGCTAGGGTTGAGTACTGATGTCGTGTCTCACAAGTTGCCGATTAATCCAAGGTTCAGTCCGATGAAGCAGAAAACTCGGAAATTCAAGCCTGAGTTGAGTTTAAAGATCAAAGAAGAGATTACCAAGAAAATCGAGTCTCAATTGGTGGAAGTGACACAATATCCGACTTGGTTGGCCAATGTTGTTCCGGTCGCCAAGAAAGATGGGAAGATCAGAATTTGTGTCGACTATAGATATCTCAACAAAGCTAGCCCTAAGGATAATTTTCCATTGCCAAATATTCATAATCTGATTGATAACTGAGCTAAACATGAAATGCAGTCATTTGTGGATTGTTACGCAGGTTATCATCAGATTCTGATGGACGAGGAAGATGCAGAAAAGATAGATTTTATTACACCTTGGGGTGTATATCACTATAGGGTGATGCCATTTGGCCTCAAGAATGCTGGCGCTACTTATATGAGGGCTAGGACGATCATATTTCATGACATGATTCATAAAGAGATTGAGTTGTATGTGGATGACATCATTATCAAGTCTCGCGAGAGTTCGGACCACTTGACACATCTAAGGAAGTTCTTTGATCGTCTGCATCGTTATAACTTAAAGTTAAATCCTGCCAAATGTGCTTTTGGGGTGCCAGCCGGCAAGTTGTAGGGATTTATAGTGTCACGACTGGAATCTAGACCCCAGACGAGACCGGCGTCGTTGACCTCTCAGAGGTCGCAGACAAGCCTACTTACGTCATTCATACTTCACTTAGGTTAATTTTAGCGGAAAATTTGAAACTTTTTTTTGTTCCTTAACATATTTGTTAAACATTCTTAACATTCCATAATAGTTCATCATCAACCATCTAACATTAAGTCATAAGCAACTGAAAGAAATAGATCAGTAAGTATTAAGTGTATAATTGCCAAAATGGCACCAATACAAAGTCTGAATAAAAACAGGAAAGAAACGCTAGTGGAACATGCTCCACTAGCTCAACTCTAAAACTAGGCTAGAATGTAAAATAGTAGCATCCTCGAAAGCATGAGGACCTACCAAACTCCGGATGAATGCTGACGTCCGGATAGCTGCAACAATGATCCTGTAGCTCTATCGCCCACATGTGCCTGCACCTAAAATAGTATAGATGTATAGGGTTAGTACACACTTGTACTAAGTATGGGTATATGCAAGCACACACCACGGACATGCATGAGAAAGAATAGCTCTTTCCTAACAACATGATTTTTTGAAGTCAAGTCAGTGGACTTGCCAAATTGAGATTAGGAAAGTTAGTGAACTTTCCAAATTGGGTTAGGAAGGTCATGCCATGAGAGTAACATGCATCATTATAAATATCGTATTGCACACAGCACATAACATCTTCATATAGCACATATCATAGCACATAACATGTAACACATAGCTTCTTTCATATCATTCATTCATATGCAATGAGACCTTGGAATCATGGACTTGACATTAAGACTTTCCAAAATAAGGGCTCAACATATGGGACCTCAACTAGGGAGTGTTCATTAGCAAACACAGAGTATGCTTCATTCATTCATACGTACTTCATTTCATTTCGTTCATAGGCTAGTGTGAACACCAGCTATACCTAGGATGTAGTTTAAGACTTTCATCGGGTTTGCTGTGCAATGATCCAGAATAACCTAGTGTCATTACTTGAGTCTAGCACACCTCTTGATTATCCTATCCTAACACCTTTGGTATCGTTCATTTCATTACGTGCATCATTTGAGGCTGGCCTCATTCATTCATTTGGAACTTTAACTTTAACCGACATAGATCATGTGAGAATCATGAAATCCAGTGTCTCCCCCCCACCGAAAAGAGGTGAAATCACCGGCCAAAGTGACCCAATAACATGCTAGCGTACATGGGCATTTAACCCCGCCAGATCCCTATATTGGCAGTATAAGTTCGAAGACTACGAGATATAAGGAGACCCATACCCGGCAAGCCGGACAGTCTCATCTCATGAGAGTTACGTGAACCTCCGCCGTTCCCAAAAGAAGGCATCACCGCTCTTAGCTAGCCTATCGGTGCTCAATATAAAGTTCCATTACGTTCAACTCATACGTCATGGAAGTTGACTTCTAGTATGAGGACAGTATAGCTCATTAAATGATTTCTCATCTCATCATTAGTATTAAGTGTGTTAAGCTCAATACTTTCATTAGAGTGTTCATAGAGACTGGTCTCTTCATTATCTTACACTCTCGTTGGTGCGTACGTATTTGGTAACATTTATTTAGGCTCATTTGAGATTGCTCTCATCATATTCATTAGCCTCATGTAATGTTGTCACCACATTCTTAATTATTAGCACCTTTGCTTTTCATAGTTACTCACTTCTTATTACGTCAATGTTTATTTCATCATTTCATAGTTTATCTCATCACATGCGAATGCACTTGGCCACTTAGTGTATCTTACACTCATACTTAACCCTCCTAGGGTTCATCGTTTCATTACATACATCTTAGGTTCACTTATTTTTGAACGTATGTTAGACTTATGTGTCTATACATATAAGCCATGGGGCTTCATTCGTAGTTTGCTAAGTGATTCTTACTTTCCTAAGATTATGTAGTACAAGACTTATGTATCTTGTATATATGCTAAGATCTTAATTTTTGATCTAAGTAGACGGCATTATTCTTGGATAGTTTACTCACGTATGACTTATGCATCAATACGGAAGTTTGGGCAAGGGAACCCAAATCTTGAATCACTTGGATATCATTTATATTTTTCATTGATTTTATTTCTAATATTCATAACATTAGAACTCTAAGTTAAATCTCAACATTTACATTGAAGGATTAATTTTCTAGTTTAATTTCACTCTTAGTTAACCGAAGGGTTGGGGGTTCGAGCCCCCACAACCTCTTTGATTTTCAGAATTAAATTCGCTGCAATAGGGATATTGTGGGTTCGAACCCCCACAGCCCCCCTTATTTTTGTTTTTAATTTCGCTGAGGAGGCTGTGAGGTGGTGGGTTCGAACCCCCACAGCCCCTCTATTTTTGTTTTATTTAAATGGGGCGAGTGGCAGTGAGGTTGTGGGATTGAATCCCCACAGCCTCACTTTATTTTCTTGTATATTTCGCCTCTCCCTTCAGCTCTGAGAGTCGTGGGTTCGATTCCCACGCCTCGCGTTTCCTTTTTCCCTTAATTCCTCTCCCTTCGCGCGTACTTGGAGGTCGTGGGTTCAAATCCCACGCCTCCTAGTTACTTGTTTAATTAATTTTCTCCTCCTCCCCATAGGTCGCGAGTTCGATTCCCCCCAGCTCCATTTCCCTTATTTTTTATTTTTTTTCCGCGAAAATAGGAGCTAGGATCAAATCCCCCAGCCCCCATTTTCCTTTTTCTTTGCCTCACGAAACCAGTAGCTAAGGGGTTCGATTCCCCTTAGCTCCTTCACGTTTTTTTTCTTATTTTTCAGCCTTCTCAACATGTGAGGCCTTGGGTTTAATTACCATTGACCTCACTTATTTATTTCCCTTTTTTAAAAACCCAGAATTTAACCTTATGGAAGGGTATGCAAATCTGGAAATTTTTTCTTATCATTCTTCACTCATTTTTAGTCACATTTTTCATGAGTTTACTTAGCTAAAAGAGTGTTATTCAACCCAACATTTTTTATTATAATGAACATCACATTGCACACACATTACACACATAAAATACACCAAAAACACATGAATATTCGACCCCAAAACAGTGGCTGAAGCCACTGCCCACGATGCACACACAACACCAATTTTTGGTCACACTTCGAATATCGTTTTCGTAATTTCACTCACATAAAACATGTTCACATTTAATATAAATACGTCAATCATGCCTAAATCTAGCAACACAACATACCCATCCTACGAATTCGTTTGGGAGTTAAGGACAAGGACATAAAAAGGGGAACAACCTTAGTTTTCAAGAGCTTGAGAATCGTTCGAAGGAAAGTACTCTTGGAGAAAGAATTCCAGTTGAGAAACCCATACCTTTTGACGTTGTTCAACCTTGAAGCTGCTGCCCGGAAACTCCTCCAAACCACACCCAATTCACTTCAACGTACACCCCACTCGACGAACTTCTCTTAGCCTTGACGTTTTGATTACTTTGTCTTTTACTTAAAAATTCTTGTGAGTTCTTCAAGTGTGAAGAACTCTTGATGTATTTTCTGGTTTTTGCTGTGTTTGGCAGAAATAACGTGAGAGAGAGAGAATGAGAACGTTAGAGAGAGTTGAGAAACGTGAGGGAGAGAGAGTTATTAGGATTAAGAGACTAAATTCAAGACTTACTCAAAATAGGAATTAATTAACTTAATAAAAATCTGATTTATTTTAATTAGTAAGTGAAAAGACCATTTTACCCTTAATGAATAGATTTTAATTGATGATTAAATCATCAATTCCTTGCTCCTAGTGGGGCTCGAACACGAGTGGCACCCCATTTGCGAAATGGGTCACTCCGAGTCGCCCCAAATTCGAATAACTCTTTTAATTGAATTAATTAATTAATTTATTAATTCCTCAGGGTAATTACAATATTACCTTTGGCCTGGAAAAGACCATTTTACCCATGGACCCTCAAAACTTAAAATTTCTTCTTTTAAGTCCGGTAAAGACTCCTTCGATTAAATCTTTGTTTTCGAGAGCCTCACATGGTTGGTTCCAACCTTTTCAAGCTCAACTAACTCCCCAAGTTAGTTGACTTGGTCGTAGTAAGGGTTCTAAGGTCTGGTTCTACGCGTATCAATCCGTGTGAACCTTGGTTTAATCACAAGCATTCTTAACACCCTAAGTCTTTATCCTATTCATTTTTAGGGTTGTTACATATAGTAAGCAGAAGGGGTATTGAGCTCGATCCTTCCAAGATTAAAGCAATTCAATAGTTACCTCCGCCGAAGACGAGAAAAGAGGTGATGAGTTTCTTGGGGAGGTTGAACTACATCAGTCGATTCATAGCTCAATCAACCGTGGTGTGTGAGCCTATCTTCAAGCTGTTGAAGAAAGATGCTCCAACAAAGTGGACTGAAGAGTGTCAGACTGCTTTTGATGCTATCAAGAACTATTTGACCAATCCACTGGTACTAGTTCCTCCTCGAGAATGGAGCCCATCATTGCTGTATTTATCCGTCTCAGATAGTGCATTCGGATGCGTACTTGGTCAACACGATGAGATAGGAAAGAAGGAAAGGGCTATCTATTACATAAGCAAGAAGTTTACTCCATATGAGTCTCGTTACACTCTGTTGGAGAGAACGTGTTGTGCTTTGTTGGCTTGCCCAGAAGTTGAGACATTATTTGTCTTCTTATACTACATACCTCATTTCCAGAATGGACCCGCTGAAGTATATTTTCCAGAAGGCGATGCCAACTAGAAAGTTAGCTAAATGGAAAATGTTGTTGAGTGAATTTGACATTGTGTATGTGACTCAGAAGGCGATAAAGGCACAAGCCTTGGCGGATCATCTTGCAGAAAATCCTGTTGATGAGGAATATGAACGGCTCAAAACTTATTTTCACGATGAAGAAGAATCGTTTGTAGGTGAAGATATTTCTGAAATGTATCCTGGCTGGAGATTATTCTTTGATGGAGCGGCAAATCACCAAGGAAAAGGTATCGGAGCGGTCTTAGTGTTAGAATCTGGTCAACACTATCCCATGGCAGTTAAACTCTGATTTAATTGCACGAACAACATGGCTGAATATGAAGCTTGTGTTCTTGGTCTGAAAATGGCCATCGACATGAATGTCCATGAGTTGTTGGTTATTGGAGACTCAGATCTTTTGATTCATCAGGTTCAAGGAGTGTGGGCCGTGAAGAACCCGAAGATTATACCTTACGTGTAGTATGTACAAAAGCTGTGCAAGAGATTTCGTAAGATTGAGTTTAGACATACTCCCAGAATACAGAATGAGTTGGCCGATGCTCTTGCCACCATCGCTTCAATGATTAAACATCCGGATACAAATTATATCGACCCTCTAGATATAGAGCTGAAAGAACACCCAATCCATTGTTCACATGTTGAAGCAGAACCAGACGGTTTGCCATGGTATTTTGATATAAATAAGTATTTGGAGTCTGGAACTTATCCTGAATATGCTGCGTCCAACCAGAAGAAATCGATACGCCGTATGACTCTCAACTTCTTTCTAAGCGGGGAAATCCTTTATAGGAGAACTCCGGATTTGGGTCTTCTCAGATGTGTTGATGCTGTTGAAGATGCAAAGCTTATTGAACAGATACATGCTGGAGTTTGTGGTACGCATATGAATAGGCTCACTTTGGCAAGGAAGATCCTTCGAGCCGGTTATTTCTGGATGACCATGGAGAATGATTGTTGCAAGTTTGTGCAGAAGTGTCATAAATGTCAAGTGCATGGTGATTTGATCTGAGTGCCGCCTCACGAACTTAATGCTATGAGTTCACCTTGTCCATTTGTAGCTTGGGGCATGAATGTCATCGGTCCGATAAAGCTAGCCGCTTCTAATGGACAGATTTATCTTGGTTGCCATTGACTACTTCACCAAGTGGGTGGAAGCAGCTTCTTACAAGTCGGTAACCAAGAAAGTTGTAGCTGATTTTGTTCGCAACAATTTGATATGCAGGTTTGGAGTTCCAGAATCCATCATTACTGATAATGGCGCAAATCTCAACAGTCACCTGATGAGAGATATTTGTGAACAATTTAAGATTACTCACCGAAACCCAACCGCTTATCGTCCTCAAATGAATGGAGTCGTAGAAGCCGCCAATAAGAATATTAAGAAGATTTTGAGGAAAATAATTGACAATCACCGAGGTTGGCATAAGATGTTGCCATATGCATTATTGGGTTATCGGACGACTGTCAGAACGTCGACCGGAGCTACTCCATATTTACTAGTATATGGAACAGAAGCAGTCATACCTGCTGAGGTTGAAATACCATCGTTGAGAATTGTCCAAGAGGCTGAGTTGAGTAATGCTGAATGGGTTAGCAAGAGAATTGATCAATTAGCTTTGATTGACGAGAAGAGAATGGTTGCCGTTTGTCATGGTCAACTATATCGACAGAGAATGATTCGTGCCTTCCACAAAAGAGTAAGAGCCATAATTTTTGAAATCGGTCAGTTGGTGCTTAAGCGTATTTTTCCCCATCAAGATGAGTACAAAGGAAAATTCGCACCAAATTGGCAAGGTCCTTATATGGTTCGTAAAGTATTATCTGGAGGTGCTTTGGTCCTGTCAGAGATGGATGGCACCGCATGGCCGAAATCGATCAATTCAGATGCTATCAAGAGATACTACGTGTGAAGCCTCGGTTTGCATTTCCATTATTTACTTGTACTTGTTCTATTTGCTTGTATTTGCTCTTTTTAAAAATTTATCCCTCTTGTAATGAACTACGTCTGAACTAAATTCTTGAGAATGAGATACGTAGGTGGCCTATGTCGGCCTCGGTCACCCCGTTTATCCCTTTAAATATTTCTTTGTATTTGAACTACGTTCAACCTAAACTCTCAAGAATGAGATACGTAGGCGGCCTGTGTCGGCCTCGGTCGGTTTCTTTGTAATTTTCTTATTTTGTCAACCTTTGAGGGGGAACTACTTTTGACCTGATTCCTGCCTCAATGGGATACGTAGGCGCCACAAGGGTTCGGTCATATCTCCCGTAAGATTTCTATTCCTCTTTACAATAGAAACTGGGACATAATTTTTGAGAGGGTCTCAAAAATTCTCGAGAAGAAGATTTTCCTCAGCAAGTCAAGACTGAAGATACTTCGAGATTTGCAACTGGGACAGAATTTTCGAGAAGATCTCGAAAATTCCATGATTTACTTACCGATAGTTGAAGATAAGCCCTAACTTGTAACTAGGACAAAATTTCAAGGATGGCCTCAAAATTTCAACATGGTTTATCGGCAGTCTAGAGTGACTCTGAATACTCCCCAGCGAATAATCAGATAGACTTCAACGCATCAGACTCAAAGAAGTCCGCTAAGCCTGACGTGACATGATGCCTTGCTGTAACTTTTTCAAAATGCTACTTTTCAAAATTTTACTTTTCTTAAAATCTTATATTTGCATTTCATTTGTTTCGGAAAAAAATATTTTGTCTCGTCTGTCAAGAGTCGGGGAATCAGAAAAATCACTCGGAGATAGCAGGACAGGGATCGGACGACTGAAGAATCGACACAGATCAGTTCATTTTAAAACTAACAATTTTTCTGTGAACTCAGGTCTATAGTCCCGCTCTGAAATCACCAGATCTATCCGATCGATGAATATGGAGAAGTCAAGGGGGGCAAAAGTCTCCCCCAATTTACAAATTTTCTGTGCATGCAGGAATTATTTTATATTCTCATATCGAAGATTTGGGAATGTGAATGGTTTATTTCATTCAATTCTCAACAACATGAAGTCTAAAAGGAGCGTCCAGCTAGGTTCAAAGATGAATCGAATGAAAACCCCGGAAAGGATAGTTTACGGTTTTCGTCAAGAACGTCATCTGCATCACATTATCAGACATGATAGTGTCTCTACCCGGAGGGGTCATTCATATTAATGTCGATCAAGACAATACACTACCCTGAGGGGTCATTTATTTTATTGTCGATCAAGGCAATACACTACCCTGAGGGGTCATTTATTTTATTGTCGATCAAGACGGTACATTACCCGGAGGGGTCATTTATTTATTTGTCGATCAAGACGATATACTATCTGGAAATCATTTCACCGTTATCGTCGATTGAGACGATATGATTATCCAGAAGGCACCCAGAAGATCACTGTGTTGATCAATTGAAGAACTATCTTCATTTGGTACCGGGGATGACATCAAGAGTTAATATCCATGCAACGCGAGTCAATATCCATGCATCGCGAGTCAACATCCATGCATCACATAAGATCATGCATCGCGAGTCAATATTCATGCATCGTGGAAGATCCATGCATCGCGAGTCAATATTCATGCATCGCAGAAGATCATGCATCGCGAGTCAATATTCATTCATCGCGGAAGATCATGCATCGCGAGTCAATATTCATGCATCGCAGAAGATCATGCATCACGAGTCAATATTCATGCATCGCGAGTCAATATTCATTCATCGCGGAAGATCATGCATCGCGAGTCAACATCCATGCATCGCGGAAGATCATGCATCGCGAGTCATTATTCATGCATCGCGGAAGACCATGCATCGCGAGTCAATATTCATGCATCGCGGAAGACCATGCATCGCGAGTCAATATTCAAGCATCGCGGAAGATCATGCATCGCGTATCAATACTCATGCATCGCGAGTTGATATCCAAGCATTGCGAGAAGATTTCATACCTCGCAGAAATTATGCATCGCGAGAAGATTTCATACCTCGCAGAAATTATGCATCACGAGAAGATATTCATACCTCGCAGAAAGTTATGCGTCGCGAGAGGATTTCATACCTCGCAGAAATTTACGCATCGCGGGAGGATATTCATGCCCAGCAAGAAATCATGCAGTACCAGAGGAAGAATCATGCATCTCAAGACAAATATTTACCCATCGACATCAACTGCATTCTTTTATTTTGATAAAAGTAAACATAAAAAAGAACATCGAAGATGACATCAAGAGAAATATGCGTATTCTGCATCAACTTTCATTTATGTTGACATCACATGAAGAGTACATTGAAGATTACATTGCAAACATAAGACATAAGCTTTATTTGCTTTACGTCAAACCGATCAAGGTGACGTCAAATGAAGAAGGAGAACAACTAAGTGTCAACACGGTAAAAGATACTATCTCTCATTTGAATTGCATTTTTAATCTGATGAGTTTTTATCTCAGTCTTTGTCGAGAGCATCCGAGAGGATGAAGTCTCCAAAAACCACAGGTACGGACGACATCAAAAAGGATGCAGCACAACGTGAAACTTTTCTTAGCAGCGAACTGGGACATAGTCCAAAGAGGATTGTCAAACTCTTAGGACGCGAGCAGAGGAGCCACTTCCACCACAATCAAACCACACCCCTATCAAAAGGCATGTGTTTTGTTTTTTTTACTTTTGTCAGTTTCGATCTCGCATCCGGAAATTTTGGTATCTGCCGGAAGCAAGTTTCCAATCTGAGTGACAATACACCAAGAGCTTTAGAAATTGTCAGTGTAAGTTCTTAGTTATGGGTGTGAAGTGCACCACACTAATGGTTAAGAGGTTACAAGCCTCCTCTTCATACTCGACTTAATTTGTCGCTTGTAGGTTATCTAGCATAATAGATTTTCTTCTCGACCGATTGAGTCGAACTACAAGCAGCCTGATTCCTGAGGTTTAAGGATATGTAGGTGATCTCAATGCTGAAAACTCGGTTGTATTCCAACATTCTATCTTAAATCCCATTCCCGAGCTTTTCAATCCCCTCATAATTCGGGATCGGGGTGACTTTTATTTCCTTCAAATTGTGCGTTAAATCAAAGCGTACCGAACTACAAATGGCCTGACTTCTCATATAGCCTGAGATATATGGAAACCCGTTTCCAGGGTTCGGCCATAATATCATCATTGATCAGTTTGATAGTTTTATAATCTTTTGAATACTATAATGGTATAATTAATATATACATAAAGTAATTATTAGTTTACCACAAATATAACTACTATGTTTTTATTTATATAAAGAATAGTCAAAAGCCCTAGAAAGTATACATTGATTATACATTATGATATACTCAAAATGCTTATTATAGCTTAGCTCTACATAAGCTATACACTAATTATACATTATAATATACTCAAAAATTTATACATAGCTTAATTATATATGAGGTATATACCGACTATTTATTGAACTATTTTTTTCCAAATATTTATTAGACTAATTAAAGAAGAAAGAAAAGGATGAGAAACAGTAAAAGGATAGATTATAATATTTTCTTAGTAAAATATACATCCCAATAAAACTGATTTGTTTTATTGATATGTCCATCAGCATTATCAACAGATGATTTGCTGCTAATTAATAATCATCATTTCGATGATATTCTTAGAAGAAACTATATCTTTAGACATACTTCACTAAGATATCTATGATTATTATCTATATTTTCAAACTATTAAGTATTTTCCACTAATTAAGAGTTTTTTAATCATATATTGAGGAAGATACACCTAGATATATGTATTTTTTTCTATTAGATACACTACAATAAGGAAAGAGGCGAGCGAGATAGGGAAGGCGACCGAGATAGCCATGTATCTTAGATACATGCGAATCACACTAGATGCATGTATATATATGTATCTAACGAAATAGGAGGAAGGCAATGGAGGTGAGCGTGATGTGTTACGTATCCTAGATACATGCAAACCTCTTGGATATAGTGTGTCTAGAACAAAATACACATAATTTTGACCCTTTGTACCCCGAGATACATGTATTTGAACGTATTTGATCGCACGAAAATCTGATAAAATTTATAAAATTACAAACTAAAGTGTATTTAAGTAAATAGTTCCTAAACTAATAACATTTACGTAAGGATAAAAATCAGATACTTTTAAGGCAAAATTACCATCTGTCCCTTATAAGTTTATAATTACAGAATCCCTCAAACTGATACAATAATATAAGCGCAAGTACATTAATCTGATGCGCGAGATACATTAATCGTTAAGTAAGATCATTACATTTTATACATGATACACTAATCTGATGTACATTTTATACATGATACACTAATTTGATACGCAAGATACATTAATCTGATGTACGAGATACATTAATGTAATGCGTTGATATATTAATCACGCTAAAATGAGAGATTTTTAAGATTTGTAATACTAATAGGGGATAATGGTAATAAGATAACTTAAAGGTGAAATTTCTATCATTTTTCCATAATTTTATAATCTTGGCGGAGGACCATTTAAATTGAAAACCACCGCATGCCAATTATCCTCTGTTATTTGGATCTTGAGGTATTGACTTCTTATTATATAATATGTCAATTTATTATTGAGTAGTGTGATAGAATG
This sequence comes from Solanum sitiens, assembly GCA_016801875.1. Taxonomy (NCBI): domain Eukaryota; kingdom Viridiplantae; phylum Streptophyta; class Magnoliopsida; order Solanales; family Solanaceae; genus Solanum; species Solanum sitiens. The sequence goes on along the minus strand of JABWTJ010000010.1, from coordinate 1,662,079 downwards.
AATGATATATTCGTACCTTTGATTAAATATTTTGAGTTCAAACATTAAGAAATGGAAAAACTCTTTGAAAACTAAGGTGTTTTAAATTCTCAATTTGGTGATTCCTATATACGGCAGGAATACGAATCATCAAAAGGCCAACGAATTTAGAATACTTGTTGACACCCAAATTTTGATCCTCCTCAATAGTAATTAATTGTCGAGCTTCTTGAGTTTAAACAATTTTAAATAATTAATTTTATAATTTGAAATATAATAATGATAATAATAAAGTAATAATAAATAGATAAAATTTTAGCTTGCAAGTTGTTTTTTAATAAGGTTTTGATTTGTTTATATGTTATAGCTAATGCGTATTGTTTTACATATTATTCGTAGGATTACTCAAATTTTATTAGTACTCAAATCAAAAAATATATTAATAGTAATATTTCGTTTTATACGAATATTTGTTTTAAGTATTTTAGATTATATTTTGAATTATTAGTTTATATTCGAATTAATTATTTTATTTTGTTAACCTTAAGAAGCTTGTTAATTAATTATACTAATTCGTCTTATTTTCAAAATATAATCAAAATGGCCAATTACGGATAATTTGGCTAAATTGGTAAAACTCCTAATTAGAAGATCAAATTTGGGCCCTTTTGTTTCAGCGGCCCACTCCAGATTTTTGTCAACCCAAACCCAGCAAGTACAAATCGTTTTGGGCCTTGTTAACCTAATTGCCCAAATTTCAATTCCCTTACTTTCAATTTAATCCCAGCCCACTCTTAAATCCCCTACCCATTAAGTCAGCCCAACCCATCTTCCCCATCAGCAGCCCCAACACCCAAATCAACCCTTAATGATCCGACCCGTCCCTTTCTTCCCCTTCCTAACGATAAGCCATCAGCAGCGTCTCTCCAAAACGTTGGCAGCTGTCCAAATTCCCAGTGAATCGAGACGAGACGCGACCCAGCGCGTCAACAGCAGCTCAGTGATTCAAGCGGAAAATTGACCCGGCAATTCTAGAAGGTAGACGCGTAGTCGACACGCGCGTTTCGATCCGTCCCCCAACGTCTCTCTGAACTCGTCCCTGTCCGTTCCGTATGAGCTTGAGCAGTAACATATCACACGTTTTCGTCCTTGGTGACCTGAGATGGATCCACGTTGCACAAGGGGGGCATCAAATTGATCCCGTGCTTCAATTCCGCTTTCCTCCTCTGGATTAAGGACTAATTGGCAGAAAAGAGGTCTGCCCATTTTTGGGAAAAAGATGCTGAATTTCGAAATTCTTGGGCCTTGAATCCGATTCCCATCCGGATTTCCCCAAAGTGTGAAACCCTAATCTTCATCACATATATATTCTCTTCATCCCACAATCTTGGGGGAGATTTTTTTTAGTCGGGAGAGGTCCCTTTTTGTTCTCTCTTCACAAAAATCAGAGAAGAAATTTTTTGGTTAAGGAATTTCAGTCAAGAAAAAGAAACAGGGGATTCTTTCTATTCTGGCGATTTTTGTTGAATTTTTTTGCTTTCAGAAAGTTTAGATACAATTTAAGAGAGTCTTTCGACTATAGTGTTGGAAGGAGACAGTGATATATAACTATATTCGGAGTGTTAAGAGGAGTTTAGAAGTTCCGTTTTCTTTCTTCTCCTTCCATTTCAGTTTAGTTCCGTTTTGCCGGAATCTTCAGAGCAGCATCTCGGTGGTGAAGTCGCTGCTTCCTCTCGCTCGCGCTCGTCCAGGTCTCGCTGCACTATAAAAGGTAAACAACTTTTAGTTTTCTTTTACTTTTATTCTTCGCTTCTATTTCGATGAGTCCGTAACCGTAAAATACTCATTATTGGTTCTAAGATGAGTGTTCATGTCTTGTTTTGAGTTTAAGTTGCTCTCACCATCTCATTTATCTGAGAAACTTGGCCATGTATGTTTTATTTTGAGTTTATGGTTCTTCTCTAGCTTCTTCGTCGTTATACTCATTTTGATTTTGGTGTTCATTCGTTAATTGCATCTGATGCTACAGTATATTCCATTGACATGATATCCTTGGTTTGGCTTAAATATGTCTTCTCAGTAATATGTGTATGTTCTCATTGCCTGAGACTAAGTATTACCTAAAACTAATTTATTTTTCTCGTTACGAGACTTAAGGGAATTGGTCATGCTTTTTTTTTAGTTTACTTTTTCCACCAGATTAGGGATATTTGTTCAGTAGTCGACTCCCATGTTGATCTTTGTCTCTATTGATGCCTTTGTTAGGAGTTCATGATTGGTTATCTTCCTGGATGAGGCTAATATTGTTTTGTGTTCTTTTCTTTAGTTTTTCTTATCTTACTCACAAATAGTTTGAAGTATCTTGGTGTATCTTTTCTTATATTGAAATATTGCTTAGAGCATAAGGTTTAATCGCCTATTGATGGTAGTTAAACTACAGTAAAGTGAAAAGCTGGTTTGTCTTTCCGGTCTGCCATCTACTTTCCGCTCTTATTTCGTTTTCACCCCTTTGCTTGTTATTGTTTCGCGTGCATGACCGTCAATAAGTCTGTCGTCTATCTCGTTCGGTTTCACTGTTCTGTTATTTATTTTTAAGTATATCACCATGCTTCATTTCGAGTTCATTCACAACTGTCATTAAATGCTCGATGTTTTGCTCGTGTCGAATTAATTTAGACAGTCTCTTTATACATATGTTTCTTGGTTTGGCCACTTGCTTCCCAATCAAAATTGGTGTTCATAAAGCCCTTTGTATGCGCTTTGTCCATGTTTCTTTCGGTCTTATGTTTATAGATGATATTCAATGGAAATAAACTTTAATATTTATGTAGTTGTAAAGAAAGTGTCATGGTCATTCATGTGCTTGATGTATTTAAAGTTGCCTGCCAACTTGAAGGACTTTAAAAAAATTTATATAATGGTTCGTGCATCATTATTAGTATTATTTCTAAGATTGTTATGTTGAGTGTTGTTGTTGTCTATTATTTTTATTTTTTAAAAAAAAAAATAAAAAATTTAATGGCGTCAATTACCCTCTCTTATCCATTTTATTCATTTATTTATCTTAGTTAAGGTATTAAGTTGTAGTTTACTTAGATACATTCGTGATTTTGTGAGTGATTAATCATCTTTAAGATATGATTCAAAGATATAAATATCTAAGTACTAACTTACTTTTGTTCTTCGTGGCATGTAAAATTTGCCCGAGTTCACCAAGAACTCCCATCTTTTCCCCTACATCTCGAGAAAGCCTTGAAGGCTTAATTCTTCCCTCTTCGAGTCAACCTATAGAAAGGCGTACAGGTCCCGAAGTCAGAAAGATGCAAAGAAAATTCCAAGAAGTTGAAGACTCAGGCTAAAAAAGGCCCAAATTTATTTTTCTATATTTGTATTTTGTTATTTTGGGGCTTTAGCCCTTGTCGTCTTTTTTTATTTTTTATTATTGTATGTTTAGTCTAGGACAGGTACCAAGAAAGTGAGCCTAAAGGCCCAAAACAAAAATGGGCCCAAACACCGGTCTAGGCGGACAAAAACCGAGTTTGGGTCCAATCTAACTCTCTCCCTCTCCCTCTCTCTCTCTCTCTCTCTTTTACCTTATCGTCTATTTGCTTGTATTTATGTACTGTTGGTCTTAGGGTTAGCAAATCCAAGTCCCCGTAAATGCCATAAAGGTTTTATCGACTTAATTTTGAATCAAAAAATAGATTTTAAAAGGATAAATAATTTGCAAATCAATTCTTACTTAGCCAGTAAGTTAAAATACTTATTTCAAACAATTCTCAATCGATTGTTGTCTTAAAATCAAGTCAAAAGATAAGTTTTAGCAAAACAAAATTAGTTGTCGGATAATCGCATTAGCGAATATTTTAGGTGTCTAATATCCTCCTAAAATATAAATAGGAATCTCCGAACCCCTTTTAAGCTTTTCAGTTGATTTTTCTGTTAAGTCTTTTGAAAATATTGTTTTCTTAATTTTTCTCAAAAAATTAAGTGGCGATTCTAAAAAAGTCAAAAATTCTTATAAAATATATTTTTCCGATAAAACAATACTTGATGCATAAAGAAAAAATAAATGAAGATATTGAAACTTGAAATCACTTATGTATGAATTATATCACATGCTTTACATTATTTTCAAGCACATATAGCACAATGAACATAAATAAATACAGTTTTATGGCTTATGTGTTATATGTGAATATCGAGTGAGATAGCGCAATTTATTTTTGTAAAATTATGTAAATCACAGAGTGTAATAGACAAATTACATTCTATTCCTATTCTTTTTTTAATTACAAAAATTTCTCCTTTTTTATACATTTCGGATACATAAATGTGAGGACGGATACGTTAATTTAGACGTTTTTATTGTCAATTTGCATAAGGGACTAAAAACAGAAAATATAATTGAATCCCACAAATTAAGCGTACGTTTCTTTCTTCTAACAATCTATCTATTCCAAAAAGGTAACATAACTAGGAAATTATAATTTTAAATTACCTCTCCCTGTTCTTCCAAAAAATTGCAGAAGCTTGATTCAAAAAAATTTGCAGCAAAATTTTGTGAAGATTCATATTGAATATTTTGATATTGTTAAGGCATTCGGGAATATGGAAAAGCGATGTTAGGCACGAGAGATACAAAAGTGATCCAATAGTGATTTGGAGAAAATATTTCATTCATGGATCTTATTTCCTTCATTGCAGATGAGTTAAAAGATCTGATAACAAAATGTATGTGAACAAATAATCTTGTGATACACAGATCGTATAATTTTATTTTATTTTTGAATTTGTTTGTTACTATATTATTCATGATACACTGTTATTTGTACACTATATTCATAATTAGGTTGCATCTTATGTATTAGGTGTTGCATTGTATGTGTAAGGTGTTTAGATTTGTGTATCATTGCTTGATAATTACAAAGTATCATATACGTTTGAAATACTTCTTCGCTCTTTTAATGTATCAATGAATAGAAACGGATAATTGTGGTACATAGATGTGTTTTGTATCTTTTTTTTATAAGTATGTAAAACATGTAAAACTATGGAGACAATAATACGTATGATAAACTAAGAGTATATATATGTCACACCTCTTCCTTTTATTTTTTACAATTGTTAAGGATATGACAGATTTTTCTTTTTTAAAAAAAATATTTTATTTTTAGAGTCGCCACTTGGAATTGAGTTTTTTAGGTGTTCCAAGTTACCTGATAATTCCTAATTTAAACTTAAGAAGAAGAAAAAACTCTTTTATTTTTGGTCTACGAGAACAAAGATTGGGTAAGGAATTCTATTGACCGGAGGGAAGGTATGAGGCACCCGCCGAGTCCCGTGGTTCTAGCACGGTCGCTTTATTAACTTATATTTGGCTGGAAAATATTTTATTGATAAAAAAAAAGAGAAATCTGCATTAGTTACTATTTTTTGAAAAATTTGATTGGCCTAGGAGCGTAACTGACACAAGACCCTCTTCTTTTCTTTTTAAGAAAGAGAATACACACCAAGGATCTTAATCGAACACATGATGGTATTTAATTATTTTTTAAAAAAAAAGAAGAAAAAAACTACTAATTAATTAGTCAAAAAAAATTATTTTATTTTTTAAAAATAATGATAAAAAATGAATTATAAATATGTTGCAACATAAAAACAAGAAGATGATCAGTATTTATTTATTGAGAAAATGGTCTAAAGACCCTCCAATCTATACCCAAAATTCCAACTACACACTCGTACTTCACGGGTGTCCTATCACCTCCCTGAACTGTTTAAAACAAGAATTATTACACCCCTAAAACGTCATAACCACATCTATGCTAATGGGTGAGACTCACTCTCTCCAGAAATTTTATTTAAAACTTTTGTTTACTTCTTTTTCCTTTTTGATTTATTATTTAAAAAATAATTTAATGTCAAAAAGTCAAAATTTATGAAAGTATTTTGGATCTTCAATTTGAAACATATTGTTGATAACATAGATGGTTGTTAATTATTTGAATTGAATACATTGAGTTTGATTGAGTTTATGGCTGTAATTTTCAAATTAAAGAGACGCCCGAAATTTTATAGAAATCGACAAACTTGAAACCTCCATTAAAATTGGTTTAAAAGCATTAGCTAACAATTTTTACTTGCCACAAATAAGCACCGTTTTGAGTGGTAATATATCAAAAGGTTGGAACGTTGAGAGAAACTTATATCTAAAATTTAAAGAAATTTGGAAATGATTTAGGGTGGTTTTGCATCAAATTTCAAAGCAATGGAATGAAGAAGATGAAGAACATAAGCTAACTTTTCAGATGCGTAGGAAAAGGAAAAGTTATTAAAATTAGCCGTGAATTTGTTGGGTATTAAATATAAGATAAAAAATTATCTTAATATTCAAAGTTTATTGAAGAAAATCATTTGGGTGTTCATGTATTAAGCTTATCCAAGCTTAATTTGCTTTGATTTTTTTAAAAAAGAATGGTGCATATATCAAAGATTTTTGATATATAGTTCTTGATTATTGGAGATTAATGGATGAAATAGCTATAAATGATTTTGGTGTATCAATTAATGTAGTGATAGGAATGATTTCAAGATGGTGAAGAACTTTGGTGGTGCCATAGATTTGATTTATGTTGTGAAGAAGAAAGAAAATTAATAAGAGATTAATAACTAAAAATACACATTTATCATTTGTGATACACTCACTGAGCCACGTAAGCGTCTAGGGAGTAAATTATTATATTTTTAAACAATTCAGGGGGGTGATAGGACATTCGTGAAGTTGGTGTGTGTACTTGAGATTTCGGGTATAAATTGGGGGGCTTTAGAGCATTTTCTCTTATTTATTTATTTTTGCAAATTGCTTCTTAGTATTTATATTTTTTTACCAAAATAAAACAAATAAACAAGTAAGTTTTACTACTTGACAATAATAACAAAAGAAAAAAATCTTTTACAAAATAACAAATAAACACTCTTTTAAAACTAGTGATATACTAGTTTTAATTTTTTTTTTATTATATTAATAAAATTTCAGAAATAACAAATTTAGTAAAACTTTATTTTATACAAAATGACCACATTGACTTATTTGAAAGAAAATTGCAAAAGTAACAAATTTTATCTAATTGTTAGATTATTAAGTCAAATTAGCCAAATTTGTATTTTTATTTTAATAGACATTTCATATATTTATTTAAGAGAGTTTTTTTTTTTGAAAAAAAAGACCATATTTACATATACGTACATACATACATACATATATATATCTTTTCTTTTTGTAGAAATAACCAAATTTATATTTTTTTGCAGAAATAACCAGATTTACATTTTTGCAGAAATAAACAGATTATATTATTTTTTTTTGCAGAAATAATCAGATTTATATTTATTTTTTTGCAGAAATAACCAGATTTACATTTTTGCAGAAATAACCAGATTTACATTTTTATTTTTATTTTTTAATTTCGTTTTTAAAAGAAAGTGACTAGAACCTAAAAAATTATAGTTGTTATATTTTTTCATTTTTTATTTTTGAGCAAAAAAACAAGAGTCTACTTACTAATAAAGAGGTAAAATTTAAACTAAACATGATTAGTAATATAAATGTACATAATAATAAACATAATCTTATGAGAATTACTATAGACTAAACTAAATAAAAAAAATACAAACTAAATATCATAGTAATAAACATAATCACATGAGAATCATAATAGACTTAACTAAAATTAAAAAAATAATTTAATACAAATAATTTTATCAATACATAAAAGAAAATATTTATTTCAAATTACATGTGAAATGCAAACGAAATACCTAAAGTTGATGACAAGCAAAATGTGGAAGCAAACTTATTTGAATTCCAAACACCACCAAAGATGAAATACTCCCTCCGTTTCACAAAAATGGACTTGGCACGGAGTTTAAGAGTATAAAGAAGACTTTTAAATCTTGTGATCCTAAATTAAAGCTAGGTCAAATATACAAAATTATCCTTTGATCTTGTGACCTTAAACATGCTACGTGGAAAGCTAAAATTAAAATGTTACCAAAAAGAGAAAAAAGTCATTCTTTTTGAAATAGACTAAAAAGGATAGGAGGTCATTTTTTTTATACGGATGTAGTATTTTTTTAAGAAGAAGAAATTTCTTATGTTTATTTTTTCTTGCAATTTTTGTTCTTTCTTTTTTTTCCTCTCTATATTTTTTCTTCTGTCCCTGAAATGAAAAAAGAAGGGGGTTTAAATAGGTGTTCAGCATTAAATCCCCCAACTCTTCTTGAAAACTTAAGAGTCAATGCATGCATTGGACTCTTTGTTTTCCCAAGGTGTCACTCAAGATGGCCAATGAAATATTCTTCTTTTTTTATTTTTTTTTAATTTTAGATTAATTAAATGACTCTTTTTTCTTTTTAGATGACTCATTAACTTTATTCATTGATTGAATAATAGTTATATGGATCATCAGAAAATAATAGGCCCAAATGTCATTTAGATGACCCATTTATTTTATTCATTGATTGAATAATAGCTAATGGGCCATCTGAAAAATTCTAAAATAGGCCCAAAATGTTGACCCATTTCATCAAGACCCAAAACAAATTGACCCATTAACACAAAATCTAAACATTAAAACTATTTTGAAGATCAAACACAACAAAATAAGGCAGAAAAAAATAAAAATAAACATATAAACAAAATTAATTAAATAATAATAATAATAATAATACTTCAAGCAACAACATCAACATGATAAACTTAAAGAACATTAACAAAACAATACAAAATTCGACATCAAACGACTTATATGGTCAAACAAAAATGATAAGGACGGATTTGGATAGAGATTGAGAGGGGGAAGATTAACATAAATTTCGGGTAATGAAGGTCGCCGAAAAACTTCGCCGAAATTTTTTTTGACGAATTTTGGACTTAAAGTTTATATCAAATGATAGCTGGGTTTGGGATGAGGATGACCGAAACTTCATAAATCGAAGAAAAAAAAATAAAGATTCATATTTGGTCTTCCTTAGATCTACGGAGTTTGACTATAAATATGGATGAAAGAATTGTGGATTTGTGTAGAGGAGGGTGAAAGGAAGAGATGATAAATTTTTGAGTATTTTCCGGCCAAAAAGGTGGTGGCCGCCGGCGACAGTGGCAGCGGTGGCCGGCCGGCAGCATGGGAGCAAAGGGAAGAAGAAAAATAAAAATCTAAATAAAAAGATGTTAATTTTTGGAGTTTTGTATTTTAGTTTGGGTCCAATAATAGCCCTTGGATCAAAATATCATGAATGGTTGAGATTCAATCTTGACCATTTCTATTGGACCTGGTCAAAATCAATTGGGTCATCAGAATTGATCTAAATCAACCCAATTCAAACAAAATTGGTTCTTTTGGGACAATAAAAAAAAAATACATAGAAAGACAAACAACTCAATTAGGTGTTCACAATATATGATCCGTTGAGCGAGTTATAACAATGTATCTTGAAGTGTATTTTTTTTTTTTGGAATGATACAATTGCAGCTATGCATTAGTGTGTTATGCAGTTTCAATAGGATCAATGTCGAACAAAAGTGATCGATCAATTTCGAAATGTATTTTGAAAGAAGTTGTCTTGCCACCAAGATACAAAAGAATGCCCATTAGATCAAGGAAAAAAAGGAAGAAAGATTTAAATGAAAAACTAAGATCAAACTCGAACTGTTATGTGCGATGTGGACAAGAAGGTTTCAATCGAAGAAGTAGTACTTTCTTCCTGAAAGAAGAATGTAGATCAATACTATTTTGGAGAACTTTATTTTTTCAGATCTGATAATTCTCAAATTATAACATTTCTTTATGTTGTTACAAATGTTTACATTAAAATGTACTTTTAGCTTACTAATTTCTGATTCAATAAATGAAAATGTTACGTTTTTCAATTCTGCCTATATTTTTTATTGTTAAATTCTGATAAAGTGAATTAGTGTATTGGTTTGTGTTTGATACAAAGTTATTTTTAAAATAAATATTGTTTTGATTGATTAATTAATGTATTTGTAACTGTTAATAAGTGCTGAAAATACTATTATATTGCATTGATTTGTTTAACATAATGAATCTGATACTTAATTCTTTGAATTTTTTTTGTATTGGATAATATAGTATCAAATGTTCTGATACACATAAGAGTTGTAATGTGTATTGGATAAGAGATATAATATTAAAAGGTACTACATATATTACAAATTAAGAGGATTGTACCAATTATAAATATATAGTATCACGTTTTCTGAAACACATCAATTTGTGATTTTGAAAGCATGATAAATAATAATTGTATATCATATACATAATATATTTTTTGACAAATTTGTATCAGCTTATAATATAGTATCAAGTGTAGTCATTTGTATCAAACTTATAAGAGATATAATGTTATAAGGTACTAAACATATTGAAAATTAACTGATTTGTATCAAGTATAAAAATATAGTATCAGGTGTTATGATAAATATAAATTTGTTATATAAAAAATAATCACATATCTAATTATATATACTAAATTTTTGAAAACGTGTATCCTCTAATAATATAGTATCAACTATAGTGATATGTACTATACTTATAAGAGACAAAATTTAACAACGTATTAAATATATTGAAAACAAAATAAAAGTGAAATAAACAATTTTTAACATAAAAACACTTCACATTTAGAAGTAGTATCTTCAAAAGGGAAGAAATACTCGAAAACACTAATTAATGTATCTTAAAAACAATAGATCATAGAGAACTGTCGGTGAATTGATACATAAAAATCTATTCTAAATTAACAAGATCAACTTCTATTGGTGCAGTTTAGTCACTCTTCGGCCTTGTAGGATCATCATTCTCGCTAACATATCTCGTCTTGGCCTTGTTGTGATCATACTTTCATAACAGTGTTGCATATCTTGTGCGAACATAGTCACTTCGAAAATCATTAGATGGGATGTTGGCTTTATCGCTCAAAATTCAACAAAAAAAAAACAAAACAAAATTCTTCAGTTACTACAAAAAAGAAAAGGATATATTATAAAAACAGATCAAATGTGTAATTGAAGAAAAAATGATTCAATAGTTATAGAATGTCGCTTTCTTGTTGCATAATATCTTGAACAAATTCCACCTCAAATGAATGTTGTGGATCCAGTAGTTCAACAGGGGAAGACATAAATTTAAAACAAAATAAATAAATACTAAAATACATGGTTCAAAACGCATACTCTGTATTGTGTAGGTCGAGATATGGCAGGACAATCTTTTTACCTCTTTTTTTTCATTGTTTTTAACCTTTGCTTTCATAATGCAGGTTGATGCCAGTACATCTTTTTTCGATTTTTCCTTCTCTGAACTTTGATTTGTCATTGTTAAAGGATCTTGTAACCTTTTAGATCTGTCTTTTGCCCATTGAGAATTATTAGAATCCAAGATTTGATTAGTATTAGGTGTAACTATTTGGGTAATTCCATACCTAAATGAAAGAGCATTCATATGTATTAGACAAAATAATGAAACAAGAAAAAACGAAGAAGAAACTTGAAAAAGATGAAAGTGCCTATGATCTTAAATTAGTTTATTGAAGAGAAAAAACTCCTGAGATTTAAATTTTAATGTGGTAACTGATTTGATTATGTGAGTGAAAAGAGGGAGAAATTGAAGGAGTAAATATAGGAGTTAGAAACGTGAGTTTGGAGAGGAATGAAATAATGTATTTGACAACTGGATTTTGAGTTAAAAGAAGGGATTTTCGTATTATTTTAAAATGGTGGGAAAATATCGAGTATATCGTAACTAATGGTGTATACTTGGGTAATTTTTCCTTTATTTATTTTGTTGAATACTATTTGTACTTTCTAAGATGAATAATCAAAATTTAATTAGATAAATTTGATTTTTCTTTTAGAAAATTTCAGAAATAACAAAGATAATAGATATATGGTTTCGGTAATTGTGCTTCATACCTATAATTTAGTTTGCTATAGAGGTTGCAGTTTCTATATTTCGCTTGCCCGTTTGTATGTTTCGCTTGAAAATAAACAAACATGGTAAGTATATACAAATAGGGGGTGCGGTTTGTTTATTTTGCTTGCCCGTTTGTATATTTCGCTTGTAAATATACAAACAGGGTAAGTATATACAAATTCTATATTTATACATATAAGATTTTTCGAACTTCATTGGTATATTTCGTTTGCCAATATACAAACAAGATAATTTATCATGAATTTTTCGTAAATCATATACAAATAGCTAATGTAAGCATATATAAATTCTGAATTTATATAATCAAAGATCGAATTATAAAATCTTGATTTATATAATTAGAAAATCGAATAACAAAATTTCGCGAAAGTAGCTACAAATTAAAAATAATTAAAATTATAGCTAAATCACATAATATACTCTACATATTTGCCATTTCACGTGCTTTTTCCTTTTTTGTTCTTGGTTTAATTTTATTAGTTACAAACATGTAATGATATATCTCACATAACATACACTCTTTAATGCAACACATCTCACCTAATATTTTCTATAAATAATTTTTGTTTTCTTTATAGGTATGATTGGACAACATTTAAACCTATTGAGAATAACAATCAAAATTTGATTACAAGCATAACTTTATTTTACTTATTTTTACTTTGTTTAAATCAATAACATATAAAGAAATTTATAGTCATGAAAAATGGATGTTTGGATGGAAGAAGGTTGGAATAGGATCAGTACATAAGAATATGTTAAAATATTTAAATTACAAAAGCATATTGATTAGATCTTCAGGTAATGTAAAATCACATACTCCCTCCTTTTCACAAAGAATAACCTAGTTTGACTTGGCACGGAGTTTAAGAGTATAAAGAAGATTTTTGAATCTTATCAGGGGCGGTCCCACGTAGTGAGGTTTGGGTGCTCGAGCACCCATTGACCCCGACGGGAACTTTGTATTTGTATATATAAAATACCGAAATTATTATATAATGCATTTCTCAGCACCCATTAAACAAAGGGTCTTGTTGGTGCGATTGTTCCAAATGTGAATTTTAAAGTTATTTGTGCCCATGGTCTCGGATTCGACTCCTAGTTAAAGCTCATCTTTTTTGTTGAAAAAAGACAAACCGACTTCTTCATAGTTTTTAACTTCTTTTTATACTTTTTCACTCCAGATTTTTTGCTTATTTCTTTTATGATTTTCAACTCTTCTATCTTTTTTTACTTCATTTACTAACTAAATTATTAAAAAAATATTAGTAAGCTTCTAGAAATAATTTTTTCTTTTGCTAACAACTTTATGTTAAAGGAATTGAGCAACCATGATTATCAGATCCTAGATCCGCGATTATCTTGTGGTCCTAAATTAAAGTTAGGTCAAATGTACAAAATTGTCCTTTGATCTTGTGGCCTTAAACATGCGACGTGGAAAGTTGTTACCAAAAAAAGAAAGAGGTCATTCTTTTTGAAATATACTAAAAAGGAAAGGAGGTCATTCTTTTTAAAACGAAGGGAGTATATGAAATAGACAGAAGAAACACCATAATAAGTGAATATATATATATATATATATATATATATATATATATATATATATATATATATATATATATATATATATATATATATATATATATATATATGTGTGTGTGTGTGTGTGTGTGTGCGCGCGCGTGCGCGCGCGCGCGCAAGGCCACTACAAAAGGACGTCTACAAGAAATATATACATACTACGGGTGTGTTTGGTATAATAGAAAATATTTTTCAATTTTCTCATGTTTGGTTGGGACAAAAGTTTTGGAAAATGTTTTCCAAATTAATTCATTTTTTCCTCAAAATTAAGGAAAAGGACTTCCCTTCAAAAGTTATGGAAAACATTTTTCAAAATTCTCATCCAACTTTAAATTACATTTTTTTTTTGAAAAACATCAATTTCTAAATTTCAAAATTTTATATTTTCACTCCGCCTTCCCCCTAGACCCCGATCCCCCCCCCCCTCCAAAAAAAATTAAGCTTGTTTTCGAAAAATATTTTCGACTTCAGATTTTTATTTTTTCACCCCTACCTCAACCCCCGCCCCACAAAACCCACCCCACCTCCCAAAATAAATTTTTATTTTGTTTTTAAAAATATTTTTAACTTTAATTTTTTGTTATTTCACCCGTACCCCTATCCCCCCCCCCCCCCCCAAAAAAAAAAATAATATTTCCCACTCCCCAAATTATTATTTTGTAAGGGAAAAGGGTCAAAAATGCCCTGAGCTTATTGTTTGGCTCAAAATTGCCCTTGCCGTCAATACTTTTGTTCAAAAATGCCCTTGCAGTCAATACTATGGTTCAAAAATATCCCTATAGTTACTAAATGTGTTAAAAGTGTCCTTTTCTGAATAACTATATTATTTTTTTTCTTTTAAAACACATTTTCTTCTTAATTAAATTATTATAAAAGAACCATGTTCTTGTTTTATTTCTTTTAAAATCACTTTAAAAAATAAAAATGTAGGAAATATTTTTTTTCTTAATCTCATCTTATCAATTAAAATCGAATAACTTCATGAACTCTTTCAACATATAATATATGTCATATATACAAGATCATTGTATATCCATCATTAATTTATATTTATATAACGATAAAATATAATTATAATAAAATAAGAAATATTTTTTATTTTTATTTTTTTCTGAATTGAAATAAGATAAACATTAGTTAATTTAAAAAATAATTATTGGATATAGAATTTGTTAAAAAGAAAATAAATAATATATTTATTTGAATGAATGAGCATTTTTTATCCAAAATAACAATAAGGGCATGTTTGGACCAAAGTATTGACGGGAAGGGCATTTTTGGAGCAAATTATAAACCGATGGCATTTTTGTTCATTTCTCATAGTTTAAGGGCATTTTTTTACCCTTTTCCCTTTTTTTCAAAGATAAAAAATATTTTCAATTTCAAAAATTATTTTTTTCTCTTGTAAAAATAAAAGATATGTCTCAAAAATATTTTTCATTCATAAATCAAACACTAAAAATCATTTCCTAAAAATATTTTCTACTCACCAACCAAAATGAGAAAATTAGTCATAAATCTACTTGTTTTCTAGGAAAATATTTTCCTTCATACCAACCACACCCTACAAGAAAACTGTGAATTACATGGGGATTTTCTAGGAATAAGTCCGAAAATTTCAAGAAAACAAGATTCTAACGAATTTTCATACTAATCCCTATGAAAATTCCCATGCAAAAGACTAGTCCTAAATATATAAAAGGAGATGAGTCAATTACGAACGCCAACAAGCTCACCCTTAATCTCTGGAATATCAACTACAACTGTACAAGGATCAACACGGTTGACTAGAGCTCTAATTTGCATTAGAAAAGAATATGTAGAGTGCAATATGAGTATAAAAGAATGGGTACGCAATAGGCATCATAAGCCGTCCAAGCTCACAATTGTAATAACATAATAATAAGCAAGTAAACAACATGATAATAAGATAATAGTAAGGGCATAACTATTCTAAGAATCAAAGTAAAGCTACTAAGGTAAATGGTGAAAGCAATAAGGTTAACTAAAACCTTACTACATCCCCATAAGCCCAATACAAACAAAGCATCACAACAACAACTATGCAATCAATAATTCGATTAAACCCCCATAAGCCCGATGGGTACCACACAGAAGCTACACTACAATCTAACGTTGAATTAGCAAGTCCTTCCCAAAATCTTACATCGGCTAGCCTGGAACCTTAGAAAACTCCAGATCTTACATTGAAATACCTAGTCCTTTTCAGAATCTTACATCGAAAAGCCCTATTGAACAGTAGCATATCCTGTAATCTTACATCAAAATAATTACAAAGTCACTACTATAATTTTTTGTAAGCTTCTCTTGAAATTTTACTACTTTAAATAGATGGACTTGACCCATTAAGTAGGTGAGGGATGTTTTTGTAACCTCTCTATATGTACTAGTTTTATTTTCAATAAAAGTACATTTTTGAAAAAAAAAACATATTCATCATATGCAAGTCCCTTTTAGAACTATAAATCTAATGAGTTGTTTAGAAATATAGTAAGTACCAAATGTAAACAAGAAAATGTTGTTTTACATTTTTCGGAAAATATATATTCTTACAAGGTTTTTGTTGTAAATAATAACAATTTGTGAATGTCCATTATACCCCTCTTATGCTTATAAAAGACATTGTAATCTCTATGGAAAATACACCAAAATAAGGAAGATTCAAGTTTCCTATTTTATCTCTCTAATACATTCTTCTCTCCTTAGTTGCTATTAAGTTTAATTTTAGCACTTAGTCTTTATTTTATAACACGTTATCAGCACGAGACTCTGTCATATCAAAGTTTGAAGACTAAATTTGAAGGCTAAGGTATTATTATTTTTCTTCTTTTTATTATGGCTAATCTTACTAAACTTGAGTTCGTTGCCCTTCAAAGTTCGGGCAAGAACTACCTTTCATGGGTATTGGATGCTGAAATCCATTTGGATGCTATGGGTCTTGGAGACACCATTAAAATTGAAAATAAAGCATCAAAACAAGACTGTGCTAAAGCAATGATATTCTTACGTCATCATATAGACGAAATTTTGAAAATTGAATATCTCACAGTCAAAGATCCACTCGTTCTGTGGAATAACCTAAAAGAAAGGTATGACCATTTGAAGATGGTCATTCATCCAAAGGCACGATATGATTGGATGAATTTAAGACTACAAGACTTTAAGTCTATTCATGAGTACAATCTGCCATGTTCAGAATTACTTCTCAATTGAAACTATGTGGAGATACAGTTAATGATGTTGATATGCTGGAAAAAACGTTCTCCACATTTCATGCCTCGAATGTGCTTTTACAGCAACAATATCGAGAAAAGGGTTTCAAGAAGTATTCTGAACTGATTTCTCATCTTCTCGTGGCTGAACAAAATAATGATTTGTTAATGAAAAATCACGAGAATCGTCCGACTGGATCTACACCACTTCCTGAAGTGAATGAGGTGTACGCCCACCACGCTAGGCGTGGAAGAGGCCGTGGCCGTGGTCGTAATTACGACCAAGAGCGAAATCCTTTTCCCGGTGTTAATCAGTCACCAAAGAAAAATAGTCATCAAAGGGGAAAAGAAAAAGATGAGAAACGTGAAACAATTAAAATAAATTGTTTCCGATGTGGTGGAAAGGGTCATTATGCACGTGATTGTCGTACTCCTAAACACTTGGTTGAGCTTTATCAAGCATCACTAAAAAGGAAGGATAAAAATCCCGAAACTAATTTTATCACTGATCATATTGACATCACACACTTGGATGTGGCGGATTTCTTCACACACCCTGAAGGAAAAATAGATCACTTAATTTGTGACGGTTCTGTGAATATGGAAGAATAATAATGGTTGATATTTACTAATGTTATTAATATTTGTTGTTTTGTATTGATCATAATTGAGTCCATTCTTTTAGAAACACCAATGGAAAGTGAGTTGGAATGTTATGATTTGTAAAGGAATTGAAAAATATTAACATTATACTTTCCTTTAACTTTTGTGGTCATAAAAGAAAAATGCATAAGTAAGACCACTACCTAAATTGGTTGGTGGAAAACACCTTTTCCTTTTTTGTCACTCAAATGTCATTTCAAGATAATAAATTATATTAATACTTATTTTAAACATACTAAACTAAATCAAATTTAGTGTTAAAGATTTGAGTGATAAAAATCTTATGCATTATTAATGATTCAAATATCATTTTAACATTTACATTATTTCTTAAATATTTAACAAAAGATAATTAATCATTTAATATAAATTTATTTCATTACTTTTGAAGATATGGATAATTCTCCAAGCAAATTATTAAATTATGAAGACATTTGCTTGATTGATTCTGGTACAACACACACGATATTTCAAAATGAGAAATATTTTTCTCATTTGAATATGGGCAATATGAATATTACTACAATATCTGGTAGTACTAATTTGATTAAGGGCTCCGGAAGAGCCATTATAATTTTGCCCAAGGGAACTAAACTCATAATAAATAATGCCATGTTTTCTCCTCAATCTCGGAGAAACTTATTGAGTTTCAAAGATATCCGTGAAAATGGTTATCATATCAAGACAATTGATTAAATGAATCTTAAATATCTTGGTATAACCAAAAATGTCTCCGAGCAGACATATGTTGTAGAAAAATTCACGGCCTTATCTTTTGGATTGTATTGAACAAAAATTAGTGCAATTGAGGCACATTCTATAGTAAATCGGGGGTTTACTGATTCCAATACTTTTGTACTTTGACTGATCGTCTGGGACATCCAGGATCTATAATGATGAGACGAATTATAGAAAATTCAAATGGGCATCCATTAAAGAAGTTGAAAATTCTTTTAAATGGTGAATTTTCTTGTGATGCGTGTTATCAAGGCAAGTTAATTGTGAGATCATCACCAACAAAGGTCAAAATTGAGTCCCCTGCATTTTTGGAACGTATACATGGGGACATTTGTGGGCCAATTCACCCACCGAGTGGGCCATTTAGATATTTTCTGGTCTTGATAGATGCTTCCTCTAAATGGTCTCACGTATGCTTATTGTCATCTTGCAATTTGGCATTTATGAAATTGTTGGCACAAATAATACGATTACGGGCACAGTTCCCTGATAATCAGATTAAGTCTATTCGCCTTGATAACGCTGCAGAGTTTTCATCCAAAATATTCAATGATTATTGTCTATCGATTGGGATAAGAGTTGAACATCCTGTAGCTCATGTTCACACTCAAAATGGTCTGGTTGAGTCATTAATTAAACGACTGCAGTTGATTGCAAGACCATTACTTATGAAAACTAAGTTGCCCACTTCTGTGTGGGGTCATGCAATTTTGCATGCTACAACACTTATTCGTCTCAGGCCGACAAATTATCATAATTTTTCTCCATTACAATTGGCTTTGGGTCAACAAACCAATATATCTCATCTGAGAATTTTTGGATGCGCTGTTCATGTGCCGGTAGCACCACCACAGCGCACTAAGATGGGTCCCCAAAGAAGGTTAGGAATATATATTGGGTTTGAATCGCCCTATATTATTCGCTACCTTGAGCCATTAACTGGAGATATGTTCACTGCTCGATTCGCAGATTGTCGGTTTGATGAGACACTTTTCCCAAAATTAGGGGGAGAAAATAGTGAAATTAAAGGAGAAATTTTGTGGAAAAATCCATCATTGTCTCATCTTAATCCTCGTACTTCCATTTGTGAGCTAGAAGTACAAAAGATCATTCATTTGCAGAAAATCGCAAATCAAATGCCAGATGCATTTATAGATTTGAAAAGTATTACTAAATCACATGTTCCTGCGAAGAATGTCCCAATTCGAATTGATGTCCCCATAGGACCATCAACTAGTGTCATAGCTAATGAGTCAAAAGCACGCCTGAAGCGTGGTAGACCATTAGGATCAAAGGATCAAAATCCTAGAAAAAGGAAATTAAAAGATCAAAATGACACTATGAAAAAACCTCACATAGAAAGTCAAGATGTGAGTAATTCTGATATCATTGGAGGAAGCAATGAGCTTGAGACTCAAGGAAATAATGAACTATCCATAAAATCAAGTGATCATGAAACAAATCTGAATCGCTCAGAAATAGCTGTGGATTATGTTTTTGCATACAATGTTGCATCAAAAATTATGCAAAATTGTGAGGATCTTGAACCTCAATCTGTTAAAGAATGTCGACAGAGAAATGACTGGCAAAAATGGCAAGAAGCAATTCAATCAGAATTGGATTCACTTGTCAAGCGCGAAGTTTTGGGGTCTATAGTACAAACACCTAATGGTGTTAAACCTGTTGGCTATAAATGGGTTTTTATTCGGAAAAGAAATGAGAAAAATGAAATACAAAGGTACAAAGCACGTCTTGTTGCACAAGGATTTTCTCAAAGGCCCGGCGTCGATTATGAAGAGACATACTCACCCGTTATGGATGCAATAACATTGCGTTATCTCATTAGTTTGACGATCCATGAGAAACTTGAAATGTATTTGATGGATGTGGTTACAGCCTACCCTTATGGATCACTCGATAATGAGATATACATGAAAATTCCCGAAGGATTCAAAATGCCCAAAGCATACAGTTCAAAGCCTCGGGAAATGTACTCAATTAGATTGCAAAGATCATTGTATTGTTTGAAGCAATCTGGACGCATGTGGTATAACCGTCTTAGTGAGTATTTATCTAACGAAGGTTATATAAATGATGCGATTTGCCCATGTGTGTTTATAAAGAAAACAATATCAGGGTTTGTTATACTTGCTATTTATGTCGATGACATAAACCTTATTGGAACTTCAATGGAACTTCACAAGGCAATCAATTATTTAAAGAATGAATTTGAGATGAAAGATCTTGGAAAGACAAAATTGTGTCTTGGTTTGCAAATAGAGCATTTGACAAACGATATTTTTGTTCATCAATCTGCATACACAAAAAAGGTGTTGAAAAGATTTTATATGGATGAAGCACATCCATTAAGTACTCCAATGGTTGTCCGATCACTTAATGTAAATAAAGATCCATTTCGACCTCAAGAAAAGGATGAGAAAATTCTCGGTCCTAAAGTACCATATCTCAGTGCAATTGGTGCACTAATGTACCTTGCTAACACTACAAGGCCTGATATAACCTTTTCGGTTAATTTGTTGGCAAGATATAGTTCTGCTCCTACTAAGAGACATTGGAATGGAATCAAACACATATTGCGGTATTTAAAAGGGACTATTGATATGGGTTTATTCTACTCTGACGATTGTAGTCCAAATCTTGTTGGCTATGCTGATGCAGGATATTTATCTGACCCATACAAAGCTAGACCTCAAACAGGTTATGTATTCACATGTGGGGGTACTGCTATATCTTGGAGATCTACGAAACAGTCCATCGTGGCCACTTCATCAAATCATGCTGAGATAATAGCTATTCATGAGGCAAGCCGAGAATGTGTGTGGTTAAGGTCTATTATACACCTTATTCGAGAAAAATGTGGTTTAAAATGCGATAAAGTATCCACAACCTTATATGAAGATAATGCAGCATGTATAGCACAACTCAGGGGAGGATTCATAAAAGGCGATAGAACGAAACACATTTCACCAAAGTTTTTCTACACACATGAGCTTCAGAAGAATAGTGATATCAACGTACATCAGATTCGTTCGAGTGATAATGTGGCTGATTTATTCACCAAGTCTTTGCCAACCGCAACTTTCGAGAAGATGGTATACAAGATTAGAATGAGAAAACTTGGACAACTAAATTATGGTTTTCATCAGGGGGAGTAAAATACGCGCTGTACTCTTTTTCCCTTAATCAAGGTTTTATCCCACTGGGTTTTCCTGATAAGGTTTTTAATGAGGCAGCAAGTAATGCGTATTAGGATCAACTATTTACATTTGTTACTTTACTAAGAATTTATTTTAAATGAACATTCAAGGGGGAGTGTTGTAAATAATAACAATTTGTGAATGTCCATTATACCCCTCTTATGCCTATAAAAGACATTGTAATCTCTATGGAAAATACACCAAAATAAGGAAGATTCATGTTTCCTATTTTATCTCTCTAATACATTCTTCTCTCCTTAGTTGCTATTAAGTTTAATTTTAGCACTTAGTCTTTATTTTATTACAGTTTTGACTTTTTCAGTGTCACCACTTAATTTTTAAAGAAAAAATCAAGAAAACTATTCTTCCAATTGACTGAAACAGAAAATCAATTTGAAAGATTTTTAAGGGGTTCGGGGATTCTTATTAATGACTTAGGAAAATTTTGAAAGCATCTAAGGCATCCGCTTACTTACGGTTATCCGATAACTAACTCGTTTGGCTTAAATTTAACTTATTTTGACATAAAGAAATACTCAGAGTTGTTTTAAGAGTTAAGTGTTAATTTTATCCAGTGTTTTAAAAGGCGGGGGCATAAGGCGAGACGTTGTATACAGTACGGGGCGAGGCGTAAGCCCCAAGACACGGGGCGTAAGTCCCATGGATCTACGGGGCGTACTCTCATGTATATTTAATTTTATAGTTTTATTACTAATTAAATTCCTTTCAATGATTTTATATATAATTTTTTATTAAAAACCTACAATATATAGAAATTATATTATGATTTATTTACGATAAGTATTGATAATCTATAATAAAGAAAAAAAGTATCATAATTACTATTTGAGAAATATCATTACACCAATAACAATAAAACATGACTATACAAGTGTAAATAATCTAATATCTTAACTTTCTAATAATAATAGAATCCTTATTTCTAAAAAATATATATATCGTACTATACAATTTATTCCCCCCCCCCCCTAAAGCCCTAAAAGAAAATAATCAATAAACTTGCAAGTATTATAGTATAAACATCACTGTTTCATGAATAAAAATAAAATTACTTTCAATTAATTAAATAAAATATGATAATTTTGAGATATATGACAAAACCATGAAGACCAATAATAAGTGAACAAGTAAAATTTCGCTACATATTTTTAAGAGAAATGTCACGTAATATATAATTACCTTCATAGTGTTACCAAATAGTAAATATGTGATACTACATTTGTTGTTTAGGTTACTCTCAATCTTGTTATCTTTATAGATTAAAAAGTTGTCTATCATTCATTTATTCAAGAATTATGAGGGTCAACAATGTTAATTAAAGATTTTAACACATAATTTGTGTAAGATCTGTTAGGCAAGTCCCGAGCGTTGGGCGTTGGGCGTGCTTAGGGCGTACAGTCGAGCGCTTAGGGCGTAAGTCTTGTAAAACTAAGTCCCAAACTTGAGTCTCGAGGCGTTTTGCTAGAGCCCCGCCCCAGGGCGAGCCCCGAGGCGAGTCCCTAAAGAGTCTTTTAAAAACATTGATTTTATCTATCTAATTGAGGTTTTGACTTGTAAAATTTAAATCTTTTAAACATATTTACTTATTTGGTTTAATTGAGTCGTTAAAACAAAGTGGCGTCTTATGGGGGATTCAGATTCTCTAATTCTAAAACTAACGACATTCAACAACAAATAAATATAAGGGAAAGTAAAAAGAGAGAAGGAGATAAAGTCGAGAGAGTCGAGAGTCGTGTCCAAATCCAATTTCTGTCCGCCTGGACCGGTATTTGGACCCATTTTATTTTGGATTTTGACCCATTTCACTTGTACCTGTCCTAAACTTCTAGGGAAAATGATAATACAAAATAACAAGTGGGATTAGGCCCAAAATAACAAAATACAATCTATGAAAATAAATTTTGAGTCTTTTAGCCCAATCTCTTCAACTCCTGGGTTTGTTACGACTTCTTCCAAATTCAAAACCTGTACGTCGATTTTATGGGCTCACTTCGATATGGAGAGTTGGGCCTTTGCGGCCCAAATGGGAAAATGCATAGTTAGGATCCACGTGGACCCAGGCAGATTTCACATGCAAGACGATAAACAAATCACCGAATTAACACTTCTAGAGAACGAGATGGAGTGATTGGTAGATATTAATATAACACTACGCCTACACATTAATGTAAAGGAAAACTCACAAAGACATAGCATTTTTCATGGGAATCGAGGGCTGTAATAAGGCAAAGGTGAAGGAGACCAGCAAATAAAACCAAATAAGAAAAGGGGAGAGGAACCCAAATTATGAATTCTCAAATTATTAAAAATAGATATGCTAGTCTAATTAAGTAAACTGAACTATATTACTATTATTTTTAATTTTTTGAACCATAGGATGAGGATAACAGTGATATAACAAAATGAAATTAATCACATGGACTAAATTAGATGAACCAGAACAAACGCGACTCAATACATGCATTTTCATATATACATATACTTGAATTAACACCTAGATAACCGGCACGAAAATCCAAATGAGCTAAACATGTGATTATGGACAAACAAACAAGTTAAACTTTAACATTTACAGATCCTAGTTCAAGGAATTAACTAAGGCAAGACGATGTAGCAAGAACTAAACTAACCGATTATGAGTTAGATATGTGTGCAAATCCACGAGATAAGGTTAATAAAGTCGCGCCAAAAAATGACATAAACAAAGAGGGAACTTTACTATTTACGATTTCAAGTAAAAAAATGTGCTTCAACACGCAATGATGAACCAAGCCGAAGCCAAGCTGATGCTTCAAGAATCAGATGATCATGCTCCAAACGAATGAATAGAGAAAGAACACACGATGAAAACATGAAGACGAGATTCGACGAATGACCACTAAAAGAACTAAAAAAAAGACATAGAGGACAGGTGGTGAAACTATACATGAAACCGTTGAGCTATAACCGAAACAAGCAAATCACTTAGACAATCTTTGAGACGAAACTAAATACCCGAAAAACTTAAGACGAAACAGAACTAGAGAGGAAAAACCAATGCATGGAGAAAATAAGTATGGCACCTTACAACTAACAAATAACACGATAAACAACTCGCTCAATCAATTTTCCTTTTGATTCTTCGCCATTTCATTAAAAAAAAATCAACAATAGAATAAAGGCACAATAAAACTCAACTCCAACAGCATAACGACCACAACATTGAGATGAGGAAGAAGCGAAGATAAAGTTGAAAAGGAGAGGTGTCACCTTCAACGAGACATCAAACTTGGAACGAGCGCGAGCATAGGCGATTCTACTACCACGAAACAAAGCTCTGGGAGATCCGAGGTGCAGGGAGAGATTCTACCTTCCAACACCTTTTTCCTGAGTGTTCTATTTTTCCTCAATCTCTGTGTGACTCTCTATGTGTTTCTTCTCGATACATTACCCCCCTTTCCTCTATCGACCCCCTAAGTTGTGCCTTGTTTTCGTTAAAAGAGAAGAAAAATCCCCCCCCCCCCAACTATTTCTTCTAACCCTTTCTGCCTCCCTTTTTCTCTATTTTCCTTCAGTTAAGAACTTTCAATGATAAGTATCCAAAAAAAATAAAATACCCCCTCTGCAGTGAATGGAAAAATCATTATATAGATGGAAAAATAGGTCAAAATGGAGGGGGGGGGGGGGGAGACGGATAAGGGTAGAACTGAGCATTCCCCAATTATTCAAAATTCAAAATTCTTCCCCCTTCTGGATCCACCAACTTTTTTCTGAAAAATCTGAACTTATCCGGAATAGAAAAATGCGGATGGACGCTCAAGATCGATCCCTATGTCCTTGCTAGTAATATGGCTCGATATCTCCATCGCAAGGACGAAAACACATGCCCTTTTTCGCTGAAATTCGTACGCAAGTAAATAGACGGGAGAAGAAAGAGACAAAGGATTGTACTTCCCTTTGCTGACCTCGCTTTTCCGTCTATTGTCGTGTTTCTTCGTCTATGCTCCTTCCTTGGTGATCGTTGGTGCCACCTCCGTTAACTCGCTCTCGCGTGAGGAAGGTGGAAACGCGTCTGCCGTGAGTTGGGAAACGTTTTTGGACAGCATCGTTTCTGGGGAATTTGGAGTTTGGGTGCTTCTGCGTTCTCTTTTTGGAGAAAGGAATGAGATTGGGTCGGGTTAAAAAGGGTATTGGGCTGGTTTAATTGGAGATTGGGCCTGGGATTTCTTTGAAAGCTGGAAATGGGGAATGTTTAATTGGACCGGGAATTTTGTATAGCATTGTTGGGGTGGGCTGCTGCGGAAAGAGGTTTGGAATTGGCCCAACATTTGGACCATTTAAAGTATTTAAAATATTTGACTAAAAAGATGAATTAGCATAAAATTAAATTAACGAGTTTCTTAATCAAAACGAAATAAAATATTAACTTGATTATAAACTAAATAAAATAAAGTATAAGCTATTATATAAATAGACTAATTAACAAAATCTTTTGAGCCGGTTTTTCTAATGCTTATAAACTATACTAATTATGTACAACTCAAAAAGTATTTGGATTTTGATCAATTTAGTTATTCTAAATCATTTAAAAATTAAGAAATTCGAACATTAATTACTACCGGGGAGGGTTAAAATTGGGTGTCAACAACTGTTTCTCATTTTACTTTGATTGATGCAAGAAATTCGAGAAAAATGAATTTGACTAATCCAATTTGACCGTCCACGTATTCCATCTCTAAGAAAATGATTTTGGGCAGACCTACGAGTTGTGGCCGGACCCCGAAAGTGGGTTTCCTACATATCTCAGATTATATGAGAATTCAGACCACTTGTAGTTTGATACGCTTGATTTGACACCCAATTTTAAAAGAATTCAAAGTCATCTTGATACCGAATTATGAAGGGAACGAAATGCTCAGGGATAAGAGTTAAGAGAGAATGTTGGAATATAGCCGAGTTTTTGGCATTGAGCCCGCCTACATATCCTTAAACTTTAGGAATCAGGCTGTTTGCAGTTTGACTCGACGGTTGAAAAGGAAATCTATTATGCTAGATAACCTTTGGTTCTGGACAAGCGACAAATAAATCGAGTATGAAAAGTAGGCTTGTAACCTCTTAGCCATGAATGTGGTTCACTTCACACCCATAATTAAGAACTTACACGGACATAATTTTCAAAGCTCTTGGTGTATTGTCACTCATATTGGAAACTTGCTTCCGGCAGATACCGAAATTTCCAGATGCAAAATTAAAATCGAGGAAACTAAAGAAAAACCCACATGCCATCTGGTAGGGGTGTGGTTTGCTTGTGGTGGAAGTCGCTCCTCTGCTCATGTCCTAAGAGTTTGATACTCCCCTTCGGACTATGTCCCAGTTCGCTGCTAAGAAAACATTCCACGTTGTGCTGCATCCTTTTTGATGTCGTCCGCACCTTTTTTTTTTTGAGAATTCATCCTTTCGAATGCTCTCGACAAAGACTGAGATAAAACTCGTCAGCATAAAGATGCAATTCAAATAGGAGAGTGTCTTTTACCGTGTTGACACTTAATTTCTCTCCTTCAACATTTGACGTCAACTCCATTGGTTAGACGTAAAGCAAATAAAGCTTATGTCTTATGTTTGCAATGTAATTTTCAATGTATTCTTCATTTGATATTAAAATAAATAAAAGCTTATGCAGTGTTGATATTTCTCTTGATGTTGTTTTCGCTGATTCTCTTGGTGTTTACCCTTCCGCAATGCATAACTTTTCCGCGATGCATGAATTTTTCTTGTAATGCATGACTTCTTTCCGTGATGCATGAATTTTCTCGCAATGCATGACTTTTCGCGATGCATGAATTTCTTCTCTTGTCATGCATGACTTCTTCTCCGCAATGCATGAATTTTCTCTTGCAATGCATGACTTCTTTCCGCGATGCATGAATATTAACTCGCGATGCATGATATTCCGCGATTCATGAATATCTTCCCGCAGTGCATGTCATTTTCCGCGAGGCATGAAAATCTTCTCGTTGTGCATGATTTCCCGCGATGACTGAATATTTTCTCGCGATGCATGTATATCAACTCGCGATGCATGATTTTCTGCAAGGCATGAATTTCTCTTGCTATAGATGACTCCTTCTCGCGATTCATGAATATTAACTCGCAATGCATGATTTCCCGCGATGCATGATTTTTCACGATGCATGAATATCAACTCGCGATGCATGATCCGCGATGCATGAATATCTTCTTGCGGTGCATGAACATCTTCTCATGATGCATGAATATCAACTCGCGATGCATGATTTTCCGTGATGCATGAATATTAACTCGCGATGCATGATTTTCCGCGATACATGAATATTAACTCGTGATGCATGATTTTCCGGAAGGCATGAATTTCTCTTGCTATGGATGACTCCTTCCCGCGATGCATGAATATTAACTCGCGATGCATGATTTTCCGCGATGCATGAATATCAACTCGCGATGCATGAATATCTTCTCGCAGTGCATAAACATCTTCTCACGATGCATGAATATCAACTCGTGATGCATGATTTTCCGCGATGCATGATTTTCCTTTTGATGACATCCTTGGTACAAAATGAAGATGGTGCTTCAATCGAGCAACATAATGATCTTCTGGGCGCCTTCTGAATAATGATATCGTCTCAATGGACAATATAGTAAAATGACCCTCCAGGTAGTGCATCGTCTCAATTGACAATACAAATATATTGACCCTCTTGCTAGTAATATTATCATATCTGATAATATGATGCAAATAACGTCCTTAGCGAAAAGATGTAAAACGTCTTTCTCAAGATTTTCATTTGATTCATCTTTGGACACAGTTGTATCTTCATTATAGACTTCAAGTTGTTGGGAATTGAATGAAACAATAATGTTCACACTCCCAAGTCTTCGATATAAGCAATATAAAATATTTCCTGCATCCACCAAAAAATTGTTAATTTTAGAAGTTCTTCGCCCTTTGACTTCTCCATATTCATCGATCGGAGGAATTTGATAATTTCATAGCAAACCTATAAATCTGTGTCCACAGAAAAATCATTAGTTTTAAAATGAACTGATCTGTGTCGATTTCTTCAGTTGTCTGCTCCTTGCCCTGCTATCTCCGATTGATTTTCTGATCTCCCGACTCTTGATAGATAAGACAAAATATTTTATACCAAAACAATGAAGCATAAAGGGAAACTTTTAAGAAAAAATAAATTTTCAAAAAGTAGTATTTTGAAAAAGGGTTACTGTCAAGTATCATATCACGTCAGGCTTAGCGAACTTCTTTGAGTCTCATGCTTGGAGGTCTATCTGATTATTCGTTGGGGAGTATTCAAAATATCTCTAGATTGTCGGTAAACCCATGTTGAAATTTTAAGGCTATCCTTAAAATTTTGTCCCAGTTAACTGTCTTGACTTATCTTTATTGACGGTGAGTAGATTGCGGAAATTGATATCCTCTCAAAATTTCTGTCCCAGTTTCAAATTTTGAAATATCTTCAGTCTTGACTTGTTGAGAAAAAATATTGTTCTCGAGAATTTTTGAGTCCCTCTCAAAAGTTCGATCCCAGTTTCTATTGACAGAGAAATATAAATCTTATGGGAGATATGACTAAACCCTTATGGTGCCTATTTATCCCGTTTGGGCAGGAATCAGGTCAAACGTAGTTCCCCCCACAAGGTTAACAACAAATAGAAGTTTACAAATGAAACCGACTGAGGCCGACATAGACCGCCCACGTATCTCATTCTTGAAAATTCAGGTCGAACGTAGTTCAAATATAAAGAAATATTAAAGGGGATAAATGGGGTGATCAAGACCGACATAGGCCGCCTACGTATCTCATTCTTGAGAATTTAGGTCGGACGTAGTTCATTACAAGAGGAATTTTTTTTAACAAAATAATCACAAGAAAGTAGAACAATTACAGGGAAATAACAGAAATACAAACGAAAGCTTCACGCGTAATATCTCTTGACAGCGTCTGAGTTGATCGGCTTCGGCCATGCGGTGCCATCTACCTTTGACAGGATCAAAGCACCTCCAAATAATACCTTGCGAACCATGTAAGGTCCTTGCCAATTCGGTGCGAATTTCCCCTTGTATTCATCTTGATGAGGAAGAATGCGTTTAAAGACCAAGTGACCAATTTCAAAAATTCTGGCTCTAACTCTCTTGTGGAAAGTACGAATCATTCTCTGTAGATATAGTTGACCATGACAAACATCAACCATTCTTTTCTCGTCAATCAATGTCAATTGGTCAATCCGCTTGTTGAACTATTCAGCATTACTCAACTCAACTTCTTGTATGATTCTCAAGAATGGTATCTCAACTTCAGCAGGTATGACTGCTTTTGTTCCATACACCAACAGATATGGAGTAGCTCCAATTGACGTTCTGATGGTCGTCCGATAACCCAACAAAGCATACGACAACATCTCATGCCAACCTCGGTGATTGTCAATCATTTTTATCAGAATATTCTTAATGTTTTTATTTGCAACCTCTACAACCCCATTCATTTGAGGGCGATAAACGGTTGAGTTTCGGTGAGTAATCT
This sequence comes from Solanum sitiens, assembly GCA_016801875.1. Classification (NCBI taxonomy): domain Eukaryota; kingdom Viridiplantae; phylum Streptophyta; class Magnoliopsida; order Solanales; family Solanaceae; genus Solanum; species Solanum sitiens. The sequence goes on along the minus strand of JABWTJ010000010.1, from coordinate 1,632,074 downwards.
TAAATTGCTCACAAATATCTCTCATCAAGTGACTGTTGAGATTGACACCATTATCAGTAATGATAGATTATAGTACTCCAAATATGCATATCAGATTGTTACGAACAAAATCAGCTACAACCTTCTTGGTCACCGACTCGTAAGAAATTGCTTCCTTCCACTTGGTTAAATAGTCGATGGCAACCAGAATAAATATGTGTCCATTAGAAGCAACTGGCTCTATTGGACCGATGATATCCATGCCCCAAACTATAAACGGCCAAGGTGAACTCATAGCATTGAGTTCGTGAGACGACACTCGGATTAAATCACCGTACACTTGACATTTATGACATGGCACAAACATGCAACAATCATGCTCCATAGTCATCCAGAAATAACTGGCTCAAAATATCTTTCTTGCCAAAGTGAGTCCATTCATGTGCGTACCACAAACTCCAGCATGTATCTGTTCAATAAGCTTCGCAGCTTCAACAGTATTGACACATCTGAGAAGATCTAAATCTGGAGTCCTCCTATAAAGGATTTTTCCACTAGAAAAAAGTTGAGGGACATACGACGTATCGACTTCTTCTGGTTAAATGTCGCATTCTCAGGATAAGTTTTGGACTCTAAATACTTCTTGATATCAAGATACCATGGCAAACCGTCTAGTTCTGCTTCAACATGTGAACAATGGATCAGATTTTCTTTTAGCTCTATATCCAGAGGATCAATATAATCAGTATCTGGATGCTTAATCATTGACGCGATGGTGGCAAGAGCGTCGGCCAACTCATTCTGTATTCTGGGAGTATGTCTGAACTTAATCTTACAAAATCTTCTGCACAACTTTTATATATACTGCACGTATGGCGTAATCTTTAGATTCTTTACGGCCCATTCTCCTTGAACCTGATCAATTAAAAGATCTGAATCTCCAATAACCAGCAACTCGTGGATATTCATGTCGATGGTCATTTTCAAACCAAGAATACAAGTTTCATATTCAGCCGTGTTCTTCATGCAATTAAATCGGAGCTTAGCTGCCATAGGATAGTGTTGACCGGATTCTGACACTAAGACCGCTCCAATACCTCTTCCTTGTTGATTTGCCGCTCCAATACCTCTTCCTTGTTAATTTGCCGCTCCATCAAAGAATACTCTCCAACCAGGGTATGCCTCAGAAATATCTTCACCTACAAATGATACCTCTTTATCGGAAAAATAAGTCTTGAGTGGTTCATACTCTTCGTCGACAGGATTTTCTGCAAGATGATCAGCCAAGGCTTGTACTTTTATCGCCTTCTGAGTCACATACACAATATCAAATTCACTCAAAAGAATTTGCCATTGAGCCAACTTTTCAGTCGGCATCGCCTTCTGGAAAATATACTTCAACGGGTCCATTATGGAAATGAGGTATGTAGTATAAGAAGATAAATAATGCCTCGATTTCTGGGCGATCCAAGTCAAAGAACAACATGTTCTTTCCAAAAGAGTGTAATGGGACTCGTATGTAGTGAACTTCTTGCTTATGTAATAAATAGCTCGCTCTTTCTTTCTTGTCTCGTCATGTTGGCCAAGTACGCATCCAAATGCATTATCTGAGACGGAAAAATATAGCAACAGTGGGCTTCCTTCTCGCGGAGGCACCAACACCGGTGGATTGGACAAATAGTTCTTGATAGCATCAAAAGCAATCTGGCATTCTTCAGTCCACTTTGTCAAAGCATCTTTCTTCAACATCTTGAAAATAGGCTCACACACCACGGTGGATTGAGCTATGAACCGACTGATGTAGTTCAACCTCCCTAAGAAACTCATCATTTCCTTCTTCGTCTTCGGAAGAGGTAACTCTTGAATTGCCTTAATCTTGGAAGGGTCGAGCTCAATACCTCTTCTGCTGACTATAAAACCCAACAACTTGCCGGCTGACACCCCAAAAGCACATTTAGCAGAATTTAACTTCAAGTTGTAACGATGCAAACGATCAAAGAACTTCTTTAAATGCGTCAAGTGATCCGAACTCTCGCGAGACTTGATTATGACATCATCTACATACACCTCGATCTCCTTATGAATCATGTCATGAAATATGGTCGTCATAGCCCTCATATAAGTAGCACCAGCATTTCTGAGACCAAATGGTATCACCTTGTAATGATATACACCCCACTGCGTAATAAAAGCTATTTTTTCTGCATCTTCTTCGTCCATCAGGATCTGATGATAACTTGCGTAACAATCCACAAACGACTGCATTTCATGCTTAGCACAATTATCTATCAAAATGTGAATGTTCGGCAAATTCTGATCTCAGTAATCGACACAAATTCTGATTTTCCCATCTTTTTTTGGCGACCGAAACAGCATTGGCCAACCAGGTCAGGTATTACGTCACTTCCACTAATCGAGATTTGATCTGTTTGGTGATCTCTTCTTTAATCTTTAAACTTAACTCAGGCTTGAACTTCTGAGTCTTCTGTTTCACTGGACTGAACCCTGAATTAATCAGCAACTTGTGAGACACCACATTGGTACTCAGCCCTAGTATGTTGCTGACCTCCCAGACGAACACATCAATGGATTCAGTAATCAAATGAATCAAATCCTTTTTTTGAGCTTCATTCAGATGGACACTGATTTTGACATCTTTGACACACTCTTGGTCTCTCAGATTCACAGTCTCAGTTTCTTCCAAATTCGGCTTATGCTTATTTTCAAACTGCTGAAATTCCTGAGCAACATACTTCGGTACCTCATTTTCTTCTTCATACCCTTCACCCTCGTCATCACCTACCTCATTTTGTTCGTTCAGCTCGTGATATGACATGACATTGGCAGGTTAAAAATTAATATTACTGAAATCATAAACAGACAAAGTTAGAAAAGTAAAATATAGCAGATAAGTAAATAAACAAGTTTTCAATAAAAGAGACTTTCATTCAAATTGGAAAAACAATGCAAACTTTGGCCATGGAAAAGGGTCATGTTGCCTTTTTAAGCATCACGGGGGAATTTAAAAATTCAAGCCATTAAGAAAAAAGCAAAATGGTGGGTCTCGGGCCTCTTCCAGACTACCGTCGATTTTCAAAACATGTATAAACAATTTCCTTATACCAAGATGATTGGGGAATCAAGATCGGTGTAGAATTCCAATTCTGCAGTTGTTCTCCAGGCTCAGCATTGCGTATACTAGCTAGCTCGACCTCGTCCTCTATGACTATATTGATCTCGTAAAAAAGGTCGCAGATTCCTTCCCCGAGGTCATCACGATCGGCGTACTCACGGACTGGAAATGATTGCTATAGATGAGGTATTGGCCTAGCCAATGTTTGATTGATGTTTTTCTTCATCTCAATCTCATCATATGTGGGGACGTACCCCAAACCATATCTCGCTTCTTTGATGGGAACTTTAATAGGCTCAATAATTCCTTGAAAATGCTTTCCCGATCCGAGACCTGGTTCGAACCCATTCTACATCATCACAGTGGCGATCATCTTGTACACAGAAGGCATAGGAGGCTGTGGGGCCAAATCCTCACCGGTGGCATTTAATAGCTCCACCGTGTAGAAATCGGTGCCTTACGAGACTTCATTAATAATCGGTGTCTGCCTACCTGAGTGACTCCCTTCGCCGTGAATAACCAGTTCTTGGTCTTTCCAGATGAGCTTCATCATCTGGTGAAGAGTAGAAGGCACAGCCCCAGCCATGTGGATGAAAGGCCTTCCCAGAAGAAGGTTATAGCTGGTGTCAATGTCCAAGACCTGAAACTGTGCACTGTACTCCGCCGAACCCATTTGGATGACCAAATTCACTGCTCCCAATGTGTCTCTTTTCACCCCGTCGAAGGCTCTTACATTGACTTGGTTTTGTTCCAGATTTCCCTAGTCGAACCTTAACTGCCCCAGAGTCGACAGCGGACAAATGTTTAGACCAGACCCATCATACACCAGGACACGGTTTATGACCCTTTCACGGCATATGACAGTGACATGCAATGCCTTGTTGTGCGACCTCCCTTCAAAAGGCAACTCTTCATCACAGAATCTAATTCGATGCCCTCGGATAACTTGGTTGATCATAGCCGCTACATTATCGCTGCTTGTGCCCACGGGCACATATGTGTCATCCAGAGCCTTCATCAATGCCTGCATATGCAGCTGGGAGCTCATCAATAGGACTCACAAAGAAATCTGAGCTGGGTTTTTCTCTAGATGCTTAACGATCGAATATTTTTTGGGCTGCATCTTCCTACAGAATTTTTTGGCCTCGCCCTCACTTATCGGCCTTTTACCTTGGTCTTTCTTCTGCCCACCAAGATCCAACTCTTCGGGAGTATAACACCTCCCAGATTGGGTCATACACTGAGCGGCAATGGTTTTAATCAAAAACTTCGGCCTAGCAGGAGTTTCTAATGGCACCAAGGCAACAACTTTTGCGGGTGTAAGGATCACAAACTCCTTTTTCGCTCAGCGAGGCTACAACCCTATTTAACTCATCATGGACAATTGGAGTTATCACCTTAGTCACGCACCAGTCATCATCCGTCTTTATCATGTTGATATTGACGCCTTCATGATTCTGCAAAGGATTGGTGTTGACATTGGGCACGACTTTTTGAAGAGAAACCACTTCTTAGTCGATCATATCGTGAATCTTGTGTTTGAGGTTGATACAATTCTCAGTATCATGTCCAACGCTGTTGGACTGATACGCACACCTTTGATCGGGTTTGTAGAATTTGGAACTAGTATCCACCGGTTTGGGCCCCACTGGGTAAATGTATTCAGCCGGAGTCAGTCGCTCGTACATCTTTGTTCGGCTTTTAGCGAGCGTAGTAAAGTTTCTGGGGGGCTTTTTCTCGAATCTAGGTCGAGGGGGATCATGGTTGCCTTGTTGGGGAGGAGACATCTGTTTATAATTTTGGGTATTTGGACGGGGAGTTTGGTTTCTTGGATAAGGATTTGTTTGGTAATTTAGGAATGGATATTGGTAATTCGGAGGGGTATTTTGGTAGAGTGGAGCTTGAACTTGATATAATATGGGGTGCTATGTAGCTTGATTGCACATTGGCACAGTTAGGAACAACATTTTGGTAAATGGGGGATGTAATTTGGTAATTTGGAGGGGGGCATTTTGGTATGTAGAGCTAGCATTTTGGTAAACGGGAGGAGAAGTATTTGGATAACCAACTTGCGTATAGAAAGCCTGGTAAGAGTTTTGGGAAGGTCGAGGAAGACCCTGGTAGGATGATGGTATTCTGGGAGTTTTTCTCCCCTCATAAGAGACAGCAGAAACATCTTCTCTTTTCTTCTTCAACAAACCCAATAATCCGGGCGACGCAGCAACACGGGCAATCTTCCCGGTTTTCAACCCATCCTCGATAGTCTCACCAACCTTGACTATCTTAGCAAATTTTGCTCCAACGAGAAATATGATTCTGTCATAATATTCGGGTTCTTGAACCCGCACAAACACCTCAACTATTTTTTTTTCGGACATGGGAGGTTGAAATCTAGCTGCTTCCTTGTGCCACCTGTATGAAAACTCTCTGTATCTTTCATTGGACTTTTGTTTCATCTTTTCCAAGGAATAACGATTGGGGACGATCTCTATATTATAGGCAAACCGTTCGATGAAGTCCTTAGCCAAAGCATTCTAGCTGGGCCACTGTTTGGTCTCGTGAGATGTAAACCATTCCAAAGCTTCTCCGCTAAAACTTCGGCTAAAAAGCCACATTAGTACAGTTTCATCTCTACCAACTCCTACGAGCTGGTCACGGTAGGCCCTTAGATGCGCTAAGGGATTCCCCGTTCCTCCAAAAGTGTCAAACTTTGGCATCTTGAACCCTTCTGGGAGGTCCAAATTTGGATGAATGCATAAGTCCTCGTAGTTCAAATCGGCCACGTCAAGAGGCCACTGAAATTCCTTCATTGCCTTTCGAATCTCCTCCTTTATGTCTATTTTGTGGCCTTTTCTTTCGACCTCTACTCTCTTTCCTGCTCCTCATAATGGTCGATCTCAGAACCATTTACGTCATGCTCATTTGGAATGGGAATTTGAAAAGTGGTTTTTCTGGGTAAGGGTGGGGCTATGGAAGGACTTTGGGCATTCTGGGTAGTTTGGTAGTTTTGCGGATAGGTTTGGGGGTTAGTATTTTGGTTTTGGTGGTGGTGAGAAGTTTGAGGGTGGAATGCGTTTTGGTTTTGGTTTTGATTCTGGTTTTGTGGTGGTGGAGCGATTTGATGATGGGTATTTTGAGAAAGATGTGGTATTTGGGAATGGTTATTTTGAGGAGGGGGTGAGTTTTTGTAAAAGGTAGAGGCGTATTGAGGATTTTGTGTGGTCAAGTCAATTACTGAGGGATTTTGAGCAGGAGTAGACGGCGGAATCTGAGCTGGATCCATGTTTGAAGAGGGAAAGTAGAGAGGAGGTCTCCCATCAGCAGCGTTAGCAGTAAAACCTGGTGGAGGCAGATCTTGTCTCCTTTGCATCTCCACTCTCATCTTAGCGATTTGTTGCATCAACTGCATAATTAGTTCATTCTGATCCGCTATGGTGGGTTGAGCCACCACAACGTCAGTAAGACTGATTTCTTCGTTGTTGTCCCCCATTACTGTTTTTCCCTTATCTGATCTTTGGTCGGGAAAGGAATCTGCAGGCCCTTTGTATCTAGTGAAGTAGGGATGATCAACTAGTTTAATCGACACAGACCAGTTTGTAAGTACCTATAGAGGAAAACAACTCAAAGGCAAATATGTTAGTTTGAGTTCTGACTACATAATGCAGGATATCACATATAGAGCAGATAAACACAAAAAGTTGCTTTGTTCGAGGACATTTTAACCCACGAGTAAAGGGAACTAATTTTTGAACAAGCAGGAGTTTACTTGTTTTCGTTTGACACTATCTCAGAAAGGTTAAATCACGTTGAGCTAAGGTCTTCTTGCTGCATCTCTTTGGCGTCCATTGATCTGAGCCTCATATTTCCTTGTAGCATGAAAGGGGGAGAATGAAAATTTTGAATGATAGGGGTCGGGCCTCGAAAGACCGCCTACGTATCTCACAAAGAGAATTCAGGACCTACGTAGTTCGGATACAGAGGGAATACTTTTTTCATTCATTTTAAGGATTACAAGGAAATGGAAAATAAACAACAATGCTTTAAAAAGATAAACGGTGGCCCCATCTCAGTCGTTCGTCTTCTTCTTGTAGCATCAGTCACGGGGGATAGACTAGACTTGAATCTTTCCTATGCTTATGAGATATTCCATGTCGCGATGGAATGCTAGACACTTTTCAATGCTATGGTCTGCAACATTGTGACAGGGGCAACATTTTCGAACTTCGAACCAAAGGGAATGTAACACACCTACGTCCTTATAGAGAGGAGTGAAGACTCCATTTTGGACCAATTTGGAATAGATCTCCAACATTATTTTCTTGAAAGGTGTGAATGAGCAACGATACAATATAGTCTTCTCAGTGACTGGTATGTTGAGCCGCGGTTCATCACATGCAATGATGACGCCGTCACCCCAACTGTTTGCAATACTATCCATATCAAACAAATGGCGGACCGCATTCTTAAACTCTATGCACTCCTCTATCGTATGCCCTTTCTGGTTGGGATGACACTCACAGGTCTTACGTATTTCCCCTGATCCCACTTGGGAAGATGCTCTTTCGATGGGCCTAAACATACACCTAGACCGATAATGCTCGAAAATGAGGGCACATGAAATGGCTTCCCTCCCTGTTCGGTACTCTCTTGTGGATATGCTTCGAGAGTTATTTTCTTGTCCCCTTCTGCCAGATGTCCTTCGAGAGAAGGTTTGCGGGCAAGTGACTCCTCATAACTCTCTTCGATGCTTTCCTGCTCGGAGCTCTCAGGAGGAAATATTAGGTCATATAGGCGCTTTCCGCGCTGCTTTTGTATGTCGATCATCTCTTCTTTGGTTGGTTCAGTCTGGATATTCTTTCCTTTGTCCATATCTGTGATCTATCCTTTCCTGAGATGGTAGAGTAGTGTTTTAGAATTTGGTGATAGGATTTCGCTTTGTTTGGGAAACTCAAGACTCGGAAAATTTGGTCGGACTTTATAATAGTGACTTGTATAGTTTTGGAAATTTCTGACAGGGAGTGGGTTTGCGATTTACTCATTCAAAGCAAAGTATCACATAAACAGTTAAAAATACATATATCGCGTCCTAAACATACAGGGGACCCTTTTATGCCAAGGGTAGGCCTAGCGCATTTGAATGATGTACGTGTGGAATTGAACCAGTTAATTACCCCCAAACAAATTTAACATATGAATAGTTAATGTTCACGAGGGGAATAAGGAACAAAAATACAAAAGCAAAGACCCACGCAGGGGCCATTAAAAATGTACGGAAATGCAATAAAGGCAAGCTCACGCAGGGGCTGAAAATGACAGAAATACATATACAAAAAAAACCACACAGGGGCGAAATCCGCTATGCTGTACCTGATGGTCCTGCTCCTCCGCTGCTTTCCTGTGTCTTGTATTGCTGAAACATGTATCGTAGCATCAGCAGATAACCCTCGCTCCGTCGTCCTTTCTCTTCTCAATCCTCATATTGTATCCCCTCTATCTTCTCTTTAACCCATAATTCAAACTCATCAAAACTGTGTCTTAGTCTTTCCAATTCCTGGGTTGTCTCCTCGAGGGTATTTTGATTTTTGAGAAATTTGGCGTATATTTCTTGTGCATCTTGCCTTACCTCTCTTAACTCGATCACAACTTTGGCCTCCTTGTCTTCCACACTGTGACAACTTTCCGGGATTGGAGAGGACATACTTTGTATGTTCTTTTTCAACCAAGCCTTATAAGTCCCATCATATCCGACGTCAAACCGATCTGGAGCAATGGTGTCCTTTTTCATTCCCTTGGCCCTTTTCCATTCCCTTAGCATTTCTGTAGCGTCATTCACTCTGTCATCCCCAATATCATACACATAGGCTCCATAGTACGCCTCTCGCGGTGTGGTTTGCCTCATCTCAAACTGTCGTAGGACTCGGAAGGGTGCATAAGAACGGATTCCCCGAGTACCTAGTAGTGGAAGCACAAGTTGTCTGCGGCCTTCTACGATGACATTCTTTGAGATGAAGCGATCAAGAATCCATTGGAGATCTTCTCTCTTAGCTCTGATAATATTTGAGCCCATCTTTCTCTAGTCCTTCGATTTTCCAGATTTGCCCAAAACATCATATTGTTTAAATCTCTGAGAGTGTTATTATTATCCAGAGTTTGCAATTCTGAGTCCCAAGCCCTTTATGACTTAAAATCCACCACTCAAGGAGCAGGTTACATCCTTGGAAGTAGCGATGTCCTTTCTTGCATTTTCCTAGGGCTCAATATATGTCCGACAGTATGACCGGAGCGACGGGGTAGTACTTCACTTGTCCTTGATTTTTAAAGCCGTTGAACAAAGTGTGTGCAAGCATTATCACTCTAGTTTAATACTCAGGCTCGGGCCGTGTGTAAAGACCATTGTTCTGAATAATGCAAACGGCAAATACTAAAGGTTGGATTTCTTTCCATTCTCTGTAGGTAATGTTAAACATTTGGTTATAATTTGTATAAAAGCTCGTGTGCCCAAATCTGACGTAGAGATCCCTGAATGATACGCTAGATTCTTGACACCAGTAAGCGTAATCTTTTCCTAACCCCAACCAGTCTGTGGTATCTTCGACAGAAGGTTTGTTAGAGATCAGGATGTCTTCTTGTTTTCTCGCCCTTCTTTCTAACCCTGTACCAACCGTGTCGATGCAGTCTCAAAGTTCTTCGACCGTCGAGGTGATTTCCACAGTTCTGAATTGGAACACCATTTTCTCGTTGTCCCAATAACCTGTGAGGACTTCGATTAGCTCAGAGCAACCATTCATGTTGAGCAACTCGATCAGGGCGCCTACATACTTGTTGAGGGTCCTTTTGTGATCTCCGTCAAGATCGTTATACCACATTTTGAGTATAAGCAGTGCTTTTACAACCATGTCGAATCTTGGAAAGTGATTCATACCTACAAAACAACACCCAGTTAAGTTTACCCACCCCACATTTGGTTTCCACATGTACATCATTCTAATGTCAAACAAAAAGATATGTCGTAAGGTCGGAGACCTTGGACTTGATTTTGGCGGTTTCAACTAATGGACTTAATACGCCTTGGGTATTAAGCCATCTTAGGCTAATGCTTAAGTTTGGTTTTTGTTTCGGTCTATCTTAGGCTGACTAGATTTGTTTCAAAGTAACGGTTACCTAAGTCGGACAGACAACGGGGTGAAGCTAACAAACGACGTTGGATGACCGCAAGCCAACAATTCGTTTGTTACTTTCAAATGAAGACTTGTGTGTTTCTGAAAGAAGTCGTGGTCAGCTACGTAACTTTATTTTTTCTAATGCAACTATTTGTCGTTTGGCGGAAGTATGTCATGGAAATGCAACATTTTTTAACTATATAACAAAGAAAACAAGTAAGCAAGTTATTTACACATAGCCAATTAAGTTAGTTTTAAGGTTAGAATCCTCAAATTCTCCACTGGAGTCGCCATTTTGTTTTACATTTTTGGGAAAATCTATTCTTATAAGGTTTTGACTTTTCAGAGTCGCCACTGGATTTTTAAAGAAAAAATCAAGAAAACTATTCTTCCAATTAACTAAAACAGAAAATCAATTTGAAAGATTTTTAAGAGGTTCAGGATTTTTATTAACGTCTTAGGAATATTTTGAAAGAATCTAAGGTGTCCGCTTACTTACGGTTATCCGATAACTAACTCATTTAGCTTAAATTTAACTTATTTTGAAATAAAGAAATACTCAGAGTTGTTTTAAGAGTTAAGTGTTAATTTTATCTAATTGAGATTTTGATTTGTAAAATTTAAATCTTTTAAACATACTTAATTATTTGGTTTAATTGAGTCGTTAAAACAAAGTGGCGTCTTATGGAGGATTTGAATTCTCTAATTCTAAAACTAATGACAGTCAACAGCAAATAAATATAAGGGAAAGTAAAAAGAGAGAAGGAGGGGGAGTCGAGAGAGAGAGACAGTCGGGTCCAAATCCGATTTTTGTCCGCCTGGATCGGTATTTGGACCCATTTCACTTGTACCTGTCCTAAACTTCAAGCGAAAATGATAATACAAAATAACACATGGGCTTAGGCCCAAAGTAACAAAATACAATAGATGAAAATAAATTTTGAGCGTTTTAGCCCAATCACTTCAACTCCTGGGTTTGTTTCGACTTCTTCCAACTTTAAAACCTGTACGTCGATTTTATGGGCTCAACTTGATATGGAGACTTGGGCCTTTGCGGCCCAAATGGGAAATTGTATAGTTAGGATCCACGTGGACCCAGACAGATTTCACATGGAAGACGATAAACAAATCACCGAATTAGCACTTCTTGAGAACGAGATGGAGTGATAGGTAGATATTAATATAACACTACGCCTACACATTAATGTAAAGGAAAACTCACGAAGACATAGCATTTTTTCATGGGAATCGAGGGCAGTAATAAGGCAAAGGTGAAGGAGACCAGCAAATAAAACCAAATAAGAAAAGGGGAGAGGAACCCAAATTCTGAATCCTCAAACTGTTAAAAATAGATATGCTAGTCTAATTAAGTAAACTGAACTATATTACTATTATTTTTAATTTTTTGAAACCATAAGATGAGGATAACAGTGATATAACAAAATGAAATTAATCACATGGACTAAATTAGATGAACCAGAACAAACGCGATCAATACATGCATTTTCATAAATACATATACTTGAATTAACACCTAGATAATCGGCACGAAAATCCAAATGAGCTAAACATGTGATTCTGGACAAACAAACAAGTTAAACTTTAACATTTACAGATCCTAGTTCAAGTAATTAACTAAGGCAAAACGATCTAGCAAGAATTAAACTAACCGATTTTGAGTTAGATATGTGCGCAAATCCACGAGATAAGGTTAATAAGGTTAATAAAGTCGCGCCAAAAAATGACATAAACAAAGAGGGAACTTTACTATTTATGATTTCAAGTAAAAAAAATGTGCTTCAACACACAATGATGAACCAAGACGAAGCCAAGCTGATGCTTCAAGAATCATATGATAATGCTCCAAACGAATGAATAGAGAAAGAACACATGATGAAAGCATGAAGACGAGACGAGACGAATGACCACTAAATGAACTAAAAAAAAGACATAGAGGACAGGAGGTGAAACTATACATGAAACCATTGAGCTATAACCGAAACAAGAAAATTACTTAGAAAACCTTTGAGACGAAACTAAATACCCAGAAAACTCAAGACGAAACAGAACTAGACAGGAAAAACCAATACATGAAGAAAATAAGTATGGCACCTTACAACTAACAAATAATACGATAAAGAACTCGCTCAATCAATTTTCCTTTTGATTCTTCACCATTTTTTAAAAATAAACATCAACAATAGAATGAAGGCACAATAAAACTCAACTCCAATAGCATAATGACCACAACATTGAGATGAGGCAGAGGCGAAGACAAAGTTGAAAAGGAGAGGTGTTACATTCAACGAGACAACAAACTTGGAACGAGCGCGAGCAGAGGCGATTCTATTGCCACGAAACAAATCTCTGGGAGATCCGAGGTGCAGGGAAAGATGCTACCTTCCAACACATATTTCTTGAATAATCTGTTTTTCCTCAATCTTTCTATGTCTCTCTATGTGTTTCTTCTCGATACACTACCCCCTTTCCTCTATCGACCCCCTAAGTTGTGCCTTGTTTTCATTAAAGTAGAAGAAAATCCTCCTCTCTCCCCCCCCCTAGCTATTTCTTCTAACCCTTTCTGCCTCTCTTTTTCTCTATTTTCCTTTCATTAAGAACTTTCAACAATAAGTATCCAAAAACAATAATAATCCCCCCTCTATGGTGAATGGAAAAATCATTATATAGATGAAAAAATAGGTCAAAATTGGGGGGGGGGGGAAGACGGATGAGGGTAGAACTGAGAATTCCCCAATTCTTCAAAAATTAAAATTCTTCCCCCTTCCGGATCCACCAACTTTTTTCTGAAAAATCTGAACTTATCCAGAATAGGAAAAGCGGATGGACGCTCGAGATCGATCCCTATGTCCTTGCTAGTAACGTGGCTCGATCTCGCCATGGCAAGGACCAAAACGCGTGCCCTTTTTAGCTAAAATTTGTACGCAAGGAAAGGGATGGGAAAAGAAAGAGACAAAGGATCGTACTCCCCTTTGCTGACCCCACTTTTCCGTCTATTGTCCTGTTCCTTCGTCTATTCGTCTTCCTTAGTGATCGTTGGGCGCCATCTCCGTTAACTCGCTCTCACGTGAGGAAGGTGGAAGTGCGTCTGTCGTGAGTTGGGAAATGTTGCTGGACAGCGTCGTTTCTGGGGAATTTGGATTTTAGACGCTTCTGCGTTCTGTTTTTTGCGAAAGGATGAGATTGGGTCGGGTTAAAAAGGGTATTGGGCTGGTTTAATTGGAGATTGGTCCTGGAATTTCTTTGAAAGGTGGAAATGGGGATGTTGAATTGGGCCCGGAATTTGGTATAGCATTGTTGGGGTGGGCTACTGCGAAAATAGGTTTGGAATTGGCCCAACATTTGGACCATTTAAAGTATTTAAAATATTTGACTAAAAAGATGAATTAGCATAAAATTAAATTAACGAGTTTTTTAATATAAATGAAATAAAATATTAACTTAATTATAAACTAAATAAAATAAAGTATATGCTATTATATAAATAGACTAATTAACAAAATCTTTTGAGCCGGTTTTTCTAATGCTTATAAACTATACTAATTATGTACAAAATTGTATAAAGCATATATATTATTCTAAAACTATAAACGAGCGACAAAGCTATTTAAAATAACTCGAAAAGTATTTGGATTTCGATCAATTTAGTTATTCTAAATCATTTAAAAATTAAGAAATTCAAACATTAACTACTATCGGGGAGGTTCAAAATTGGGTGTCAACAAGTGCGAAGATTTACCAGAATGTAAAGTATCATATAAACAAGGGATTCAATTCTGTTAAATTCAAAATTCTGCAATAATAATATTTTCAAGAATGATTTTGTTTTATCCTTTCTTATAAAAAAAGAAAAGAACTTTTCAAAAATGTTAAGTGAGCATATTATTGATATGGTAGGTCTTTTTAACAATATAATGAGCCGTGTAAAAATCTAGCCGTGTAAAAATCTATCATTTTAAGCTCTTTTATAATTGAGTCCCCCACCTAGGCCCCCTTTCTATACCCCTTATAAAAATTACCCTTCCTCTCTTGCTTCAATTATTGAATTGAGAAAGTAATAAATTGCTTTAATTTTATCATTGTCTTCTTGTTATTTGAAAGTCTTACTTTTGGAAAAGAGAAAAAAATGACAGTTTTCTTTCCTATGAATGTCAGCGGTAGATTCTACCAATTTTAGGTAAGATTAGCAAAAGAGAGAGCTAGGAATGTCAGCTGTAGATTCTACCAATTATAGGTAAGATTAGCAAAAGAGAGAGCTAAGGAGAGACAAATCAAATCATTCTTGTTTGCAAATTACACTTACGAGTCATTTGATAGTTGATTAGATTTATACATGTATTAGTAATATATGAATTAATTGTTATGGAATATATGCATTACTTTATGCTGAGATTAGTTATGTATGGTTTACTTATTCATGTATCACTAATTGCATCTTTATCCCGTACAAAATAATAATATAGATTTATTATAACATATATGTGTATTAGTTATGTGAATTTTTAAATTGTAAACCAAACCAATATTGATTTTACATATGAATATATTACCTCCTAACCAACTACCAAATTTGATATTACTTGTACAAAATTCCATACCTGCATAACTCATTTTCAAACCATCTACCAAATGAGCCCTTAGCATTCAACAAGCAAAGTAAAGTTCCTTTAGAAATTGAAGACTGAAACAATATTTTGTGGGGTCCATCCCCATGTACCAAACTTTGAATTGTTTTCTGCCAATTTCAAAGTTTGGCAGAGTTGGTAAAGAAAAAATTATTTTCTGCCAATTTCAAAGTTTGGTAGAGTAGGTAAGCTATGAAGAAGAAAAAATTGTTTTTCTTCTGTAGCACATTTGGAGGGTAGCGTATTTGTTCTCTATAAAAGGGAGGACAATTCTTCATTCTAAATACACCAAAAGGAAATTACAAAGGAGAGAAAAGAAGAGTGAGGTATCACAGAGGAAAATAATCTGTGAGGAAAAATAGAGAGTGTGAGCGATATTATAGTGAGGTGGAAAAATCAAAAGAGGGTTATTTCTTTTGAGTGTGTAGTGATCTTTGGAGTTTTGCTCGGATCTACAAGTGTAAAATCCTTACTATAGTGATATTCGTTGCTCCTCTCGGGTCGTGGTTTTTCCCCTTATTTAGGAGGGTTTCCACGTAAAATCTTGGTGTCATTATTTCTCTTTTATTCTCGTTGATTAACCGTATTGTTGTGTTCCGCATTTATTGCCTTTATTACCGCAAATATTTTTTCTGTTACGGATTTATTCCCAACAATTGGTATCAGAGCACAGGTTCTACTCACTTACAGAAATATTTTTGCAGCTTATTGTACTATACTCAGTGGAAAAAAAATGTCTGGAGTAAAGTACGAGGTATAAAAATTCAATTGTGATAGCGGTTTCTCAATGTGGCAGAGAAGGATGAGAGACTTGCTCATCCAACAGGGTTTGCACAAGGCACTAGGCGGCAAATCCAAAAAGCCCGAATCCATGAAACTTGAGGATTGGGAAGAAATGGATGAAAAGGCTGCCAGTGCAATCAGATTGCACTTAACAGATGATGTAGTTAATAACATCATCGATGAAGAGAGTGCATGTGGCATTTGGACAAAGTTAGAAAATCTATACATGTCCAAAACGCTGACAAATAAATTATACCTAAAGAAGCAGTTATATGCGCTACATATGGGTGAAGGTACAAATTTTTTGTCTCATTTAAATGTACTTAATGGACTAATCACGCAGCTAGCAAACCTCGGAGTAGAGATCGAGGATGAAGATAAAGCCATAGTGCTCCTAAACTTGTTGCCATCTTCCTACGATACTTTAGCAACAACCATTTTACATGGTAAGGACTCTATTGAGTTGAAGGATGTCACATCAGCCCTTTTGCTTAATAAAAAGATGAGAAAAAGGCCTGAAAATCACGGACAGGCTCTCATCACGGAAAGTAGAGGCAGGGGAGCTCAAGTAACTATGGTAGATCCGGAGTTCGTGGAAAGTCCAAAGTCCGATCAAAATCAAAGGCCAGAAATTGCTACAATTGCGATCAACCAGGACACTTCAAAAGAGATTGTCCAAATCTAAAAAGGGGCAAAGGGGAAAGCAGCGGCCAGAAGAATGATGACAACACAACTGCCATGGTGCAAAATAATGACAATGTTGTTCTCTTCATAAATGAGGAAGAAGAATGTATGCACTTGGCAGGTGTAGAGTCGGAATGGGTGGTCGACTCAGCAGCATCTTACCATGCCACACCGGTAAGAGATTATTTTTGCAGATATGTAGCCGGTGATTTTGGCAATGTGAAAATGGGTAACACAAGTTACTCAAAGATTGCGGGGATCGGAGATATTTGCTTAAAAACAAATGTTGGATGCACATTAGTGTTGAAAGATGTGCGCTATGTACCTGATTTGCGGATGAACTTAATCTCGGGAGTTGCTTTGGACCGAGATGGATATGAGAACTACTTTGCAAATCAAAAATGGAGACTCACCAAAAGGGCATTGGTGATTGCAAAAGGAGTTGCTCGTGGCACGTTGTACAGGACAAATGCAAAAATATGCCAAGGTGAATTAAATGCGGCTCAGGAAGAGAATTCTGCAGATTTATGGCAAAAAAGTATGGGTCATATGAGCGAGAAAGGATTGCAAATTCTTTCCAAAAAATCACTCATCTCTTTTGCCAAAGGTACAACGATAAAACCTTGTAACTACTGTTTATTTGGTAAATAACATAGAGTTTCATTTCAGACATCATCTGAAAGAAAGTTGAATATACTTGATTTGGTATATTCTGATGTTTGTGGTCCAATGGAGATAGAATCGATAGGAGGTAATAAATACTTTGTTACCTTTATTGATGATGCTTCTCGAAAATTGTGGGTTTATATCTTGAGAACCAAAGATCAGGTGTTTCAAGTATTTCAAAAGTTTCATGCTTTGGTAGAAAGAGAGACAGGTCGGAAGCTAAAACGTCTCCGAACTGACAATGGAGGTGAGTACACTTCAAGAGAATTTGAAGAGTACTGTTCAAACCATGGAATCAGACATGAAAAGACAGTTCCTGGAACCCCACAACACAATGGTATAGCTGAGAGAATGAATCGCACCATTGTTGAGAAGGTGAGAAGCATGCTCAGAATGGCTAAATTACCCAAGACATTCTGGGGTGAAGCAGTTCGGACAGCGTGTTATCTTATCAATCGTAGTCCATCAGTTCCGTTGGAGTTTGACATTCCGGAGAGAGTTTGGACCAACAAAGAGATGTCTTACTCGCACCTAAAGGTGTTCGGTTGCAAAGCTTTTGCACATGTACCGAAGGAGCAGAGAACCAAGCTAGATGATAAATCAGTTCCCTGCATATTCATCGGATATGGAGATGACGAGTTCGGGTACAGACTATGGGATCTTGTAAAGAAGAAGGTCATCAGAAGCAGAGACGTAATCTTTCGAGAAAGTGAAGTTGGAACTGCTGATGATCTATCCGAGAAGGCCAAGAAAAAGAATGGTATAGTCCCTAATCTTGTTACCATTCCTTCTTCTTCTAACCATCCCATAAGTGCAGAAAGTACGATTGATGAAGTTGCTGAGCATGAAGAGCAACCTGATGAGATTGTTGAGCAGGGGGAGCAACTCGGTGATAATACCGAGCAAATAGAGTACCCAGAAGAAGAAGAACAATCTCAAGCTCTGAGGAGATCAGAAAGACAAAGGGTAGAGTCATCCAAATACCCTACCTCAGAGTATGTCCTCATCAATGATGAAGGGGAGCCAGAAAATCTTAAGGAGGTGTTGTCTCATCCAGAAAAGAGCCAATGGATGAAAGCCATGCACGAAGAGATGGGATCTCTACAGAAAAATGGCACATACCAGCTAGTTGAACTTCCAAAAGGCAAAAGACCGCTTAAGTGCAAGTGGGTCTTTAAACTAGAAAGATGGAAATGGCAAGTTGGTCAGGTACAAAGCTCGATTGGTTGTAAAAGGCTTCGAACAAAAGAAAGGTATTGATTTTGATGAAATTTTTTCACCTGTTGTCAAAATGACTTCTATTCGAACTATTTTTAGCATAGCAGCTAGTCTAGATCTTGAAGTGGAGCAATTGGACGTGAAAACTGCATTTCTTCACGGAGATTTGGAAGAAGAGATTTATATGGAGCAACCAGAGGATTTGAAGTATCTGGAAAGAAACACATGGTGTGCAAATTGAATAAGAGTCTTTATGGGTTGAAACAGGCCCCAAGGCAATGGTACAAAAAGTTTGACTCTTTCATGAAAAGTCAAACGTACACAAAGACCTATTCTGATCCATGTGTATACTTCAAAAGATTTTCTGACAACAATTTTATTATTTTGTTGTTGTATGTGGATGACATGTTAATTGTAGGACAAGACAAAGAGCTGATTGCAAAGTTGAAGAAAGATTTGTCCAAGTCATTTGACATGAAAGACTTGGGCCCAGCACAACAAATTCTAGGGATGAAGATTGTTCGAGAACGAACAAAAAGAAAGTTGTGGCTATCTCAAGAGAAGTACATTGAATGTGTACTAGAACGCTTCAACATGAAGAGTGCTAAACCTGTTAGCACGCCTCTTGCGAGTCATCTGAAATTGAGCAAACAAATGTGTCCTACAACAAAAGAGGAGAAAGAGGGAATGACTAAAGTTCCTTATTCTTCAGCAGTGGGGAGTTTGATGTATGCAATGGTGTGTACAAGACCTGATATTTCTCATGCAGTTGGTGTTGTTAGCAGATTCCTTGAAAATCCTGGAAAAGAACACTGGGAGGCAGTTAAGTGGATACTCAGGTACCTAAGAGGTACCACAAAAGATTGCTTGTGTTTTGAAGGATCTGATCCAATCTTGAAGGGCTATACTGATGCTGATATGGCAGGTGACCTCGATAATAGAAAATCCACTACTGGATATTTGTTTACATTTTCAGGGGGAGCTATATCATGGCAGTCAAAGTTGCAGAAGTGTGTCGCACTCTCTACAACTGAGGCAGAATACATTGCAGCTACTAAAGCTGACAAAGAGATGGTATGGCTGAAACGATTTCTTCAAGAACTTGGATTGTATCAGAAGGAGTATGTCGTCTATTGTGACAGTCAGAGTGCAATAGACTTGAGCAAGAACACCATGTATCATGCAAGGACGAAGCATATCGACGTGAGATATCACTGGATTCGTGAAAAGATAGAGGACGGATCTATGCAGGTCATGAAGATCCCTACTAGTGAAAACCCTTCAGATATGCTGACCAAGGTGGTATCAAAAGACAAGTTCGAGCTATGCAAAGAACTTGTCGGCATGCACTCAAGCTAGAAACCTAGAGCTACCTCCTTCAGGTGAATGGGTCTGGAGGGGGAGATTGTGGGGTCCATCCCCATGTACCAAACTTTGAATTGTTTTCTGCCAATTTCAAAGTTTGGCAGAGTTGGTAAAGAAAAAAAGATTGTTTTTTCTTCAATTTCAAAGTTTGGCAAAGTTGGTAAAGAAAAAATTGTTTTCTGCCAATTTCAAAGTTTGGTAGAGTAGGTAAGCTATGAAGAAGAAAAAATTGTTTTTCTTCTGTAGCACATTTGGAGGGTAGTGTATTTGTTCTCTATAAAAGGGAGGACAATTCTTCATTCTAAATACACCAAAAGGAAATTACAAAGGAGAGAAAAGAAGAGTGAGGTATCACAGAGGAAAATAATCTGTGAGGAAAAATAGAGAGTGTGAGCGATATTATAGTGAGGTGGAAAAATCAAAAGAGGGTTATTTCTTTTGAGTGTGTAGTGATCTTTGGAGTTTTGCTCGGATCTACAAGTGTAAAATCCTTACTATAGTGATATTCGTTGCTCCTCTCGGGTCGTGGTTTTTTCCCTTATTTAGGAGGGTTTCCACGTAAAATCTTGGTGTCATTATTTCTCTTTTATTCTCGTTGATTAACCGTATTGTTGTGTTCCGCATTTATTGCCTTTATTACCGCAAATATTTTTTCTGTTACGGGTTTATTCCCAACATATTTATCTTTTCAAATTTCTTAAAATCGTTTATGTCCCTTGTTTTGCTTTGCAAATTTTAGAAATGGAGATTGACTTTGCAGTTTGGTGGTGCATTTCTCTCTTGAGCTTTGAATGTTCTCATTGATAGGCTTGCTCATATGGGTGAGCTACTCAAAATATTTCAGAAGCATATGAATGATGTTCGGATCTTCAAGAAGTTGAGGATGACTTTGTTTGGTCTTACGTTCGTGCTAATATGTTAACATCATGATTTACATGTTAAAAATAATACTATTAAATAAGATATACAATACAACTGATATAACTCTATGATCCTACTTTTTATCGTAAAACATAATTAATATAACTATCTTATTTGAATCAAAAAAATTATGAGAATAAGTTATATTTTATTTTCTCTCAAAGAAAATCAAAGATGAAATAAATTATTATATGACATCATTGCTTATTCTTATGCATATGTAACAATTTGTTTATATCAGTATTCTTTTCTTGCTTGAAATGTATTTAGAAGTTTTCTTTTCATTTTTTATTACTTTGTGAATATAATAATGTAGATTATTAATTTTTTTTATGTCTTAGCTACATAATCATGAAAACCTATGCCTATATATTATTTAATTGTGGTCTTTGATGAGATTGTAATATGACACTTCTTTTATGCAACCAAGTTATTTATCTTTTTTTCTTATCTTTGTGATCTTTACCCCATATATTTTCAATCATTTATTTATTTTTACAAATAACATCTATGCACAACGGTTAATGTACTTAATGCCATAATAATATTATATATTAAAGTTATGACAATTCATGTATCTTATCTTCCTATTTGTTGATTGTTATAATTTTTAAAAACATTTCTTTTTTTATTTGTAAAAAGTAAACAAATGTGATGATAAAGACGTAACGTGAAAGTTAAAGAAAAATTAATATCAAAATTGGTGTTATCATAAATGATCGAGTAATCAAAAGATAGATAAGATTTAAACAAAAGATATTGTTTTCAACTTAATACATAGATTGTTATTTCAAATATGACCTCTAAATTATTTGTTCTACCATATACATATAAAGTCTATTTAGCATATTGAAAAATATATCATGTTTGATATAAAGGAAAAAATTTACATTGTCTTTTATGTCACTGGCTTGAATATAAATATTCCACACTACCTCATTATAATTAAAAATTATCAATTCATAGAATTATTTTTTATAAATGATAAATAAATTATTTTTCATTATAACCGCACGAAGCACGAATAGTTTCACTAGTGTATATATATATATATATATATATATATATATATATATATATATATATATATATATATATATATATATGGTAAATAATTTTTATTTTTTGAATGAGGAGGGTCGGGGTACGGAGTGAGGTAAGGAAAAAACTATAATTAAGGAAAATAAAATTTATTTGAGAAATATTTTTCAAAATATTCAAGCCAATCAAACATGAGAAAATTAATAAATATTTTCTAGAATAAGGGATAAAATGAATTAAGTTAAAAGGAAGTAAAGTACATGAGATAAAATGAGTAAAATTAATAAAAAAAAGAAAGTAAAAATATGTGAAGTTTAAAGTAAATGAAATAAAATAAGTAAAGTAAATAAAAAAGGAGAAACCAAGGTGATTATCCTTTTTTTTTGGAGGAAAATTTAAATGATTTTAGAGTCAAGAATCAAAAGGCTATTTCTGTCATTTAAATGACCGTGCCAAAAAAAGTGTCGAGCCATTTAATTTTACCCTTAAACTTTATCAATTCTCTTCGAACAACTTGTGCTGTTGTGGTCCCATGCTTTAGTCCTTTTCCACTACATTATAATAACCCAACAATCTATACATAGAATAGAGCTCATGGTTGCAGAATGTACTAACTCTGCTCAATTTAAGTGCTCTAGTTTGTTTGAACACAAATTTTATAAAAATATATTTTTGAAATTTATGCTTAAAAAAAGATATGTGTAGTTTTTAGAATTTTGTAGTAGGCATTGGAAAACTTATTAAATATAGAAAAAAATTCTCTTTTCAAAACTTATAAAAAAAGTAAAAAACTTAGATCGAGACTGAAGAAGTACTATATAAATTTTAAAATATTTATTTTGTTGAATCTTTACTTAATAATCTTATTGAGTAAAAATATTAAGCATTTGTAGCTTCTGCTAACACACTATTACTATAACAATCATACATGCCTAATAATATCTCCAAAAACACGTATTAGAAATGTTAATGTGCTTCTTCAAGGAATTCTGTCATTAACATTGAGCTTCAATACCGGATTGATAGGATAAGAGCAGTTCGGTGTATAAAATACTCCTCTTTAGTATGATCCAAAAAAATTGTGCACCTCAAGTACTTAATAATAAAAATAGTTTTATATGCTTTTTCATGACTCAAATGTATGATGTACAAATTACACTGAAGAGAAAATTTATCGTTTCTTCAACGTATTCATGATACAATAGTATTTTTAGCACTACAAATAATGAGTTGTTTGGGGGGAGGGGGGGGGGGCTCTTACACCCATCTTTACTCTCTTGCTTTAATTATTTTGGGGAAAAGGGTCAAAAATATCCCTCAACTTTAGTTTATTGTTTCACTTTACCCTTACAATTAAAAAAAGTTAAATTTATCCCTACCGTTATCAATTTCACCATATTTACCCTTCAATTGGATGGAAAATTCCAAATTGACTTAAATTACTCAATTTCAAATAAAATCACCAATTATCTATTTCAACCCTAAACCTAACCCAAACCCGACCCACAACCCAAAACCCGACCCACAATACTAAATAGTAAAAAATAACAATAAACCCCTCTTCTCTCTCAGGAACTTGTGCACACCATATGATAAAAAGTTTAGAGCAACAACAATGGCTTCTCTTGCTCCTTTAAAGAAGTTCATATATATAAAAATCAACCGCCTCAAATAAGTCGTCGAGTGATGGAAGGACAACTCTAAGCAAAGTCATACTTAACTGCATGTCGTGTAGGATAAGATCACATTCCTTCAAGTATGATGCTTTATATCCCGAATATCGTTGAAGAGAGCAACCACCAAAGAAAGTAAGATTTCCCACAACTGTAATCTAGTATATGTTTAAATTTGATAGGTAATAGTCCAAGAATTCCAATTGCAAATTGGGGCTTTTATAATTTCCTTGAGCAAATCCATTAAATTTCAGTGAAATATGGGAATTTTTCATCTCAAATTGGAGTGATTTTAGCACATCAACTTCCATCATCACCACCTCTTCCTCTGTATATGTACTGTCTGTATTCCTTAATATAATAAAAATCTTCAACATGTGGTGCACTAATCTCCTCATACTTTATGTAAATCACCATATTAGAATACGCAAACCAGCAAAATAAAATACATAACTAAATTTTCCGTGGGAGAACTCAATCCAATGTCAGGCTGTAATACTTTCACAGTAATGAGCATGGAGGAAACGTTTAAAAGCTGAAGTTTTGTCGACATGGATTGAGTAAAGAGGGGCTAAAGGGTTTTGAGGACGCAGTAATTACTATGGATTTGTGCAACGATTGCAAAGGAAGAAACATCATCGATGTGGGTAAGTTATCTTGGACGGTGTTTAATGGAGGAAGAAAATTAGAAAATGGGTTTGGGGTTTTAATTTTGTTTTAGTGGGTCGGTTCAGAAAATCGGATCATTTTAATAGAAATTGAGTAATTTAAGTCAATTTGGGATTTTTCATCCAATTAAGGGATAAATATGGTGAAATTGGTAACGGGAGGGATAAATTTAACTTTCTTTCAATCGTAAGAATAAATTCAAATAATAAACTAAAATTGAGGGATATTTTTAATCCTTTTTCCATTATTTTGTTGTAAAAGTAATCAGTGGTCCAGAAATAAGATGGAAGTATTTGTTGAGTAAGAAGTCTTGCTTTTGGAAAAGAGAAAAAAGCCAGTTTTGGTTTTGGTTTTTTTTCTTCTCTCTGACTGACAGGCTGTACATTGCACCAAATGACGAATAAGTAATAAGTGTGAGGAATTACTTTATCATGACAAAGTCTACCATAATTAGCTTTTATTTTACATGTAATTTTTACAAAACAATTAAGTACAAGTACGGTATATGAAAGGTGTGTTGGCCGAAATTACTATATACTGTCTACTTATACTTTTAACTCATTAAAATTATTGAGTAAGTATTGAATAAAATAAATTTATTAGAAATTACATCGTTTTTGCAATCATGTGCTTTATTTTTCATATTGATTATTGGACTAGTGAAAAATCTACCTTTTTTTGGGTCATAATTCGTTTTTAACTACTATTTAGAATCCAAATGTCACTTGACTTCATTTAATCTATGTTACTAAGTTTATGTGTACTCCATTTTCTACGACCTAAGTACCTTGAATTGAGATAGTAATGAATAGGCACTAGCAAACATAGAAAGTAAGAGCACTAGCAAAAGAGAGAAATCAGTGATCATTCTTGTTTGAAAATTACTATTATTAGCATTCAACAGGTAAATTAAAGTTGTTAGTAATTGAATATTGAAAAATTAACCTTGTAAAAGATTTGCAGATTTGAGAAATGGAGGTTGGGTTAGCAGTTGGTGGTGCATTTTGTTGTGACGAAAAAGATGAAAACGAAAATCTAACAATAAAGAACACTAAGTTTATCGTGGAAAAAACTCTTCAAACCGAAGGTAACCACCACGGGATCGACAAGATCCGAATTACTTCACTATAACAATAAGAGAGTTACAAAAATTCTTCTAATGGCTACACAACAAGTGCCAAAAGAGAACAAACAATAGCTACACCAACAAAAGATAAATAGAAAGAAACACCACCCAAACCCAACTTCTGTTCAGGACCTAAAATAGGATCTTGATGACCTCCAAATCTGATCTCCACCATTCAAATCAACCACCAAGATGTCAGAAACACTTAGTCCAAATTTAAGCCCGATCCAACAGTTAGTTAATCGAAAAACACGATCTGAACGTTGCTGGTCGGAGAAAAAGACTGCAGCAAAAGAACCTTTTTTCTTCTCTCTTTTCTCTTGTTGAAAGCTCTCTCAAAAACCTCTTTTATGTTCTAATGTCTTTTAAAGATAATATCAATGAGCAATTGATTATTCTCTCAAGACCATCCTCTATTTATAGAGTTGTGCTTTTCCTTACAAAGCCAAAACCAACTACAAATATGATTACAATTCCAATTCTTTTCCTAATAGAGAATTGAAAACCAAATAAAGAGAATAATTTCAATCCTTTTCCAAGTAGGATTAGGCCATGGGCCTTTGGCTGGAACATGGGCAATAGCCCAACAAACTCCCCCTCCAGCCATAGCCCAACAAACTCCCCCTCCAGCCAAGGGGGCAAAAGGACTTCAAGTGGAGGAACTTTTGACAGGCTTCATGCCTGCCATACTTCTACAAAACTCATGCTTGTCTACGATGAGTGTTTTCCACTTATCTCTATGAGTATCTAACATGACTTCGTCATAACCTTCAGGTTCTCCCATGTTAGTCAATAGAATATACTAATCATGAGAATAATGTGTTGAACTTCGTTTCTCTCTAGTAGATCTTCTATAAGAGGTTTTCGGAGCATATGAAGCGATCATCTCACCATGAGTTGGTTGATTATCAACCACAACATCATCAGTAGGAACATCTATAGTTTCTACACTCTGATCATTATCTGGATCAATATCTTGGGTTACTTTATGTGCAGAAGGTGTATCAATAATAGGAATTGGATCAACATCAACTAAGCTCTCACGAATCTGAGAATCTAGTTTCTCAATCTTGTCAATATCTTCAATAGTTTGATCTTCAAAGAACATAGCATCACGACATCTAATGAGCTTCTTATCAATTGGATCATAAAAGCGATATCCAAACTCATCTTGACCATAACCAATGAAGGTGCACTGCTTAGTTTTAACATCCAATTTCGACCTCTCATCTTTTGTAACATGCACACAAGCTTTACACCCAAACACTTTCAAGTGATCATAAGAGACATCCTTATCAAACCAAACTCTGTTTGGAACATCACCATCCAAAGCAATAACAGGAGACAAATTGATTACATAAGCCAAAGTGTTAAGTGCTTCAGCCCAAAAATAATTTGAAAGTTTAGCCTATGAAAGTACGCATCTAACTCTCTCAACTAAAGTTCTGTTCATCCTCTCTGCCAGACCATTTAATTGAGGAGTCTTTGGAGGAGTCTTCTGATGACGAACCCTTGCGATTTGCAGTAGTTATCAAAGGGACCAATATACTCACCACCATTATCAGTGCTAATACATTTTAATTTCTTTCTCGTTTGTCTCTCAGATAAGGCTTGAAACTGTTTTAAACACATCAAGCACTTGATCTTTGGATTTTAAAGGATATACCCAAATCTTGCGAGAATGATCATCAATGAAAGTAGCAAAGTAAAGTGCACCACCTTTAGACTTCACTTTAAAAGGACCACACAAATCTGAGTGTACTAGCTCTAATAGCTCAGACTTTCTTGAAGGAGGATGACTATGAAAAGAAACTTTTTTCTGTTTCCCTGCTAAGCAATGAACACATCTTTTCACCTTTGCTTGTTTCATACCAGCAAGCAAATTCTTCTTAGCCAAACATGTGATCCCCCTCTCGCTCATATGACTAAGCCTCTTGTGCCACAATTCTGGTGAAGCCTCGCTCTTCACCAAATTTATAGAGTCACCAAGAATCGATCCTTGTGTCACGTATAAATTGAATGTTTTCTTCCTCGAGCTAAAATCAATGAGCCTTTTGGTGAGATTTTTTTGTCTATTGAACAAGTCATTATGATAGCCATCATCATCCAGTTGTCCTACAGAGATCAAATTTAAGGGAATGTCTGGAGCATGCTTGACATTCTGAAGGACCAACGTTGAACCAGTATTGGTTTTCAAATAAACAGTGCCAACACCGAACACCTTAACCTCACCAGCATTACCCATCTTTAACACCTCAGAGTTAATAGAAGTATAAGATGAAAAGAAGTCTTTTCTTGGTGTGACATGTGATGTGGCTCCAGAATCTACTATCCAACTTGTATCTTGAGATTCAAAATTGATGACGTCTTTATCACAAGCGAAGAGAAGGTCATCTTGGACAACAACAACAACATTATTTTCATTGTTTTCTTCCTTCTTCCCTTCTTTAAGATCTTGCTTCAATTGTTTGCAAAATCTTTTAATATGTCCTTTCTTTCCACAATGATAACATATAATATTTGGATTCTTGAATTTTGACTTGCTTCTACTTTGACCTCTACTCCTCGGATCTCTTGTCTTATGTCTCCCTCGATCTTCTGTATAGAACATCTGAATGTGAAGATATGTCGTGAGATTTTCTTCTAACCTCTTCATTCAACACACCACTCTTTGCATATTCCATAGTCACCTTCCCACCAGTGGCAGAATTTGTTAAAGAAATACGAAGAGTTCCCCAAGAATCCGGTAGAGTATTAAGAAGCCAAAGTCCTTATATTTCATCATCAAAATTAACACCCATTCCTGATAGTTGATCAAGAATACCCTAAAAATCATTTATATGATCAAGAATAGGACTGCCCTCCTTGTATTTAAAGGTCATCAATTGTTTTAGCAAGAACAACTTGTTATTGCCAGTTTTTGAAGCGTAAAGCGTCTCCAACTTTTCCCACAATGTTCTAGCATGTGTCTCATTCACAATATGGTTGAGAACATTATCTTCAACACATTGTCTTATATATCCACATACTTGTTGGTGCTCAAATTCCCAATTTTCATCGGTCACAGTCTCGAATTTATGAGCAGAGAAAATGGGAAGATGCATCTTCTTCACGAATAATAGATCTTTCATATTGTTTTTCTATATGTTGTAGTTTCTTCTATTTAGACATACCATCTTGCTCATATTCCCCTCCATATAGATAAGCTTAGCTCTGATACCAGTTGTTGTGATGAAAAAGATGAAAATGAAAATCTAACAATAAAGAATACCAAGTTTAACGTGGAAAAACCCTTCAAACCAAAGGTAACCACCACGGGATCGACAAGATCCAAATTTCTTCACTATAACAATAAGAGGGTTACAAATATTCTTCTAATGGCTACACAACAAGTGCCAAAAGAGAACAAACAATAGCTACACCAACAAAAGATAAATAGAAAGAAATACCACCCAAATCCAGCTTCTGTTCAGGACCTAAATCAGGATCTTGATGACCTTTGAATCAGATCTTCACCATTCAAATAAACCACCAAGATGTAAGGAACACTTAGTCCAAATTTCAGCCAGATCCAACGGTTAGTTAATCGGGAAACACGATCTGAACGTTGCTGGTCGGAGAAAAAGATTGCAGCAAAAGAACCCTTTTTCTTCTCTTTCTCTTGTTTAAAGGTCTCTCAAAAACCTCTCTTATGTTCTAATGTATTTCAAAGACAATATCAATGAGCAATTGATTATTCTCTCAAGACCATCCTCTATTTATAGAGTTGTGCTTTTCCTTACAAAGCCAAAACCAACTACAAATAGGATTACAATTCCAATCCTTTTCCTAATAGAATTGGAAACCAAATAAAGAGAATAATTTCAATCCTTTTCCAAGTAGGATTAGGCCATGGGCCTTTGGCTGGAACATCGACAATAACCCAACACATTTCTCTCTTCAGCTTTGAATGTTCTATTTGATAGGCTTGCACCTCAGGGTGAGCTGCTCAACATATTTTAGAAGCATAAGAATGATGTTCGGATCTTAAAGAAGCTGGAGGAGATTTTGCTTGGTCTTCAAATTGTGCTAAGTGATGCAGAGAATAAGCAAGCATCAAATCGACTCATGATCAAGTGGTTAAATAAGATTCAGAGTGCTGTGGAATATGGTGAAAACTTAATAGAACAAGTCAATTATGAAGCTTTGAGGCTTAAGGTGGAAACAAGCAATTACCAGCAAGTAAGTGACCTTAACCTGTGCTTAAGTGATGATTTTTTCCTTAAACATAAAGGACAAGTTGGAAGAAACCATTGAAACATTGGAGAGGTTGGAAAAACAAATTGGTCGCCTTGGCTTAAAGGAGTATTTTGGTTCGATTATACAAGAAACTAGAAAACCTTCAACTTCTGTGGTTGATTCTGATATCTTTGGTAGACACAAGGAAATAAAGGATTTGATTGTCCTTTTATTGTCTGAAGATGTAAATGGAAAAAATCTGGCTGTAGTTCCTATCGTTGGAATGGGCGGCGCGGGTAAGACAACACTTGCTAAAGCCGTTTATAACGATAAGAAGGTGAAGGACCATTTTGGTTTGAAATCTTGGTATTGTGTTTCTGAGGAGTATGATGCTTTGAGAATCACGAAAGGGTTACTCCAAGAAATTGACAAATTTGACTTAAAGATGGATGGCAATCTTAATCAGCTTCAAGTCAAATTGAAGGAAAGCCTAAAAGGAAAGAAGTTTCTTATTGTACTGGATGATATGTGGAATGAAAACTATAATGAGTGGTATTATCTGAGAAATCTTTTTGTACAAGGAGATATGGGAAGCAAAATAATTGTGACGACACGTAAACAGGATGTTGCTAAGACGATGTGTGACGAGAAGATGGATCTTTGCGCAATCACCTTGGGGCCTTTGCCTAGTGTTAGGATCGAAAATTAAGCAAGTGTAAACGCGGAAGCTAGCAATGCAAGCCTCGAAAGACCACGAGTAAGAAGACAATGAGAAATACACCAAAAGACACAAAGATTTAACATGGTTTGGTCAATCGACCTACGTCCTTAAAGGAGATGAGCAATCCACTATAAATATGAGAGTACAAAATACAGAGGGAAACAACCTCAACCAATTCACTCGGAGTACATGGGAGGTTCACACAAGTGATAACGTATCAAGCTTGTGATCCACAAATTCTCCCCCTAACCAAAACTCTCAAAGCTGTGAAGACTACATTGTGAATGCTGATTAAGTTAGAAGGAACATGTCTTTATTTATAGAGTCCTAAACCTTTTCCTACCAGAAGAAGGACTAGTCAATCCAAAATCTTTTCCTAAAAGGAAAACCTATTCATGGTAAGAAATCAGGGCAAATAAAACCCAACAAATCTCCCTCTTGGCCTGAATTTCTGACAAAATAAATTTTTCCACCTTCTTCACTTAATCTTCAACAACTTGCTTCTCCTCTCCATAATCTCCTTCGCAAAATTTATGTCTCAGCACAGAGAACCTCTCTGAAACAATTTCTCCAACTAAAATATTCATTACTGTCAAAAAAGGTTGTTGCTAGAACTACACCCGCCAAGATGAATACCTCTTTCTAACCTGGTACAATCATCGTTTATCGAACCATTCAACCTGATTCCATCATTGAATTTGTCTCTAATATCACTTGTTAGGACCGAAAATTAAGCAAGTGTAAACGCGGAAGCTAGCAATGCAAACTTCGAAAGATCACGAGTAAGAAGACAACGAGAAATACACCAAAAGACACAAAGATTTAAATGGTTCGGTCAATCGACCTACGTCCACAAAGGAAATGAGCAATCCACTATAAATATGAGAGTACAAAATACAGAGGGAAAAAACCTTAACCAATTCACTTGGAATACATGGGAGGTTCACACAAGTGATAACGTATCAAGCTTGTGATCCACAAATTCTCCCCCTAACCAAAACTCTCAAAGACGTTAAGACTACATTGTGAATGCTGATTAAGTTAGAATGAACATGTCTCTATTTATAGAGTCCTAAACCTTTTCCTACCAGAAGAAGGACTAGTCAATCCAAAGCCTTTTCCTAAGAGGAAAACCTATTTATGGTAAGAAATCAGGGCAAATAAAACCCAACACCTGGAGACGACTCTTGGGCTTTATTCAAACGACATTCACTACTAAATGGGGAACATCCAGAACTTGAAGAGGTTGGGGAAAAAATTGCAGAGAACTGCAAAGGGTTGCCTTTAGCTCTAAAGACACTTGCTAGTCTTTTACGCCACAAATCAAAGGTGGATGAGTGGACAGACATTTTAAAAAATGAAATATGGAAGCAGCAAAATTTTTTTAAAGATGTAATACCAGCGTTGATGTTGAGCTACAATGATCTTTCTCCTGATTTGAAGGGATATTTTGCTTTTTGTGCAATATATCCAAAAGATTATGAATTCTGCAAAGACCAAGTTATTTACATGTGGATTGTTAATGGTCTTGTAGATCATTTATGTTCAGGTAACAAAATCTTTGATGAGTTGATATCAAGATCATTGTTTGAGAGGGTCCCAGGGTCTAAATGGAAACCGGAGAGATTCTTAATGCATGACCTTGTCAATGATTTGGCCCAAACTGTATCTTCAAAACTTTGTATTAGGTTGGAAGAGAACGAAGGATCTGACGATATGTTGAAACAAAGTCGTCACATATCCTATTCCATGGGACAAGAAGGTGAGTTTAAGAAATTGAAAGCACTCTCTAAATTAGAGCAGCTGAGGACATTGCTTCCAATCAATATCAGTTACTCATCTCAGCTAAGCAAGAGGTATTGCATGACATACTGCCAATACTGACATGCTTAAGGGCATTATCATTGTCTCATTACAAAATTAAGGAGTTGCCAGATTCTGTTTGTGTATTGTATAACTTGCAGACACTTCTCCTGTCACATTTTGTTTATCTTGGGGAGCTACCATTGCATATGGATAAGTTGATCAACTTGCGTCACCTCGATATAAGCAACACTTCTTTCTTGAAGATGCCTCTACATCCGAGCAAGTTGAAATGTCTCCATGTACTAGTGGGAGCCAAGTTTCTTCTATGTGGTCATGGTGGTTTCAGAATGGAAGATTTGGGTGAAGTAGATAACTTGTATGGATCTCTATCAGTTCTAGAGTTGCAAAATGTGGTTGATGAAACGCAAGCTCTGAAGGCAAATATAAATGGAAAGAAAAATGTTGAGAAGTTGTCTTTGGAGTGGAGTAGAAGTAGTATTGGAGACAATTCACAAACTGAAAGAGCCATACTTGATGGGCTACGCCCATACACAAACGTAAAAGAAGTCGAAATCACCGGCTATAGAGGGACAAGATTTTCGAATTGGCTGGGTGATCCTTCATTTCTTCAGCTAGTAGAATTGTCTCTTAGAGACTGCAAGGACTGTAATTCCTTGCCAGCACTAGGACAACTCCCTTCTTTGAAATTTCTTTCCACTAGAAAGATGCATGGAATAACAGAGGTGACGGGAGAATTCTATGGCAGTTCATCCTCCAAAAAGCCTTTTAACTCTCTTGAGAAGCTTGAATTTAAAGATATGGGGGAGTGGAAGCAATGGCACGTTCTAGGAATTGGCGAGTTCCGCATGCTTGAGAAGCTTTCAATTAAAAATTGTCCGAAGTTGATGGGGAAGTTACCTGATCTTGGTTCTCTAAAAGAATTGATAATTTTAGAGACACCTTTTTTTGAAGGAATGGAGCAGATTGTTGAATTATATATTGGTAATTGTAACTCTCTTAATTACCTCCTTACCTTTTAGGATACTACTGCCAAGTACCTTGAAGAGAATGAGGATAACTGGTTGCCATGATCCGCCAGTTATTGTAACATGTTTCTCGAGGATTTATCTAACCATCATGAGCTCCATTCACTAGGTATTTGCTTGTTCTTTGACTATTCAATTGCGATAAAAGTAAATATACTTGGAAGGTTGCTTGTTCTTCCTAATTTAATGTTTCATTTTATCTTATTACAGGGATAAAGTCTGTTCTAGTCAATTAGATCGTCTCAAAATTCTCTCTTCAGGCCTGCAAGTTCTCTTTGATAGAGTTGCACCCCAGGGTGAGCTTCTCAAGATGTTTCAGAAGCGTAAGAATGATGTTCAGAAGCTGAAAATCACTTTGTGTGGTCTTCAAGCTGTGGTAGGTGATGCGGAGAATAAGCAGGCGTCAAATCAATCTGTGGACTCAGCTGAAAACTTGATGGAAGAAGTTAATTATGAAGCTTTGAGTCTTAAGGTGGAAGGTCAGCATCAAAATCTTGCAGAAATTAAACAAGCTATTATCAGCAAGAAATTTTGTGGATTTTTTCTTTTCTCGTCTATTAGCTTGATTTGGTCGTTGATCAATTGTTATTGTAGGAGTTGTTCGATCTTGTCTTCGTTGTTCTTAAACTTCAGTCAACTAAAATCATGAATAGTTAGAAACAAAGATGAATTTAGGGCTAGTATCATGATGTGCATTTCATATTTTTGCTTGTTCTTTCCTAATTTTCATGTGCATTTCAGGACCTTTTAGTTAATGTCTGCTTTACTCTCGTCACTACTATTCCATGCTACAATATAGGACCTGAACTACAAGTGGTATTAGATTCAAAAGACAACTGAAACTTAATGTATAGGGACTACCCAAATAGGCTGTTACAATTCAGTATTGGTAATGTCATGATTTACTATGTATAAAAATAACTACATATTGTTTTCTCTAATATGTACCAAACAACATTAAATCCTCTCCTTCGCAACCACCATGTTCCGTCCCCACTAATTTCCCATTAGGGATTACAAACGGGGTGGGGCGAATTATGCGTTGCTCCATTGTCATCCCTACTTCCCATTAATTTTTGTTAGGTTTGTTTGTGTAGTAAAGAGGGATAGATTTCTCAGATAAGTTGATTGGTGACATTTGAACTTTTTTTTCTTCGATAAATAAGATGACGATTGAATTTTATCAATTCCTTTTGGCACAACTTGTGTTGTCTTGGTTCCATGCTTTATAGTCATTTTCCACTACATTACAATAACCTAACATTCAATATCATATAGAATAGAACACATGGTTGCATAACGGATGTACTAACTCCGCTCAATTTGGGTGTTTGAACACAAAGTTACAAAAATAAAAAGAGACTTGAAATTTATGACTAAAATTAAGCACGTGTGTAGTTCAAAATAGTGTTAAACTTAGAAGGTAGAATGTAGAAATTGAAAAAAATTAATAAATATAGAAAGAAACACTCTTTTTTAGACATGTCAAAAAAAGAAGAAGCAAGACACTTAAATTGAGAGCGAGGAAGTATATAAGTTCTAACCGATTTATTTTGTTGAATCTTTACTTAATAATCTCACTAAGTTAAAATATTAAACATTTGTAGCTCTACCAACACACTA
This sequence comes from Solanum sitiens, assembly GCA_016801875.1. Lineage (NCBI taxonomy): Eukaryota > Viridiplantae > Streptophyta > Magnoliopsida > Solanales > Solanaceae > Solanum > Solanum sitiens. The sequence goes on along the minus strand of JABWTJ010000010.1, from coordinate 1,597,599 downwards.
TTACTATTGCAATTATACATACCTATTATTATCTCCAAAAACACATATTAGAAATCTTAATGTGATTCTTCAAGGAACTTTATCACTAAACATTGAGCTTCAATACACTGTGGATAGGGCACGGGCAAGGACAGTTTGGTGCACAAGATATTCCGCATTAGTATGATCCAATAAAAAGGTGCACCTCAAGCACTTAACTAAAAATATTAGTATATATTTTTTCATGGATTGAATCTATAACCTATAAGTTACACAGAGACAAAATTTACCTATGATGTTAGCTATTTGAAGAAGACATGGGTCATGCCGATAGGGGGAATCAATGCTAGCTACTTGAAGCGGAAATGGTTCTGCCGACAGGGGGAATCAATGCTAACTACCTGAAGATGAAATGGTTCTGCCGACAGGGGGAATCAATGCTAGCTACCTGAAGAGGACCTGGTCCTGCCGACAGAGGGAAGAAGTTGAACAAGTTTGTCATCATCAAAAAGGGGGAAAATGCTATGTTGATGTTTTGATGAGTTGACAAACTTTGATATGATGAAACTCCAGTTACCTCAAGAGTTCTTATTGATAGGGGGAACTGGTGAATATGTTTGTCATCATCAAAAAGAGAAAAAATGCTACATTGATGTTTTGATGATTTGACAAACTTTGGGGATGATTCAACTCCAGTTACTCCAAGAATTCTTTTTGATAGGGCGAACTGGTGATAAGTATGTTATCATCAAAAAGGGGGAAAATGTTAGTTCGAAGTTGAGTTGAGATGATAGGTCGAACTTTATATGAAGTTTTGATGATTTAACAAACTTATAGATTTAACACGGAACCAGATCCTTGTTATTGGAACTGCTCACAATGAGATGAATGATAAACTCAGTGTGAGGTATATTTGTGTGCTATCATCAAAAAGGGGGAAAATATTATATTCAAGTTGTTTTGATGATCCTCACAAATATAGGGACCTTGTCCCTGGCAGAGTGCTCTAGTCCACATATAAATTGGGTACAGATGTAAAAGCTGTCATGTTAGGTGGTAGGTGAAAAGTGCAGTGTCCTACACTAATAGGAAGAGCGGACGAGATTGTATATTTCGGTATCTCACAAATACAGGGACCTGGTCCCAAGCAGAGTTTCCTCCATCAGATACATAATTGGTTACAACTGTAAAGCTGTCACGTCAGAGGTTGGGGAGGCGTCAATGTACTACCCCAATCAGAATGGAGGAGGATGTTTGTCCAGCGGATAATAACTCTTTATGTTTGATATTTTTAGCATGACAAACACCATATTATATTCATTCATATAAAGAAGTAAGTCAGCCAGCAAGCCTTTTCAAGAACTCAAAAAGAAGTTTGCAAGGGACCTGGTCCCTGCAAGACTGCGACGTGAAAAGGTGAAAAGACAGCTGTCAGAAAAGTTGCCATCTGATACGGTAGGTGCACAGCTTTTCCAACAGCAGGCCTTCAGCCAATGGGATGGTTTCAACGAATTTGTGGGGAATTATATTATCTCTTTCAAACAAACACAAATTCAAGACTTAGCAAATTAAACTTGGATTTTTTTTAAAAATTCACAAGCTTGAACAGAAGGTCATCTTCAAGGAAGAACATTGTTCAAATCAACAGAAGGACCTGATAGAGTATAGAAGAGTCTTTGTTGTATTTAGAGTTTTGTATCTTATGTGCTTACATTGTAAATCTGATCCTAATCTATAAAGGATTCAGATCTTGTTTCGATTTCTAAAAGTCTAAGTCATCTAGAGTTAGGTGATTTAGTGGGCAACATTGTTGTTTCTTAGTCAAAATCTAAATCATCCAAAGAGTGAGGGTTTAGTGGGCGGTGTGGTATCCGCTTAGGAAAATCTATATTAATCAGTGAGGGTTAGTATAGTGGGTAGTGTTGTATCTACTCTGGCTCAGCTAAGTGATAGGAAGTATTACTTAGCATAGAGATTAGCATGCTAGTCTCTTGGTGTAAAACTGGTTTTACTTTTACTTGTGAGAAGATTAGTGAAACGCAGTTTGAAAAGTCCTGTTAAGAACTGGTCATGGTTTTACTCCCTTGAGCAAGGAGGTTTCCACGTAAAGTTGTTTGTCAATCTTTACTTTCAGCACTTGTTTTTACTGTCTGTTATTGTAACTGTGCTGAGGACCTGGTCCCATCGAAACAGGTGGACGCTTACTTTTAGTTACTATTCTTGCTGAGTAAAGGAACCTGGTTCTTGACTGATTGGTGGGTGCATACATTCCAACAAGTGGTATCAGAGCGGGTGCTCTCTAGCCGGTTAACACTAAGAGAGATTCCTGTAAAAGAATGGATGCTCCACTAAACAGAATTAAGGAAGCATCAATGAAAGAGGTGAAGAAAGACAAGTCTCTAGCTCTCAAGGTGACATTAAGTAGAACTTCTGATGAAGATTATGAAATGACATACCTCCCAAGAAGGTTTCAAAAATTGGTGAGAAAACATAGAGGTTTTCGAAAGGCAATAAACTCAAATAGAGTTGCAAATGCTAATTACCGATGTCATAAGTGTGGAAAGTCAGGGCATTTCATCAAAGATTGCCCCATGAATAAGGTTGAAACCAAAGAGTTTACAAGACCTGGAGGTAAAAAGATAGAAGAAGGGACCTGGTACCCGAGAGGAAAGTAAGAAAAGCTGCAGATGACTATGTTGAGAAGAAAACTTTTGCTTTCTGGGGGGATTCCTCAAGTGAGTCAGAAGAAGATGCAGAAAACCATGAGGATGTCTCAATGATTGCTATTGAAGATGATAAAAATGTCTTCAACTCCATTTTCTCATTAATGGCAGAATCTGATGATGAAGAGGATCTAAATGAGGTAACTCTTTTTTACCTTAAAGATGTTCTCGATACTCTTCCCATTATAACTTTGAGGAAACTTGCTGCCCTGCTTATTGACGTTGTTGATGAACAAACCACTGAAAACTTAATGTTGAAAGAAAAATTAAGTTTGTGGGGGGATGAGAATTCAGCTCTTAAATCTCAAATATCTGAATTGAGTGTCATAATATGTATCCTTGAGACTGATAGTCCAGAACCCAATGAGGGACCTGGTACCTCAAAGGGTGGAAAGCGAAAGCTTAGTGTTTTTGAAGAGGAACTGGAAGAAAAACTTAAGACTTCTGAGTCTAAGTTGGTCGCCTTTCTTGAAACAAATGTTCAACTGAGAAGAGATCTGACCAAGGTAAGGGAAGAGTTAAATCAATCTTTGAAGTGGACTGACTCCTCCGAAATTTTCCCTAACTTATCTGATCAGAGTTTCAATGGAAAGAAGGGACTAGGATGCAGACCAATAGAACCTCCTTATAATCCCTATAGCAAATATGCGTCTGTAGCTGATAATCTTTTGTGCACACACTGTGGTAGAAATGGTCACGTGAGAGAAAAATGTGAGATTCTGAAAAGAGCTAAAGAAATGCATTTGAAGTTTGTCTGATCTGAAAATAATCAAGAAAAGAAAGAATGGAGACCTATTCCTCGTGCTAAATCTTTCAGATCCGTCAGTAATCTGAAAAAGGAGCGCAAGTGACCTGGTCCTCGCTATCATTTTAGCAAGAACACCTTGCCCCCTTGGACAGGAAGGTTTCTTGTTAAGCCTTTTGACAGCTACTGGGAACTCCATTTGAAGTGGGTTCCAAGTCTAACAAGTAATTCTTGTGCAGAAGAGAGAAAGCAGTCAGTGTTGGTTCATAAATAGCAAATTCTCAAAACACATGACTAAGAAGGTTACAAAACTTTCTCTCTCTCAAGGCACTTCAAAGTGAAGGTGTCTCTTTTGGCGAATGGCAAGAAATGCTACATTATTGGTGTAGATTTGTGATGAATGAAATAAAGTTAAGCTCTTATCAGATAACTATTTTGTCACAAACTTGCTCTTTCAGGTGATGATCTTGACAGAAAGGTGATGCAAGAACATGAATATTACTGATCTGTTACTGCTCATTATGACAGTCTCACTAACCTCAATGCTCGAAGTGAGAATGCTGAGGTATGATTCAAGAGACGTGCTCATAAGTATTGCTTTGCTGCATAAACCTGTGTTAGGGGACCTGGTCCCAGTCTGCATAAAATGGTATTTGCATATGACAAAGGTTGTGACGATGATGTTAAGGAGAAGCAGATCAAACCGTCCTTCAGGTAAAATATGCAGGCTTTTAATCTTTCAAGATTACTCGGGCTGAAGTGGTGAATGTAACATGTTTTGTGACAAAAATGATGATATTTAGTAGTAATCTCAATGATGTTGAAAAAGTGTGGGGGGGATACTCTTACTCCTGCAAGGCTTATCCGGTGTATAAAATGTATGCATTGAAAAAGATGTTCATGCAATTTTGATGAGTCTTGAAAAATTAAGAAGTGACTTGTAAAACAAAGAAGATTTTGAGATGGAAGAGATGTTTCAGAGTCAAAGAGATGATCTAAGCCATGATCTAGCTGAAGAACATCATCTTCATGAATCTAGCAATCTCAAAAAAGATGATGCAGATGATGAACTTGATGAGGGACCTGGTCCTCTAGACAGTGTTGAACAAATATGATGCAGTTCAAACTGATAATGTGAATTATAAAGGTGAGAATGAAGAAGCTGATCAAGCTCAGTTTGAAAGAACCAAATTCGGACAGTCGGTTCCCCAACAAGCTGATTGGTTGTCCAAGTTGATCCTCAACAATGGCTTCAAGAGATATAAAATTTTCAAAAACCCTCTCTTTTAATTCACTATGAAAGGAATTGATGATTACTCAGGTACATATTGATGATGTCATCTTTGAGGCAATCTTTGAGGTTTTGTGTGAAGAGTTTATGCATAATGGAATAATGAAATCTCTTCTTGGAGTTGTGGATCAAGCAAACCTCAAAGGGTACCTTTGGTTATCAATAAAAGTACATTTGTGAGCTGCTCAAATGGCTTAACATAGTTGAAGTCAAGACAATGTTATAGAGGGGGAATGTCATCATGATGCTTTGCAAAGTGTAAGATCGAGTGTCTGACATCTTCACTAAAGTACTAAGCTAGGACTAGTGTGTACTCATAGTGACTTAGTTGAAGGGAAGAAGATAGCACATCGTTTATTGCAATGGACGTCTGATCAAAGATGGGGACCTGGTACCAGTTCAGAGAAGCTGAAGCTAAAAGTTTCATGTTATGGCTGCGCAAAATAATTGATACTCTCATGGGCAATAACTTGAAGCTAGATTTTGCTGAACCGGGTTCATAGAATCTACCCATGTACAAAGAAATCACTTTTGAAGGCTGCTAGTAGAATCCGAAGATATTTGAAGAAGACAGGGGACTTGGTCCTGTTCTTTCCATTAGCAAATTATTTTTGATTTGGAGTACATGGTGATGATTGATTATGTTGGATATCAAGTTGATGGAAAGAGTACCTCTAGAGTGGATTATACTGTAGGCTAATCTTTCACTCATGGAGAATTAAAAGGCAAGATAAAATTGTTCTTCCATCAACTGAGGAAATAAATATAGCAAGTGCAGCTTGATGGACTCAACTTTTGTGGAAAAAGCAGCAACCTGAAGTTCACAAAAATTTGGCTGAACTAATCAAGCTGATGATGGAAATGCTAAAACCTTCTTTAATGGATCATGCCTGAAGCAATCAACTCTTTCATGACTATGCAAAGGGAGCAGGTATCCTTGTTTTTAAGTTATGTATATTTTAGCAAGTTCAGTTTCATACCTTTTGTAGGTATACACACATGGAAAAAAGGCTGAAGAAAAAGGGAGGTCTGTACTGATCTAGGCAATGACATTCAAACTAAGAGAGGGACCTGGTCCTTTCTCGAAGGTTAGCACTCTTATCATTGCAATTTGAATTATGCATGAGAACCATTGCAATTGCCACATGTCTGTCATTCAGGTATCTGACTGTTGTCTCATCTTTTGAGTAACAAATTGATACCTAATTTTCTCCTTATTTATATTCCATACTTCTTGTTATTTCCCCAGAAAAATCAGTTTACCTTCCAAACATCAGGGTGTTTCGAAATTCTCTTTTCTCTTCTCTCCAAACACACTTCAAATTGTTAACCCCTTTATTCTTACTAGAGAATTTTCTGATGAAGAGGTTTTTAAGTGTGAAGAGGGACCTGATCCCCCAAGAAAATGAAGAAGTGGAAAAGATGATGTTCAAAAAGGGAAACATTGAAATTTTGAGAACTTAATTCTGAGGAAGGTGTCTGATTAAAAAAAATGAAATTTTCTTTTTGGTTACTCAATTGTTGATCCATTCATATCGGAGGCCTTGAGTTGTTTGTGTTACCAATCTCTCTGTTATGAGAAACTCAGGCTGGTGTTAGAAGCTATGACAGTTGCTCATGTTAACTGGAATACTGAAATAGGTTGTCTAAAAGTCCAGCTTCTGCAACAACACTATCAGAGGGACCAGGTACCTTGAAGGTTTGACATACATGTTGGGCTGCACAACATGCTGAACGTTAAGAGAAAATTCTGAAAATCTCATGCTTAGGGATATGCTCTATTAATTCTACTCTTTCAATCCCTTGCTTCCAAGTTATCCCTTCTTTCCCTAAATTCTTGTGTCAATCTTCATTTCTCTATTTAATTGAAACTCAGTAGGCATTGTCTTGGTTCTCATTCTTAATGATATTTGCAATGCTTTGATGGTTGATCTTTTATTTATGAATGAAGAATGTCTTGCTTCTACTGGCTTGTCTCATTACTTTACGCAGTTTTTACTCATGTTAAGTGTTTCCCAAGTGGCCATGAATTTGTTGGAACTACATTTCTGTCAACTTGGTTTACTGCTTTAACCCTTTTTAATGATGTCAAAAGGGGGAAAATTATTAAGGTATGAGATCAATGATGTTAGCTATTTGAAGAAGACATGGTTCATGCCGATAGGGGGAATCAATGCTAGCTACTTGAAGCGGAAATGGTTCTGCCGACAGGGGGAATCAATGCTAACTACCTGAAGATGAAATGGTTCTGCCGACAGGGGGAATCAATGCTAGCTACCTGAAGAGGACCTGGTCCTGTCGATAGAGGGAAGAAGTTGAACAAGTTTGTCATCATCAAAAAGAGGGAAAATGCTATGTTGATGTTTTGATGAGTTGACAAACTTTGATATGATGAAACTCCAGTTACCTCAAGAGTTCTTATTGATAGGGGGAACTGGTGAATATGTTTGTCATCATCAAAAAGAGAAAAAATGCTACATTGATGTTTTGATGATTTGACAAACTTTGGGGATGATTCAACTCCAGTTACTCCAAGAATTCTTTTTGATAGGGCGAACTGGTGATAAGTATGTTATCATCAAAAAGGGGGAAAATGTTAGTTCGAAGTTGAGTTGAGATGATAGGTCGAACTTTATATGAAGTTTTGATGATTTAACAAACTTATAGATTTAACACGGAACCAGATCCTTGTTATTGGAACTGCTCACAATGAGATGAATGATAAACTCAGTGTGAGGTATATTTGTGTGCTATCATCAAAAAGGGGGAAAATATTATATTCAAGTTGTTTTGATGATCCTCACAAATATAGGGACCTTGTCCCTGGCAGAGTGCTCTAGTCCACATATAAATTGGGTACAGATGTAAAAGCTGTCATGTTAGGTGGTAGATGAAAAGTGCAGTGTCCTACACTAATAGGAAGAGCGGACGAGATTGTATATTTCGGTATCTCACAAATGCAGGGACCTGGTCCCAAGCAGAGTTTCCTCCATCAGATACATAATTGGTTACAACTGTAAAGCTGTCACGTCAGAGGTTAGGGAGGCGTCAGTGTACTACCCCAATCAGAATGGAGGAGGGTGTTTGTCCAGCGGATAAAAACTTTTTATGTTTGATATTTTTAGCATGACAAACACCATATTATATTCATTCACCCAAAGAAGTAAGTCAGCCAGCAAGCCTTTTCAAGAACTCAAAAATTAGTTTGCAAGGGACCTGGTCCCTGCAAGACTGCGACGTGAAAAGGTGAAAAGACAGCTGTCAGAAAAGTTGCCACCTCTGATGCGGTAGGTGCACAACTTTTCCAACAGCAGGCCTTCAACCAATGGGATGGTTTCAACGAATTTGTGGGGAATTATATTATCTCTTTCAAACAAACACAAATTCAAGACTTCGCAAATTAAACTTGGATTTTCTTTGAAAATTCACAAGCTTGAACAGAAGGTCATCTTCAAGGAAGAACATTGTTCAACTCAACAGAAGGACCTGATAGAGTATAGAAGAGTCTTTGTTGTATTTAGAGTTTTGAGTCTTATGTGCTTACATTGTAAATCTGATCCTAATCTATAAAGGATTCAGATCTTGTTTCGATTTCTAAAAGTCTAAGTCATCTAGAGTTAGGTGATTTAGTGGGCAACATTGTTGTTGCCTAGTCAAAATCTAAATCATCTAAAGAGTGAGGGTTTAGTGAGCGGTGTGGTATCCGCTTAGGAAAATCTATATTAATCAGTGAGGGTTAGTATAGTGGGTAGTGTTGTATCTACTCTGGCTCAGCTAAGTGATAGGAAGTATTACTTAGCATAGAGATTAGCAGGCTAGTCTCTTGGTGTAAAACTGGTTTTACTTTTACTTGTGAGAAGATTAGTAAACGCAGTTTGAAAAGTCCTGTTGAGAACATGTCGTGGTTTTCATCCCTTGAGCAAGGAGGTTTCCACGTAAAGTTGTTTGTCAATCTTTACTTTCAGCACTTATTTTTACTGTCTGTTATTGTAACTGTGCTGAGGACCTGGTCCCATCGAAATAGGTGGGCACTTACTTTTAGTTACTATTCTTGCTGAGTCAAGGAACCTGGTTCTTGATTGATTGGTGGGTGCATACATTCCAACATATTACATCTTATTATTTATCCTTGATAACATAAGCATAAATTAATGACTTTAAAAATACATATCAAGATCTTTAACATAAGCAATGTTGCCTGTGAGCCACTCAACATGGACAAAGTACACAAATATTTAGTTGTGAAGAAGAAGAAGAGGAGGTTTAGAATTTTCGTTGTTTTAAAATGAAAGGAAATCCCTCTATTTATAGACCACAAAGGGTAGCATGCACAAATATTTATTGTATCTTATCGGAAAGGTTACAACTATTTGGAAAAGTTGTAACCCTTCGGAAAGGTCACAACCTTTCATAAAAGTCACAATTTTTCATAAAAGTTGCAACTCTTCATTAAGTGACGACTTTTCATAAAAGTCGCAACTCTTCATAAAAGTCAGAACTTTTCAATATTAAAGTCATAACTCTTCATTAAAGTCGCAACGCTTCATAAAAGTCACAATTTTTCATGAAAGGGGAAGGCTAGTTTTGGAAATAAATAAATTTAAAAGGGAATTCTAGTTTGTGGTGACGTCACGTAGGCGGGCTTTAGGTTTTTTTATATATATACACTAGGTAATTTGGCCACACTTGGCGCGGTCATAAATAATAATTGCATTGAACTTGCAAATAAATTTTTACTAATATTCATATATTAAAATAATGACAAAATAGGTTCTTAAAAAATATTAGCAATATTCAACATTAATGTAACATCTCGCAACAAAAAACGACTAGAGAAGAGTTTAAAATCTGAAAATACTTATTTTTTGGGGGGGAAAATAAGAAAAATGTAGAAATTTTTTCTAAGTTAGGAAAGTGAGTTTTGGTCATTTTCAAACAATAATAAATCCTAGCTCAGGACGAGTTAGGAGTAGTTTCAAATATGGTTGGAAAGCCCTTAGAATAATCTTTCCAACGCCGTTGAGTTTGCGCGATTTCGATATCGTATGAGTGACTTATGCCTTTTGAAAGTTAGGTTGTTGAATTAAGGAAAGTCCAATCTAGATTTGGGAAGGGCAAAGTTATCTTTTCCTTACCTAATTTAATTAATTCATTTTTAGGAATTTATTTGGGGCAAAACAAGACTTTGTTTAGTTTAGGAAAAAGAGAATTCACGCTAGGGCTTGGAGAAGAGAGAAAAGAAGAGAAAAAAGGAGAGAAATCAAGAATCGCCAAGAACGCTCAAGCTTTGCGTTATTTCAACCACACGTCAATCTTGTTTCAATTCAGCGAATTTAAGTTGTTTGAATGTTAAGAATGTGAGTTATTGAAGAACATTGTTAAAATTCGTTGAGTTCTTGATGGATGTGTTGTTGAAGTTTTCTTGATGGTTTGATTCACGTTTCCAGGTGTAATTCTGGGTTGAATCTATTGTATATTGATATTACTAATGATCCTAAGTGTTTGGGGGAAAGAACCATGAAAGTTTAGAAGGGTTTGAGATGAAAACAAAGGAGAAAAGTCGAGAACACCTCGGTAAGGGGGTTGGGGCGCCGCCCCTCTCAGAGCCCCACTAAGTTCTCTGCAATTTGAGGGCTGGCACCCCAAAGCCTCTCAGCGCCAAGGACGCCAGTTCTCCCCATTCTTCCCAATCTTTCCGTACTAGTTTCTAGTTTCTAGTTGATTCTAATACTCTAAGATACATCTAAACATTATGAAATCATCCATAAACATGAGATCATGATCCTTGAATCCATAATTTAATTCAAGGAAAGTTAATATTAAAGTCAAAGAAGTTAAGAGTCACGTCTAAAAGTTAAGAAGTAAGTATAGAAAATTCTTAGAGTCCTTTCAAAAAGTCTATGCAAATGCTTTTAACTTTGTTTCAAGACTTAAGGATCAAGTTGAGTAAGAGTAAAGATGAGTAAGATAAGTTCATTTCAACTTTTCAAGAAGTCTTTTATAAATGTTTTAACTTTGTTTTAAGAGTTAAGAGTTGAGTTCAGAAAAGAGTAAAGTTGGTGTTCTTTCTTCAATGAAATATATGGGGACTATGTATTCCTAATGAGGTTTAAAGGAAATATTTTCATATTTAAACAAGAACAGAAACTGAGATTTCCAAAGAGCCTTGGGGATAGTTTTAAGGAAAGAGTAATAGCGTTTTAAATGAAGCAAGCAGGGAAACTGAGATTTCCAAGATAGCATTTGAGCTAAGTTTGAGCACTAACCTCAAATCACAGAAGAAGTATGTTTTAAAAACATAAAAGCCAGTATAATTTGGGAGTAGTATTGAGCACCAAATTGCGGACGAGCTTGAGTTCAGATAACTCTCATCTCCATAAAACCATGTAGCCATCATGGGTAGAAAAGGGTCCTACTTTTTAGATGAACTATTTTTACAGTAGACTAGTGGATCCATTAGGCAGTTCAGGTCTTATGCCTTTGGCCGGGTATAGGATGCGCTGACAGCGTGAGATAGATCTTTGTATCATCACTGTAGCTCTTATGTGATAGTTATCGGTTAGAGAAACTCCCACAGAAGTTATTGTATTTTTATATACACAATTTATTTATATTTTTACATACATCTCAAAGTTAATTGTATCTATGCATACACACAGAGTTTACAACATGTTTTTCAAATAACTTTTCTTTATACTGTACTTGTTTTAAATTTCTTTATATTGAAATGAGTCAGTTATGTTGAGTTGAGTTGAGCCAGGTAAGTTCTTCGATTTCTTTCAGACTTTTTCTAGCCTATGTTGTTTAGCATTCCAACTCGCATACTCGTACATTCAATATACTAATGCCAGTTGTCCTGCATCGTATTATGATGCAGATGCAGGTAACGAGGATCGGCATCCAGCGCACCATTGATCCAGTTGAGCACTCCAGAGTCAATTGGTGAGCCTCCTTGCATTTTGGAGGACTCTTTTTATTGCTTCCAGTATTTTCTTTATGTAACGACTTGTTAGATCATTTTGAGTACTAGAACTATTTTGATTCTTTCTGTAATTTTACAATGGGTATTTTGAACTATTACACAATTATGAAACTAATGGGGTAGTTTTTGTAATCATCTATATATATAATGGGAGAGGTGAAAGCGCTTACGTGTCAGCACCACAAAAATTAAATTTTTTAAATAATTAAAATTATTTTAAAGCATTTTAAAAAAAAAAAGGAAAATCAATTTTTAAAAATAAGGAATAACTTAAAATATGTATATATTATTTTAAAAAACTCTACAAAGTAATGTATATGGTCCTTTTTTTTGTGGAAATATATTTTTAAAGTTTTAACCATCTTTCAACAACCTTCACATTTAACGAAAAACAAATGTAAATAATAATAATAATAATAATAATAATAATAATAATAATAACTATAATAATAATTATAATAATAATAATAATATAGATATTTAATTTATCTTTATATACTATAAATATAAAATGAGAAAAAAAATTACCACAAAAAAGAACAAAATAATTTTAAAATAATTTTAAAAAGATAAATGCCTATAGATTAGTTAGTGGATAATTTAAGGAGTAGTTTTAGTGCCCCATAATAGTTTCAAATTTAAAAATAAATATTAAATATGCAAATTTTAAATTCAAATTCTTAATTGTTAAGTGAGGATATAATTAATTTTAAAAAAAAAACATGCATCACGTTATTAAAATAATTGTAAGGAGACAATTATAAAATTCCAAAAATAATTTAAAAATAATTTAAAAAAGATAAATGCATATTTATATTAATTAGTGGAGAATTTTAAGGGGTGGTTTTAGTGCACCATAATAATTTCAAATTTTAAAATAGATATTAAAAATGAAAATTTTAATTTCAAATTTTAGCTGGATAATAATTCGTTTTAAAAATTAAAAACAAAAACATGCATCACGTTAATTAAAATAATTTTGAGTGGTTTTAGTATGTATTTATGACTGTAAAATTTTAAAATACAGCATATCTATCCATCTATATGTATATAATAGGAGAGGTGATAGCGCATACGTGTCAGCGCTAGAAAAAACAGTATTTCAAATTATAAAATTAATAAAATTATATTTAAAAAACAAACAAAAAAAATGAAAAGAAAACTAGACAAAACTGCAAACAAAAAAAATTGAACAATACGGACCCCACTTTCTTAAAAATGTGGAATTTTAAAATTTTGAAATTCATTTAAATTTCAAATAATAAATCACTGTTTTGTTTATTAAAATAGTTTTACAATCAAAAAAATATTTTTAAAATAGTACTAACAGATGCTGTAATATGTGTGAAACAACCTCATAGATAGGGTAAATAATAATTTATTTTTCAAAATACTGATTTATGAAAATCTGATAAAAACATGGGAAAAAAATAGAGATAACTGCAAACAAAAGAAAATGAAAAATATGTAGCCCACTTTCTTAAATAATAAATAATAAATTACTGTTTTATTTTTAATTTAGTTTATTACAATTACTAAATCTTATCAAATCTATGGAATTTTTTTACAATTTAAATTTATTATTTGTAATTATATTAATGATAATGATAAATGATAAATAAATAAATTACAATTCAGAAAAAACTGAAACTGTAATATTATGTAATGAAATAAAAAAACGTTGTGCACATTGATTTTTTTTAAATAAGTAAATTGGAAAACTACCCAGACATTAAAACAGATCTGTTAAAAATGAAGATTTACTTTAGTTTTTAAAAAATAAAATAATTTTAAATTTTTTCAAATTAAGTAACCAACCACGTAACTATTTTAGAGAAAATGTGGAGTAGTTACTTTTTGAATTTGAATTTAAAGTGGTTACCTAAAATTACTCCCCCATTATATTTATTATCTATATATACATAATTAAAGTCAATTAAAAATTAATTGATCTACTTTCTTCAAATGTGTAATGTTATATGTTGAATTATTTACATTCTTTTTATCTTATCTTTTTATGGAGTGAATAAGTAGATTATTTGATGGCTAGCAGAAGAAAAATTGAATATATTTACAAATGAAAAAGTTAAAATCCAAGAAGAAGTTCGAGCCCATTTGGATAGGCTAAAAAAGCAATTTTTAAAAAGTACTTTTGAAAGTGATAAAATTTATTTTTAAAATAAGTAGTTATGTGTTTGGATAAAAGTGCTTCAGTTGAAAAAAAAGTTGTTGGTGTGTTTGACAAATAAGTGCTGATAAAATTTTTTTATATCAAAATGTCTAAAATACTCTTAAAACTGTTAACATAAAAAGTTGATTAATTTAAGGTTTATATTTTACATCCATAAGTAATAATATTTCCTATCATTCACATATTTCTTTATCATCACAAATTTTTTATAATAATAATAATAATAATAATAATAATAATAAAAATAAAAATAATAAAAATAAAAATAAAATGAAAATGAAAATGAAAAAATAAAAATAATAATAATAATGATAATAATAATAATAATAATAATAATAATAATAATAATAAAAAATAATAATAACAATAATAATAATAATAATAATAATAATAAAATAATGATAATAATGATGATGATAATAATAATAATAATAATAATAATAATAATTAAAATAAAATAAAAATAATAAAATAATAATAATAATAATAATAAATAAATAAATAAATAAATAATAATAATAATATTAATAATAATAATAATAATAATAATAATAAAAGAATTAAGAGCAAAAAGGTAATATACTTGGTCAATATAAAATGACTTTTAAGTTGGAAAAAAAAAAGCACCCTCACCTAGCTTTTAACTTTTGGCTTAAAATAAGTCATTTTTGACTTAAAATAAGTCACTTTGATAATTGTCAAACACTCTAATAAATCAAAAACTGACTTTTAAATCAGTTTGACCAGCTTTTAAGTTCATCCAAACAGGCTCGAAAAAGAATACTTATCAAAGTGAAAATCCACTTCAACTGTTGATATTGGTGGCTCAATAATGTTTTATTGTGATTTTTTAAGTTCATATCATTTAATTTGATTTGTTTTCGTCGTGTTTTATACTTAAATTCTTTAGGTCGAATAAGTCTTGAATGTTTTTTTAATTTAAATTAATAATTTTTGATGATTTTTAGTGTGATTGATAAATTATTTTTTTTACGATTGTGTTATTTTATTTATATAATTTTAGTGAAGTTATTATAATATATTTTTGTGTTGTCATTTTCTTTTCTTTTTAAATTCAACCATCTGTACTTTAATGTTTGAATAATTAGTCATATCCGCATATTTATTAGAGTATTAAATTACGCATTTATAAATTGTAATTTTATGGAATCATTGATATAATATAATTGATAAATATGTAATACAATCGTTGTGCTTAAATTTTTTATAAAAGTTCTTTAATTTAAGTGTTAATTTTTGTATTATTTTTCAGGGTTATGTTGTAAATTCAAAAGGTGAGATTTTAATATCTGGAAGATCCTTGAGTAGAATCACAACACCAAAATTACTTCAAAATAATTGTCATAGGTTTGTTTCTATAGAATAATGAGTTATATATATATATATATATATATATATATATATAAATGTTGTGCTTAATTTTTTTGAATTCAAGTGGTGATGGTTATATTTTTTCGTGTTTATATTGTCGAATTCAAAAGGTGGAATTTTCACAATTTTATTCACTATATTAATTCATATCTCTTATTATTATTATTTTACAAATTTCAAACCTTAGCACAAGATAAATGAAAAAATTGTCATACCAAAAATTATAAAGTGATAAACCTATCACTATCACAAACATAGAAGGCAATACATGATATTACCTTAAACAACATCACAATTATAAGTCATTTAGAAAATTTAAGTCTATTCACGATATTACATAACAACGTTAAATTGAGTAAATCTAATATGGCGGTTGTATTAATTATTATTATTTTTACAGTTACGTCAATTTCTTAATTATATTTTTACTAAAAATTAATACAATAAACAATATTATAAATAAAACACATATAAAATGTATCAACATGTTATTTAATTTTATTATATCAAATATTTCAAATGGAATGTTAGAATTCATAATTAATATATTATTATTACCATAGTTGTTTTATCGAAAAAGAAATTTTTTATAAGTTTTCGATTTTTTTAGAGTCGCCACTTAATTTTGAAAAAATTAAGAAAACATTTGCTTTCAAAAGAGTTAACATAATAATCTATTGAAAACATTTAAAGGGTTCGGGAATTCAAATTAATGTTTTAGGAAGGTGTTAGACACCTAAAACATCCGTCTTAAACGGTTTTCCAGAAACTAACATAGTTTGGCTAAAAATTGTTTTTAACTAGACTTGAAAAATATTTAGAAGTAGAGAGTTAAAATACTAACTTATTTTTAGGACATTTCATTTTGCAAAATTTTAATTTTAAATCGATAAAAAAATTTACGGCATTTGCGGGGATTCGGATTTTCTAACTTTAAAATTAACGACAAATAAACAAGGCAAATAATTCAAAGCATGTAAAGAGCGATACGGAGAGGGATATTGGGTCCAACTCCGGGTTCTGTTCGCCATCGGTTTTTGGACCCATCTATTTTGGATTTTTGACCCATTTTATTTTGGGTTTCGACCCATTTTATACCTGTCCTAAACTAAGCAAATAATAATACAAAAGTAAGTACAGAAAAGTAAAAGACGACAAGGGCTTAGGCCCAAAATAAATACAAACGACAATTAAAGTAAATTTTGGGCTATTTGCCCCAATCTCTTCAACTCTTCCATTGGCTCCAATCTTTCGAGCTCCGATGAGGCTGACTCATAAATGAACCGCAACTCAAGGAGATGCAAGAGATGAGTCCATCGCGGACTCAAAACGGGTTCATATGTCAAACAAAAGAGCTGAATTAATATACGATAATCTTGTGGAATTTTCACAATTTTATTCACTATATTAATTCATATCTCTTATTATTATTATTTTACAAATTTCAAACCTTAGCACAAGATAAATGAAAAAATTGTCATACCAAAAATTATAAAGTGATAAACCTATCACTATCACAAACATAGAAGGCAATACATGATATTACCTTAAACAACATCACAATTATAAGTCATTTAGAAAATTTAAGTCTATTCACGATATTACATAACAACGTTAAATTGAGTAAATCTAATATGGCGGTTGTATTAATTATTATTATTTTTACAGTTACGTCAATTTCTTAATTATATTTTTACTAAAAATTAATACAATAAATAATATTATAAATAAAACACATATAAAATGTATCAACATATTATTTAATTTTATTATATCATATATTTCAAATGGAATGTTAGAATTCATAATTAATATATTATTATTACCATAGTTGTTTTATCGAAAAAGAAATTTTTTATAAGTTTTCGACTTTTTTAGAGTCGCCACTTAATTTTGAAAAAATTAAGAAAACATTTGCTTTCAAAAGACTTAACAGAATAATCTATTGAAAACATTTAAAGGGTTCGGGGATTCAAATTAATGTTTTAGGAAGGTGTTAGGCACCTATAACATCCGTCTTAAACGGTTTTCCAGAAACTAACATAGTTTGGCTAAAAATTGTTTTTAACTTGACTTGAAAAATATTTAGAAGTAGAGAGTTAAAATACTAACTTATTTTTAGGACATTTCATTTTGCAAAATTTTAATTTTACATCGATAAAAATATTTACGGCATTTGCGGGGATTCGGATTTTCTAACTTTAAAATTAACGACAAATAAACAAGGCAAATAATTCAAAGCATGTAAAGAGAGATACGGAGAGAGATATTGAGTCCAACTCCGGGTTCTGTTCGCCACCGGTTTTTGGACCCACCTGTTTTTGGTTTTTGACCCATTTTCTTTTGGGTTTCGACCCATTTTATACCTGTCCTAAACTAAGCAAATAATAATACAAAAGTAAGTACAGAAAAGTAAAAGACGACAAGGGCTTAGGCCCAAAATAAATACAAACGACAATTAAAGTAAATTTTGGGCTATTTGCCCCAATTTCTTCAACTCTTCCATTGGCTCCAATCTTTCGAGCTCCGATGAGGCTGACTCATAAATGAACCGCAACTCAAGGAGATGCAAGAGATGAGTCCATCGCGGACTCAAAACGGGTTCATATGTCAAACAAAAGAGCTGAACTAATATACGATAAAGATAATATTCCAAGTAAATAACACATACAGATAGCATTAAACTATGTGATTAATAGGTATACATCATCAATCATGAACTAAAATAAAGGAGTTATCACGAATTAAAATTAATAGGCCAAAGTGGTCAATAGCAACGCCTGAATGTAGTTAGAATCATGAAACGCTGAAAGAAAATCTTAATATTACACGAAAGGGGGAGGACTAACTGGGAACATGAGAATTGCATAAATGAAAAGAGTTAGCTAGAAACTTCACTAGTGAGAAGAATTGGTAAGACCCTCGCACAAAATTTATGCTTAAGCTTTTATGAACACAAACTAAGTGATATTCTAACGATGGGAGCTAACTATGTTAAACAAAATTTAATCAAGAAAATGAAATAATGTGATCCATTCTGTCAAAAAGACACATACATATAAATTGAGGCCAAACAATGAGATTGAGCTATGATGTAGAACCATAAAATGATATTGAGCTCAAGGGATAAGCTACAACCGGAATCGAGGTAAAATACATAAAGCTAAAGCAAATTGGTTACAATTAAACAATACATAAAAAAGGGAACAGACATAATGCCACTCAGATTTGTGAAATCAAAGAACCGCTAGAAGACAAACATTAGCAAAATAACTCTAATTGTCTTAAGCATAAGCTGTTTGATTCTAAATGGGGGACATCTTGATTCATATGCATTGAAAACAAGATAAATAAACATTCAATGCTTAAAAGTCCCAAGCATCCAATAAAATCCTAGTAATCAAACACTTAAGCCATGAAACTAATATGAAACAAAAATGGAGCAGTTAAAGGAGAAGTCTTAGTCCGGAAACATGTCATTTAAAATAAAAGTGGCAAGAAGTCATTTTTTTTTTTTTAATAACAACAATCTGTTCAAAGGAACTTCTTAACAAAGAAAAGGCATGGAAACTTAAAGAAAATGGACAGCCTAGCTAAAGGAAAAATGTGAATTGATAAGCCAAGATCGGGAAAGCAACAAACATTTCACCCCTTTTACTTTAATTCAAACACAGTTATCAAGTAAATTCTAATTGAAAGAGGACAACATGATGACATAAACTTGATGATAATAGGTTGTTCTAGGCAGTAAGAGATCCGAGAAATAAAGAAACTAAACTATAGGATTGCGACAATACACATAATATCTACTATAACCATTAGCGGAGATCCTACCATTATACGGACAACAATACTAACAATAACAGGCCATAAGAGACCTGATGCTTAACAACATACCCAAATACAAGGAAAGCCAAACAGATTCAGTAACATAAAAGAGAAACCAATTACAGGTTAGGAACAATAGATACACAAAGATAATCTAAAACTAACTCTCTCCAACATATAATCAAACGACTAAAACAGGACAATACAACATTCGACTTAACAAGTAAGAACTAGGTTCATACATTCATGACTCAAACTAGTAAGAAATCAATCCTTTAACTATAACAGGCAGGAAATCATGAAACTAAAAATTTAAGCATAGCGACAGTCGAACGAGGGTACAAACAAGCATATATTAAAAGAGAGCAGTTATGTATCTATTAACATGCTACACTCCATTTGCGCTGAACTGGAAAGATCTCAAATGTACAGTTGATATCGGTTTAAACGAACTAGCAAAAAAAAAAAAATCACATAACGTCAGCTTGTAAACAACAACAAGTTTCTCATGACTCGAAGCTAATCGGAATCGCATAGTAGAAAGGGGAAAGGGCAAGAAATTTTTACCTTATTGTCGGGCAGCGATTGGGACAACGAGAGTTGAACTGGCTTCCACAACCAAATATCGAGCTGTGACAGAAACTCGGATTCCAAATAGAGGACTCAGAAACTCAGCGATATAAATACTACAGTCCTAATTTCTACTTTGATTTCTTTATCTATGCTTAATGAACTTCCATTTTTTTATAATCTCTTTTCTCGCTATTTCCAGCCAACTTTCAATTTTTTCTCTCAACTTTACTCCAAATTTTCTAACTTTCTTCCTATTCTTCTACCAGCCAAAATCCTCAAAAATTTAAAAAAAAATCCTCCTCTAGCAGTGAAATAAAAAGAATATATATAGGGAGCATTTACGGTTCGATTTTTGGGGAAACAAAATGGATCCGGACTTCCCAAGGCCCATCGCGAAATTCAAAATCTTATCCAAAAATCGAATATTCCTTCGATTCTAAATGATTTTGAACGAATTAGCAGGCGAGGTGGAGGGTTGAGATCACTTCTTTGTACTAGGGCGGGCGACGTGTAGTCATCCCACCTTGTCAAGGATGAAACGCGTCTGGCATGGGTGTTGTAGGGGTAAAGCTGGAGAGAGCAGAGAAGGAGATGGAGACGTTGAGACGCGCTGATGTTGCTGTTGTCGACTTCGCTTCTGGGAATAGTACCCATCTCTGAGTCATTGGAGGAGATGAAGGAAGAGGACGGGTCGAATCAAGAGGTGGTTTCTGTTGATTGGAATTGGGCCTAAGTTAAAGGGAATTGGACTGGGCTGGCGTAAAGGGAAAAATCAGAGGTGGGTTGGGAATTTTTTAAGAATTGGGTCAGCTTATTTGGGCTGGAATTAATTGAACTGGGTTGAAAACAAAGGGTTCAAGAAAAATAGGTCTTGCTGAAATGTGTTCTTTGATATGGGTTTGTTGCGAGAACTAGAGAAAAGGCTAACACTCGGTAATTTGGAATTTTAAGAAACAACCAAATTGAGCTAAATAATTAAATTCGATCAAATCTTAATCAAAAAGAATTAATATTAATTAATTAACGAACTTCTTAATCTTAACAATATAAAATAATTAACTTAAACATAAACTAACTAATTTAAAGCATAATCTATTATATAATTAAATGTTGAACTAGATATTTAATTAAAACAAAATCTTTTGAGACGATTTTCGAATAATCATAAAAAATACTAATTATATACATAATTATGTAAAAAATATAATATTATCTAAAGTTATAAAAGTGAAAAGATTAATCTAAAATAACTCAAAAACCTTTTAATCTATATAGAATCTAATTATTTCAAATCGTTTAGAATTTAGAAGCTCGTTATTTAATTCTTATCGGGGAGGGTCAAAATTGAGTGTCAACAATAGTTTTTTTATTCAACCAACATAAAAAGAACAAAGCGCAAACAACTAAAATTATTTGAAGTATTTGATGTGTATCCTTCAAAAAAATGTCAACATAGTATACACTCGAATTATTAAATGTTTAATTTTCTTTTGCTTACGAGTCATTTAATAGTTTTACAATAAAACTAAAAGAAAAGAAAAAATAAAGAAACAACAAATTTAACTATTTGATTAGAAAAAATTCAAATTCTATGATACAAAATAATTAAGAAAAAAAACATATTATTTAATTGCTAATCTCCATATTATTTTGAGTGTTTCTGTAGTCAAATACAAAAATTGAGATTGGATCTTTTAATTCAAAAATCAATACTTTTTTCGAAAAAAAAATCATAATTTAATCTTAGCACCAGATAGATTAGTAATCAACACAAATTGAGTAATATATAAACAAGAATATAAAATTTAATTTGCTTTAAAAATATTATGAAATAATCTCAATTTTTATTTGAAGTTATCTAAAATTCTGTGTTATCTTAATAGAGATTAAAGGATAAATTAGGAGATGAAACATGATTAATGTAATATGTTTTGGATAGATATATTAGTGTAAACTCATTTTTTTTTATGAAAATAAGCAGCAATTACTATAATATACACTCAAAATTATTAAATATTTTATTTTATTTTGCTTACAAGTCATTTGATAGTTTTAGAACAAAACTAAAAGAAAAGGGAAAAAGTTAATAAACAACAAAACTAACTATTTGATTAGAAAAAAATTTCATATGCCATGATACAAAATAATTAACGAAAAATAGGAAAACACAAATATAGGAAAAACAAAATATTAAAAAGAGATAGTTAAAAATATATAGGTAAATTTGTATAATAATACTGACCAGTAATAACTAATTTAAATTAATGTGACGTAATCATTTTACAAATTTTAGTATTTATATAAATATAAAAATTGAAAATTAAATATTTGAATGATCTATTTAAAAAAAAAATTAAGTTCTAAATAGAAGCAGTAATATGAATAGGCAGTTTTAAGATTTCCCATTACATTTCCACTTGAATACCAACTCTAAAGCCTGATTAATTATAAATTAAAAATTAAAAAATTTTAAATTTTAATATTATATAAAATTAAAATATAAATATTCAAATGATTTTAAATTAAAAATTATAATTAAACTCTTTATTTAAATAAAAAGCGACAAAATAAATAGCAGTATTAAAACTACCCATTATATATTTGACACAAACTCTAAAACCAGATTAAGTAACACATAGTAAATTAACCAATTATATTGCACGAATTATATTTTTTTTAACATAAGCAAAAATTCACCAATTTTAAAATTCAGAAAATAATAAATTCTTTTATATATGTATATTAAATTAACAAAAAAGAAATAAAAAGAGTAACCAACTAAAAAAATTAAAAATGAATATTACAAAATTTTGTAAAAAAAAAAAGACACGTGTAACTGAAGTTAATTATTTTGAAATAGTGGGATCAATTTAAAAAATCAGTGATTATAATTAATTAAATTATTTAAATTTCATATTTTTTTAAATACAAATATTAAATATTTGAATAAGCAATTTTAATACTAAAATTTTAATTTTTTAAATGCTTTATTTAAATAAATTGGAATATAAATTATTAATTTTAAAAACTCCCTTTTAAATTCACACTTAAAAAAATTATAATAAAAGAAAATAAATTTAAAAAAAATATGAAAGTTCACAGTAAATAAGATTTAAAAAACAGTCTAAGAATTAAAATAAAATGAATTGCCATTTTAAAATTGAAATTACAATTTTAAAATTAATTTTATTGAATACTTTAAATTATGTTATATAACCATTTTACAAATTTTAATATTTATATAAAGATAGAAATTGAATTTATTTTTGAATGATGTCAACCGAAATAATGGGAATATAAATAGGAAGGTAGTTTTAAAACTTTCACACTACACTCTCACTCCAACACAAACTCTAAAACTTGATTAATTGAAAATTAATAATATTTATGTAAAGATAAAAATTAAATATTAAATATTCGGATGATATGTTTAAAACTAAAATTAAAAATAATAATTAAATTCTTTATTTAAAAAAAACGGAATATAAATAACTGTTTTAAAACTTCACATTAATTTTCACTCACACTCTAAAACCTGATTAAGTAAATTTAACCAATCATACTGCATGAATTGTATTTGTTTTAACATAATAAAAATTACTAACAAAAATCCACAATTTTAAAATTTAAAAATAATTTAAATATATCTGTATCTTAAATTAACAAAAAAGAAATAAAAGAGTAATCAACTAAAAAATCATTTTTAAAATAAATATTACAAAATTGTCTCTTGCAAACAATAAAAAAAATCAATGTAGCAGTTTATTATTTTAAAATGGTGAGATCGGTTTTATAAAACAGTAATTATAATTAAACTAAAATTATTTAAATTCGTATTTTTATAGATAAATATTAAATATTAACAAAATTATTTTCGATTTTAAAATGGAAATTTATTAGAGATTTTTTTTGTAAATCTTTAAAAATATTATAAAATTGTAGTTAGAAAAAAAAAAGAAGGTACATGTATGCAATTAATTCTTTTAAAATAGTGGATTCAGTTTTAAAAAGACACATGAATTGCCATTTTCTAAAATCAAAACTGAAATTTAAAAAATCATTTTATTGAATAATTACTTTAAATTAATGTTATTTAACCATTTTAAAATTTTTAAATATTTGAATGATCTGTTTCATAATAATTTTTTTTTTTAAAAAAATCTTTATTTAATTTAAAATAAGAATATAAATAGGCCGTTTTAAAATTTCTCATTAAATTTTCACTGAAACACAAATTCTAAAACTTGATTAATTAAAAATTAATGAATTAAACAAATTATATTTTACACCGATAGTATTTTTTTTAATATAGTAAAATATTATATCATTTAAAAAATATATCGAAGTAGTACGCTTATTACATTCTTTTTAACATAACACTTTTTAAAGTTTCAAAATAAAATTATAAAATTATAAAATTAGGAACATGGGTTGAGGGGATGGGAGTAAGTTTATTATTAGAGAATTATGTTAATTTGATAATTTCAACTTAAATCACTGAACCGTTTCCATTTTTCTCAAATTCAACATCTTGGTCTTCAAAAAAATTCACCCGCATTGAGGGAACTAAATTTTTTCTTGAGGATTTTTATGTTTTCTATCAAATAACGAATACAATATTTAAAATTTTTAGAAAGTTTTACGCAATGATATGATAGTGATGATCTATTTTTTGTTAATTTTAATATATTCATATCTATCAGAGGTTAATGGTGATTGAGCGACGAAAAATTTATACATAATAACGGAGGGTTTTGGTCTAACGATGCTTCTATCATTTGTGTCTGTGATGAGTCAGTTCCTTACTCTTCTTTGTTTGTGTATTTTTTTAGATGAATGTAGAGATAGAAAAAAAGGAAGCCTATTGGATGAAGTAGCCAAATAAATTAATGATCTATCTTTTTTCTTTTTAGTATTTAGATTAAGTACAAAATGGAAGAAATGAAGTAATAAACGTATAGGTAGCAGAAAGAAATTTAATTTTATTATTATTATTTTTTGGATTAAAGTACTGTATATTTTTTATCAATGTAAAATAATCAAAAAATAATATAAAATGTAATATTTTAATATTATAAAAATTTAATTGTGTAATAATAATGTAAATTAATTTGCTCGAATAAATAATTTACATATTTGTATTATTTTTAAAATATACATTATTAAATGCGTCTTATTAATTATTTTAATCTAAAATATAATTATATTTTAATATCCACGCAACGCGCAGGTACGTATACTAGTTTATTTAGTTGATGGTTAAGAAAAGTAACATTAGAATTAATAGTGGATCACTTCTACTACTCTCAAAATTAAGCTTAAATAATAACTAGGGGTTTCGATCTTGAGTTAAAAACTCAAGAGAACTTTAACTGCGGCGATACAATTTGCAATAGGACAACGAGAGCATGCTTCAGGTAAAATTAAATATGTACATTGTGAATATGACAAAGACTTTATGATTATTATATTATTGTTGTTAGTCGGCAAGAATTGGGTTTCAATTGAATTAATGTTTGACGAGGAGCTGATTATGTGAATGTGGGAAAACTTTTATGGCCATTAATTTAATAATGGTTGGATAAAAATAAAGGAGCAATCCTATGATATTATTAAGGTGCTATTGGAATTGAGAGAGAAGGATGTAATTAGAATTGTAATAATAAGGTCCAATTTGTTTTACTGGAGTGGTGTTTTGAAACTTAACAGTAACAAATTTGATTGGTCCTTATGCCTGATTATGGCTGATTACTAGGTTGAGTAATGCTATAGTTTTAAACATTCTGCCATTGTTTTGTAGTACGCCATAGTTTGCTAATCAACTAGGTTTAACATTATTATTTTACTTTATTATCATATTATAAAATAAATTTTGATATATTGAGATAAGTAATTAAATATTAGGTGTATCGAATTATTTAAATTTCACTAAAGATAAGTTAATTGGAGGAATTAAGACTTACCCTTAGTTTGAACTTTAGCAAATTGATTATAGAATTAAGTGAGTTTTTGGGTCTAGGCTAGACATAGGATAATATGAATGTTTATAGAATCGTTAACTTATAGATTATGCATATATATATATTTGATAGATTGGAAAGGTTCGGAAGCATTGAGGAAAGGAAAAGTATTGGAGAAGTAGCTTGCTTGACTTCGGTTCTTCGGTAGAGGTAGGTTATGGTTTATGCTATTTGATAGTTAACTCTTAATAGTGATTGATATGCATAAATGATATTGTGAATCTTTCTATGTACTTGATTGTGCGAATTGGTTGTGTGTTTTGTGATTGGTCTAAAATCCTGAGACCGTGAAATTATATTCTTGAACCCATCGAAGTGATGCCTTGAATAAAGAAGGTTTGACGAAATATTATCAATGAATTGGAAGTGGTGATAATAAATAATAA
This sequence comes from Solanum sitiens, assembly GCA_016801875.1. Lineage (NCBI taxonomy): Eukaryota > Viridiplantae > Streptophyta > Magnoliopsida > Solanales > Solanaceae > Solanum > Solanum sitiens. Next base: position 1,571,489 of record JABWTJ010000010.1, on the reverse strand, counting down.
ATTAATGGTATAATTGGATAGGAGTGTCACGTTCCGACACGGTATTCTTGGATCGAAGTGTCACGTTCCGACACGGTATAGTTGGATCGGAGTGTCACGTTTCGACACGGTATTTTTGGATCGGAGTGTCACGTTCCGACACATTATTCTTGGATCAGAGTGTCATGTTCTGACACAGTATAATTGGATCGAAGTGTCACGTTCTAACACGATAGTATTAAAGGAAAAACATATTGAATTAACGGAATGTACTCAATCTCAAAGAACTCAATTCCACAAATGGTTTAGTTTGAGACACGAGCCCTCATGGATGATCTTGATATTGTTGAATTTTATTACATACTTACTTTAGTGTTGTTGACACTGGTTCATGTTGTTTGTTGCTTATCACCTGTTAAGTGTTATAGTTGAGTTCATACTATTATTCATTGTATATTAGTTTCTATTTTGGGTTGGCCGATGATACCTACTCAGTACATATTGCCTCCCTACTTGTTTTTTTCCCTTTTATATAGTGCAGCGAGTGTACCAATGACTTCGAATTGCCCTCAACTCTAGTCAATCTCCAGCATATCAGGATCCAGGGTGAGCTATTCATTCAAGAGTGTGTTGGATTCTCTCGGTTATGATCAGATGTCCTTAGTTTTCGGACATATATTATTTTATTCATTTATTTTGGTGTCTGTAATATCCTTAGATTTAGTATTTGAAGATTAGATGTTCTTGATGTGATGACTTTCAGGTTTTGGGGATGATATGTAATAGGATTAGGGTTTATTTTATTGGTTACTTTAATAAGACTTCCGCATTATGGTTGTTATCCATGGTTGAACACTTGAGATAAGTTGGGGTTGGTTGATTCGTTGGTTCGCCCACCTATGAGGTTAATTGTGGGTGCCACTCACGACTTAATTTGGGTCGTGACAAACTTGGTATCAGAGCGTTAGGTTCAGTGATCTTATCACACAAGGTCGAGTCTAGTAGAGTCTTGCGGAACGATATGGCGACCCCTTTACTTTTCTTCGAGAGGCTATAAAACTTTAGGAAAACTTCATTCCTTCTTTCTTTCGTGCTACTACTTGAATCCAATTGGTATCTATGTGATACAAATTGGTATCTCACCTTCTTCACTCTATTTCGCATATGATTAGTATTAGAGTAGTAGAATTGGAAACACCAACACCAGTAAGAGAGTATGCATCCTTAAAAATAGATATGTTTCCACGATTCACTATAGACATGTAACTACTAGTGACTACTATGGTCTTTTTATTAAGTTCTTAAAGTTGAAACCCCTATTCTTCATGGGTAGCATTTTCTGGCTTCTTCATGGAGAAGTATATTCTCCGGATCTTAATGTATATGAGGTAGATGGGGTGAAGCAAGATGACTTTGCCAAGGTGACAACATTCAAAAAGTTTGTAAGGAACGGCTAGGTAATGAATATCATTACTTTGAAAAATATAGTTAGTAAAGTTCTCATAAGATATATAGATTGCTTAGTGAATAATGAAATTTTGTTAAGTCAGTTGAGGGCAGAATCTCTACTACGATTTTATAGATTAAGTGTATATATAAAAAAAGGTCATGATACGACTACTACAATAATGTCGATGTTTGCTTGGTTAAAGTTATGATGTGTGTTATTTTTCTCATCGACCTGATCTAAGAATGAATTTAATAATATTTTGGATTATTTAATGATAGAAATGTGTGACCTATTTGGATATGACCTTTCACGGTACGGTACTAGTGTTACGTAGAAACGAATACATCGATTGTCAAGTGTGAATACTAATTTCTTAAGAAGTAATTAGTGGTATGACATAGTTAGATAATGAGATTTGGTGTTGCTTTCACATTTGAGAAACCAATTAGTTTATTACTACAGGCACGTGGATTGCATTATTTTTAAGAAATATTTTAGCGGTGGATCTTTGGTACAATACTAATATATTTAGGTTGTGAAATGTATCTTGAAGGTTCTGAATGAGGACTGACGATTTTATCTAAAGCTTCAAAAGGTAGATTGATACTAGGATGACAAACTTATAGGGAAAGAAAGTCCTGTTGAGTATACTTGGGTGAACTAAATTAAAGATTTTAGTAAGAAAATGCTTATAAAATTGAGTTAGTCCCTTAACTTTGATTGGTATACCTGAGTTTAAGGTGTCATGTCGAGGAAAAGGTCTAGCTAAGCATGATGGTAAAAAGAGAAAGTGATATATGACCTATATGATTTATGTTTGTTGTACTAGTATCGAAAATTCTCATTTAGAATCAGTTTTAGTGACAACAAAGTCTTGAAAGTGTTTCACCGGTTTGATATCGAATTTAGTATTTGCTTAAGATTTGAACACTAGGCCTAATCCTACTTGAAAAAGGATTGAAATTATTCTCTTTATTTGGTTTCTAATTCTATTAGAATAAGAATTGGAATTGTAAACCTATTTGCAGTTGATTTTGACTTTGTAAGGAAAAACACAATTGTATAAATAGAGGATGGTCTTGAGAGAAAAATTGAACTACTCATTAGTATTTTCCTTGAAAGACATTAGGACATAAGAGAGGTTTTGAGAAAGCTTTCAACAAGAGAAAAGAGAGAAGAGAGAAGAAAAAGATTTATTTTTTTGCATATCTTTTCTCCGACCAGCACCCTTCAGATCGTGTTTCTCAATTAACTAACCGTTGGATTGAGCTAAAATTTAAATTATGTATTCCTGACATCTTGGTGGTTGATTGGAATGGTGTAGATTGGATTCGGATTTCGGCAAGATCATATTTTTGGTCCCGAACAGCAGCTGTATTTGGGTGGTGCTTGCATTAAAATTGTAGAGGCATTGTATTTATAGTGTGTATTATGAGGTGTTTTAGTATAATATTTAATAAGAAGAATCTTAATTTAGGACAATGGAGATTATTAGAGTTCTCAAGGATGATGGAATGACTATCGTTTATCGTTTTGGCAAAGTGAATGTGGTAGTAGATGTTTTCGGTTGAAAGACGGTGTGTATAGGTAGTCTACCTTTGGTACATGTGGGATAATGTCCCTTGGCTATGGATGTCAAGTCCTAAGTCAATAACTTTGTAAGACCTGATACTTTAAAATCTGGTAGAATTTGGCTTCCAGGGAGGTGAAAAAAATTCTTATTGGAGCATATTTGGGTTCAAGGACGCGGGATTTTATCTATTTTTGTCTTGGTTAAGGTGATAGTGTCACATGTCATCAGATCGGTTAAAATGCTATTGGATAAAACTTAAGAAAGATATTTACAAATATTCAACTCAAGTGGGATGATTAGTTCTGTTGTAGTGTTGAATTTAATAATGAGCATGGTTGAATTTTTAGTGATGAATATGGTAAGGTCAATGAAGAGACGATTACTGATAAGTTAAGATATAGAAATTTATAAAAGTCTTCAACGTAGAAGCAATTGTAGATATATATAAGGGCATTGGAATAAATAGTTGGATCAATTTTTTTTCTCCATTATAAGTCTGCATTTCTAGTGATATGTCTTTTCAAGGTATGGATTTGTAAGATAATAAAGGATTGATTGTATCGAGTAATGAGAATTTGAAAGAACTTACACATGATTTGAGTCGTAAAGTTTGTTACTTTTGATTGTTGAAGGATCTAAGGAAGGGTTTCCCTCAGAGTTTTGAGAGTGTGAACTAAAATATCACGGATTGTTGGTAAAAAGATGAGATCGGTAAGCGAGCTACAAAAACAAAAGTCTGAAATATTGAAGGGTTGAGATCATTAGAATTTTGCACAATGGAAAGAATTTGTGAAAACTGAAGGAATAAGACCTCTCGTATAACCATTAGGGTGATTTAATAATTTAATCTCGATGAAAAGGTATTATCAAATTCGAAATTAGTGATATTGGCCTTGGGAACTCATATTTTTTATATAAATACTTAAATAGGAAGAGAGATAGCCAGAGTTTGAACATGTATTTGATAAAAATATTTAATACTAAAGATAACTTGGGAGTAAGGTAGACGATCGATGTGATTATAATGTGTTGTTAGTATTGATAATGTTGATTTCAGTGAATGTGAGGTTTGACAAATCAAGTATGTGTGCAATTCTTATAGGGAGTAAATTTGTGATAGTGGGTAGCTAGAAAATCAAAGAGATAGAGTCAGATGAATGAAAATATTTTATATGGGCACTATGGAAAGAGTATCTAGAGTTATTCGACCTTGGTTATGTACATTTTTATGTGACCAATTACTTCATTCTGAGCGTGGTTTAGAGTAGGATTCATTTGTTTTACGTTCGTGTGTGTTTTCACTTCTATGGGTGAGTCCCCAGTAATGGATGGGTGTACCGATTATGTGATTGTCCTTTTGGTAGGGTATCATCCTTGGTTAGACTTGTTCATTTCAGTTATGGAAGATTTGGTGTTGTTTGAAAAAGTTAAACTATACTAGTGACTTAACATACACAACTTTGATTATGAGAATTTATTAAAGAGCTACCATGAAAATTTATAGTTGTTCGATAGACTTAAGATTTTGTCTCATCATCGGTATCATGTTTTAGCTATGTGTGATTGAATGTGAGGACCATTTGGTCTAGTCTTGTCATTCTTAAGCTTTGCCTATAATAACTACTAATCTAGAATTTTGACAGTATTGTTAGAGGTCCTGTATGCTTGGGTATATCACTCGATAGTGGGTACTTGATTAGTTCTATCTTTGGATTAGATGAGTTTGATTCTCCTTGATGATTACTTGATGTCTAAAGATCATATTTTTATAGCTTATGCTCGAGGAAATATTATGTTGTGAAGATGTAATCTTAATAAGTTCTGTGATGGTTGATGAACTACGAGTGTGTGGTAGTTGATTCAGGTTCAAACCTGGTTGTAACTAATACTGATTAAAGATTTTATCATGGTTATGTTAGAAAATATTTATCTAGATGGTTGTGGCAATGTCTAGTGGAAGAATCGGCTAGTTGAAGAGTTCACTTGGGAATAATTTTGTTGTTAGTAGAGCTTACACACAACAATAGTTATCATTAGAGTATTGGGATGGTCCATTCGAGGTATTGTATGGGAGGAGGTGTAGATCTCCAATTTATTGGTTTGATACCTTGAGACCTTGGATGCAAATATTTTGAAGGAATTGTTGAGACAAGTATCCTTTCTCACCTTTGCCTTTCTTTGGATCGTTCGAGGAAGAACGATGGGTAAATTGATATCTATTGTAACGACTTGTTAGGTCATTTTGAGTACTAGAACTATTTTGACTCTTCCGTAATTTTAAAATGGGTATTTTGAACTATTACACAATTATGAAACTAATTGGATAGTTTTTATGATTTATTTAGTTGATGGTTAAGAAAAATAAAATTAGAATTAATAGTAGGTCACTTCTACCACTCTCAAAATTAGGCTTAAATAATAATTAGGGGTTCCGATCTTGAGTTAAAAACTCAAGAGAACTTTAACTACGGTGATACAATTTGCAATAGGCCAACGAGTGCATGCTTCAAGTAAAATTAAATATGTACATTGTGAATATGACAAAGACTTTATGATTATTATATTATTGTTGTTAGTCGGCAAGAATTGGGTTTCAATTGAATTAATGTTTGACGAGGGGCTGATTATGTGAATGTGCGGAAAACTTTTATGGCCGTTAATTTAATAATGGTTGAATAAAAATAAAGGAGATGATTAGCAATCCTATGATATTATTAAGGTGCTATTGGAATTGAGAAAGAAGGACGTAATTAGAATTGTAATAATAAGGTCCAATTTGTCTTACTGGAGTGGTGTTTTGAAACTTAACAGTAACAAATTTGGTTGGTCCTTATGCCTGATTATGGCTGATTACTGGGTTGAGTAATGCTATAGTTTTAAACATTCTGCCATTGTTTTGTAGTACGCCATAGTGTGCTAATCAACTAGGTTTAACATTATTATTTTACTTTATTATCATATTATAAAATAAATTTTGATATATTGATATAGGTAATTAAATATTAGGTGTATCGAATTATTTAAATTTGACTAAAGATAATTTAATTGGAGGAATTAAGACTTACTCTTAGTTTGAACTTTAGCAAATTAATTATAGAATTAAGTGAGCTTTTGGGTCTAGGCTAGACATAGGATAATATGAGTGTTTATAGAATCGTTAACTTATAAATTATGCATATATATATTTGATAGATTGGAAATGTTCGGAAGCATTGAGGAAAGGAAAAGTATTGGAGAAGTAGATTGCTTGACTTTGGTTTTTCGGTGGAGGTAGGTTATGGTTTATGTTATTTGATAGTTAACTCTTAATAGTGATTGATATGCATTGAATGATATTGTGAATCTTTCTATGTACTGGATTGTGTGACTTGGTTGTGTGTTTTGTGATTGGTCTAAAATCTTGAGACCGTCAAATTTATATTCTTGAACCCTCTTTATCGAAGTATTGCCTTGAATAAAGAAGGTTTGACGAAATATTACCAATGAATTGGAAGTGGTGATAATAAATAATAAATTAATGGTATAATTGGATTGGAGTGTCACATTCCGATACGGTATTCTTGGATAGGAGTGTCACGTTCCGACACGGTATTCTTGGATCGAAGTGTCACGTTCCGACACGGTATAGTTGGATCGGAGTGTCACGTTTCGACACGGTATTTTTGGATCGGAGTGTCACGTTCCGACACATTATTCTTGGATCAGAGTGTCATGTTCTGACACAGTATAATTGGATCGAAGTGTCACGTTCCAACACGATAGTATTAAAGGAAAAACATATTGAATTAACGGAATGTACTCAATCTCAAAGAACTCAATTCCACAAATGGTTTAGTTTGAGACACGAGCCCTCATGGATGATCTTGATATTGTTGAATTTTATTACATACTTACTTTAGTGTTGTTGACACTGGTTCATGTTGTTTGTTGCTTATCACCTGTTAAGTGCTATAGTTGAGTTCATACTATTATTCATTGTATATTAGTTTCTATTTTGGGTTGGCCGATGATACCTACTCAGTACATATTGCCTCCCTACTTGTTTTTTTTCCCTTTTATATAGTGCAGCGAGTGTACCAATGACTTCGAATTGCCCTCAACTCTAGTCAATCTCCAGCATATCAGGTTTTAGGGTGAGCTATTTATTCAAGAGTGTGTTGGATTCTCTCAGTTATGATCTGATGTCCTTAGTTTTCAGACATATATTATTTTATTCATTTATTTTGGTGTCTGTAATATCCTTAGATTTAGTATTTGAAGATTAGATGTTCTTGATGTGATGACTTTCAGGTTTTGGGGATGATATGTAATAGGATTAGAGGTTTATTTTATTGGTTACTTTAATAAGACTTCCGCATTATGGTTGTTATCCATGGTTGAACACTTGATATAAGTTGGGGTTGATTCGTTGGTTCGCCCACCTATGAGGTTAATTGTGGGTGTCACTCACGACTCAATTTGGGTCGTGACACTTTATTAGGATGTTGTGAGAGTCTGTCGCAACATCCATCTCAATTTTAGAGGTTTCATAGATAGACAATCAAATGTTAGTTCTTTGAGTCTTTCAGTATTATCTCTTATTTTAAGACTTGGGTTGCCAGATTCGGCCTAGTCGGAATGTTTCAGTTATTACATTCTTTCAGTTAAGCTTATTGATTATTGTCTTCCGCTGAGTTAAGTAAGTCAGGCCAAGGTTTCTCTCGAGGCCAGCAATAGTCTTCGAGTGCCGGCCACGCCCAGGGTGTAAGCTCACATCGTGACAATTAATTTGATTATTTTTCATTATCACATAACTCAAGAACCTCTAATGAATGAATTATTCACGAAATAATAAATCATTGGTTCTTTAATTGACATTAAAAGAAAAACAAAGAAGAAAAATAAGAATATGTATACAAAGATATTTCGTAATAAAAAGAAACATTTAAGTTGCATAAATCATAAAATTGTGTTTTATGTCTTAGGAGAAAATTGAAAATTTATTAACATATTCAAAAAAGAAATTACGCTTGGACATGAAAGCAATTATAACTTTGAACTTGCATAATGAATTTCTTCAATTGATAAGTGAAATTTTTTCATATATATGTAAAAATAGATAATATGTAAGCTTATATATACTACTTTTTAAGTTATAAAATTTAATATAGAATATCAAAACATGAATTCTTAGACCTGAGTACAATAACTATTTTCTGCATAACGAATATACGGACTATATTTGTATGTGTTCAATATATCCGGAGACAATAACATTGCAAAAACATGTAACATAAACAACAAAGTTTAAAATATGTACTCAAAAACAACAATTAATATCATAAGTATAAATTAATGAGTGTAAAAAATTACCAAGATATGTAAAATAGAATGAAATAGAAAGGAAAAAATTGAATCCACTGAATGCACAATGTTCCTTTAAGAAAGCTATTCCCCTCGACTACCAGAGATTGAAAGAATTACATCCTCTCAGGATGGAACTATTTTATTCACCAAATTATTGATACAAAATAGTGGTGTCAGTAAGTCACTCAACGGGAGTAAAGTACACGAATATTTAATTTTTCGAAAGTAGAAGAAGATCAGATTTTTTGTTGTTTTAAAATGAGAGAAAATCCCTATCTTTGTAGACAACAAAGGGTATTATGAACAAATGTTTATTGTGTCTTATTAAAAAGGTTACAACTATTTGAAAAAGTTGCAACCCTTCGAAAATTTCACAACCTTTCATAAAAGTTACAACTTTTCATAAAGACGCAACTCTTCATTAAAGTCGCAACTTTCCTTAAAAGTCACAACTTTTAATAAAAGTCACAACTCTTCATTGAAGTCACAACTTTTCATAAAAGTCACAACTTTTCATAAAAGTCACATTTTTTCATGAAAGAAGAAGGTTAGTTTTGGAAATAAATAAATTAAAAGAAAATTTTGGCTTGTGATGGTGCCACGTAGGCGGGCTTAAGCTTCTCTCTCTATATATGATGGTTAATATGTCATGAAAACATACATGTAATGATTAATAAAATGTATAAATTATTAAAAAATATGACACAAAAAAATAGGGGGCATATTTTATATATTTAATTAGTTATTTTAAACAACTAATTGTAAATTTTCAGCTTTGGTTATATATATATACCCACGATCTCCAAATCCTATCATCTCCTTCCCAACCTCCATGATCTCACCCCCCCCCCCCTAATTTCCCATTAGGCATTGCAAAAGGGATGGGGCAATTGCGTTTGTCGGATGAATCTGCGTAAACATAACTCACAAGATTTTCAATCCGCCTCGCTCCGCGTAACATAATTTATTGTTTTCACACAGCCCATGAATTTGTCACAAGTTATAATCCAAATGATTTTTTTTTATCTTTTAAAAAAAAAAGACATTCTACAGAGTACAGAGAAAGGAGAAAACATATTTTTAATTATAATAAGATGGTTTAATTTTAACTTAGTTAGTTTATAACCAACAATCGATCCACATATATTTCCTAAAAAAATATTTTATCCCGCGCCGTTCAATTGTTATTCCAACTTCCCACTGATTTTTATTAGGTTTGATTGTGTATTAAAGAGGGATACGTTTCTCGGATAAGTTGATTGATGACAATTGAACTTAGTCAATTTCTTTTAGCACAACTTGTGTTGTCTTGGTCCCATGCTTTAGTCCTTTTCCACTACATTACAATAACCTAATGTTCAATATATAAAATAGAACATATGGTTGCAGAACGGATGTATTAACTCCGCTTATTTAAGTGTTCTAGTTTGTTTGAACACAAAGTTAAAAATAAAAAGAGACTTTTAAAGTTATGATTAAATTAAAGACGTGTGTTGTTTTTTAAATTTTGTAGTGTTAAACTTAGAAGGTAGAATGTAGGAATTGAAAAACTTATTAAATATAGAAAGAAACTCTTTTTGAGATATATAAAAAAAAAGGTAAGACACTTAAATCAAGAATGAGGAAGTATATAAGTTCTAACAGATTTATTTGTTTTCTTTACTTAATAATCCCACTAAGTTAAACTAATAAACCCCCTCGGCAAAAAATTACGTTGTATATTTAAGGTATTTCAAAGATTTTTTATATTTATATATTGATTTTGAACCTCCTGAATATAAGATTAGAGGTAGATTTAGTGGTTTAGGGGTTCAAATCACAACTCTTTTTTTTCGAACCCCTTTACGAAAATCCTGAATCCGCCATTGTTTGTAGCTTCTGCTAACACACTATTACTATAACAAGTGTTTTAAAAAACGTTTTGGGGCGAGTCTTGGGGCGGGGCGTATAAATAATGCTCTGGGGCGTAAATTAAAAATGTAGATTTATAAGGTGTAAGTCCTAAAACTTGAGGCTAAGACCTGAACATAAAAACGTAAGTCCTGAGCGTAAAAACGTATGCCCCGGGCGCTTTTATTTTTAATTTTTTTTCTTTAAATTATATATATATATATATATATATATATTATTGGTTTGATGGTATTTATCAAATAATAATTATAATAATTTTTTCTTCATTATAGGTTATTAATACTTATCTCAAATAAAAATTATAAATCATTGAAAGCTTTACTTTTTCTTATTTTATTAGTAATAAAAATATAAATCTGAATATACATGAGACTACGCCCCGTAGATCTATGAGACTTACGTCTCGTGTCTCGAGACTTACGCCTCGCCCCACACTGTATAAGACGTCTCGCCTCACGCCCTCGTCTTTTAAAACACTGAATATAGAAATTATACATACCTATTATTATCTCCAAAAACACATATAGAAATCTTGATGTGATTCTTCAAGGAACTCTATCACGAAACATTAATTGAGCTTCAATACGCTGTGGATATGGCAAGGACAGCTATTGGTCCAACATAATAGTGAAGGGTATCTTTGTAATGCTATTTTTAATGCATCAAACCAAACAATGCATAAACATAATCTATGTATAATTAATGCAAGCATAACTAATACATGCATTGCTAATGCAAGCATGGCTAATACACTCTATTTAGCATTATTTTTATACACTCTACCAAACGATTAATAGCTAAAACAATAAACACAAGTATGGTATATGGAAGGTGTGTTGGTCGATACTACTATTATGATGCCTAATAAAATATATTCCCTTTGTTCCTAATTACTTGTCCACTTTTCCTTTTTTAGTTGTCCCCATTCATTGTCCATCTTGACAAATCAAGAAAGGACAAAACATTTTACCTATTATATTCTCAATTAATTATTTTGAAAAAAGTTGAATTTCGTGAAAATCTTAAACTTTTAACTCATCCACTTCATAATCTATAGGGGTAAAATGGTAACTCACTATGTCAATAATTATTTTTTTAATAGATGTGTCAATTAAAAGTGGATAAATAATTAGAGACTGAGGGAGTACCTTCTATTTCAAGCTATCTATACACTAGTTTCTCGACATATCACTATGTCAATAATTATTTTCTTAATAGATGTGTCAATTAAAAGTGGATAAGTAATTAGAGACTGAGGGAGTACCTTCTATTTCAAGCTATCTATACACTAGTTTCTCGACATATATGTTGTATCATGTATGTGTGCCCCATGTGAATATTTATACATATGTTGGAATGATTAAAATGTTATCAAAACATACATGTAATGATTATTAAAATGCAATAGTTACAAATAAAATTTTAAAAAGTATGACCCAAAAGACAAATAAGGGGCATATATATATATTGCTATTGTGACATTTTAATATTACTAAAAACATATCATATGTTACATTATGCATCATGAATATGTCCATTGTGTGGACATTACTTTTATTCATCTCTACTCTTACCAATTGTGGTAGAATGTGGTCACTAGTGATTAGTACTCTTCTATCCACCAACTCTTCATTTCATTCATTATTCTATCTGTATATCTTGTAACTCTTGTAACTTATAAGTCATTCGTTTACCCAATTTACTACTCATAATCTTCATATTCCCTATAAATAGTGATGTCTTCCTTTATATTGAGGACACAAAGAAATATATAATAGAAACAATGCAGAAAAGAAACAGAATTGAGACAAAGAATGATATTTTAAGTAGGTGTTTGGTCATGCAATATCATATCACGATATAGAATCGTGAGATGGAATCAGCGTTTGGACATGCGATTTCACGCTAGTTCTATCTCTTGTTTTAATATCATGAGATGAAATATCATTTTCTCCAAATATCATGATATGAGAATTTCATATCATGATTTGGAATTTTTTAATACAAAAATTGACCCACAAATTTATATTTTTGTTAAAACAACCCCACATTATATTTGCTAAACATTTGTTTCATATGTAAATTAAATTAATAATCACATCATTACTTTTTAAAATTTATTATTCTCCCCAACATAAAATTTATTAGTGCTTTCAATTTTGTGAATATGAATGATAAAATAAGAATTGATTTGCTTTCAATTTCGTTTTTCATAATAAAAAAAAACTTATCTTTTGGCTACATATGAAAATATTTAAAGAAATTTAATGAAAAAAGATAAAATTGATCATGTGTGTTTGACAATCATTGTTTCCAGGAAAAATACATAAAATCCCCTCTGAACTTGGCACGAAAACTCGCTTTAGTACTTAAACTACACGGGTAATTATTTACCCCCCTAATCTCTTTTCAAGTGAATTAAAATACACCCAAATCGCTGACATGGCAAGTCAAAAAAAATGAGGCGCGTAAAGATAAAAAAATAAGGAAAAAAAGAATGAGTGGACCCCAATTATTTTTATTTTATCCAATAATCTTTTTTTTCTTCATCTTCTTCATACCCTACCACCCCCAACCTTTAGTACCACCACCCCCACCCCCACCTCCCGTCCTTTCATCTTTCTCACACCCAATCCACCCCTCCCGCCCTCAACCACCACTTGCACTACCTTTTCTTCTTCTTCGACACCCCCACCCCCAATGAACCCCCATTCCTACCCTATTTATTTGTCTTTCAATCTCGGTGCTTCACACTTTTCTTCTTCTTCTTTTCCTTTGTTATACTTTTCATATTTTTTCTCCTTCTTCAAGACGGATCCATCCCACCCTCATTTCCTTTAATTTCTATCAATAAATTCAAAAAATGTGATGAACAAGAAAAAATTGGAAAGTCATCAATTTGTTCTTGCTTCAAAAACAATATTAGTCTTTATGGCAAGGTTTGAATGTGATGAACTTGAAGCTATTTTCAATGAAACTCTACAAATTTTTATTTCAAATTAAATTTTTGGTAGTTATTATTTATTTGTTTTAATTTTGTGCCTTAAAAATTGAGTGTTCTTGTGAGAATGGTTTTGAGATTTTGAATCTCTTTCAATTGATTTTTTTTAGATTATTTTTCTTATATTAATTCTTATTTTTTGAGATTTTTTTTTACTTTCTAAAATTGTGAGCAAATAAAAAGAAACAAAAAAGAATTAAAAATCAAAATTTAAATATGTTGAATGGGATGCTGATGTGGCAATGACGTGACGCTGATGTGGCGCTGACGTATCGATGACATGGCGCGTGTAAAATGCACTTGCCATAGTGAGACTGGTATTATTATATTAGGGTGTATTTTAATTCACTTGAAAAGAGATTAGGAGCCTAAATAATTACCCATATAGTTTAAGTACTAAAGCGAGTTTTCGTGCCAAGTTCAGGGGGGATTTGATGTATTTTCTCTTGTTTCCAATATGTTTGATTCTAACACGAAATTAACGCACTGAAAATGTGCAATTGCACACAAGTGAAACAAGGCATGAACCATATAATATTGACCTTTTTTTGAGCTCCCGAATCATCAATTGGACAAATACACACATGACACAAGTGAAAATTTGTCATAACTTGTACAATGTTACATAATTATTTGCGATAATATCAAAGGGTTGATGAAATTTTATGATCTATGAGCATGAAAATATAGTTGTGAATGATATTGACCAACAAATGACTCAAAGTAACAATGTTGATTTTTCTTCTCGGACATATAATAGAGAAATACAAGTTCAACATGAGAAGATTGTTCATACTGTTGACACCCAATTTTGACCCTCCCTAATATAAATTAATCATATCGAGCTTCCTAAATTCCAAACGATTTAAAATCATTAGTTTTATAAAATTTCAAGAAAAATATTAAATTATATATATATATATATATATATATATATATATATAATATTTTTGCAAGTTATAATTTTAAATAGTTTTGTCACATTTTTGTAATTTTTTGATGATATATATGTTTTAAATAATTATGTATATGATTAGTTTATTTTATAAATATTTGAAAATCGTCTAAAAAAAAAATTAATTAAATAGTTGGTTAATTAGTCTAGTTATTCAATGGTTTATATAGGTTAACTAGTTTATAATTAAGTTGATTATTTTATTTCGTTAAGATTATGAAGCTCTTTAATTAATTTATATTAATTCATTACCCAAATCCTTAAGCTCATTTGCAAACCAAGCTTTGGGCTCTCTTTCTTTATGTTTCAGTGGCCCATTTCCCAATTCTTCAAACAAGAATTTTATTTCCAGCCCACCATTAACCTTCCCAGGCCCAACTCTTATTTCCAATACCCAGCCCAAACATAATATATTCAGTAACTCATCCAAACATTCCCAAAACACACCACTCCAAAACAAAACATACACAGTATCATCCGACCCCACTGCCTCATCTTCTTCACCTAACAACAACAAATAATCATCCGACCCCACTGCCTCATTTTCTTCACCTAACAACAACAAATAATCATCCGACCCCACTGCCTCATCTTCTTCACCTAACAACAACAAAAACCAGTAAGAAGATCTACCAAAAATCCCGATAAATCCGGACCTGCAACAGCCGCGTCTGATTATCCTTTTTCCCCTTTCCGTGAAATACAAATTTTTCCCATCCTCTTCATCATAGCCTTGAAAAAAAAGGCACATGATTTTCGAATTTCGAATTTCAAAAATCCATCTCTTTTTTTCCCCCCTAAAATCAGCCCCCCTGCTCATCTATTTATACCTGATATGCTTCATTACACCAGGAGAGAGATTATTTTTTGGAGTTTCTGTCCCTTTTTAGAAAAGAGGAAGACTGAAAAAAAAAAAGAAAAAAAAAAGAAAGAGGATTGGGAAATTTTTGAACTCTTGAAAAGAAAGGCAGTAAGCTACCAAACTATATACATTTTTATATAAATATTTGAACATAGATTTTTTTTTTAGAGGAGAGTTAGTAAGAGTCTAGGCTCTGCTTGTGTCCTCGCCTGTTTCTTTGTTCACCGGAGTTTCTCCGAGCCTTCGGGGTTCGTGCTTGGTGTTGGAAGAAGCTCGTTGTCCCGCTCTGCTCGTCACTGCCTCAGTATCGCTGTCCCGAAGAAGGTAGCACACCTTTTTCCTTTAGCATTTTCTTTTCTCTGTTCCTCTTTGAGTTGAAATCTTGGTATTGGAAATTTGTTATTGTTGTTCACTCGTCCTATTTGATGCGGATACTAATTCTCTCCCTTTGTCGTTTTGTTGCATGAACCCCTCCGAATCCATAATGGATTCTTTTCGTTGCATTCCCAAATTCGAGCCATAAAGGCTCGAGTCTCTCCCGTCTTTAAGTTAGTCGGACTGCTGGTGTACGGAGCAGAAGGATCACAACAGGGGCTGTAAAATTTATTTTACAGATTTTGAAAAGGATGTATACCAGTTGTATACACACTATATACACTGATATACATTCTAAAGTATGATACGCAGGTTCAAAAATTAGTACAAGTGCTTGAGAGGCCGAATCGGGATGTATATATCGAGTATACAGTTTGATATACAATGAAAAGGGCCGAATGCAGCCCATATACAGTGGTATATGCAACACATATACACAGTTTCTTTGAAGGAAAAATGGGGCCAAAGCCCAAAGAAATTTGCAGCAGGCCCAATTTTCTTTGGGTCATTTTAGAATGGGGCAGACTTTCAGATTCAATACTTGGGCTTGACCCAAGTTCAAATATTTATTCTCTCTATTATTAACTATTTATTATTATCGTTATATTGACTAACATTTTGGTAAAATTTTACTATTTTCCTAGGGACAGCCATTTCTTGCTATATTTATTTAGTCATAAATATTTATTTTGCCTTTTTATTATTATTATTATTTATTTAGTTTGTTTTATCGATTTTGTCAACACTTAGGTTTATTCCTTTAAGATAATCCCCTCTAGAGAATTCCCCTTAGAAATAATAATTTTTTTAATAAATAAATAAATATATATATATATATATATATATATATATATACGTATTAATAATAAGTAAGTAAATAGATGAATTTTCTTATTACTTAGTTAAAATTTGGAAAAATTATTTTAAAAAGTCATTTTAGTCAAATCACCGGTCAACCGCGAGTTAGCGGGCATTCCGAGGGCCTAATACCTTCTCAGAATGTACATTGAACTTCGAACCCTTTTTCATTTGATTTTTATCTGTTTTAAATCTTTTGAAAAAATGATTTTTAGTTTTCTTGGTTTTACTAAAAATCAAGTGGCGACTCTGTAATTTGAAAAGTCAATTTTTCTTGAATCATAAGATTAATCGATTTTTGAAACTTAGTCATTTTTTACTTTACATATATATTTTTCGATAAAACAGAAATGGCGACTCTGCTGGGGATTAATTAAGTTCTAACCATGAGATTTGACTTTTTGGCTAATTGTTCTTAGTTGTTAAAATGATGTTTGTGCCAAATATGTTTAAATTTTCTTAAACTGTCATTGCATATCATGGCATATTTTTTATGTATGTATAGTATATTAAAGGACGGTTTGCGGAACCGCAGGCGGACTTTTTTATACTCAACCTTTTTTCGGAATTAGCGGCAATTTATACCAAGCTCCATTTCCAAATTACCCAAATGCTCAATCAATTTACTTAGCTCCATTTCCAAATTACCCAAATGCTCAATCAAATTACCAAGCTCCATTTCCAAATTATCCAAATGCTCAATCAAGTTATCAAGTTGCATTGTCAAATCACTCAAATTCCCCTCATAGCTACCGAGCTCCACAATACTCAAATCTCCAAACAACAGCACTTACCCAGCATAATACTCCAAGTTACCGCCAAGTATATCAATCTGCACGAAATGATCATAATCTTTCTTGTCAGAAATTCTTGAAGAAGCCTTCTCGAGCCTTTACTCCTTTGGTTGAAAGTCGAACCCAACTTTTTGAGAGGTTGAAAGCAGCTGGTCTTATACAAACAATTGACCCAAAAAATGTCAATGTGAATTCCAGGATTTACAGGCCCAATCTTCATTGTGCTTACCATTCAGGAGGTGCTGGACATACCACTGAGGATTGCATCAATTTGAAGCATAAAATTCAAGACTTGATTGATCAAAGAGTTGTCACCCTTCAGACTGTCACTTTTGATGCCAATGGTAATTCACTGTCAAAGCGCGAAGGATTCATTATTAATATAATTGACCCTAGGTCTCAAACACCTCCTTGTCAAAACACCCCAAGTTATCGCCAAATGCCTCCCCATCAGCAAGGTCATTATGATCCTCATCGTCCCAGATTCGAGAAGAAACCTGCTCGGAATTTTATGCCGCTCATGGAAAGTCGGACGAAGTTATTTGAGCAATTGAGTGTGGCAGGTATTATTCATCCAGTTGGGCCCAAGCCTGTTGATATTAGCTCCCAATTTTACCGAGCTGATCGAATGTGTGCATATCATTCCAACAGTGTTGGGCATGATACTGAAGATTATATCAATTTAAAACACAAGATCCAGGACTTTATTGACCAGAATGTGGTCAAGACTGTTGTACCTAATGTCAACAGTAATCCTCGATTGAACTATGGAGGCACCAGTATCAATATGATAGAGACGGAGGATGAATGGTGCACGGTAAAGGCGATAGTTCCGTTTGGTCCGGAAAATCTTGAGAAAGTTGTAGCTTCTCCGAGCATAATTGAGAAACACAATTTTCCGAGCATGACATCCCATCAAGTTGTTTCTTCTGTGTCTAGAGAAGGTCAGAATGGAAGGGAGATTAATCATGTTCCACCAAAGTTTTTGCCTCATTTAGACGAGTCCTTACCGGTAGAGGAATGTGCCAAAGATGAAGGTCTTAGAGAAGGAATTGGGGACCTTTGGAAAGAAGGTGACGCTGCACCCAAGAAGATGATCGAGATACTAGGCATACGAGACGCCAAGCCGATGGAGCGGGTTCTTAATTGGACTTCCACTCCGCTCCTTATCTCTCGCTCAACTTGATAGACAAAGATGAATTTTATGCTGTTTTCAAAATCGGTGGTAGTTCGAATGAGGCTCGAAACCCACCTTTTGTGTTGCTTTACCTAATTATGTTTTAATTTCCCTTGTAATGTTTTGAAAAAGGCAAAATAACTCATGGTCATAGCCAAAGTTCGTATTTCCTTACCTTCAATTAAAGTCTCTCCTATTGCGAAAATCCAATTTATTTATTCTAACTGTCTTTGTCTTTGTTTCAGTATTACAAAAATAAATATAATTTTTAAAACCTGCCAATATCACGTTATGTCACAAGCTGAATGAACATGATGAGGTAGATGAAGAAGAGTTATAAGAGTATGACAATAAAGTCGTGATAACCAAACGACTTGTCAAAAGTTGAAACAGTTTGAGACTCGGGGTAAGTCGAATCTGGGAGAGACAAAAACTGTAAATCTGGAAAAGAATGACTATTTCAAAAAAGTCAGAATCAGGGTCCATCTGAGAGAAGATCAGAAAAGAGAACTCAACTGTTGCTTAGAAAATATATCGACACATTTGTTCAAGAATGTCATGATGGAACATAGACATTCATCTCAAGTTGTCAATCAACTCAGATGCTATCAAGAGCTACTATTTTTGAAGATTTTTAATGTAATTGCATCGTTTGTTTGTAATCGTTTTATATTCTGTAGTTAAAAAAATAATATTAAATAAATAAATTATTATCTCCCGTAATGAACTACGTCTGACCTGAATTCTCAAGAACGAGATACGTAGGCGGCCTATGTTCGCCTCGGTCACCCCATTTCCCCTTTTTTAAATCTTTCTTTGTATTTGAACTACGTTCGACCTGAATTCTCAAGAATGAGATACGTAGGCGGCCTATGTTGGCCTCGGTCGATTTTCTTTGTAATTTTCTTATCTTCGTCAGCCTTTGAGGGGGAACTACGTTTGACCTGATTCCTGTCTCAACGGGATACGTAGGTGCCACAATGGTTCGGTCATATTTCTCGTAAGATTTATTTTTACAGTAGAAACTGGGACAAAATTTTTGAGAGGGTCTCAAAAATTTCTGAGAAGAAGATTTTTCCCCAGCAAGTCAAGGTGGAGATACTTCAAGATTTGCAACTGGGACAGAATTTTCGAGAAGATCTCAAAAATTCCATGATTTACTTACCGACAGTTGAAGATTAGTCATAACTTGTAACTGGGACAGAAATTTTGGGAATAGCCTCAAAATTTCAACATGGTTTATCGACGGTCTGGAGTGACTTTGAATACTCCCCAGCGAACAATTAGATAGACCTCCGAGCATTAGACTCAAAAAAGTTCGCTAAGCCTGACGTGACATGACACTTGGCAGTGATTGTTTCTTCTCAAAAATACTATTTCTCAAAATTTATTTTCTCTTAAGTTTTCCCTTTGTGGTTCATTTGTTTTGGCATAAAATATTTTGTCTTATCTATCAAGAGTCGGGAGATCAGGAAATCAACCGGAGATAGCAGGACATGAAGCAGACAACTGAACAGATCAACACAGATCAGTTCATTTAAAAAACTAACAATTTTTCTGTGGACGCAGGTTTATAGCTTTGTTTTGATATCAGCAGATTCCTCCGATCAATAAATATGGAGAAGTCAAGGGAGGATGAAACTCTCCCAAAATCAATTGTTTTCCTGGATTGCAGGAATAATGTTATATCGCTGACGCCAGAGACTTGGAAATATGATTTGTTTATTTCAGTCAATTCCCAACAACATGAAGTCTATAAGGAACATCCAGCTAGATTCGAAGGTGAATCAAGCGAGGAAGAGTTTACGGTTTCCGTAAAGGACGTCATTTGCATCATAATGTCAGATATGATATTATACATTACCCGGAGGGGTCATTTATTTTATTGTCGATCAAGACAATACATTACCTGAAGGGGTAATTTATATTGTTGCCGATCAAGACGATATACTATCTGGAAGTCATTTTACCGTTATCTTCAATTGAGATGATATGATTATCCAGAAGGCACCCTGAAGATCGCTATGTTGCTAAATTGAAGCACTATCTTCATTTGGTACCAAGGATGACATCAAGAACAATATTTATGCATCGCGAGAAGATTTCATGCCTCGCAGAATTTATGCATCGCGGGAAAATATTCATACCCCGCAAGAAAGTTATACATCTCAAGAAGATTTCATACCTTGCTGAATTTATGCATCGCGAGAAGATTTCAACCTCGCAAATTAAAAAAAAATTATGCATCACGAGAAGATTTCATGCCTCGTGAAAGTTTATACATCGCAAGAATATTTCATGCCTCGCAGAAATTTATACATCGCAAGAAGATTTCATACCTTGCGGAATTTATGCATCGTGAGAAGATTTCATTCCTCGTAAAAAAGTTATGCATCGCGAGAAGATTTCATGCCTCGCAGAAATTTATGCATCGCAAGAAGATTTTATACCTTGCGAAATTTATGCATCGCGAGAAGATTTCATGCCTCGCAGAATTTATGCATCGCTGGAAGATATTCATACCCCGCAGAAATTTATGCATCGCAAGAAGATTGCATACCTTGCGGAACTTATGCATCGCGAGAAGACTCCATCCCTCGCAAAAAATTTATACATCGCAAGAAGATTTCATACCTTGCGGAATTTATGCATCGCGAGAAGATTTCATCCCTCGCAAAAGGTTTATACATTGCAAGAAGATTTCATACCTTGCGGAATTTATGCATCGCGAGAAGACTCCATCCCTCGCAGAAATTTATATATCGCAAGAAGATTTCATACCTTGCGAAATTTATGCATCGCGAGAAGATTTCATCCCTCGCAAAAAGTTTATACATCGCAAGAAGATTCTATACCTTGCGGAATTTGTGCATCACAAGAAGATTTCATCCCTCGCAAAAGTGCATATATTGCAAGAAGATTTCATACCTTGCGGAATTTATGCATCGCGAGAAGATTCCATCCCTCGCAAAATTTACGCATCGCAAAAGTATATTCATACCCCGCAAGTAATCATGCACTACCAGAGTAGAAGTCGTGCATTTCAAGAAGAATATTCACTAATTGGCATCAACTGCACTCTTTTATTCATGATAAGAGTAAACAACATGAAGAGTACATCGAAATCAAGAGAAGCATCAGCACTGCATCATCTTTCATTTATGTTGACATCATCATAAAGAGTACATTGACATCAAAAGAAATATCAGCATTGCATCAGTATTTATTATTTTGACGTCAAATGAAGAGTACATCGAAGATTATATTGCAAACACAAGACATAAGCTTTATTTGCTTTACGTCAAACCGATCGAGTTGACGTCAAATGAAGAAGGAGAACATTTAAGTGTCGACACAGTAAAAGACACTATCTCCCATTTGAATTGCATTTTTAAACTGACGAGTTTTATCTCAGTCTTTGTCGATAGCATCCGAAAGGATGAATTCTCCAAAAACAAACCACAGGTGCGGACAACATCAAAAAGGATACAGCACAACGTGGAACTTTTTCTTAGCAGCGAACTGGGACATAGTCCAAAGAGGAGTGTCAAACTCTTAGGACGCGAGCAGAGGAGCGACTTCCACCACAATCAAACCACACCCCTATCAGAAGGCATGTGGGTTTTTCTTTATTTTTTGTCAGTTTTGGTTTTGCATTCAGAATTTTGGTATCTGTCGGAAGCAAGTTTCCCATCTGAGTGACAATACACCAAGAGCTTTGGAAACTATGTCTGTGTAACTTCTTAATTATGGGTGTGAAGTGCACCACATTCATGACTAAGAGGTTGCAAGCCTCTTTTCTTACTCAATTTTATTTGTCACTATTCCAGAACCAAAGGTTATCTAGCATAATAGATTTCCTTTTCAACCGATCGAGTAGAACTACAAACAGCCTGATTCCTAAGGTTTAAGGATATGTAGGCGGACTCAACGTTGAAAACTCGGCGGTTCTCCAACATTCTGTCATAAATCTTACTCTCGAGCATCTTCGTACCTCCATAATTCGGCATCGAGATGACTTTTGATTTCTTTCAAAGTCGTGCGTTAAATCAAGCGTACTGAACTACAAGTGGCCTGAATTCTCATATAACCTGAGATATGTAGGAAACTCATTTCCAGAGTTCGGCCATAATTCCTAAGATCCATACCAAATCCCTTTTCCTAAAAAATGAAGATGTGGTCGGTCAAAATTGGCTTGGTCAATTTCATTTTCCTCGAATTTCTTGCATCAATCCAAGTAAAATGAGGGACAGTTGTTGACACCCAATTTTGACCCTCCCTAATATAAATTAATCATATCGAGCTTCCTAAATTCCAAACGATTTAAAATAATTAGTTTTATAAAATTACAAGAAAAACATTAAATTATATATATATATATATATATATATATATATATATATATATATATATATATATATATATAATATGTTTGCAAGTTATAATTTTAAATAGTTTTGTCACATTTTTGTAATTTTTTGATGATATATATGTTTTAAATAATTATGTATATGATTAGTTTATTTTATAAATATTTGAAAATCGTCTCAAAAAAAATAAAATAATAATAATTAAATAGTTGATTAATTAGTCTAGTTATTCAATGGTTTATATAGGTTAACTAGTTTATAATTAAGTTGATTATTTTATTTCGTTAAGATTATGAAGCTCTTTAATTAATTTATATTAATTCATTACCCAAATCCTTAAACTCATTTGCAAATCAAGCTTTGGGCTCTCTTTCTTTATGTTTCAGTGGCCCATTTCCCAATTCTTCAAACAAGAATTTTATTTCCAGCCCACCATTAACCTTCCCAGGCCCAACTCTTATTTCCAATACCCAGCCCAAACATAATATATTCAGTAACCCATCCAAACATTCCCAAAACACACCACTCCAAAACAAAACATACACAGTATCATCCGACCCCACTGCGTCATCTTCTTCACCTAACAACAACAAATAATCATCCGACCCCACTGCCTCATTTTCTTCACCTAACAACAACAAATAATCATCCGACCCCACTGCCTCATCTTCTTCACCTAACAACAACAAAAACCAGTGAGAAAATCCACCAAATATCCCGGTGAATCCGGACCTGCAACAGCTGCGTCTGATTCTCCTTTTTCCCCTTTCCGTGAAATACAAATTTTTCCCATCCTCTTCATCATAGCCTTGAAGAAAAAAAAAGGCATATGAATTTCGAATTTTGAATTTCAAAAATCCATCTCTTTTTTTTCCCCCTAAAATCAGCCCCCCTGCTCATCTATTTATACCTGATATGCTTCATTACACCAGGAGAGAGATTTGTTTTTTGAGTTTCGGTCCCTTTTTAGAAAAGAGGAAGATTGAAAAAAAAAGAAAAAAGAAAAAAGAAAGAGGATTGGGAATTTTTGAACTCTTGAAAAGAAAGGCAGTAAGCTACCAAACTATATACATTTTTATATAAATATTTGAACATAGATTTTTTTTTAGAGGAGAGTTAGTGAGAGTCTTGGCTCTGCTTGTGTCCTCGCCTGTTTCTTTGTTCACCGGAGTTTCTCCGAGTCTTCGGGGTTCGCGAGGTTCGTGCTTGGTGTTGGAAGAAGCTCGTTGTCCTGCTATGCTCGTCACTGCCTCAGTATCGCTGTCCCGAAGAAGGTAGCACACCTTTTCCTTTAGCATTTTCTTTTCTCTGTTCCTCTTTGAGTTAAAATCTTGGTATTGGAAATTTATTATTGTTGTTCACTCGTCCTATTTGATGCGGATACTAATTCTCTCCCTTTGTCGTTTTGTTGCATGACCCCTCCGAATCCATAATGGATTCTTTTCGTTGCATTCCCAAATTCGAGCCATAAAGGATCGAGTCTCTCCCGTCTTTAAGTCAGCCGGACTGCTGGTGTACGGAGCAGAAGGATCACAACAGGGGCTGTAAAATTTATTTTACAGATTTTGAAAAGGTTGTATACCAGTTGTATACACACTATATACACTGATATACATTCTAAAGTATGATACGCAGGTTCAAAAATTAGTACAAGTGCTTGAGAGGCCAAATCGGGATGTATATGTCGAGTATACAGTCCGATATACAATGAAAAGGGCCGAATGCAGCCCATATACAGTTTTATATGCAACACGTATACACAGTTTCTTTGAAGGAAAAATGGGGCCAAAGCCCAAAGAAATTTGCAGCAGGCCCAATTTTCTTTGGGTCATTTTAGAATGGGGCAGACTTTCAGATTCAGTACTTGGGCTTGACCCAAGTTCAAATATTTCTTCTCTCTATTATTAACTATTTGTTATTATCGTTATATTGACTAACATTTTGGTGGAATTTTATTAATTTCCTAGGGACAGCCATTTCTTGCTATATTTATTTAGTCATAAATATTTATTTTGCCTTTTTATTATTATTATTATTTATTTAGTTTGTTTTATCGATTTTGTCAACACTTAGGT
This sequence comes from Solanum sitiens, assembly GCA_016801875.1. Taxonomy (NCBI): domain Eukaryota; kingdom Viridiplantae; phylum Streptophyta; class Magnoliopsida; order Solanales; family Solanaceae; genus Solanum; species Solanum sitiens. The sequence goes on along the minus strand of JABWTJ010000010.1, from coordinate 1,546,763 downwards.
TTATTCCTTTAAGATAATCCCCTCTAGATACTTCCCCTTAGAAATAATATTTATTTTAATATATATATATATATATATATATATATATATATATATACGTATTAATAATAAGTAAGTAAATAGATGAATTTTCTCGTTACTTAGTTAAAATTTGGAAAAATTATTTTAAAAAGTCAATTTAGTCAAATCGCCGGTCAACCGCGAGTTAGCGGGCATTCCGAGGGCCTAATACCTTCTCAGAATGTACATTGAACTTCGAACCCTTTTTCAACTGTTTTTTATCTGTTTTAAATCTTTTGAAAAAATAATTTTTAGTTTTCTTGGTTTTACTAAAAATCAAGTGGCGACTCTGTAATTTAAAAAGTCGATTTTTCTTGAATCATAAGATTAATTGATTTTTTGAAACTTAGTCATTTTTTACTTTACATATATATTTTTCGATAAAACACATACTATGTGGGAGGATTATATTAAAGACTAGTACACTACAACTTATGCTCAATTTTCTATTTAATTAAAGTTAGATGAAATAATTAATTAAGTGGAGAACAAATATCGTTGAAATACTTTATCATGCGATTTTATAAATTTTTGTTTATTTGATGAGATAAATAAACAATTGGGGTTATTTTAATAGTTTTACAACTTATAAGATTATTATGTTATGAAAAAATATACAACACAAAAATTTCATATTGCATGTCCGAACAAAACTTCAATTTTCATCTCATGATTTCATAATATGATATAATATCATGATTCCATATCACATGGCCAAACGGACCCTAAGTCTTCAATCACTATACAAAAATGAGTAATATAGGTTGAAAAATGTGTTCTTTTGTAGAGTTTTTGTTATCTCATGTATTCAGGTTAGTCAAAAAATACAGAAACAAAAAATAGATAAAATAGAAAAAATATTATAAATTTGAGTCCAAAAAAATCACTGTGTTTCCTTAAGAAATTTAATTCCCTCACTGTACCCGAGGTTGCAAATTAATTTCTCCCAACATAAAACAGATTAACGTGTTAAAGAAGTAGTGGTACCTCAAACTTTAATAACTTCAGTGAACGCAAGAATAGTAACAAGAGCACACACAGACTCAGTTGATCGACAATTTTGTTTTGAGAGAAAAAATGTATGTAAAGAGGAAATTTTTCAGTGTTTTGAAAAAAATGAAAAATAACCTCTTATTTATATCCACTTGCAGCAAAGGAACGTGTTTGTTTGACAATGATGTGAATGTTTTTGTTCAAAAATGTCTTTTTAGACTGTTGTGTCTTTTGGAAAAAATAACAATTTTCTCGAAGGAACATGTCCCTTCAAGAAAAATGTTACTGTTACATGCGAATTTAAATAAATTCCATTACATTAAATTAATTCTATTAATTAACTAACATCCTTAATTAATTTATAAGAGAAAAGAAATTAGAGAAAAGAATTTAATTAATGAGACTGATGAAATAAATTTTGTCCAAAAATATTATCAATTAATCACATCATTTGCCAAATCCAAATCCAAATCCAAAGTCGAAGTCAAAACCGAAGTCGAGGCCGAGGCCAAGCGAGCTACGACGACGGCGTGAGGGGGCACCTTCTTCTTAACCGTTCAAGAAGTAAATGGAGTGTTTCCCAATATAAGGAAAACAATTTCTTTTCTTTAACCAATATAAGATAAATGACTTATCATTTGAACTTTGCAATGACTTTTCATTTTCCCTCCAAAATTGGTTTTCCCACTTTTATATTTTCTCTTCTCATTTCCCATTCACACTTTGCTAAAACCCAATAATCCACACATGAATGGGGAATGAATATTGTTAAAACATATGCATAAAAAACTTGTATGTCTTGTAAGTAAGGGTTAATCGCATCTGCATAAGTAGGTTTCCCTTTAAATTTTCCGTAGTCAACATATATCGGATATACTCGGTCAATCGGTAGATTTGATATCTTTGAACCGTCGAGCTTTGGTGTATACCTAGACCACATAAGTCACACAATCAACTGTTGAACTGTTCTTAGTTCTCATTGTTTTGTTCATTTCAGCTATGAACACATCTCGATTAGTAAGTGCTTAGAGAACTGGTCTTATCGGATTCTCCTTGAAGCGACTTACACTTCACTCTCACATAGGTGGTTTCTAAATGTGTTATCCCGTATATACACTATTTGATATACTTTATATCAAACTTAGAAACCACTAACAAGTTCTTATGCCTTTATCCAGGTTATTGAACATTATCTCATCATGCGAATGAATCATAAAATATTTTTGACAATGTTGAACCGTCATTAATGACTTTGTTTTATCCCCTCGAACCTAGATCTTGGGATCTCCAATCTTCTAGGTAGAGTTACCACGATGACTTGTTCTCTGCCATAGTCCTATTCCCGTCGATGATCTCTCAACTCCCTCTCTAGTTAGACCTTTTGTAAGTGGATACGACACATTATCTTTTGAATTTACATAGTCAATTGTGACAATTCCTCTAGAGAGTAGTTGTCTAATATAGTTATGTCTTCGTCTTATGTGACGAGACTTCCCCTTATACACAACGCTTCCAGTCCTTCCTATGGCAGCTTGACTATCACAATGTATGCATATAGGGGCCATTGGTTTGGGCCAAAATGAAATATCTTCTAAGAAATTTCTGAGTCATTCAGCTTCTTCACCTGCCTTGTCAAAGGAGATGAATTCAGACTTCATTGTAGAGAGATCTATACATGTTTGTTTGGATGATTTCCAAGATATTGCTCATCCACCAATAGTGAAAATGTATCCACTTGTGGATTTTATTTTAGTTGACCCAGTGATCCAATTTGCATCACTATATCCTTCAAGAATCGTTGAATATTTGTTGTAATGAAAATCATAGTTTTGAGTGTCATCTAAGTTTCGCAAAACTCTCTTCATTGTCAATCAATGAATTTGATTGGGATTACATGTTTATCGATTTAGTTTACTGATAGCGCAATCTATGTTCGGTCGTGTACAATTCATGACATATATCAAACTTTCCAACACTCTGGCATAGTCCAATAGAGACTGACTTTCACCTTTATTCTTAGCAAGATTAAGGTTCACATCAATTGGGGTCTTTGCCTTTTTAAAATTCAAATACTTGAACTTTTCAAGTACCTTTTGAATATAATGAGATTGAGACAATGCTAGACCGTTAGGAGTTTTGAGAATCTTAATTCCTAATATCACATCAGCAACTCCTAGATCTTTCATATCAAACTTACTAGCGGGCATATGCTTAGTAGCTTTTACATTGACAGTGTCCTTGGTCATTATCAGCATGTCATCAACATATACGCATACAAGGACTTCATGATACGGAGTATATTTAATGTAATTACATTTATCACATTCATTGATCTTAAATGCATTTAACACCATGGTCTGATTAAACTTTGCATGTCATTGTTTCGGTGCTTGTTTTAGTCCACAAAGTGACTTAACAAGTTTGCATACTTTCTTTTCTTTACCAGGAAATACGAAGACCTTAGGCTGTTTCATGTAAATTTCTTCCTCCATCTCTCCATTTAAGAAGGTCGTTTTCACATCTATTTGATGGATTTCAAGACCGTATACTACAGGTAGGGCAATTAAGTCTGAAATGAAAAAAGGTACAACCCGACTAATATAAGAAGCATTTAAGAACTAGTCTAAGTCTGAAAATGTGGACAGAGACTCAAGAGAATCCAAGGCAGGCCGGAAGAACTAGCTCAACCTTGAATTCGAACGATCACCACCGGTCTTCCATACGAGGTTTGTCAATAGACGCTTAATGATGCACTATACTCAACAAAAATAAGAGAAAGTATAGAATCAATACACAACCATAGTGTACTGGTAGGATCACGCGGCTATCCCACTAAGTGTAACATAAGCAAGTCAACAACATTATAAACACATACATATACCAAACATATACAATATTATCAACATGTATGAAAATAATACGTTTTCACAATTTTATTTCAAGTAGTTGGTCCTCTCATGGAACTCAAATCCAAATTGTTAGCATATCAGATGGTAGTACCTGTGCCTATTGTTATGCCGGAACGTGACAATCGATCACATATTTATGCTGGAACGTGACAATCGATCTCAGTTAGTTATGCCGGAACGTGGCAATCATCCCTTCAATACACCACAATCACAATCACAAGTATATTCTCAAGTCATACAATGAAGAAGTGATTCATGAAATATAGTCATTCGTTTATCTCATTTACAACAAGTGTGATCAGTAATACAGCATTAGCATACATACAACTATCATAATGAAGCAAACAAACATAAATCACACAATCATAGAATCACAATCATCACCTACCTCGAATCCAAGTTCGAATCCCCTAATACACTTGAATCTTCTCTTTCCAGATTCTTTCCGCTTATTCTAGGTCTACAAACAATTAATATACGTAAGGATCAACATTCAAAGTTTTAATTATCTGGATTATAACAAATTCAATAACCCTAGACCAAACTCTTGATCCCACATGCCAAGATTAGGAATTTTTCCACCATAAATTTCATGTTAAAACCCTATCCTATCGATATTAACCCAAGAAAATATATTCTACAGATCGAAAAACAAATTCGAGGAGTGAAAATCTTACCTTTAGCCTAAAAAATGGTGGAAAACTGTCAAGAAGACTCCTGGGTCGTTCCTTATCTTTCAAATTCAAAAAGTGCAAAATAAAATATTTTTTGGGATTTATTTACGACTTAAAGTCGCGTCAGCCCTGCCATGACGACACTCACCCCGCTACAGTGGCCCCGCCTTGGCGGCAGAAATCCTGCCCCAACGGCTTGACCAATAAGAAAAATTAATAATTTCAAGATCTCATTTCACTACACACCTTTAATTAACGACACTTAAAAAATATCGTTCACGCCAAGATCAATTTCGGGATCTCTACTCGCCCGAATTCAATTCTGTAAAGTCGTATGGGTTCTTTAACGTCTTAGCTATCCACTCATGTAATGAAATTCATTATTAGATCTCTCATTTGTTACTATATTTCCCTAAACCTCATTGACTTCGATTTCGTTCAAATATGGACTAGGCTAGGAAATCTCAAGTTGCTACGGAAAAGTTTTCTGGTCCCATTTTTTTTCCCATTAACTTTTCTCTAACGATGAAAATTAGACCGTTATAGGAATATATCTACAAAGAAATATATAACAATATTATCATTGATTTAGTTATAATGAAATAACTTTATAAGCAAATAAGAAGAATAATCTCAAATTCATGTTCCATATTACATGAAATTTGCTTTGAAAAATGATAAATGTTGAAACTTCTTTTTATAAACAAAATACCTAAAGAAATAAGTTTTAAAATTTCACAAAACAAAATAAACGGAAAAGGGTCAAAATTGCCCCCGAACTATGTGAAATACACCACTTATACCCTTCGTTACATTTTGAGATCTAAAATGCCCCCTACTGTTATCTTAAGATACCACAAATACCCTCAAGAGTTAACACCCCGAGTTTTTATTGATGTGGTAAGCCACATGAGACTAATTCTTCCACTTAAGCGTTGCCAACTAGGATTCACTACAATAGAACTAGACCTTTAGCAGTGACAACAGTCGCCACAAAAGCCCAGAAAATCGCCACTAAAACTTTTTAACATTAAATTCTATCTTTTTGTTTTTTTTCTTCATTGTTTTAAAAAACCAAAAATAATATCGATCAAGTAGAAGTTTGAAGACATTGTATGTTTATTTTTATGTCATATGTAAATGTATAAAATGTATAATGATGCATTATATAGTAGGAGATTTGAATCGAGAAGTAATTTTGATGATTTTTCATAATAATATTGGATATTTTTAATAGTGATATTGCAAGTTATTTATTTTAGAAAATTAGGCCTTAGACAAAAATTAATTATCATATTTTCTTGATAAAAAAAATAGGTTTTACTAGCGAATAGTTATTGGAGCCTTAGTCGAGGCTAAAAATCATTCATAACCTTTAATGACAGTAGATAAGGTTGTTCAGACATTTTGAGTATTCATTTGCAATAAAAGTAAATATACTTGAAGGTTGTTTAACCTGTATCTAACATATTTAATATTTATCTTATTACAGGGGATAAAGTCTGTTCTAGACAATTAGATGTTACAAACTTGCAAATATTTGTAGCGCGTTATATAATTGCATATTTCTTGGATGGCAGGTATTGGATTGGTTTCTCCTTGCTACTGTATTATGCTCTTATCACGTTGTAATTTCACATCTCAATTGCGAAAGACATCATATGTAGCTTGTGGTATTTAGTTCTTGTAAGCATCAACCATCCCATGTCATTGTAGAACGAAGATCTGATGTCACTATAGAAAATCTTTTTAAGTGATTCGATGCAGGATACATTGTAGTTTCACTATCCTTCAATGTTTGCACATATTTAATTGTGCCACAATATGACGATGAAAACTGATCATTCTTTAGTAATTAAAGATAGATTTTATCTTCTCAAAATCATTTTGTGTTCCCTTGTTTTGCTTTTCAGATTTCAGGAATGGATATTGGTTTAGTAGTTCTCTCTTCAGGCCTGCAAGTTCTCTTTGATAGGTTTGCACCTCACCATAAGAATGATGTTCGGATCTTAAAGAAGCTGAGAATGACTTTGCGTGGTCTTCAAGTTGTGGTAAGTGATGCAGAGAATAAGCAGGCGTCAAATCAATCTGTGAACTAGTGGCTTGATGAACTTCAAGATACTGTGGACTTAGCTGAAAACTTGATGGAACAAGTTAATTATGAAGCTTTGAGGTCAGCATCAAAATCTTGCAGAAAGAAATAAAACAAGCAATTATTAGCAGTTTTTGTGGATTTTTTCTTTGCTTTGTCTATTAGCTCGTTGATCAATTGTTACAATAATAGGAGTTGTTCGATCTTGTCTTATTTGTTCTTAAACTAAACTTGAGTAAAATAAAATCATGAATGGCCAGAAACAAAGATGAATTTAGGTCTAGTAAAATGAATAGATGTATCATGATGTGCATTTCATATTTTTGCAGGACCTTATAGTGTTAATCTGCTTTTCTTAACTTGTCTGCTTTACTCTCGTTACATTATACGATCTGAAATCCCCCACCTTCCACCAACCTACCCCTAAATTATTTTTGTTTTTCAAAAATAAAAAATAAAATGTTTCATTTCACTTATATGGGCTGAATATGGATTCTCATGTTAACTCATTTTGTCCATATTCGTATGAGCTTAAATAGGTTGAAGACCATATTAACCCATTTAAGAAAAGAACAGAAAATATGAGTGATTCATTTAATTTAATATGGGCAAAATGATTTTATTTCACTTATATGGGCTGAAATTGCCACCCCATAATCTTGATCATGCATTTTGTTGTTTCACCCTATAATTTCTACATGCATCAGCTTAGGTTTAATTAACACGATCCTTAATGTATATCGCTCTAAAACTTAGACATGGCCTCATCCTCAAATACTACCTTAGCCCTCTCACCATCTTCACTTCATCAGCTTATAGCAATTTGTTCTATTAAGTTGAAATCGTCAAATTATTTAGTTTGGAGAATACAAATTCTTCAACTAATGCAAACTTTGAAGATCGATGAAATCATTAAAAGAGAACTCCCATCCTAGAACATATAACCTAATCCTAACCACTTGGGAAGAACACGATGTTCTAGGACCGGATTTGACTTTCTGAAACAATGACAGAAGAGTCAATGTTCCTCATCACTGGATGTACTAGGGCAAAAACAAATATCGGCTTGCCTTGAAGATACTTATCTACAAGCAAGCAAGGATAAGGAATTTTAATGAAGCAACAATTTCAGGCCGTGAAACCGGGAATAAAATCCATAGATGAATACATAAAGGAATTTGTGATAACCTCATGGCTGTACACAAACCTTTAGATAAACATAGCAAAATTATCAATGTTTATATTTTTACATGTATACAGTTATCTAATCGGTATACATATATAATTCACCTTTCTCTCACTCCCTGCCCTCTCTCGCTCGCCTCTCTCCTCCCTCTTCCAATCTCGCTCGCCACTCTGCTTCGTATAACATGTAGCTACAAATCGTAATTAACAAACTATAACTATGGAACATAATTAAGCTATTTTTTGAATGGTTATATGCAAAAGTTTCCTTACTTTAAATGAACTAGACATAATAAATGATAATATATATGTTTTTAAACTTGATGATGGCATATATATATATATATATATATATATATATATATATATATATAAGTACTTCACAAAAATTGCTAGAGTTGAAGGACCTGTGTTCAATTCCATCAATTTATAGATACAAATGAATTATGGAATTCCAGATACATAATATGAAGTACAAAGAAAAGAAAAGAAAAGGCTGTAAAATAACCACTCCACTAAGTGTGTAACGCATTCATGAATGGAGAAAGAAAAGTAATCACACTTTTTCATCTTTATAGGCTCCTCTTCAGCTTTTTGTTGCTAAACTGTTATAATTATGGACACTGATAACTTACAAGAAGTCTTCATTTAAATCATTGTCCTAAGAAAAAAAAGAAAAGTATGTTACCTTTGCATATATACAACAAAAAAAAGGAGAAGTAAAGGTTATTATAATTATCATTTTATTGATTGTAATACTAGACCAAGAAGTCGTGTATAATGACATAATTTAGATGATACTCTATTATTATTTGTCAATAATACAGACAGTCCACACGGTTCATCTTCTTGGGATCAACCACCACACCATTCGTTGCTCCTTTCTTAATCAAATGGCTCAATTTTGAACCCTAGATAAGAAAAAATTGTTTAATAGAAAGCACTACCCTAAATCATAGCTGGATTTAGGATTTTAAACTAGTAGATTTAAAATAAAATAAGTTTATATGACGTAATTACTAATTATAATCGACAAAAAAAAGTATTGAACCTTTGTATATATTTTTTTTAAAAAAGTAACGAACCATCTAAACACAAAGTATTAGAATAAAATATTAGCATTACAATTGTACTCGACGATTTGTCGTGTGTTGAAAATGATCAATAATCACATCATTAGGTACACTTTCAAATACTTCATTCTTTTCTATAACAAACTAAAAAAATCATTTAAAAATCCATTATTGACTAGTCAATCAAGTAAAAATCACCTTCCGGACGTAACATAACTGTCAGAATTAGAGCTCGTTAACCTAGAATGTTTCTTTGATCAAATATTCCAACTTTTGAACCTTTAAAACTGAAAACCATATCCCTGCATGATAAAAACAAGGATAAATAAAAGAACTAATTAAAACAACTTTAAGGATTGTTACACAAGAAGAAAGAGCATGAAGGAGAATGGGTTGTGCATATGGTCTTTCCCTAGATTAACTATAAAATGTAAAATCTAGATATGATTGATAAATAAGTATGCATATGTTTAGTTATAGTGTGTGAATTTCTTTTTAAATTTTGTAAATTTTCATGTTTGTTTAGCGTAATTTAGCTCTCTATTTTTCAACCTATTTGATATGTGTGTCACTTACTGGATGGTGTGTTAACACTCATGACTCATTTTGAATCGTGACAAACTTAAGAATAATTGAAATAAGCCAATTTTTATATTGAAATATGCGTTTCATAAAACAAGACAATGCCATGCACATGACTTGCAAGTATTAAACAAGTTTATCTATTTGTTATCCCCAAAACATCATTATTCTAAACTAGTTTGTTTCACCATTGAATTCTCCTATGCATATGCAAATAGATTTTAATATTTTCATGGTAAAATATACATCCCAATAAAACTAATTTAGTTCATTGATATGATCAATAGATGATTTGCTGCTAATTTGTTATGAATCACTTTCCAAAGACCCACATACGCACATACAGTATCTTCATTGATCATTTCGATTGATAGTTGTTTATCATAATACTATAATGGGATAATTAATATATACATAAAGTAATTATTAGTTTGCCACAAATATAACTACTATGTTTTTATTTACGTAAAGAATAGTCAAAAGTCTTAGAAAGTATAAACTTATTATACATTATGATACACTCAAAAAATTGATTGTAGTTTAGCTATAAATGAGCTATACACTAACTATACATTATGATACACTCAAAAATCTGTATATAACTTAACTATACATGAAATATAGACCGACTATTTGTTTGAACTATTTTTTTCCAAATATTTATTAGACTAATTAAAGAAGAAGGAAAAGGATGAGAAACATTTAAAAATGATAGATTATGATATTTTCTTAGTAAAATTTACATCCCAATAAAACTGATTTACTTTATTGATATATTCATCAACATTATCAACATACGGTTTGCCGTTAATTAATAATCATCATTTCGATTGACATTCTTAGGAGAAACTATATTATTAGACCTACTTCATTAAAATATATATGATTATTATCTACATATTTAAAATATTACGTATTTTATCACTAATTAAGATTTGTTTAATCATATAACGAAGAAGATACACCTAGATACATATATTTTTGTTATTAGATACACTACAATAGGGAAAGAGGCAAGTGATATAGGAAAGTGGCGAGCAAGATAGTCATGTATCTTAGATACATGCGAACTACATTAGATACACACTAGATACATGCATATGTATATATCAAGTTTGATTCACATTAATCTGGAATATCAAATATATAAGAGAGTGGCGAGCAATATAGGAGGGAGGCAAGGGAGGCGAGTGAATTGTTATGCATCCCGTATACATGCGAATCCACTTGGATATATTGTATCTAGAACAAGTTATACATAATTTTGACCTCATGTGCCGAGATACATGCATCTAAACATATTTGGTCGCACGGAAATTTGATAGGATCCGTAATATTACAAACTAGAGTGTATCTAAGTAATTAGTGTATAAACTAATTTGATATACGTATGTTTCCAATATTTTTATGGGTAAATTTTTGTTATAGCTATAGTTTGCATAAAAAAAAATTTATGTTTGCTATGGAGCTATTAGTCTGTATATTTCAGCATTCATTTCAATTGTATAAGTATATATTTGGCATTTGAATACAAATAAGAAACTGAATTTGTTGTAAGTTGTATAAGTATATGTTTTGTTGTTGTGATTTTCAATTGTATATGTATGTGCGTTATATGTATTTAAATATAAATTTGTATATGTATATGTAGCTGTATTTTTTTTATACATATAGATTTGTATACAAATATTTTTCTCGCTTTATACAAACACAAATTATATATTGTATCTTGTATAATTTGTGTTTGTATAAAGCGATAAAGAGAGAAAGACAAAAGAGAACTGGGCAGGAAAATTTATTTGTATAATTATAAGTGTATATGATGAAAAGATATGTATTTGTATATATAATTTTCTCTGGCTTTATATAAACACAAACGCAATTTATACTTTTGTGTTTGTATAAGTGAGAAAGACAAGGGAGAGTGGAGAGCGAGATTTCTGAAGAGAGACGAATGATTAAATATTTGCTACGAATTAAAGCTCAATAAAATTGTGATTATAACATTTATTTTGAATTAATAATTTACTATTTCATACAATTTTTCTTATTTCTACAAGCTTGGCGGAGGCCCATTTATATTGAAAACCACTGCATGCCCATTATCAGTAAGTGCTATATCCTTACCTTTAATTAAAGGATAAACAAGACAAATTTTACTAGTTTAGTGCTTAATTACCTCTCTTCCCTTCAGGTTGCATAATTACAAGTCCTACCTTATTTTTCACTTTGGTTACATGTATCTAGCGGAGGAAAGACTCAAAATAATCCCTCATCTTTAGGTTAAGGCTCAAAGTGTTCCTTGAGTTTTCACATGGAGCACTAATAGTCCCTCGTGTTTGCAATATTGGTGCACTTTTGGTCCTATCCTAAAATTTTGCCTATTTTTTTAACATTAATCTTGTCCAAAAATTTATATAAGAAATGTCCAATCGTGTTTTTATATATTTATAGAAATAATAACAGAGAAAGTGATAAGAAAAACACCTTGTTCTGTTCACTAAAAATATTGTTGCAGCTAAACTAAGAACATCTTAACATATGACTTTGCATGAAAAGAAAAAATTGTACTATTGCGCGTGAAATTATCGTGATGAACCTCTCGACTTTACCTGCAATACGATTTCTTCTAAACAAAATAAAGTATTTTTTCTTCTCACATTCTTTGATATGGAGTTGTTATTTCTACTAAATATATAAAATGACGATTGAACATTTCATACATAGGTTGTGGATAAATCAATGCAAAAAAATAGGTAAAATTTTGATGGAGAACCAAAAGTGCACCAATATTGCAAAAATGATGGACTATTAGTGCTTCATGTGAAAACTCAAGGATCACTTTGAGCCTTAACCCAAAGAAGAGGGACTATTTTGATCCTTTCTCTATCTAGCGCGTCTAGATATATGTATCCGAGATCCATGTTGGTCAATTATATATCATTAAGCTTATCTAATTAAAGATTGTAACTGACAATCATAAATTAAGGAGTAATTCACACTTGTAACAATTATAAATATTCTGGTGTATCACAATTTCTAAAAATTATCAAAATAATTAAAATTCATCTATTTTTTTGGTGATTCAACAAACTTTACACTTCTTCTTCTTCTTGAATAATTTTGAGCTTTTTTTGTTCAAGAATAGTCAATATCATTATTTTATAAATCCAGATGCATAAGTTCGATTGTAGTTCAAATACACGGTGCGAAATTATTATAGACACACACCTAACTAATTCAGATACATTTTCAACTTTTTTAAGATACATTATGATATAAGGTACGTATTTCACATACAAAAAATTTTGTTGGAATTCTGATCCCCAAAATTTGCCTAAGGAATAAGTATATTCTATATGTTCCTTTGCAGATTACAGCAGTTACGTTTTGTGAAGCAAATAAAATAATGACACAATATTTTATCGCGGAAAATCTGAACCCATAAAGGATAAAAACCACGACCTACACCTCTGTAGAATTTAACTCCACTTTATTAAACTCCAATTCTCAACAAAAGATTACAAACCTATGTAACCTAAGGAATTATAAACTCTAATTTCTAGCTAACAAATTATAAACTCTAATTCCTAGCTATCCAAGACAAAAAAATCCCATGTTTAAGTCTTCTACTGTCCGTCAAGTTTCTCAAACTAGTTAGACGGATCCTACACACACACTCGATTGTAATCAAAACTCTTAATTACAATCTTACAACTTTTTTCTCATAAATTGGCAACACTCCCAAGTAACTCTCAAAACTCTTTCAAACCTCTTGATCGTGTTTGATCTTTTCTCTATGTAGGTGCGCAGTCCTTTCTGATGAAAATAGCTCCTTATTTACAGATCTGAAATTCAGCAAGTCCTTGTTTGATTCAACTTTGTCTTTGCTGCTACACAAACCTTGTTGAAATCAACTTGGACTCTTTTTTGTCTTTGCCGCAACAAAAACTCACGCTTCTTTCCTCTTAAACTATGCCGCCTCAAGGAAACCTTGTCTATGTAGGATTCCTTCTCCTACGTGACTTTGTCCTTAAATAGACAACAAAACAGCCTGCCATCTACGCAATTTTCCTTAATTAAATAAGAAAATATTATTGAACGTTAATTCGTTTTTCAACTTGGTTTTCCTTAATTAAATAAGAAAACATTATTAATTGTGGAATTGTGGACTCAACTCCTTCTCCTACTCAGAATATGTAGCAACACGACTAGACTCAACAACAACTTCCAGCAACTTGGCTTTGAATGAAATATTTCCTTCTTCGACTTGGTTTAGACAAACACCTTGTATCATGTGGGCACAACCTGTTCTATGTATTTTAACATTCGTCAAAACATAGTTTTAACAAATTCCCCCTTTTTGACAATGGTAAAACACATCTACTTGCATTGAACAGGTAAGTAAACACATACATTCATATGTACGATGTTTCCCCCTTAACCGATTAGGAAGTAGTTTTCCTACGTTAAGTCAGCTTCCTAATAAATTATAAAACTACATTTAATAGGAATCCAATCCTTCTTCCAGTAGGCCTTGTTAAATACAGATCATGTTTGCTAAACTTGTTCCATGATGCAATCTTTGTCACTCTTCAAAATATACATATTCATGTGTACCTATCAAATTCCCCTTTTTTTATGATGACAAACTGTTGCTTCTTTGTGTGAATAGATCAATCTGTGTTATTTCAGTTTCTTAAAACTCAATACACAAAGCAAACACATTAGAAGATCAAGTTAGACCAATAGGGTTATAAATATTACACAAGTATGCACTTTTTCCTTTTGACATCATAAAACACTGTGAACGCATACACCACACTAAGTGAAACAAATTCGATACTCATGGTCACTAGGGCTGTCACCAACCCAACCACTTAAAAATCAAGAAATCAGTTAGTTATAGCAAAGTATTTTCACAAACATAGAAGATATACATGATCGGAAATTCAAACCCAACATTAGCATTAATCAAGAAGCATATACACCACAAATGTAATCAAAATTAAAGATAGAATCAAGCACTTGTGATGAGAAAAAAAGTTGGGAAGTCAAAGGCTAGAGTGGCTAGGTAATATCAAAAGATCGGGTATGAGAGGATAAATAAAAGTCATTTTTCAGCAGTAAAAGAATATCTTTTGGATTAACAAAATTAGCAGCCTTCTCAATTTCAAAGGTAGTGTTGGTCTATACAAGCTCAAAATTTTCTTTTTCCTTCTATGCAAGCTCAACTTTTTTTTTATATCACCTTTAAGAAACTTGTTCAGTCAATCAGGAACTTGTTCAGTCAATCGTGTGCCCTCTGCAGAAACAATAGTTCACTCATCTTTAATTTCAACAGATTTAGTAATAGGAACAAATTTTCTTAATCATCATTTGTCGAGGAACATGTTCTCTCAATCTGTTCTCTGGACGTGGTACTATCAGGTGCAACACCAACTATAATAATACATTTTTACATCAATCTTAAATCTTAGTTTATCAGGTTTCCAATAGAAGAACTAGGTTCAAACAGATGGGTCTCCCATCGATTCCCCCTCACTAGATGCACCCAAGTTGAGCCTAACAAGTGAACTTTGTTCAAGTATAGGGTCCCCAAATTATTTTCCTCACAAGGTAAATCCTCCAAGACTTTCTTAGTAATTTTAGACATACCCAATACAAAGTCCCCCTAAGAACCAGCACAATCTACTTTCTACACCACAATCTATATTTTATAAGGCACCAAAGTAGATGTGTCCTCCACGAAGTCAACTCAACCATAGACCATCGGACTTGGATAAGGCTTTTTAAGAAGGTATTTGTTTAGTAGTATTAAGGGCATGAATATATCTTTTTGGTATAAGTGGAAGGAAGAGGTTCAAGTGCATTGATTTTATATTTAATTATGAATAATTGCAGTGCACATACCTTAGATCTCTGGATAATGCTGAATTTTGCTTCAATTTTACTAAGCCTCTCTCTCGTGGCAGATGCAAATATAATGTTATAGTGCATGAGTAGTATGACTTTAAAAGCGGTATAGATATATACAACTTAATGTACAAAACTGAGTATAAAATTCAAGACTAGAGGGCGGTATGCGCAATGTTCATCAGCCATTGAGGGATACTCATGTGACCTTAATCATCTCTCATTTCCAAATTGTTCCTTTTGAAAGTGTTTTCCTTGGCTGATCATATTTTTGATTGATGGACTCGCAAGTTACACACTCTGATCATCTGAGTGCGAATAATTGTTGAATACTGCATAGGTTAGACCTGTTTCTTTCACATGGTTCTTCAGTTTTTCCCATCTTTTTTTTTAAAACTCCCCCTCCCCCCTCCCCCTCACCCCCTCACCCTTTTTTTTTTTTACTGTCAAAGCTATTGTTCCGTTCTTTTCTTTTGCAAGTGAGAGGAATTTCTTCTAGTTTCAATTATGCATCTGGAGCAACATGTTCATTGTTGAATGTTGTATGCTTCCTCTCACTTTTCCTGTAAATTCAAAGGTTAGATTTAGAAACCCAGACTAGCTTGGGTCCTTTGTATTGATAAAAAGGATGAATCATATCTCTATTAATCCATATTGGTAAAACATTTTTAGATTTTTTCTTTTGCCCCAACCTGTTCCTTTGACGTGATTTCTTTCTTTTAATGTCATTGGTTTTTCTATTTGAGGCAGTTTTGAAGTTCTTATCCATGTGAGTTATAACTATTGGGCGAGTACCCCTTGAGTGACCACTACTACCACAATGTGTGCACAAATAAGAGATTTTCTTAGGGACTTCTTTAACAAAACCTATTCCACCTTCAGTGTTATGTGTTCTATTACTGAGTTGAGCCCCAATCATTGAGGATTGAGTCCATTTGTTTGTCTTCTCAAGCTCATACTTAGTTCTAGCTAGGTCAAGATTTATTCTTCTAGATTTTTCTCTTTCAGAAGATAGTTCATTGTTTAACCTTATTAGATCTTGGTCACATCTGATTTGGTCACCACTAATTTTTTCTTTTTCATTCCCAATAACACTTTGTTTCAAAATTTCATATTTGAGAGCCAAAGTGCATGAATCAAATTGTTGTACCTGTTCCTTTAGGAGTTGATTTTCTTTTTTGAGATCATAATTAATTTTTTTCAAGATCAATATATTCAAATTTTAAACTGGCCAAGGAAGTCAGTAATTGATCTCTATTTTCATTCAACTCTTGAAGATTATCCATGAGAGTTAGAATAAAGGAAGATAATTTTTTCTTTGTAAAACATTTTATTTTATTTTTAAGGTGAAAAAGATTTACCTCCTTTTTCTCAATGTCTTATTCAAATTCTGGTTCAGATTCCTCCATGGCAATCAAGGCAATGTCATCAGCATCGTCTTCATACATCTCTGAACCTGTTCCCCAGGCAGCATACATCATTTGCTCCTTCTTTTTATTTTTTCGTTTGTTTAAAAGTTCTCTTTTCTCTTTTTCAACTCCTTCTTTTTTCCATTCCACCTCCCACATAGGACAATCCTTGATTTGATGATAAGTTTTTCCACACTTAAAGCATTCTTCACTTTGTGATTTCTCTGTATTTTTTTCTTTAGTGTGTGGTGCCTTTTTTCCAGAATTTAGGCCCCTTTTTAAGAGTTTTTTGAAGTTTCTGCTGATCAGCTCCAGATCATCATCATATATTTCTGATTCATCACTTTCTATAACTTTAAGTCCAAGATTTTTCTCTTTGTTTCCTTCACCTCTTTTGTCAACATTCATCTCATAAGTTTTGAGATTTCCTACCAGTTCATCCAAAGTCATATTGGTTAGATCCTTGGCTTCTCTGATTGCAGTAACTTTTATTTCCCATGATCTAGGCAGAGTCCTTAGTACTTTGTCTACTTGTTCCTCAGTGATATATACTTTACCCGAGGAGATTAACTCGTTTACCACAGTGGTGAATCTGGTAATTATATCTAGAAGTGATTCTCCGGAATTTATCTTGAAGGCTTCATATTCAGAGCAAAGTCTAGCAATTCTAAATTTTCAAACTTGAGTTGTACCTTCGTGAGCATTCTGTGAGGTGTCCCATATTTGTTTAGCTGAAGTACAACTTGAGATGCGATTAAACTCATTAGGTCCTAGTCCACATACACGAATGCATTTAGCTTTTGCATTATTTCCCAACATCTTGTAATCGACTTCCCCGTATTTTTTTTGGTTTATGGTACAGTGTTTCCTTCATTGTCCGTCATAGTAGGAGTTAATGGTCCGTCGGTGATTCTCACTCATAGTTCGTAGTATTCAGCTTGAATGAAATTCTCCATCATTGTCTTCCAACATGCATATTATTGCCCATTGAAAAGAGTTGGTATGTTGATGTGTTGTCCTTGACCATGTCCAATAAGAGGTGCAGAACTCATATTGATCTTTATCTTGAGTTACTAGACTCTTGATTAAGATAACCTGCTCTGATACCAAATGTTGGAATTCTGACCCCCAAAATTTGTCTAAGGAACAAGTAATATTCTATATGTTCCTTTGCAGATTACATCAGTTATGTTTTATGAAGCAAATAAAATAATGACAAAATATTTTATCACGGAAAACCCCAAATCATAAAGGGTAAAACCACGACCTACACCTCTGTAGGATTTAACTCCACTTTATAAACTTCAATTCTCAACAAAAGATTACAAACCTATGTAACCTAAGGAATTATAAACTTTAATTTCTAGCTAAGAAATTATAAACTCTAATTCCTAGCTACCCAAGACAAAAAAAAAAACCATGTTTAAGTCTTCTACCGTCCGTCAAGTTTCTCAAACTTGTTCGACGAATCCTACACACACACTCGACTGTAATTAAAACTCTTAATTACAATCTTACAACTTTTTTCTCATAAATTGGCAACACTCCCAAGTAACTCTCAAAACTCTTTCAAACCTCTTGATCGTGTTTTGATCTTCTCTCTATGTAGGTGCGCAGTCCTTTCTGATGAAAATAGCTCCTTATTTACAGATCTGAAATTCAGCAAGTCCTTGTTTGATTCAACTTTGTCTTTGCTGCTACACAAACCTTGTTGAAATCAACTTGGACTCTTTTTTGTCTTTGCCGCAACAAAAACTCACGCTTCTTTCCTCTTAAACTATGCCGCCTCAAGGAAACCTTGTCTATGTAGGACTCCTTCTCCTACGTGACTTTGTCCTTATATAGCCAACAAAACAGCCTGCCTTCTACGCAATTTTCCTTAATTAAATAAGAAAACATTATTGAACGTTAATTCCTTTTTCAACTTGGTTTTCCTTAATTAACTAAGAAAACATTATTAATTGTGGAATTGTGAACTCGACTCCTTCTCCTACTCAGAATATGCAACAGCACGACTAGACTCGACAACAACTTCCAGCAACTTGGCTTTGAATGAAATATTTCCTTCTTCGACTTGATTTAGACAAACACCTTATATCATGTGGGCACAACCTGTTCTATGTATTTTAACATTCGTCAATACAAAGAGTCTTTTAACAGTTTTTTTACTATATCACACAAAGTTTGGTGTATCTGCGTCAGATACACTATTTAACGTATTTCGTTTAAACAATATATGAGATAATTCATATACATTAAACTAATAAGTATGACAGATACATTACGTTGGTGTTAATATTAGATCAAATACATGTTATATATGTAAGTAATTCTGATACACTATAGAACATGTGCAATATACATGAATTAATAAATTGTTGGATACATCCCCTTGTATCTGATATAACACAAGATTCAAAAGACGTATAATCTTAATTAATATCAATGCTTCTTAGATATACATGTATCTGATAAATAACATTGTTACATATTAGATACAAAAAATGAAAAATAATTATATCAGATATATGACATGGTATCTGATATCACACAAAATTGATATTGTAAGATAGATACATAAAGTATACTGGGAATTATGAATAGATATTGCATTTTTTTACATAAATATTTTAAACATCATCTTGCTCGGCTTGTGCATCTGAGTTTTTAGATGAGGTACTAGGGCATGTTCTTCATAAAGTTGTGTATTATCAAGAAGTCTCTTTTTTATTATATAAATTGAACAACATATTGGGTTTTCGCATATGATTATCTTGACTTCTCCTCTCTTATGTGTTTGTTTGTATTTGTTGTTCGGACAACATGAATGGTTTAGTGAAGAAGATTTATGAGGGAGAAAGAAGAAAGAAAGAGTATGGAGAGATGAACTTTGGGTTGGAAATTGAGATGAAAGTAGAGAAAATATGCAAATGTGATGGAAAAGTAGGGGGGTGAAGGGAGATGTATTGTATGCATAGGAGTTTGAGGGATAATTGCTAATTTACCTTTAATTAAGGAGTTTGAATTTTGAGATAATTATTTAATACCATATTAAGAGATTTGTGTATTTGATTTAATTTTTTAAAATATATGGTATAATTATTTAAAAGTGGCACTATGAGTAATATTTTCAAACTATAGATAAATATGTATATATGATAGTTAAGTATGTTTAATTAATTAAATATTTTGAGTTCAAACATTAAGAACAAAGAAAAACTCTTGAAAGCTAGAGTGTGTTTGGTACGGAGGAAAAAATCATTTCCTCGAAAATATTTTCCAATTTTTTCATATTTTGTTGAGTTAAAATATTTTCCAAATCAACTCATTTTTCTCAAATTTAATGAAAATAGCTTTCCCTCCAAAATTAAGGAAAACAATTTTCAAAACTCTACTTCATCTTTTAATTTTTTTTCTTACCCTACCCACCCGTACCCGACCCTCTCCATTCAAAAAAAAATTCAAAAGTTTAGATTTTCTTAATTTTTAAAATTCGAATATATTTTTATTCCTATCCCCCACCCCCCACCCTCATCAAACAAAAGAAAATAAAAATTAAAAATTATTTTCAAAAATGTTTTAAATTTTAAAATTTTTTTTTACCTCACCCAACCCCTATTCCTACGCCAAAAAAATTGCTTTTAAAAATGTTTCTTTTTTTTATATTTTTTACGCCACTCTCCCTGGCACCGCCACCCCACCAAGGTCCTCGATTTCTATACTCTATTTGAAACACCCTAAGCTCTTGATGTCATCTATAAATCCTTCAATGCAATGAGTATTTTCCATACTTTATAGACACGTGGATCATTAGTATACTATTGTGGATAAAATGTGTTTTAGGGAAATCACAAGAGAACACTAGATGAGTGACATCATACATTTGAATAAAGTAAAATTTAGGCAAATCACATAGTCTAAGGGATAAATTATTTTCTATCTCTATTCTTTCATTATTTATCAAAATCCATTTTTTTATAGTATTTTGGATACATAATATTATAAAACGATACTTAAATTAAAGCGGACGGATACTTTAATTTTTAATTTGTTGTTATCAGTTACAGCGTAAAAAAAGAGATTAAATTAACCCCATGAATTACGCGGACGTTCAACAAATTATAATCCAGTCTGCACAAACCTCTAACTGATTTAGGCAAATTTGAATTTCAAATTGTGAAACCTTCTTATTTGTTCTTCGTAAAAATAGTAAAAGTTTGTGTCAAAAAATTCTGGAACACAAAGTTGTGAAGATTCAAAAATAAATATTTCGATCTTGTTATCGGCACCATGATCCTAATAAAAAAGAATATCAGATACTATACTATTTTTTACTCAAATAATTAATGTATAATAATTTAAAATTTTAATACTTACCACCTTAATATCATGAATAATCACATTCACCAAATGATCGTTATGTGTGTTGTGGATAGAAGCACAATGGGATGTTCGATTGCCTATTCCTTAGTGGATGTATCGTCATTCATTGTTTGTGGTAAAATTAAAGTATATGTTAGTATATACTATGCGTCTGTAATAAATTGCATGATACCTCTATTAGATATAGTATCATATTCACTATTAATGTATACTATGCAATCAGTGATACTTAAAATAGCAGCATCTATTTCATAAATTAAAGTATAAATAACAATCAAGATTAAAAGTATCATATACAGTTTTAATGTATAAGATGCAACCATTGATACACAATAGCGGCAATGAATTCATAAATTAAAGTATCAATCATCAAAAAGGTACATTGTTAAATTATTTAATGGATTAAATAACATAATAATGCATGTGATACTAATTTAAGTATCAGATACACTAAAAACATATGTTACGTGTAGTCGTATGTATAATTTATCTTGTTCGTTTTGATGTTCTTCTGGTTATTAATATATAAATTAAGAATGGTAGATGAAATATGTTTAAGATTGAATTTGTGATTACTGTATACAATAAAGTATCCTAATGTGATACATTTAATTTTGTATCAAAATGTTGAATGATACTTAATATATCGAATTTCATTGTTTTCTATCAAGCGTAATTATATAAGCTATATTGATAAGTTATTTAGTCTCATTTATATTAAACGTCAAATATATTATGTATCTGATAACAAAGTTTTATTGTTTATTATGATTTTAATCAAAGTTATATGATTCAACGTGGTAAACGATACTAAATATATTAAGTAAATTATTTTGTATCAATTGTTACATATACACAAACTTATTTTTTGATAATAAAATGTGTATCGAATATTTAATAATTTTATGGATATTGTATATCTCATGATAATATTGTATCAGACGTTGTGATTTACTTCAAAACTACCACATGTTAATGTATAATACTTAAATTGACAATCATTTTGTTTAACAGGTGTATAAAATATAGTATCAGATATTCTGTGTACAATTGTTATATTGTATCATCAGTATTTGTGTAAATCATACTTATAAAAAATAATTTATAAAAAATTACTGAAATTAAATTATATACTTGGAGACAAAAATTAACATTGAAATACATTTCTTGACAAAAAATATTTTTCAAATTAATAATTACTTAGTAAGATTGTGTTGGAAGGAGAAGTGATGATACAAAATACTAATTAACGTAACTTCAACACAATAAAAATTTAACTATTCTACATTATTCACTCCACCTTCTGCTGGTGTTGTGTAGCCACTCTTTGGCCTTGTAGGATCTTCAGTATCGCTAACATATCCAGCCTTGACTTTGTCCATCCATACTTCCATAACAGTGTTCCGTATCTGTTCCGTATCAGTGATACTTAAAATAGCAATTTAAGTATAGCAACATCTATTTCATAAATTAAGGTATAAATAACAATCAAGATTAAAAGTATCATATACAGTTTTAATGTATAAGGTGCAATCAGTTATACACAAATAGCGGCAATGAATTCATAAATTAAAGTATCAATCATCAAAAAGGTACATTGTTAAATTATTTAATGGATTAAATATCATAATAATGCATGTGATACTAATTTAAGTATCAGATACCTACATACCTTTGGGACATTTTTAACATAAACCTTTTGTTTTCCAACCTCCACGGCAGGTTCATCAACATCATCAACATTTGCAAAATCCATTTGCATGGGTGAAATGGTTGTTGATCGAAGTTACCTAAATTGGATTGTGGTCAACATTATCTTTCGCCACAGAATCATCCATCATGTTTGGCGATGAAACACCTCCAATATCCTTCATTTTTGAAAAATAGTCAATATCACATAAAAATCAAAAACTATTCAAAAAAATAATCAAAATAACAACTTTTCGTTATATAAAGTGATAAAAAATAAAAGTATCACAAAATTCAATGTTCCATGTGTGCAATGAAAAGTTGAAATAAACGATACTTAAAGGTAAAAAATAAGAATGTTAGCGGAAACGTGAAATTAAAGAACAAGGAAGAACAACAATATTTAACGTGGTTCGGATCAAAATGATCCTACGTCCACCAAAGAACAACTGCACCAATATTTATTTCACTCTACAAAGAATACAAGTGAAATACTACAAGAGAGAGAACACAAATGCCTTAGAAGGTGAGAAGGCAAGTGAGAGGATGATATGAAAATGAATTAAGAGCTACCTATTTATAGGAATAAATTCATCCTATTGATGTCATCCATGACAACACTATGTGTCAAAATTGTCAAGGTTAAGATAGCAAACCATTTTATGGTTTGCCTAACTTTCACCTACCAAGATACAATCTTTGACTTGTATTTTGTACTAATTATCTTCCTACCAAATATTCATATTAATTCATCTTCCATTTAGTTTGATTCCACAAGAACCAAAACCAACTCTTTCAATCTCCACCTTGGTTTGTGTTCCAAGCATGCGTATAAACAACTCCGGCCAAACTTCTAAGCTTACTGGGCAATCCCATTGTAAGAAACAAGAAGAATCAAACCTTTGTTGAACATACCAGCTCCACCTAGCAGTTGTTCTCTTAGAGTTGCATCAATTGATGCATACTCCCGCCAAGTCCTTGCAGTGTGCAAACTTGGCAAGCGGGACTATTTTGGTCAACATGTCTGCAGCGTTATCGTTTGTGATAACCTTCTCAACCTTGATAGCTCCCTTTTCTACGACATCTCGAATAAAATGAAATCTGACATCAATGTGTTTGGTGCGCTCATGAAATCTTTGATTTTTAATCAAATGAATAGCACTTTGACTATCACATTTTAGAATTGATTCAAGCTGAACTGAACTCAATTCTGCCTCCAAACCTTTCAACCAGATAGCTTCTTTTACTGCCTCCGTTGCTGCTATATATTCTGCCTCTGTTGTAGACAAAGCGACAATCGACTGTAAAGTCGATTTCCAACTAATGGTACTACCGACGAGAGTAAAGATGTATCCAGTTGTGGACCTCCTTCGATCAAGATCCCCTGCATAGTCAGAATCTACATAACCGAGAATTGAAATACCTTCACTTTTTCGAAAGGTTAGGCCAACATCAGAAGCTCCTTTGAGATATCTCAATATCCACTTGACAGCTTCCCAGTGCCTTTTTCCTGGATTTGCCATGTAATTGCTTACCACACTTACAGATTGGGCAATATCTGGACGTGTGCATACCATAGCATACATAATGCTACCAACTGCACTCGCATAAGGAACCTTTGACATATGTTCCACCTCATCCATAGATTGAGGCTTTTGTAACTCTGAAAACTTGAAATGAGAAGCTAACGGTGTACTTACAGGCTTGCTCATATGCATATTGAATCTTCCAAGAACTTTTCCGATGTACCTCTTCTGAGAAAGATGTACAACACCATTTTCTCTTGAAATTTCCATTCCAAGGATTTTCTTTGCAACTCCTAGATCCTTCATGTCAAATTCCTTGCTCAACAGTTTCTTCAAAATATTTATCTCTGTGATGTTGTTAGCAGCAATAAGCATATCATCAACATACAACAATAGATAAATCATAGAGTTACCAGACATCTTCTTGTGATACACACAACTATCAAATGCACTCCTCGAAAATCCATGTGTAGTCATGAATGCATCAAACCTCTTGTACCACTGTCTAGGGGATTACTTCAAATCATACAAAGACTTCTTCAGTTGGCATACATGGTCTTCTTTTCCTTCAGCTAGGAAACCTTCAGGCTGATCCATATAGATTGTCTCTTCTAGATCACTATGTAAGAAAGCAGTTTTGACATCAAGCTGTTGAAGCTCTAAATCAAATTGTGCAACCAATGCTAGTAGCACGCGAATTGAGCTATGTTTAACGACCGGAGAAAAGATCTCATTGTAGTCAATTCCCTCCTTCTGACTGAAACCCTTTGCAACCAATCTCGCCTTGAACCTAGCATCTTCCACTTCTGAAATACCTTCTTTCTTTCTGTAGACCCATTTGCATCCAACTGTCCTCATCCCCTTTGGACTTTTAACTAAGACCCATGTATCATTTTTGTGAAGAGACTCCATCTCTTCCATCATGGCTAACTGCCATTATGCAGCATCTTTACAAGAAGTTGCTTCAACATACGAAGAGGGCTCGAGATCCTTAATCTCTTCTTCTGCAGCTACGAACGCATGTGCAATCAGATTTTCTTGCTCTATAAGACGTTCCGATTTTCGTATCTGCCTTTTGTCCCTTCCCTTTGCAATTGTGTATGGTTTATTGGAAGCAAGTTCTTTAAGATCTGCATTTTTTGACTCATCAATTTGAGTCTCTTGATCCCATTCCTTGGTAAGCTCCACCGGTAGCTCCACCTGCTCGTTGTTCTCGTTTTTAGATAACTCCATAGAAACTTTACGAGGATCAAGTATAGAGGATTCATCAAAGGTAACATCTCTACTAACTACAAATTTTAGTAAAGACAAACACCATAGTTTGTACCCTTTTACTCCATCTACATACCCTACGAATATGGCCTTTTTAGCCCTTGGTTCAAGCTTTCCTTCATTAACATGATAATAAGCTGGACACCCAAATATTCGTAAGTATGAATAGTTAGAGGGTTCACCTGACCAGACCTCATTCGGAGTCTTAAAGTCAATCGCTGATGCTGGAGACCGATTGACAATATGAGAAGCAGTATGAACTGCTTCAGCCCAGTTGGACATCTTAGCTTGTAAGAGCATACAACGAGCCTTCTCAAGAAGAGTTCTGTTCATTCTCTCGGCAACTCCATTCTACTGTGGTGTGTGCCTGACCGTCTTATGCCTTGCGATCCCTTGAACCTTGCAGAAATCATTGAACTCTTCACTGCAAACTCCAAGCCATTGTCCGTGCGAAGATCCTTGATTTTCCTCTCCATTTGATTTTCAACCAAAATCTTCCACTCTTTAAATGCTTCAAAAGCATCACCTTTTGTCTTCAGAAAATGCACCCAAACCTTTCGTGAAAAATCATCAATGAATGTGAGAAGATACCTCTTTCCTCCCTTCGATGGAAGCTTAGATGGACCCCATAAATCTGAATGGATGTAGTCTAGCACCCCTCCCGTCTTGTGCTTACCAGTTCTGAAGCTGATCTTTTTCTGCTTCCCTAAGACGCAGTGCTCACAAAATTCAAGTGTGCTGATCTTCTCACCATTCAAAAGGTTGCGGTTGCTCAACATCTCCAATCCTCGTGCGCTCATATGGCCTAGTCTCATGTGCCATAATTTTGCCTTGTCATCATTAGATAACTGCACTGTAGATGCATTTACAGAGCCAATAATAGTGCTTCCCACAAGTGTGTAGAGGCCATCCTCCAGCTTGGCCTTCAACATGACTAAAGACCCTTTAGTCACTTTCATAGTTCCTCCTTCACTCATGTACTTATATCCTTGTTTATCTAAAGTACCCAGGGAGATCAAATTCTTCTTTAGATCAGGAACATGACGGACTTCTGTAATAGTCCTCACGATTCCATCATGGCAGCGAACATGAACTGAACCAATGCCAACTATTTTACAAGTTGCATTATTGCCCATTAATACAGTTCCTCTGCTTGTTTCATAGCTGTTGAACCAATCTTTTCGGAATGTCATATGCAGAGTACTACCAGAGTCTAAGACCCATTTGTTGTCATAGACTCCACTATTGCATGATATTGTTAGTACATAATCATCATCATTATCATGTACTTGCTCAACAATGGATGCGCTCGCCTTTTCTTTGGACTTCGACATAGGGCAATCTCGTTCAAAGTGCCCCTTCTTGTGACAGCCCCAACATTCCGCATTCTTTTTGTTCACACGAGACTTTGATCTGTACTTCGATTTGCTCCTTCCCTGTTGGCTAGTACGACCTCTTACAAAGAGTCCACTAGCTTCGTCACTTTTGTCTCCTTCAAAATGCATCCGCACATCACAAGAATTTAGTGCTTGCCGCACTTGCTCAAGTTTAATAGGTTGTTTGCTATACATCATTGAATTCTCAATATCACGATATTTTAAAGTCAATGAAAATAGCAAAGAACATGCAAGCGTCTCCTCATCCTTTTTAATTCCAGCAGTTTGTAAGTCCATCACAAGTTTATTGAACGCATCTAGATGGTCTTGCAACAAAGTACCTGAATCCATCTTAAATGTATGAAGACGCCATTGTAACAACATTCTTGTTGTCACTGACTGGTCCTGGTAAAGCCCTTCCAGCTTTTCCCATAACTCTTTGGCCGTCTCTTCGGTACTTGTACTCACTTCACAAAGTACGTTAGGTGCAAGGGACAGTTGGATTGCACTCAATGCATCTCCTTCAATCTTTTCCTTGTCGGAATCCGATATCTTATCGGGGTACTTTCCGTCAATAGCATGGATTGAACCTTCTCTCCGCAGTAACGCTATCATCTGGATTTTCCAGATATTGAAGTTGTTGCGCCCACTAAATCTATCAATTTCAAACTTCATGGAACTCATTTTTTTACTTGTTCTTCCTTTTCTACTACAATGTATTTGGAACTACAGAAAACCAAAGTAATCCTTTTCTGATGTGGAAGTTCAGACTGTGCTGCAACCACAGAGTATACTCAGACAGAACCTCGGCTCTGATACCAATTGTTAGCGGAAACGTGAAATTAAAGAACAAGGAAGAACAACAATATTTAACATGGTTCGGATCAAAATGATCCTACGTCCACCAAAGAACAACTGCACCAATATTTATTTCACTCTACAAAGAATACAAGTGAAATACTACAAGAGAGAGAACACAAATGCCTTAGAAGGTGAGAAGGCAAGTGAGAGGATGATATAAAAATGAATTAAGAGCTACCTATTTATAGGAATAAATTTATCCTATTGATGTCATCCATGACAACACTATGTGTCAAAATTGTCAAGGTTAAGATAGCAAACCATTTTATGGTTTGCCTAACTTTCACCTACCAAGATACAATCTTTGACTTGTATTTTGTACTAATTATCTTCCTACCAAATATTCATATTAATTCATCTTCCATTTAGTTTGATTCCACAAGAACCAAAACCAACTCTTTCAAAGAATCATCAAACTAAAAAAAAAGTTACGAATATGAGTGAAAATGTACATATCATGGGTAGTGTTGGTCGAATAATTGGAGGTGTCACCTCTCTACCCCTTTTCTTTGGGGTTTTCGAATCTTTCGAAGTTGATACATGTTTGTTCTTTACATATTTTCTCTTACTAGAACTTGGATTTGTCATGACTATCGGGTCATGCGACTTTTTAGAATTTAATTCTTTGATGTTTCGATTTTGAAACAAAAACTAGAGATTTGTTAGAAGCTAGATTGATATTGTAAACAAAAAGAGTAGATACACAAAAAAGGGGAAAAAATAAAAAATCGGAGAAGATGATGACCTATTTTTTACTATAATCCAGATGAATAGGGATAGGTTTCTTTTGAATTTCAAATTTACTTGAAATTGATTACTGAAAATTTTAGTGGAAAAAATTTTAGGCGAAATTTTTGTGAAATGAAAAAGGTCTAATTTTTAATTCCAAGATAAAAAGTACCGGTTAAGTATCATTGAGTGTCAAAAAGAAATTTTTAAAATTTAATAAAAGAGTAGGGAAATATTGGGAATAGGTAAAGTAAAGTAGTATAGTTAAGTCAATATAGAATTCTGATAATAATGGTGATGAACTACATATTTTGTCACAAAGCTTTATGATAGATCATAAGAGTTTTGAATCATGAGAGACATTGTTTAAATTAAGGAACATGAATGGTGGGATTCAAAATTTAAGAAGAGGAAAGCTTTAGAGTTCAGTAATTTATGTGATATGCAAAAAGTGTATACAATGTATGTGATCAGATTCAGGTTACACCTTAGATGGAAAATATCATGTATTATGAAATTATCATAATAAAGCGATACTCTCTTTGTTTAAAATAGAATGACCTACTTTTCTTTTTAATCTATTTAAAAGAAATGATCTTTTTTAATTATTTTTAGGCCACACTTTAATTTCAGTTTTTCACGTTGTATATATAAAGCCACAAGAGTAAAGAATGTTCTAATACATTTAACATATATAACTTTAATTTAGTATCACAAAATTAAAAGACTTTCTATTTTCTTAAAATTTATGACAAAAATATACTATTTTTTAATTTATTGGAACCCATACACTTGTTTACAATTTGTTTTTTGCTGACATTCTTTTGGAGTCGTTTATCCAAATTTACAATTCATATTTCACAGTTAAGGACTTTTTGGCCCCATTACTAGTTTTTATTTTAAAACTATTTATATGATTCACATTGGTTCTTTTCTTTTTTCTATTTTTCTTTTTAATTTTATGTATACATTATTGGCGGTGCAGGGGGATATTCTAAGGGTGTGTTTGGTATTGAGATGTTTCATAATTTTCCTACTCATCAAAATGTATTAGAAAATAATTTATTGAGGAATAAGTTCCTTAATGTAACAAACCTCAAGGTCGTACGTAATTTAATTTCTTTTATCTTGTTTGGCTCTTATCATAGTTGCAGTTAGATGTTTATTACTTGCAAGAATGAGTGAGGTGATAGAATGTATTTCTTAGAAATATTTCAATTTTGAAAGTTTAAAACTTAAGAGATTTGACCAAAGTCAATATTTGATGTTGATGAGGTCAAATCCGAGTTTGGATAATTTCACTAGCTCTGGATAGAGGTTGGACATGTTTGTCAAGGCATTCAGGGGCATCTTTTACATTTGGGTTGGATTCCTTCATTTTCTTAAATTTTAAGCTTACTATTGACACCAAATTTGGCCGTTCACATTTTAAATTAATTAATCAAATTACTTAAAATGATAAATAGAGTGAAACAATTGATTTATGTAATCAAAAGATTGAATTTCTAAACTATTTTGTAGATTTTTGGCAAAATATCCTAAAATGTATAATATATGTTTTGTATATTTACCAAGTATTTTAAGTACATCTATTTCGTTAATTCTGAAAATTAATTTTCCAAGATTTTAATCAAACATATATCTCAAATTGTCAATTTAAGGTCATCTATGGCTTAATTACGACAATTCGTCCATATGTACAAATATATTTATTTTATTTTGATAAATAAAAAAGCTTAATGATTAATTAGTTTGTCTCGATTTTTACCCCAAATCCGCTTAATTGTTTGCTAAATGAATCTTTGAGTTCACATTTTCAATAGTTTGGTCACAAATCACAATGGAAAGCAATTCAGCAAGTATACAGAAAGAGATAACAACGAAGAATCATATATATACATCCAGCCTAAAACCTGGTCGACATTGGTAAAAAACGCTACAAAAGACCAAGGGCTAGCTAGACATATACAAATATATAGATTGTCTCGAAATACAAAAGACTAGTCAAAATATGCAGCATGAGATGAGTCAACTCTAGAAGCCAGTAAGCTCATTCTTAATCTCTAAGTATCAGCTGCATTGTACTAGAATCATTGTACTTTTAGTTTTCTCTTCCTTCCAAATTCTAGTTGGGGTTATTTTAATTTTCCTGGTCCCATAACGCCAACTTAGGTCTATTAACCTCCCCTAAAAACTAAATTCACTAGAAAAGAGTTACTAGTACAAGGTATATCAACGTTATGAACTCATGGAATCATAAAACCTTAGTTTCGTCTCTCATTGATTTCCAAACATTAAAGTAGTTACTCGGCTACCTGTTTGCTCTTGAATATGAAAAAAAAATTGCAATTGTTATACAAAACTCCCTTTTTGGAAATAATACGAGAGAACAAATAATTGTAATTGAGCTAGGTCTAAATCGACTATATTACTAGTGGGATCAAGCCTAACTTTTGTTAGATTATATATTTGAACTACGGCTGTTGTATACTTTTTTGGGGGATTGTAACTTGGGACTAGTGCTGGCAATTTAAGCCTATTTTTCAATTATTCGTCCAAATAACCCTTCAAATATGGGTTGAAAGAGTGATTTTAAATATGGATAATATTTGGAATTATACCCATTTTACCCATTAAAATATGGGTATATTATGGGTAAACTACGGGTCAAATATTGGTATTGCAAGTTTTCTTCAAATTTTCAAAAAATCTTATGTTACCTAGTTTTAGAAGCGATTTTTCAAAACTTTCATATATGAGTCCCTATTAATATTTCAACCTCGACCTCCACCCTACACTTCCAAAAAAAAAATTAAAGTTTATTTTTAAAAAATATTTTGTACTCCAAAATTTCATTTTTTCACCCCTACCTTCGACCCCCCCAACCCAACCCCACACCACACCAGCCCCCTCACCCCCCCACCACCACCAAAAAAAATTAAAAATTAAGTTTATTTTTAAAAAATATTTTCAACTTCAAATTTTATTTTTTCATCCCTACCATCGTCCCCCATCACCCCCACCCCCACCCCCACCCAAAATAAAATTAAGTTTGTTTTAAAAATTTTAACTTCGAATATTTATTTTTTCACCCTACCCTGGATCCATCCCACCCCAGCCATCGTCCCCCCACCCCCACCCCCACCCCAAACCCCCACCCTTTAAAAATATTAAGTTTGTTTAAACAATATTTTTAACTTCAAATTTTTTTCACACTACCCTGGACCCCCACCCCCCACCCACCGACCCAAAAAAAAAAATTTTAATTTTTTTTTAATTTTATAATAAAATAAAACAAAATGGAGCATTTTCAACATATTTTATCTAAAAAAAGACTAAAATATTTTCTCCATATTGAATTCTTAAGTAAAGAACTATTTATTCATGAAATATGGGTAAATCAGTATTTTACCCTACCCATTTATTACCAACCCATTTTTACCCATATCAAATATGGGCGGGTTGATTGATTATCCATTTTAGATTTACCCATTTTCAACCCGCCCATATTTGACCCAATCCGCCCATTTGCCACCTCTACTTGGGGGACGTATCATTTACCATAAATATCGTAGGCTACAAACCTTCTTAATAATAGATTTACTTTCAAAACAGTACTTTTAGACCACATTTTCATTAATTAAGCATATTTTTTTTCAGCAACACCTATTTTTAAAAATAAACATCTCATGTATGGTAGGATGGATGAAATTGAGAAGGTTCAACAAAGATTAAAGTTCAGAGTCATAGACTATCTATCAGCTAATCTCAATCTTAAATTTCACAACAACAATTCAACTCTCTGATATGTCAAGTCCAATACTTCACTCAACCCATAACATGCTTTATACAACAAGTTACTACTTAAGCTAAGTTTGAGAAAAGTAACCCAAAACATACCATGAAGGTCAGGCAAATGCGCCACAAACCCTCACACCACTATGTTTCCCTTGCATAAAGCCTCGAAAACTTAGTCTATCAAAATCATGATCCATATGAGAATAAAAGAAAACAAAAGTTTGCTGAACCTCGTTAATTCATGGTATTGTTGTCTCATTTACTATTTAATAGCTACCTTTAGATATAGCAGTTGTGATTCCGTCACTCTCATATATATTCGGCTTCTGCAACAATTGGTATGAAAGCCAAGGTATTATCTGAGTATGCTCTGTGGTTGCAGCATAGTTTGTACTTCCACATCAAAAAAGATTTACTTTGATCACTGTATTGTTAGCTAGTAAATAGTATTTATAGTAAATTGGGAGACAAGAAAAATGATGAGTCCATATCGAGTGTCAATAATACGTCATCATTGGCATCTTCGCTTATGACAAGAATTGTGTCAAATGCGAAATTTGTAGTTGAAAATTTTGACGGGTCAGGACATTTCAGAAAGGGGAGGTCCTTGATGTTCTTTTTCAACAAGGGCTAGATATTTCCATAGAAGAAAAGAAACCAGACGGTGTAGGAGAAGAAGATTAGAAGATTATCAATTGTGTTGTTTGCGGTACCGTTCGATCTTACCTTGCAAGAGAACAAAAGTATCCATATACGAAAGAAACATCTGCAAATAAATTATGGAATTCATTGGAGGAAAAATTCTTGAAGAAAAATAGTCAAAATAAACTTACATGAAAAGAAGACTGTTACGCTTCACTTATATTCTTGGTAGCACAATGAATGATCATATCACCAGCTTTAATAAGTTGGTGACAGATTTACGGAATATGGACGTGACTTTTACGGATGGAGATATGGCCTTAATGTTGTTAAGTTCATTTTCCGATGAGTTCGAGCATCTTGAAACGACTCTACTGCATGGGAATGATGAAATATCTCTCAAAGAAGTTTGTTCTGCCTTATATAGTTATGAACAAAGAAAGAGAGAAAAACAAAAAGGTGGAGAAGTAGAAGCACTGATTGCGAGAGGTCGTTATCAAAATCATATGAGAACGAAGAAATGAAGATCCAAGTCAAGATCCAGACTCAGCAAAGCTGAATGTGCCTTTGCCGAGAAAAAAGACACTGGAAGAAAGACTGTCCAAAGTTGAATAGCAAAGCCAAACCAAATAATGGGAAGGTTGTCATGGATTCAAATGTGGCTGATTGTGATGACTCCGATTACTCACTAGTTATAACAGTATCTATCAAAATCATCTGATGTATGGTTGATGGACTCAGCTTGTGGCTATCTTATGTGTCCAATCGAGACTGGTTTATTGATTTCAAGAAGGAGAATGTGGAGTTATCCACACCGCAAACAATAATTCTCTTGCCGCATATGGTGTTGGTTCAATCCGATTAAGGAACCATGATTGATTAAGTAGAACATCAACAGATGTTCAATAAGATGTTCAATATGTACCAGATTTGAAGAAAAATCTCATTTATGTAGGAGCCCTAGAGTCAAAGGGGTTCAAAGTCATTGGATATAATGGCGTGATGAGAATATGCTCTAGTGCACTGGTGGTAATGAAGGCAATTTGAAAAAATAATAACATGTACCACTATCAAGGTAGTATAGTTATTGGGACAGCGGCAACAATATCCAATGACGAGAAGGGCGCAGAAATGACCAAGTTGTGGCATATGCGCTTGGGACATGCTGGAGGAAAATCCTTGAAAACTTTATCAGATCAAGGATTGCTAAAAGGAGTAAAAACTTGCAACTTGGAGTTTTGCGAGCATTATGTCAAGAGAAAACAAACAAGGGTTAAATTTGGAACAACTATCCATAATACTAAAGGTATTTTGGATTATGTTCATTCAGATGTTTGGGGTGCTTCCAAAACACCTTCATTAGGTGGGAAATACTATTTTGTAACCTTTGTTGATGACTTTTCTCGAAGATTGTGGGTGTATACGATGAAAATAGAAGATGAAGTATTGAGAATTTTTCTCAAATGGAAGGCGATGATAGAAACTCAAAGTGGCAGAAAGATCAAGTGCCTTCGCACAGAAAATGGTGAAGAAAACAAAACTGATCTTTTTCAA
Source organism: Solanum sitiens (assembly GCA_016801875.1). Taxonomy (NCBI): domain Eukaryota; kingdom Viridiplantae; phylum Streptophyta; class Magnoliopsida; order Solanales; family Solanaceae; genus Solanum; species Solanum sitiens. The sequence goes on along the minus strand of JABWTJ010000010.1, from coordinate 1,512,040 downwards.
AAAATTTGTGAGGAAAATGACATCGTCAGACATTTCACCGTCAGAAATATACCACAACAGACAGAATGGAGTGGGAGAACGCATGAACCAAACTTTGCTGGAGAAGGTTCGGTATATGTTGTCCAATGTTGGCTTGGGCAAAGAATTTTGGGCTGAGGCAATAACATATGCATGACACCTCATTAATCGTGTACCATCTTTTGCTATTGGTGGGAAGACACCATTTAAAATGGTATGAAAAACCTGCTGAAGATTATGGTTCTTTATCTGTATTTGGATCAATTGCATATTATCATGTAAGAGAGCCAAAATTGAACCCAAAAGCAAAAAAAAAACTTTATTTATGGGAATTACTTCTTGAGTTGAAGGATACCGTTTATGGTGTCCAAAGACAAGAAAATCTATTTTCAGCAGGGATGTTACCTTTGATGAATCTGCCTTGACAAATAAGGTAACAGTTGAAGAAGTCAAACAAATTGATGGTGCTTCAAAACAAGTGGAGTTTGAGGGAAAGATAATTTTCCTAATACATGGATCAAATGAGAAAAAAACAAAAGATATTCTTTTGGAAGAAGATCCAGTCGAATAGGAGGTTCCATCTCAAGAACCTCAACAACAACTTGAATCAATAGCAACCGGCAAGCCAAAAAGGACAATAAGAAAACCTGCTCGACTCATAGATATGGTGGCTTGCGCGGACTCAATTACAGCTGATGACATTTCTACCACTTATAAAGATGCAGTCCAAAGTTTAGAAGAAGATAAGTGGAGTATTGCCATGGATGAAGAAATGCAGTCCCTTCATAAGTATCATACGGAGATTGACCAATCTGGCCAAGAGCAAGAAAGCAATTGGGTGCAAATAGGTATTTGCAAAGAAAGAAGAATTTTCTCAAGAAGATGTTCTCTACAAAGCAAGATTGGTGTCCAAAGGATATGCTCAAAAGGAGGGAATTGATTATAATGAGGTATTTTCTCCAATTGTGAAACACTCCTCCATTAGAGTTTTGTTGGCTTTGATACCACAGTTGAATTTGGAACTAGTTCAGTTGGATGTAAAAACTGCATTTTTACATGGAGACTTAGAAGAGAAAATCTACATGACTCAGCCAGAAGGATTCAAAGTTGATGGAAAAGAAAATATGGTGTGCAAAGTGGAAAAATCATTGTATGGATTGAAACAATCTTCTAGACAATGGTACAAACGATTTGATAAGTTTATGTTGGAGCAAAGGTACATAAGAAGCAAATATGATCATTGTGTGTATTTGCGGAAGCTTGAAGATAATTTCTTTTTATATCTTTTCCAATATGTTGATGATATGTTGATAACTTCTAAAAGTCAAGAGAAAATTGAGAAGCTAAAGATTCAACTGAGAAAGGAGTTTGAGATGAAAGATTTGGGTGAGGCAAAGAAGATTCTTGGCATGGAGATAAAAAGAGATAATATTCAAAGAAACTCTATTTATCCCAGAAAAAGTACTTGAAGAGGGTACTAAACCGATTCGATATGAATGAGAAAACGAATTCGGTTAGCACTCCGCTTGCTCCTCATTTTAAGCTTAGTAATGCTATGTCACCTAAGAATGAAGCTGAACGAGAATATATGTCAAGAGTACCATACGCGAATGCTATTGGTAGCTTGATGTATGCAATGGTTTGCACAAGACCAGATATTTCACACCCTGTTGGAGTTGTAAGCAGGTACATGCACAATCCTGGAAAGGATCATTGGCAGGCTGTAAAATGGATTTTACGGTATATTCATAATTTGTAGATGTTGGTTTGGTTTTCGAGTAGAAAGATAGTCAATATCTTGTTGGATATTGTGACTCAGATTATGCAGGTGTTTTGGACAAACGAAGATCAACTACTGGTTATGTTTTTACTATTGCAAAAAAATGCACCAGTTAGTTAGAAGTCTACTTTGCAGTCAACAGTTGCTTTGTCTACCAATAAGGCAGAGTATATAGCAATTACAAAGGCTGCGAAGGAAGCAATTTGGCTTCAAGGATTGCTTAGAGAGCTTGGTATTGGACAAGAAAGAGTCACAATATTTTGTGATAGTCAGAGTGTTATTCAATTAGAAAAAAACCAAGTTTATCATGCCGGACGAAGCACATTGACGTCCGATATCATTTCATACGAGACCTCATAAAAGATGGTGGAGTCATAATGCAGAAAATTAATACTACGGATAATTCTGCCGATATGTTGACAAAAGTGGTGACTACGGTCAAGTTTCAACTTTGTTCGAACTTGATCAACATTGTCAAACATTGAAGATTGAGGTTGAAGACACAATCAAAATTGTTGTTGAGAGAAAGTTAAAAATGGAGAATCTTGCCAAGGTGGAGATTTGTTAAATTTGACAAGATTCAAAAAAGGATTAATGAGAAGATATGATAGTTAGGAGAATAATTCTTCATTGGTAGAAAAGTCAAGATAGCACCTTTTGTAGGTGAAATTTAGGTGAACCATAAAATGATTTCACAAGGTAAATCTTGACATCTTGACATATTGTGATGTCATAGATGACATCAATAGGAAGAATTTACTCCTATAATTAGGTAGCTCCTAATTCATTTGTAACACACCTCTCACTTGCCTTCTCATCTTCAAATGCATTTGATCTTTTTTCTCTCTTGTAGTATTTCACTTGTACTCTTTTGGAGTGAAATAAATATTGGTTGATTGTGTTCGAGAAGTAGGCAAAAGAAAACAAAAGTTTGCCGAACCTCGTTAATTTCTAGTGTTCTTCTTATTGTTGTTTCATTTACTATTTATTAGCTACCTATAGATATAGCAGTGGTGATTCCGTCACTCTATATATATTCGGCTTCCGCAACAATTATGACATCCCTCTCGTGGGAAATATGTGCTACCTATGTTGATTCCCTCTTGCGCGATCGCGCTCCTTGTGCACATGAATATGAGAAAAATCTATTATGTTCTAAAATTGTTTTTTACACTCAAATTCATTTGTCCAAATCACTCATGAGTACTACAGGACCCTTGCAAATCATCCACTAAGACATAAATCACCCTTTAAACTTTGTGGATTTATCATAATTGAAAATGATCTCATTAGTTTCAAATGTTGACTTTGGTCGAACTTTCAAAACTCACACGCTCTCAAAACATATTTGATCACCTCAAAATCATGTCATCTATCCCCACAAGTAAACAACTATCAAAAGTATGGAGATGGTCAAATAAGAGAAAGAAAACAAAAAGCGAAAATCACAAAATGACCTTGAGAGTCGTTATAGAAATACATAATAGGTAGGTTATAGGCGTAAAATAGCGATAAATATTGTAAGACTTTGCTATACGATCGAAAAGGTACAAGTATAACTATATCATGTGTATTAGGTGCTTAAGTTTGTTCGATTTGGTAATTTCCCCATAACTTATTTGACAATCGTATCACATTTAGTTCTTTCCACAAGGATTTCTAGGATGACATCAAGATTTTCTTGAAAATCCTTACTAAACGTTTTTTTATATCCCAAGAAAACAACCCTCTAATATACTAAAATCCTGGACCTAGACCTAAAATTCGAAGTATAATAATTTTTTTTAATAAAAAAAAAATGTTAGGAAACAGTGGGTTGCAGCAATGAAATATTTTAGGGTTTTAGATATGCTCCATTTCGAGGCGACACGAGCACTTTCCCGGCGTTTTCTCCCACCAATCTCCTCAAAACTTTAAATTCTTGCCCTTTCCATATGGATTCTTGTGTTTATTATTATATCTTCCTTCCAACACTACCCTTCCTTGTCTACTTCTATTTAATTACTACCTATTCTTCTTTTATTTATTTAATTCAATAATTAAGAGATAATTTTAGAAAAACTTACTTAAATTGTACTAGTTTAGAAGTGAACTATTTAGATACACTCCAGTTTGCATCAACATTTAATTATAATTTATTTATGAAAGCAAAAACGTTCAAGACGAGAGCATTTATCTTATTGTATGAGTATATATGACAATTTTCTGTGGGACTAAGAACACCTGTCTCTTTCTTGTCTAAGCCAAAGTGGTGAATTTTAAAGATTTATTCACATTAAGTTTAGTGATCGAAAGTTCTGAAAGTCAACCGCTCTAATTATTTTTCTTTTTGAATTAAGCTTTGTCTTTTTTCCATTTTGAATAAATCATTTCTTCTATTTTTATGTATGGTTAATAGCCAAATAACTGAATTCAACCTAACCTAAATCGATAACAACGATAAAATCAATAAATGTATATTACATTTCATTTGGTTTGGCTTTAATAATTTAAAACCCGGTTAAACCGATCTGGTATTGGTTTGACCAATAATCGACCCAAATCGATCTGTGAACGGCCCTACCTAGGAGTGTCTAAATCCAAATATAGATAGTCCGTCCAACCCATCTAGAATTTTATGGTATGATCTCAAGATAATTTGAATTGGCTAAATCTCAACTAATTCAACCTTAGCCCATTTTATAATAATCTTCAATCAAGCACAATTAAATTCTAATTTCAACTCATTTAGGATTCTTTATTTGCATTGGTGTAATGTATTTCCCATATTGAAGGTATCTACTAGAATTTATCTATCCATTTGTAACTTTTTTTTTTCTTGAGTTGAAATTCAAATTATGGTTATAAATGTTAAATAGTATTATGTTAAAATTGTGAAAATTAAATAAATACACAACTTAAGATATCATAATCTCTAAAATTTTCTACCATTTAAAAAATGTCAAAAAAAACCCGGGATACATCCCTATCCACTCGAATACATTCATATCCCCTTCTGATACATCCCTATCATATGTATCATGTGCAACGTATCACACCACCAAGTAATGTATCCAAGAGCAATGAAAAATTCGAAAAAAATATAATTGGAGAAACTTATAAGATAGCATGTAATTAGCTACCAAATGCATGAACTTTTCGTAAGTTTACAAAAAATTATTGAGAAAGCCGATCAAAATTGCGCAGTTCACGATTCAACTCGATTTTTAACCTATTTAAGTTCAATCTATTTTAGCCCAAAGTAAATTTAAGCAGGTCATAACTCAACTAAATTTCTATTTTTACACATTTTAATATATGTAAGTTCAAGTACTTACTTCTCTGGAATACTTTACTTATCATGCTTACTAAAAATAAATAATTCATAAAATTTGTTATTTTTAAAATCTAATATATAATTAAGTACATTTTCTTATTTTTTCTTAGTAATAGTTATTCCTAAAAATAAACATTGATTAGTTAATTAAAATAGAAAATCTAAGTGTTTTTTCGATTAACTCCTTCATTTATTGTTTCATATGAATTGCTTTAAATGTTAACTATACTCCCACAACATCAGAATTAAGTAGGCGTTTGGCCATGTGTTACCATATCACGATATGGTATCGTGAGATGGAATCAGCGTTTAGACATGCGATTTTACGTTGGTTTTATTTCATGATTTCATATCATGAGATGTGATATCATATTCTCCAAAAATCATGATATGGAATCATATGTGAATACTATATCATGATTTGAATTATTTTAATACAAAAATTGATTTACAAGTTTATATTTTGTTAAAATAACCCCACATTTATATCTCTAACTATTTCTTTCACATGTAAATAAAATTTATAATCACATCATTAATTTTTAACATTTATTATTCTCACCGACATAAAATTTATTATTCTCACCAACATATAGTCACTTTAACTCACACTTGACGATTGTTGAGTAATAAAATCTTGAAGAGCCCGTGAAAGGTGTTTCATTTTTACTCAAATATATTGATGAAATAATTACTTAAGTGGAGAATAAATAACTTTGCAATAATTTATTATACGATTTTATTAATTTTTTTTATTTGATGATATTGAATAAACAATTTGGGCTATTTTAATAGTTTTAGAACTTATGGGATTTTTATGTTTATGAGAAATATACAACACTAAAATTTCATATCGCATGTCGAAACAAAACTTCAATTTCATCTCATTATTCCATATCATGATACCATATCATATGGCCAAACGGGCCACTTTGGATCAGTTTTAATTTATGAAATTTGAAAAAAATTTAATGTTGTCACGTTTTTCTAAAAAGCTAATGAAACATTTTTTATACTTAATTTATTAGGAGTTTGGGGTGGAAAATAAAAAATAAAAAATCAGACAGGTTAAATTCATATTGAAACTTAATGGCTCCAATAGTATCTCAAGCAGTTTCAAATACTTTATCATTTCTAGTCCATTCACTTTGCAAGGTTTATGTACATTGATAATGAATTGGTCTTCAAATCTCATTATTTATTCTTTCAATAATATTGTGGTTATTTAGATATTTGCATTGATGAAAGTATTGAAAACAGTCTTAAAAATACTCTTTTACTTAACTAACTGAATTTAAATATATCTTTTATCTTTCAATAGGGTTATCTATTTCAATTTTCGTATTTCAAATAGTAAATTAAAAATACTGTTACGATGAAAAGAAAGAGCATATCCGAGTCTACAGAATTTACTATATATCCTTAATGAGTTTAATCTCCTCACCATGTTCAAGGTTATGGACTATTTAATCCCAAGATAAACGGATAAACTTATTAAAGAAGTAGCAATACCTCACACTTCAATAAACTCAGTAAATTCAAAAGTCAGCAACGAAATCACAGAAAGAATCTACTTTGTTTGTAAGAATATGTATGCAGAAGAAGGAAATTCGATGTAGAAAATTGAGAGAAAACCTCTCTATTTATATGTAACACTCCGAAAGTTTCTAAGCTAAGGCCCGAATCAATTTTTATTTGCACGTAAGATCAAATCAGGTTATTCTTAAATTAATCATATATGTAAAGGCCATTTCTTTGATGTTCGAATGAATTGGATATTAATTAAGGTCACAAGAACCCCTAGCACAAAGTTGAATTGAAAAGTTCATTTTTGATTAAGTTTTGACATAAGATTCTATTTTGGTCAACTTCAAAAGATCATATCTCCATCACATAATTCATGAATTAGGTGGCCTATGACCCACCAAATTAAAGATCTTTGAGTCCTCTTTCCAACGCCTAACCTACAATGTTTTTACACCTAATTAAGGTTCTAAACAATATCAATCGACCCCATTACTTTGATTAACGCTTCTAAAAATTAGAGCAAGGATTCAAGAGGAGAAAAACTAGGATTTTTTTTATTGTTCATTGAATTTTATCGATTTCGCCAAAAACTTTATTCTTTCCAAGTATGTAAGACTATTATAGTGATGGACTAAGTTCGTTCTCATGGCCTACATCTACCTTCTATCTGTAAAGAATAATCTAGGGTTACATCCTTAGTTTTGATAATTCTTGAGATGAGTTTCTTGTTAAATTTTAAGTTCTTATTTCTAATTTTTGAATTTGCTATATATTATGAATTGAGATTCTTGAGTTGATTATTCATGCCTATTTTCAGTATGAACCCTATTATTTGAGTAGTCGTTGAGTTATTGATGAAAATCTTTTAACCAACCAATTATCATAAATTGATTCTCTGAGAAAGTAAAGAGGAGTTTTTGAGAAAAGTTTAAAGACACATTTTGAGTAAAGCTTAAGAGAACTATTGATTCCCAAATTTATCATTTTTACATTGACAAAAGAGAAATTTTGATTTCTAAATGAGTAATGAGTTCAGAGTTAATTCAGAGCAGTTACCTCTTTTAAGAGGATAGTCTGATCAATTATCTCAAATCAGAGAAAGAGTGATGTTTTTATACATTGAGAAAAAGTAATATTATTGGGAGTAGTATTAAACACCGATATGAGGGAGAGTTCAGTCAATTCACAACCCACATAAATCATGTCTTGCCAACATGGATACATGATCATGCTTTTTAGATAAATCCTTAGTACCTTCGGGCAGAACTTAGTAAATCCACTTAGTTGAGATGTTTTATATTACGCTATGATATTGGACAGTTCTGGTAGCGTGACAAGACGTTGTATCATCACTTAACTCATAATGATTGTTATCAGTTAGAGAATCTCCCAATAGAGTTTAAAGTGTATTTTTATATATCACTTCTTATGTTAAAGTAATGAGAAAGTATTTTGTAAAGTTAAATGACTTCATTCCTTTAATTCTTTACATTCAGTTGAGTTTATGTTATACCCATTGCAGTCATTTCTTTCAGTTATTTTGCCTCAACTATATTACATACTCGTAGTCATTCGACCTGTATCTTTTATGATGTAGATACAGGCATTTAGGATCATCAATAGACATTTTGTTGAGATCACTTTGCACTTCAGACAACTTTGGTGAGCCCCCTTGCTTTTCGGAGGATTTCACAATTTACTTTCATGTATTTCTGAGTTGTTGTGGGTCTTGTCTCGACTTCTATCCTAATATTAGAGGTTTCATAGATAGTTAGAGTTGATCAGTCTCTTGGTATTTCCCTTTTGTTTTAGACGTTTTGAGATTGTGTTGCAAAGTACTATTAATAATGCACTTAAGTATTTACTTGAGTTTAAATGTTCTAGATTCTATTTTTAAAACTTCTTTATGCTTAAGTAAGTCTTCCACTAAACAGTCAACCAAATCAATGATTCGCTTGGGAATCAAAAATAGTTCTCGAAATGTCGGCCACGTTCAAGGTATAGGCTCAAAGCGTGACATTATAGTGAATGATAGGTCTAAACTCACCTATTCAGAACAGACACATCTGTTCAGAATAGACATGATATCTTTTGGGAAAATAAATATTTGCTCGGAAAGAACATGTCCTCTCTGAAATGGTTTCGCGAACTTTAAATTAATTTCATTGAGCGAATTAATTAGTTAATTCCGTTAAGCAAATTAATTAATTTTGTGAATTACTTAATAAATAATTCAGTGAATTAATATTTTTTTTTTAAAAAGCTAAAAAAATTATCAATCATTCGCATTATTTATTAAAATTAAAGCCAAAACCAAAATTGAAATCGGGTCTGTCTTTAATATTTAGATGTAGCATAATTATTATGTCAGCTGTCAAACTGCAGACGATGATTTGAAAACATAAAACATAATTTAAGTTTGATGGGATAATCCTCTTCTTCTGATCCAAGAAAGTGAAATTCAAAGTTGATTATGTAATTTTGATTAGTTGGATTATTTGAGAAACAAGGCGTGAAATACTAAATTGTTAGCAAGAGTTTGTCGCCCATAATGCACCCAAAAATCTGGCTAATGTAAGAAATAGTAGGCTACTAGTAGCATTAGTCTCTTGGAAATCAACACTTTCATAGGAAAGAGGTAAAAAGGGAAATACAGGCAAACAAGAGTCTAGTTTGATTTAAGTTTTTGAGATTATATTTAGTCTATTATGTTAAAGAACTTTGCATGGTAATTTCTACATTTCATTTTATTTATTGAACCTACTTTCTCTGTTACTAATTACTTGTTCATTTTTTCTTTTATAGTTGTTTTTGATTACTTATTCATTTTGACAAATTAAGAAAGAACAATTTTTTTACTTATTATATCCTCAATTAATGAATTACTTTGAAAAAGGTATAACTTTTTGAAAATCTTAAAAAAAAATTTATTCATCCATTTCATAATTAATAAGAATAAAATATGATAAATTTACTATTTCAATAATTATAAGTATATCAATTCAAAACTGAACAAATAATTAAGAACAAAGGGAGTACATGCCAATTAAATTATCACTAAGGTAGAGTTGGAATTTTTTATTTATAATTAGACTGTATATTATTGAAACGAATTCTACAACTCCTTTTGAAAGTTTGTCTCCTCATTACCTAGTAGGATGTGTTTGGTACTGAAAAATAAATTTTTTGAAAAATGCTTTTTATTTTTTCATGATTGGTTAAATTTTTTTTTTTGAAAAATACTCTACTAAATATGTTTCTTAAAAAAAATAGGGAAAATAAGTCTTATAATTGATATTCTATGTTTATTGTATTTTTTCCACCTAGTAAGCCAATGAGCTCCCACCCTTAACCCTTGACCATCCCATGCACCCCGGACGACCCCTCTCCACCCTCTCCCGCCCCTGTATTGTATACTAAATTATATATAAATGCTTTTAAGATAATTTTTCTTTACTTACTTACTAAATAATAAAGATATAAATAAAAAATTTACTTGTTCTCTAAGAACACATTTTTTATACCAAACACACACTAATGCTATACTTTTTTAAAAAATATTTCCCTACCTTCGAACCCAAATCAATCAAACCAACAACTATTGATTATGCCGCCCGTGACTTCTTTCCTTCAAACTAGTTTTAGCGCATATAATCATGTTAATAGTTTGGAATGCTAAATAATATAATTAAACACAATTCTAACATCAACATTTTCAAAATAAATTGAATTTTTTTCTTGAAATAAATGACCAAACCCCTAATAAGGAGGAAAACAAAAGGGGGGAAGCTAACACCATTTTCTTATTAAATAAATAATAATAGTTTCACTTTCAGAATAGTTTAGATTAATACAGTATTAGGGTGTCAACACATTCTTTAAAAAAAATCCCAAAATAGGAAAATTCTAACAAATTACTCTTTTTATTTCTTAAACTATGTGCTCAATCAAACTCCGCACCATAAGTGTGATTAATAGTTAAGTCTTTAAAATTAATTGCAAGCTGCTGGTTTCCAAGAGGAAGAAAAAAAAAAGGTGTTTTAGGGCAAACATGAGTCAATGTAGAGCATGAGAAACTGACACGTGTCATTCAGTTTCTTCGAACCTAGTCGAAAAATCTGAAAGGGCATAGGGCGGTCTATTAAAAAAAGTACAAATAAAAATAAAATTACAAGAAAACAAAATATAAGAAAATTAAAACGTCCTTTTTTTCTTATCAAACCCTAAATAAATTTATTAGCTTTTCCATTTTCTTCACATTTTCCAACACTATACATACATGCACTATTACACATACTGAGAGATCATAAGAAAATAAAAAAAAATAAAAAAGAAGAAGAAGATTGTTTTTCAGTAAGGAAAAAAGAAGCTTCTTTACTGGTAAGTCAGATTTCATCTATATTAAAAAGTTCATTTCTTTCATTATTTATGTAATATGTATTACTCTTTCTGCTTTTTCTTCTTTAAATTAATTAATTTTTGATTTTGTTAATGGTGAAGTATATAATACTTCATATAAAAACACGTGTAGATTGAAAAAAGAAAAAGGAAATCAAAATAGAAAAGGTTTTGGCTCACTATATGTGTATATATTACTCTTTTGTATGTCGATTGACTATTTTTTTGTGTGTAGAATGACATATCATAATAGTGATCAAACATTTAAAATAAAGTAGAAGTAAGAGAAAACCATTTGTTAAGCAATATTTTCCAGTAAACATATAGAGTTGCTACATAGTTTACATTTGTGAGTTTAATTTTACATTTTTTTCATCCGTCCGGTATTCATATTGTAGTCATACTATTCTGAATTCACGTTGCATAGGTCCCATTCGAAAAAAGCGCTTCCTACAAATAAAGAATTTTTATACCCAAAATTTGAACTCTAATTAAAAGAGGAATAGTCTCATCCACTGCACCATATACTTTACCAATGGTTTAATCGTTTACATTGTAGAGTATACAAACCCCAAAGGAGGGTGGGGTGAGGGGGGGGGTTTAAAATGAGTCATAACCTTAGATTGTGATCCCTTTGGTGTAGGGGATTTGGCTTGGCACTTACAATATTTATTAAGTCAAAAGGTTACATGTTAGAAGTTCTAACCAATATAGAAATTTCTCAAAACACTATCCAAAGAGCAGTATTATTCAGTAGATTTACATATATTGTTTCTAATATTCCTACTTCTTTTTGTTTCATGTAATTTCCAATATTTCTTGTATTTTAGTTTAATGTGGTATAGTTAAAATTTCCAGTTTTAATATTTTAAATTTTAATTGTGAATTTATACATATAAACTTTAAGTTTCTTGAATCTACATATTTAGAATACGAAATAGTTATAAAATATATCTAACATTCTTGTAACAAATGTCTACAATAATACAAAAATTCAAATAGAGTAATATCTTTCAGGTGTGAATTTGATTTTTATATTATAGAAGGGGAAACTAAAGCTTTAGACTTTTTAGTACTTTCACAGTCAAAAAAGTGACATTTTGCTTTTATAAAGAATCTCTGTTAGACAGTGGGAAGCAGAGTTTCCAAACAATCTAACAAAAAATTAATGTCAGACTTTTTATTAATTAAAATGGGATATATATAGATAAGTAACCATGTGTTACACTTATTGTCAGAACTAGAACGGGATTTTTATTTCCCTAATTATAATTTTAAAAAGTTAAAAAAAATTGCACTCTATATGATTTATTTTTAAAAATATTTACGCCACCTAATCCACAAAAATAAATGTAAATACACTAGTGTAAAATAATTTTTACATTAGTGGTTCGTCTAAAAATTCATAATAAGTGGAATCAAATATTAAATTGACCTATCAATCATAAAAATAATTTATACAATTAATTAGTATATTATTATAGAGGCAGAATTAGGATTATGAGTTTGGAGGTTTTAAACTTTAAGATAGAATATTGATAGGGAGTTTGAATCCACGATACTAGTGTGAAAGACATATATTTATTTAATTTTAATATATACACATACAAATTATACAGAAAAACTAGTGGATTCTTTTGAACTCATGAACCTCAGTTAGATCCGCCTCTGATCATAGGCGGAGCCACCTTGGTAATAATATTTTATGTCTATATAGTAGATGTTGAATCCTCTTCAGCTATTTCGTGTGTCTATTATTACAAATTTAACCCCTTATTGAAAATTCTGGCTTCACCACTACCTCTGATTATGTTGTTATAAAAATATTGAGGTTCACTAGGATTTCATGGGGCAGAGTTTTTAGATCACCTGACCAAATATATAGTCTAGCAGGTCGGCGTATGATTTGGATATTAAGAATATTAGTATTACATATACTATAGTTGCTTAATTAACCATATGCTAATTTAGTTTATTAAAGGGTTAATTAATTGAAAAACGTAATGGTTAATTATTAATGATGGTCTTTGAAATTTTGTTTATTTGACTAAGACTAAGGTTGTGAGTGGAAGACAGAAGGCACAGAAACAAATAGAGTTGTGCAGAGCAGTATAATCTTCTAGTTTGCAGTCGACATGCACTGCAAATACAAATATTTAATTAATGTACTAAAATAAATTATAATAATTTAATAATCTTTTTATATTTTGACGAGTGCGATTTCCAATTAGATGGTCAACACAATTCTACTTGGAAACACAAATCTAATTTAATATTTTATCGGTCTTAATATATGTGATATTGTTTAATTTGATATGAATTTTTTTTAAAAGACTTTTGAAATTTTTGATCTGAAATAAATAGTATGTGATTTCATACCATGTTATTAAAAGTAAATATACTTTTTAAAATGAAATTATTATTTTAGATATGCTAAAAGAGAAGTATGTTATATAATTTTGTAATTTTTTGTCAAATAAGTAAGATGATATCAAATATTGATTTAATAAAGAAATACATTTTTAAAAAAAATTGATTATATACATATACATCATATAAATTGAGACGGAAAAAATATTTACGAGTAATTGAGTAAATTTTACTTATTGTGAAGGTACTTTAATTATTTAATATGTCGGATAAATTATTGTATATCCGTACACATGAATTAGGGCTTCTACTCTGGGATCCACTCCCTGACTATTTCTTTCATCGTTACGCATTTAAACAAACTCCTATATTAATTTTAAAAAAACATTGCATTTATTGCTGCATTTTTTTAAAATTATTAATCTACATAACATTTATATATATATTGTAACAATATAAATATAATTGATCTTTATTCACTATCTGTATTTTTAATGTATATTATACGTGTGCTACTACTTTATTTTATAAAAACACCTATTTATACCTTCTAAAATTATAAATTCTCCATTGAAAAAAGAAGAAGATTAATCGTGTATTAATTAAGCGAAAAAACATTTAACCTTCTTATAACATAGATGTCTATAGATAATATTACAGCTTTCCATATATTGATTGCTTTTGTACATTTTATTTTTTTATGTTTGTATTAATCTATCTAATGGAATAAATAAATTATATATGTATAGAATTGATCATATTATTTTGGGAGAACTGAGTAATGTTTCAAACTTAAATCAAGAAAGTTTCCTTATTTCCTACTAGTGTGTTATTTCGAAAACATTCCCTTCGTTTTGGTAAATGGAATTTTAACACATCTGAAATATATGGTTCTTTTTTATCCTAAGATATCTTCAAGTCTATTTTCTTTGTGATCCTCCTATTATAATTCGATAAAAGTTGCTAGTCAGACTAGAAGAAGAAAATAAAAGGGTAAAACTAATTATATATATTTCTCTTTAAAACTTCAAGTGATCAATTTGGAGGGATATATATAGTATGTATTTCAGTGGTGAGATTTGAACACGTGAACACTGACTCATTAAGGATGTTCAAATCCACATGACATCTTAAACCACTAGACTATAAGAACCTATATATATATTATGTCAAGAGTGTTCAAAATATGTTATTTAATCACTTTGTGTATTATTTAACTTGTATATGCAGTATTTTTTTCGAACAATTGAACACCCTGACATACATTTGTGTACGCCACTGGTGTATTTGTTACAATATAGTTATATAGTACTCTAGAAAATATGAAATTAGCTACGAAATTTATCAATTGCATAATAACACTCAACTAATTGTACATATATCACTAATTTCGTAGCTAAATGATATTTACATGTGATTTTTATTATACAACTACTGAATTTTATCTGTCGTTGATTCCGTATTGATCATACTTTGACATATATGGGTGGATTCATGGCATTGAGTGGTGTGGATGAATATACAAGTGGTTGCACGAGTGAACAAAGAGAAAAAAATAGATGATTTGAGTAGTGTGGGAATGCTGGGCTTTGGGGTGTCATGTATTACACTCTACGAGGTATTTAAGAGAGTTCCAATACATCTCAACTTGGACATATATATTTTTTGTAGGGTTACCCTTTGGACCTTTTTGTTTTGGGGCTATATACTACCCTACTACTTCTACCTAGTGTGGGGTGGTAAAATAATGGATTCTTTCCAATTGGAATTGTAGGTTTGTCTTAGTTCAAAGACTTAAAAGGACCACTAGCTTTTCTTATAGTAAGACACTCGTGGCCTTTATTATAAGGACTTACTAATTTATATGTTGCTTACAATCTACTTTTTAACCCCTTACAATATGTTATTTACTCCATTTCACTATTTATTATATATTAGACTTACTATGAGTATATATAGCTATCTAGTTCTTTGTTAAAGATAACCTCTTTGTTATAAGTGAGTTTAACATATGAAGAAAAGAAAAAAAAAATATTTTTACCCTTGACATTAGTTACTTATTTCCCAAATTGTTTTTTTTTCAAACCTACAACTATACTCATCAATTAATATGAATATTGTAATAATATGTGTATTAAATATTGTTTCGGTATACAAATAAGAGTGAATGGAGGTTCATGGAGTAACATGGTAAAAGTATAATTAATCTACTAATATTACATATTAAACTATATTGATAGTGTTAAATGAAAACTATATATTAACCATCCTCTCTTAAGTCCCCTCTCCAATTTAACAATATTCTAGGACTCCTAGTTTGAAGTGTTGGAATGTGGTAAGCACATTCATCTTCATATGAATCAATGACCATTCTCTAGTAAGTTGTGGGTAGAAGAAATCATTCATTTAAATACTTCATTCTTTCTCAATATATATTTCTCTTTTAGACCTCTTCATTTTTCTCTCTCCTCTCTCTCTCCCCTACTATAACCTCATATGCTTGGATGAATCATTATTAATGAAATAAAACCAAAGAAAGGTATAGGGGGATAGAGAAAGTGTGCGAGAGAGAAAAAAAGAAGAGAGTCTCTTCATACTTTTTAGGGTAATTCATTCCTTTGTCAGTGTATTATACACAAATATATGTGCTACTAATAATGCATTTATGATTTGTTCTAATGTTTAATTCATTTATTTTCCCTTTTTTGGACATGTGCAGGAAATTGATCCATTGGTACAAGAAATTAAATTCAAGAAATTTTCAAGAATGAATTCAAACAATTGGCTATCATTTCCTCTTTCTCCCACTCATTCTTCTTTACCTCCTCATCTTCAAAATGCTCAATCTCATCATTTTTCATTAGGGTTAGTCAATGAAACTATTGACAATCCCTTCCAAAACCAAGGTACTAGATACTACTCTTAACAAATATTCATCCCTGTTCTGAATGTTGAAGTGTGCGACCATCTCATCAGCACTAATTCGTATTTATTTTTTTGTAGAATGGAACTTAATGAACACACAAGGAAGCAATGAAGTTCCAAAGGTGGCTGATTTTCTTGGAATGAACAAATCTGAAAATCAATCTGAATTAATCCCTTACAATGAAATCCAAGCAAATGATTCGGATTATCTCTTTCAAAACAACCACCTTATGCCATCAATGCAAAATGCTTTAGCTCCTCCTCCTGCAAACAACTATGATCTTCAAGAAAATGCTTGTAATATTCAATCTTTGACATTGTCTATGGGGAGTGGAAAAGGTTCAACTAGTGAAACAAGTGCTAGCCCTAGTGCGAATGCTGCTACCGCGAGTGCAAGTGCTGAAAATAGTAATAACACTAGCATTGTTGAAGCTGCACCTAGAAGAACTTTGGATACTTTTGGACAAAGAACATCAATTTATAGAGGTGTAACTAGGTAATGTTTTTTTTTTTTTTTTTAAAAAAACTTAGGGTTTCCTTCTTTTTCTTTTTTATTTCTCATTATGACGGCCGTGCTCGTTTTGGACTTGAGAAAATGTAGACATAGATGGACAGGAAGGTATGAAGCACATCTATGGGATAATAGTTGTAGAAGGGAAGGCCAATCAAGAAAGGGTCGTCAAGGTGAAATTTCAATAATCAATAATCTTCTTTAAATAATTTTGTTTTTCCCAATCAATTGTTTCTAACTAATCTTTTTTCCTATCATTTTTGGGGTGGATGCTATTGTTATTCACTTGCAGTGTATTTGGGTAAGCAACTTTATTTGGTCAATCTTCAATTATTTTTCCTTATCTTGCTTGGACTCTTCAACAATGTCAGTAGTTGTGTGTTGGATTCTCCAGAATAGTGTATTTTTTGAGAATCTGACACTGGTGATCAAAAGTGAAGAGTCCCATTATTTCTTAGAACATAATTTTTTCTTTTGGTTATTTATTTTGGTTTGTGTAGGAGGGTATGATAAGGAGGAGAAAGCAGCTAGGGCTTATGATCTTGCTGCATTGAAATATTGGGGAACATCTACCACTACAAATTTTCCAGTAATTAATTAGCCTTTACTTAGAACAATATTAAAATTGAATAATATAATAAATGTAGTAATATTTAATTGAAATTAAAGGATTTGATTATTTATGGCCATGTATATTAATTATTTATTTGATGAGTATAGATTAGCAACTATGAGAAAGAATTAGAAGACATGAAGCATATGACAAGGCAAGAATTTGTTGCTGCAATAAGAAGGTCAGAACCTTTTATAATTAAATTGATATTATTATATATTCCATCTTCTTACTTTTTATTGTTATCGACTTTCTATTTTAAATATATAGTCAGAGTAATGTAGTGTTCTTTTATAGATACCAATTATTGGAATAATAATAGAAGTAGAAGATTTTGGCAGAGGCTGACCATTTCTTCTTTTCACTGACAACTTCTTTTAACTTCATATATATTTGTATTATAATTTTTTAATTTTGACATAGATAATATAACATTTTTTTTACATTGTCAAATCAAATCAACGTTATACATTGATAGTGAAAATGATTATTATACTATCAGTATATTTAAGTTAAGTCCGATTTTTCTTACTATATATATTCAGGAAGAGTAGTGGCTTCTCAAGGGGTGCATCCATGTATCGTGGTGTTACAAGGTATTCATAGTATTGTTTCCTTCTTTTTTTTTAATAAAAACTTTAGTAAGAAAAATAATTATTTAATTTTTATTATTTTATTCTCATCTTTTATTGTTGGTTTTTTCTCATGACATATCTGGGAGCAGGCACCATCAGCATGGGAGATGGCAAGCAAGGATAGGAAGAGTTGCTGGAAACAAAGATCTCTACTTGGGAACGTTCAGTAAGTGAAAATTCTGAATCCGTCACTGAAAAAAACCACTTTCTTTACCAAAATGACTAACAAATATATTCTATAGTGACTAACAAATTGCTTCAATAAATTTAGAGTTTATGTTATGGATATTATAATGTAAAAATTATTTAATCTATCATATTGTTAAGCTAAATATTAACAAGTAATTCTTCAACTTATATGTAACATAAAAGATAGAGAAATATCCAGGGGCGAATCTAGGGTTGACTCAATGGTTTAAGAGTTTAAAATTCACCCTTGAGTCCTTTAATTTCTCACTCACCGGAGAGTCTACCGCCTAATTAGGTGAGTTGGTGGATGGATCTATCAAGTCTTGGGTAGATTTGATTGATGCGTTCGTCAAGATTCTTCTCACCTTCTCGAATGTTGCATCTCCGGGATGAGACTTGTATATATGATAAATTAACAAGAATTCCTAGTCAAATCTCAAGTATTCTCTTTTTTATTTTTCAAATCCTGATTTCGCCACTGAAAATATCTTGTTATGAAGGTGGTATTATGTGTTCCTCTTTTCATGAGAAGATACATGTAATTATTACCCTTAGGTGATATGATTGCATTAAAATTCATAGAAGCTTCAACACTATTTTTAGAGTTCAAATTTTTTACACTACAATCTAGTGTAACATAATTTTAGCTTCATCAAATTATCAAAAAGATAACTATAAGTAATTAAACATTGTGATCCTTATAACATAGTAAGATTAATGATTACAAAGGCAAATTAAATGATTGTCTACATAATTGGCTTGCAAAAATGAGCAAAATTCTAATTTGAAGAGAATATTGTTTGATTGCAGCTACTGAGGAGGAAGCAGCAGAAGCATATGACATAGCAGCAATAAAATTCAGAGGGTTAAATGCTGTAACAAATTTCGATATGAATCGTTACGATGTTAAGGCCATACTTGAAAGCAACACTCTCCCAATTGGAGGAGGAGCAGCAAAAAGACTTAAAGAAGCACAAGCACTTGAATCATCAAGAAAAAGAGATCAAGAAATGATGGCTCTAAACTCAAGTTTTCAATATGGAAACTCAAATCCTTTACAAGCATATCCTTTAATGCAACAACATCAACAACCTTCATTTGACAATTCTCAACCTTTGTTGACTCTTCAAAATCATGACATTTCACAGTACAACATTCAAGATTCGTCGTCTCATTTTCACCAGAGTTATCTCCAAACACAACTTCAACTTCAGAACAACTCGCATCAAGTGTCGTTATACAACAATTATCTTCAGAATAATCAAGTTTTCTTGCATGGTTTGATGAATAACAATGAAGGTAGTTCAAGTGGAAGTTATAGTACTGGAGGGTATTTTGGTAATTCTCCTGGACTTGGTGGAATGAGTTCAAATTCAACTTCAGGTAATAATGGAGGAGGAGGAGGTGCACATGAAGAAGTTGCACTTGTTAAAGTTGATTATGATAATATGCCAAGTTACAATGGTTGGTCAGGAGAGTCATCAGTTCAAGGATCAAATCCTGGTGTTTTCTCAATGTGGAATGAGTGAGAAAAATAATTGATTAAGACGATCGATCAATCGATTGAGGTGTGGACAAAATATTTTGAGAGATTATGATAACATAGATGATGTTAATTTTCATGTTTTTATTTTGTTTGATCAAGACTAATGTTTTATGTGCTTCTTTATTTGGATTCATGAGAGTGAAATACCTCCAAACTTCATGCAAAGGTTAATGTGTTCATTTTGAGTTACTTTCATTTCTCCTCTTCTTCATAATGTTTGTTTACTTTGGTCTTATTTCTTTTTCTCTGACGTTAATTAGTTCTCCACCTTAACGATTGAAAATTGGATTGATCAAACTCTTTTGAGTTTGATTCATAGCGATCCTTTATTAAAGGACTCTGATCCTCAAATGACTGAACAATCGGAAGAAATTTTGTTTCTATTCAATACTCAATACTATATTGTGGCTATTAAATTCTAATTTTGATTTTGAATTTATTTTCTTTTAAGTAATTATTATGGTGTAATGCTGATTTTGATTTATAACTTGCCAGGTTCAAAATTTTGTTAACTCTTTTATCACAATTTTTGAGATACTAAAAGAAATTTAAGGATGTGATTACACATATTGGTCAAATTATTTTCAATAGTTAACTTTCATTAAATTTATACTAAAATTTGTAGACATAGAATAATAGGTGATGCACTCGAGAGAAAAATCAATTATACTTCTAGGCTATTATATGTCAAAAATTGAGAATGCAGTTTGTACATCCGACTTAAGACTATTAAAATTCAACAAAAAAATAAACTATGAGCAAATCATGGCCTGCAACATAATTTATCCAGAAAAATAATAATTTAATTCAAGTATAAGTCAATTAACGCGACCGTGTTAGAACCATGAGACTCGAGGGATGTCTAATATCTTTCCCTCGGTCAATAGAATTTCTTACCCCAATTTCTAGTTTGCAGACCAAATAAAGAGTCATTCTTTTTTATTAGGGATTAAAGAATATGTCATTTGAAACACCATAACCCAATTCTAAGTGACGACTCTGTAAAACAAAATAATCCTTAACCAGTACCGTGTGAAAATAGGGGTGTGACAGATGGAATTTTTACCTCATCAAAAACATTGTCAGTCTGGTTCTTGGACCATTCATTGAGTTTCTTGCTAAGATATTTAAGTTTGCTCTGAAATTTCCACAAACAATTTCCCTCCACCTTAAAGTTCCAAGTATATCTTGATCCACTTCTTTGAAATCATCGTGGTCAGTCCAAATAATTAGGAATTAAAAATACTTGATACTTCTTTGATTTGAATTAGAACGTCTGACTAGCATGGGCGTATGAGCCGATCCGGTGCTATCATTTCTAGGGTATTTTTAAGTTCAATAAAGATTATGAAAACTCTATCTAATCTCTTCCATATTCTGTGTTTTTATAATGTAGGTGATGGCTTGTTTGTTTTTGAAAGTATGTAATGTGTGCATGTTAACTATTTTGCAGTATTACTTGTGTAGTGCATGTGTGGCGAACTAGAAGGCTTATGTGAAATGACTTCATGTAATCATCTCCATCTCCAGTGGCGGATCCAGGATATACAGGTTGTGGGTGCTCACTTTCTTTAACATAAAATTGTTAGCAATCACATAGTGTAAGTGTATACAAACTCAAACTCTTTGATAAAAAAAATAAACGTATACTAACTCAAACTATTTAATAAAAAAAGAAAAAGTTTATTTCAAAAGTGTTCAAAAAAATTATTTTTAATCACGAAACACTAAATATGTGAGACTCTAAAGTCTAAACCTATTTATAAAGTAACAAAAAATATATATATAAAATCTACTTTAAGAATTAAGAGTACTAGCCATAGCCCATAAGCAATGAAAATCTCAAAACCTAATTCTCTAAACCTTTTTTTCATTATCCAACTTTAATATAACATCAAATAATATTACCTTTCTTTCGTATTTTGATTTTAAAAAGAAAAAAGCTTGAAATTTGTTATCGGGTTAGCTGTTTTCTCTTTGAAACAAAAAGAAGAATGATTTCGTCGTTTTGTTCAAAGAAAGAATCTCAAAAGCGGGTATTTGAAAAGGTTTTAAAGCATAAAAAAACTGGAAAAATTAAAAATAAATTAGAAAGAAAAATTAATTATTTAGCCTAAACTAATTAAGAATAGAAAAAGTCAAAACATATACAAAATTCTAAGTAAAAGAATCCTTCATTAAAAAAAAAGTAAAAAAATGGGTGCAAAAACTCGCTGGTAAAAGTAAAAGAAATCACTAGAAAACCTCAAAAAAAGGGTGCAAATTCGTTGAAAAAAATTGAGCTTGTTGGGAGTCGAACCATCGATGGATGGCTTGGCGCGCCTAATTGTTCAAAGGAAAACCAGCGCGCCCACAACTATATTTATTTAATGGGTGCTTATTTATATCTAATAATGTAGTTTTCATATTTTCTGTATTTATATACAAAAAGATTTCGGAGTCAATGGGTGCTCGAGCACCCGAAACTACCTATGTGGGTACGCCCCTGATCATCTCTTGCAATGAACCTGTTTATTTACTTATGGTTTCAAGTTGGTTGTCCATTGTGATTGTGATTGTGCATGTTGTTTGCAATTGAAGGTTGGATCGGGTACAACGCTGATACAAGAAATTAATGATTGGTTCAAATACCACGCGTGATATGAATCATTAATGGTTGGTTCGGAAATCATACCAGTACAGTAACAATTTGTGTGTGGGTTTCATGAGAGGGCCTTGTATGTGCATTCAAGATCATGTGGGGGCATGTTTCATGCATTAGTTAAGTCAAAGTTGTGATCTGGATCTGTTTTATTTTAAAACTGTCGGTATATGTGTTAGGCATGTATTACTGTTCTGCAGTTACTTGTTACATTCATATATTGGAGCTAACTTTTGGTTCTACCAATACTCGGTGTTCACTAATAAAAAACAGGCGAAAAACGACGACCAAAAGCGACAGACTGCGTCATTTTTTTGATCAAAATTGACGGAAAAGCGACATAGTCAAGTTCGTCACTTTTGGCTCGACGCTTTTCAAAAGTTGATGGACCTCGTCGTTTTTATTTTTGTAAAAAAATTATTTTCTTGACTAATGCGACGCCCTCCATCGCCTTTTTATAAAAAGAATTTAGTTTCCAAAGAGCGGTGCAGTCGGTCATTTATTTTCAATTCATAATTTTTAAAAATCTTGAAAGAGACGGACAAAGACGTCATCCGTTGCTTTTTTGGAAATTATATTTTGAAAATCCTAGAAATATAAAAAAAATGCAGAAAAGCGACGTACAAAACCACCACATCCATCACTTTTTCTGTACTTTTTTTTTTACTTTCTGCTACCCACCTGCAAATTAAGTTAAATTCAATATCGAATTAATTCAACCCATTCAAACAAAACACATAAGTAACATGCTGCACAAAATATAAACTAATAAACTTAATTTAACCTTCAAAAGTACATAAATCACAAAGACTTATAAAGTCTTTTAAAATTCAAAATTAGGTCATAAATATTATGTTTCAAGATTTACAAAGTTCAAACTTAATTAATTCATAAGCACTAATTAAGTTTAAGCTTTCAAAATGTAATTAATTATATTCCTAATTGATTTCAAGTTATTATAAATTAAGTTCAAAGTACTAGTTAACTTAAAATATATTAAGGTTAATAAGATTTTAAGTACTTTAAATTTCAAATTATGTTCAAAGTTCTAATGAAGTTCAAGTTCTAATAAGTTCGACATTTATGTTTCAATTAAGGTCAACAAGATTTTAATTTCACATTCTTAATTAAGTTAAAGTTATTATAAATTAAGTAATTTTCTGATTAAAATTCAAATATACCAAAGTCAATAAGATTTCAATTTATTCAAACTTCAAATTAAGTTTAAGCTTAATTAAATAGTTTATAAAGACTACATTTTATCAAGAATTCGAAAGTTCACAATCTAATAATTAGTTCATAAATTCTAAGTCAAGATTTCTAAAGTTCACAACCTAAAGTTCTAAAATCCTACAATAATTCAAGATTTTTAAAGTTCACAACCAAAGTTCTTAAATCCTACAATAATTCAAGATTTTTAAAGTTCACAACCAAAGTTCTAAAATCCTACAATAACTTAAGTTCTCTGAAGTTCACAACTTAAACTTTTAAAATCCTACAATAATTCAAGATTTCTAAAGTTCACAACCTAAAGTTCTAAAATCCTATATAAAAATTCAAATTGATATCTAATTTCTAAATTTAATTTCTATGTTCAAGAATTCAAATAACCTAATTTCAGCTTTCATATACTATCCAATATGTTTCTAATCTTTTTTTTTTTAGAAGGGAATTATTTATTCCATTAAAATAGTTCATATGGGCAAACCCACGTACAAAAAGGCCTTTTGGCAGCCAACAGAAAAGGCCTCAGCTTACAAAAAAATTTGATTTGTCATACCTAATTCTAATACTAGGCATTTGCATTTTGTCTAATTGATATAAGCCCATTGCTAGCTTAGGGATATCCCTCCAATCGTGATATATATGAGCTTCATCAGAAATAACAGCATGTTTAGCTAATGCATCTGCAACTTGTATAATTTAATATTTTTCTAACTTCAACTTTCAAACTGAAATTCAAAAATTTCTAAGTTGAAAAATTCAACTAATCGAATTTCAACTTTCATATACTATCCAATAGTTTTCTAACTTCAAAGTAATCTTACTTTCATATACAAGGCAAGAATTTCAAAGTTGGAAAATTAAACTAATCCAACTTCTAGCCTCTAACTTCTAATTATTTGTTAGCTTTAACTACTTCTATATACTCAATTCACAATTGTATTTGTAAAAAAACCTCAATTGTTTTTTTTAAAAAAAACTAAAACCAAAATTTCTCAATTCTCTCCCTATCTAACAATAACAAATATAAAAATTAATAAATGTATAACACAATTCAACAAACTAAAATAATATACTAACTAACAAATCAAATATAATTACTAGATTTGAATTTTTTTTTAATTAAATCCTAACCTTTTAACAAGGTTGAGAGGCAGTGGTGCGGATGACGGGACAACGGCAACGGGACTAGCGGCAGTGGGTGGGGATGACAGGACGAAGGGTGACGACATTGAGAGGTGGTGGCGGCAGCGTGACGGAGGTCTGCTTTTACAAAGAAGGGAGAGAAGAGAGGAGAGAGATGGGAAAATTGGGGAAAAACCCGTTCTGCCTCAACATAATTAAACAAAAGTAACGAAAACGTCTCTTTATCAGTCATTTTTTAAAAAATATTTGACAAATATTTTGATAAAAAAGCGACGGACTAAGAAACGTTATCCGTCACTTTTAAAAAAATATTTGATCAAATATTTTGACCAAAAAACGACGTACTAAGAGATACCGTTCGTTGCTTTTTAAAATAAATAAATAATAAATTTAAACTAATTATATATATATATATATATATATCGCAAAAATCTACGAAAAAGGTGACGGACAGAGAGATGCCGTCCATCATTTTTTTATAAAACTAATTACTTTTATATATATAAAAAAGTGATATACAGTGTGGCAAATGACATCGCTTTTTGGAGCGACACCGTTCGTCACTTTTATGCCCGTTGTTTTTAGCGAATTTTTAGTAGTGAAATGTGTACTGATTCTGCACTTTGTCTTCCTTTGTGGAATACATTTCATATTCAGGCGGCTTATTCTTGACCTCAGTTTTGAGAAGCAAGACATATGAATCCAAGAGTGACCTACTTCTTCCGGGCTGCCACAGATTCTTCTTTATCTCGTTATACATCCTCTCATATACATACAATTAGATTTTTGACTTATGTGCTCTTGTTGGGGTTGCATCCCCTTATTTTAGATAATTAAGAGTATTGGTACTGTGACTTTCAGGTTTTCAGAGAGTTAAATTCTATAAATAATTTGTTAAATGATTGAATTTATGAGAATTTGATCATTTATTTATTTTAACCTGTTTTTCTACCATTTTATATCATGACTTATTTCTTAGAGTGGTTTGATGGGTTAAGTTTTAGTTGATAGTTTATTCTCCTGCCGGATAGTTAGTGTGGGGTCCAATAACAATGGGTCATAGCGATAATTCTTCCTTCAAATATTTCATATTTATTTTGTTGATATAAGAGTCATAACTTTTGTGAAAAGTTATGCAGACACACTATCAAACAATTATTTTTACATTTGATTTTTAATTCTTTTTTTCTTTCAACTGTTGGTCTAGATCACCTTAAATTTATTGGGAGAGAAAGAACGATATAATCATCTCCCATAATCTTTCCAATAGAAGCGAACCTATAATTTAAAAATTTTGGAGGGGAGGGGACACAACTATCTTTAAAGAAAGTTTGGGTTAGAACTAGTAATATTGGGAGATAAAGCTATGGCTTCAGTTGGGATCGGACCTACGTAAAGGTTAGGGGTTCGGGTGAACCCCTTCATCAAAAAATTACACTTTATCTATAAGGTTAACTTCTCAATTATGCGTAGATACATTAAAATGAACCCCTCAACACTGAAGAGAAGTTTAGCTCACTGACTATGCGATTCAGTGTTAACCTAAATGATCCGAGACTGATTCTCACTAAGTGAAAACTTTACTGATTCTCACTAAGTGAAAACTTTTCCAACTTTTTGTTTTTTGCTTTGAAAAGGTTGAGATGGGCTAAGGTTGTGGGCTAAGAATACCAAATAAAAGACCTCATTGTTTTTCGTTTGAATCTAAAGCTGTATTTTTTTTATGTTATTTTTTTTTCTCAATTTATTTTTTATTTAAGTTTATTAGCCACGTTTTTTTATTTTTGTATTTTATTCTTCTTATTAATATTGTTCATTCTTCTACATAACTCTCTTCTCATTTACTAACTCAGAGAAACTCTTTTTAAAATGATGAATTATTATTAAATTTGAAATTGAATTAAAAAATTATTAAATAAAATAAAGTAAATAAAGATTAATCGAATGGAAATTTTTTAAAGTCTTGAATATTCTTTTAAAACAATCTATATAATTGTATTTTTTTTCTTAATTTCATAGTATCTCTATTTCTTACTATTTTTAATTCGATTCTTAAGAGATGAAAATTAAACTAAACTTATTTGATTTATTTAATATCATTTATTTATCTTTTGAATATGCACTATAATATAAGTAACTCGATCTTTACACTTTTTAAAAAGAATTTTGATGCTATTTAAAATAACATATGATTAAATGAACACTAAGTCAAAATTTAGAAAAAGTTTTAAAAATAGAACACTGCAAAATAAAAGAAAAAACACGAAAATTTTAAAAAGCTCGAAAATGGTCAAATTGAGTCTATGTACATATAACAATGCGACATTGATCTGTCCAATTTCATTCTCAAAACCACATGTGAATTTCGTCAAAAATCCAAAATTCTTTCTGGGTTTGAAATAAAATTATCAATTGAATCATCGAATAATTAAGATATGAATTTTCAACCCAATATACCTTGTGGCTTGTCATGTAAAGTGATGATAAACAACTCCAATAATATTAATAAGGAATTGATTTTCAAAATTTTCTAATTTCACGCAAAAATTTTAAAATAAAATTTCAAAAATCAAGAGTAATACTAAAATTTCATTGTCAATTATGTGAAGATGATAGTGACGGTGACGATGGAGAAAATAGAGGCCAGGAGATTTAGAAATGGTGAGTGGTGATATTTGTCTATGTTGTAATGAAGAAGAAAGAAACAAATAAAGAAAAAAAAATATAAATACAAGTATTTCTGAAAAAATATTAAAAATAAAACTTTACTAGTGCTCACTCTCTCAAGGAGAGTGAAATACACTTACTTTGCCAAATAATGTTTAGGGAGATGCTAATTTCAATTTTAAATAGTTTGGGGGTGACAGAATTTTCGTAAAGTTTAAGTGTGTAGTTGAAAATTCGATAATAGATTGGAGGGGCACTTGACCATTTTCTCAAAAGCTCGATCGAGTAGGGTAAAAGTATGAAGAACCTAAACACGAATTGAAGTTAAATTTATCATATTAAGATTAATATTCCCTCCCATCTGTTAAATTAAAATATTAAGATTAATATTCCCTCCCATCTCAGTCTGTTTTTCATTTTATAATGTTTACGTATTTACTGCTTTATACTTCGAACTAGTCAGAGAAATTTTGGCTCCATTACTGACTTCAATTAGTGTACTCAGATGAGTTTTGATTATGAGTATACACAATTAAATATATCATCTTTTCTTGAAATATTTATTCATAAATATAAAAAATTGAGTGCACGTGCACTCTCACGGACCATGTGGGTCCACCTCTACTTTCAAATATCTAAATCCCCATAAAGTCTACATTCTAAGTGCATACAAATATAATTATCACCATCAAAGATAGGAATATCTATCTAAAAATTGTTATTTTCAAAATTCATTTCTCACTTACAGGTACTTCAAAAATGGTCTCAAATCAATTGATAAAAAATTTTAATGAAGAAATTAAAAGACTAATAGAGAAAAATAATATTGCACTTACGTCAAATAAAATTATTTTATTAACAACTCAGATATGTTTATTTATTACTACAATTCCCAACTAAAAATATATACATGTTAATTGTTATAAATTCATTTAATTAGTGAAATTTTCGTTTAATTAATACAATAACTACTTGTATACATATTTCTATGGGTTATATGAAGCATATTGGACAAAAAATGTATCTATCAATTTGGACATTTAACCATGGTGGCTTTTGGAGTGATTTCAGAATTAATTTCTCACTTATATGTCCTTCAAATGGCTATGATACTTATTATTATTTTTAACAAAGAAATTAGAATAAACAATAAAAGAAAATACTAAAAGCTTGTTTGGATTGATTTATATGTTGGTCAAACATGATTATAAGTAGGAAAAATTAGCAAACTAGACACAAAAACTAACATAATTAGTAAAACCTCCATACTTTATAAATATTAGTAAAAATATCAAAAATCTCATTATTTTAAAAAATATAGTGTATCCTAATTTACTTTTTATTTATCTCACATTGATTACACGTTTTTCAATTACTTCTCTCTCATATGTTAAAAATAAATTTATTTTCTCTCTCTCAGATTTATCTCTTCCAATTCTCCTCCATCAAATTTCGCATATCTTTCTTCTGTCCTTATTTGTATTTTTTTTCTCCATAAATCGAATTCGCAACAATTCCTTTGACTAAGGTATTCATCTTTATCCTATTTTTAGATTTATTTTCTAATTTTATTTTTGTTTATATCTTTCAGAATTGTTGTTTATAGTTGAAATCTCGATTAGGGTTTGATAACCTTTAAAAGACTCTCCAATGACTGAATTTAAAAGACTTACTAGAGGTATCCAACTTAATCATCAAATTTCTAGCGATTTTTCATCCTTTAACTTAAAAAAATTCATATCAAGCTATAATCAATTACAAACAGATTAATGATGAATCAATTAACTAATACCTGGTGTAATTTATATTCCGCCAATATTATCGAAATTTCTTCTCAAAACTTGTTTGACGACAAACTTTTTGCCCTATTTCGTTCAAATAATTCTTATAAAATATTTATTAAAAAAATAGATTTTAATCAATATTAATTGTTTAGAGAGTGAATATTTTTAACTGAGACATGAATATCAATAATGAGAAAATTTCATTTAATTATTTGTGATTTTTGTAACTGATAAGACTTTTAAGCGTTTGTTCCTTTTTAAAATAATACTCTCCCTAAATTCCTCCAATCTATTATATAAAAATTGTATTCTTTATATTAAAACAACTAATAAAAACATAAATAAGATACATAACAAGCTAAAATTTTGATATTTTTACTAAAATATTGAAAGTGTAGTTAATGAGTCCTCTTAAATGTTAAAATATTGATATTTAAAAAAAAAAATCTAAGTAGAGCTGTTAAAATGGTCTGGCCCAACCTAACCCTAATAGGCTAGAGAGTTAAATGGATTGGGAAGGACTGACCCTTTTAATTAAAGGGCCTGTAAAAATAGCAATCCAACCCAGCCTTAAACGGGCGACATGTTGGAATAAGTTGACCCTTCAACAAAAAATGGACAACATTGTTCTTTTAGAAAGAGTACGAACACTGATGTCTGATAAATACAACATTAATATATACGAAAATTCATTTTTGAAGTACATGTACTTCAATGAATATTTATAAAACAAAAACATAATAGTCAAGATACAACATTCATAAGATTCATCCAAGCAAAAAAATGTTACATGATCACTATTTTAATAAACAAGATAATAAAAGAGAAATAAAAAATTGACATAAAAACAAAATTAGAAGAGGTCAAAGATTCATAGTTATAATGGAGTGATGAGCTTGAGTTAATAAGAAAATTTAGTGGGCTAATGACCCTAAAATGTAAAAGATATGTAAAAAAGCTAGACTTGATTTTATGTTGATATTTAAAAAATATTGATTGACAACTCTCAACAAATAAAAGACTATTTAAAATACATATCATAAATATTTTTGAAAATCAAAGCCAATGGGTTGACCTTTGAGGCTTGCGGGTTGGGCTTACGATGCTAGCGTGCTAAATGACATTGGAATAAAAGCCTCGTTATTAAATGGACTGAAAAACAACGCCAAATCCCATTTAATTCAGAGGTTGGGTTAGATCGGTCTAGCGGGCCAAACCCATTTTGACAACTCTAGTTATAAGTCACTATTAGCTTTTGGGAGTATTTGAAAATTTAAAATAACTTAAAATAAGTTAAAAGTCAAAAGTAGAACTCTCTTCTATTTTTTTTTTATTTGAAAGCCATTTAAGTTTGATTTTAAAAGTTATTTTTTAAAATCTAGTTTGTTTAATTTAATCCCAATGGGCTTTTCGAAAAAAAGAAGAGGAGAAAGAACACTTGAGTCACAAAAAAAAAAAAAAAAAACTATTTCCAAGTGGATACCCACTTATTTGAGAAAATGAAACCAAAGATGTCCTTTAAGTCTTCAATTAAGTATTTGTGACTATTTTAATCAACTAATGGTCAAAGACACTTACATATTAGGTTAAGTTAATTGGAGACTGAATTGACATATTAAAATGTATCTCTCTCAAAACTTAAATCTGCTCCTCCCAATTTCTCCAACGACTATTTAACATTAGATAGCCTCAACTTTTCAAAAAAGCATTTAGATAGTGGCTGAAAGACGAAAAGTTGAGGCCATCAAAAGTTGAATAGTCGCAAGAGGAATTGAGACGGAGTAGATTTAACTTTTGAGAGAGAGAAACACTTGACAGAGTGAGAAGAAGATGCTTTAGAGATAGAGGATAAAGTGGAGAGAGGATTTTTTAATAATGTGAATTATTTTGTATTTTAAAAAGTGGATTATTTTGTATTTTAAAGTTTAGAAATTTTTAAAAGTTCAATCCCCAATAAAATTAATCTAATATTTACATGTCTTTGACCCTGCATAATTGAAAACTTAAATAATATGTTTGATTCAATATCTCAAGTAAAAGGGTAGTCACTTGTAAATAAAGTACTATTTTTATGTAAGTATGCTTTCTCTTTTTATTTTTATTCTCTAGAGCCCGTTTGCATTGGATTAAAAAAATTAGATTTTAAAAAGTAACTTTTTGAAGTCAACAATAAAAAAAAAAGAAGAGTTCCACTTTTGACATTTGAGTTTTAATTTATTTTAAGTTATTTTTAATTTTGTCAAATACTTTCAAAAGCTAAAAGTGACTGATAAGCACATTTAAAATGTACAACGTACTATTGTTTATCATGACTCTGATATCAAACTTTTAAATCTATCCAAACAAGCTCTCAATATTTTCTTATATATATATATATATAATTTTCCTTTGTTAAAAATAATAATTAGTATCAGAGCCATATTTGAAGAATCTATAATTGAAATGAATTTCGAAATCATTTATTGCAACAAATATGAATTATCAGTTGTAACATATGTATAGAATATGACCTACCTGTTGTATATGACTTATATTTACTATAAGACTTACCATATATGTATATGGTGCAACAAATGACTTACAGTTGTTGGATACACAACGGTAAATTATCGATGAAACACCCAATGTACTCAGATGAAAAATTGGATTAAAAATTATTATTTTACTTAATAAAATCACATATAAAGTAACTGCCAGTGATATAGAAACGAAATTTGTTCCGATGACAGTACTAGCGGGACAACAACAATAATGTGAATTTCATGACAAGCAACAACAGAAAAAGAAGATGATGAAAGAAGAATAGTAAGAACATGAGAGCAACAATAATGGAAGAATAATAAAGAGAGAAAAAGGAGAAAGTGAGTTGTACGTGTTGTTTTTTCCCTTCCTTTTCATATTATTAGAGTTCTTTATTAGATAGGTCATAGTGTATAATATAAAATTGGAGATAAACAATTCATCTTTTTAATTCTTAATCTAAAATTGTGACTCCTACTCAAAAATTAAAACCTGAGTCACCTACACTTAATTTTGTAATTTTTCTATCACCCTTAAATTCATTGTCCGCTCTTACTTTCACGTCCCTTCAATAACTACCCAAATACTAATAACATTTTTCTGTTTCTTCAACCTAAAGGAAGACATCATAACATCATCACTCTTTTATATTTTGTCTTTTTAATTTTATTTAGAGAAAAGTTCAACCTTTTTTCATGTGGAAGATTTTTCTATTTTTTTTCTTTTTTAAAAATACAATAAAATTTATAAATTAATATAGTTGCTAGCTCTTTTTAGACTAATAAAAATGTATGAAAATAAATAATTAAACTACAACTAAAAGTAATTAGAATTTTTTTTTATAATCACTAACTTATTTATTAAGATCAAAATAAAAAAGAAATATATTTTATAACTCTTTTTCTTCCTTTTGTTATAAAATAAGTTGCTAACAAACTAATATTAATAAACTAAAATATGAACAAACAAAGAGAGAGTATAATAATATATTCCAAACTTTTTCTTATTATTTACATTTGAAAATGTACTACCTATTTATAGTAGTAATTGGAAATGTGTAACTTGGCTATTGTTTGCCAAGTGTTGATGGTGTCCACATGGCATACATATTTGTCTTCCAACATTACAAACGACTTACATGTGACAGTGGTATATTTGCCTTGCAACATTATAAGTAACTTACATATGGCAATTGTCATTGTTTTACAACACCTTTTAATTTGTTTTGTCATTTGTTTATTTCTACTTGTCCTTTAATATTCTTTCTTTTCTACTTTTATCTCATCTATTGGTTCCTTTTATTTTTATATTTTTAATTTTATTTTTCAATTTCTTTATTTATATTCCTTTTATGTTCTTTTCTTCTTTTTCCGATTATGTTTTATTCTTTGTTATATTTTTCCTTTTCAATTTTATTTTTTTCAAATCACAACATTCTTTATTTGTTTATCACTATTTAATTTTATATATATTTTTATGATATTAATGATTGTTGCTTCAATCCTTCAGTGAGACCTCCATGATATCATCACAATCTCTCCATGAGGCTTTTTCATGACTTTTCGAATAAAGTTTAAGAAATAATTAAGCATATTCAATTAATATATTCTTATATCACTAAGTTAAAAGTGTTGTAAACAAGTGAATGTCCATAGGTACCTACATTTGATGTAGCTTACTCTTCTGTCCAAGTAATTTCACCCCTACAAAAGGGGCATTACATTGTAATGGAAAGAACACCCTTAAGAAGAAAAATTACTTCTCTCCTTTCTCTTTTTCTTTCTTATTTTACTTTGATATATTTATTTTATAACACGTTATTAACATGAAACTTTAATTTTCTTCGAATAAATTAATTTCTATCTCATGTATGATAAAAACATGAATTATATATTTTTATTCTCCAAAACATTATATGATTCTATAAACAAATTTTGAATCTTATTACATATAATTAACACAAGATCTTAGAAATAGTTTTAGAAATAAAAGATAATTCTTTCCCGTATTAATCTTCTTATAATATTCTTGAAACACAAATTAATATACTCAAACAAATATGTAATATTTTTTTTCAAATATTTTTACACAACACATATACTATACTAGTTTATATTAGGCTAAACTCATTGGTGGTCCTCTAAAATTAGTACCAAGTTTTACTTTAATCATTTTAAACATTCATAGTAAGGGTCTATTGTGTCAATTTGACACTTTTTGCAAAGTTGGCAAATTGCGTATGTTGCACTCATTTTGAGTGCGTGAAAAGCTTGAAATTTACAAAAAAAGTTATTTTTTATTTCAAGAAATGCAAATGCAAATACTTGAAAATATACTTCCATCTTCTTCACCTTTACAAGAAAAATCAAGTGAGTACCGATTGATCATCAATCATCGCTGAAAAAATTCTTCTCACCATTTTGACCATGAAATCTGACAACCTCTTCATTATCAACAATCAAAATAAAAAAAGAACATACAAAATACCTTTACTCATCGCTTAGAACATCAGAATTTCATAACACACGCACAAAATTATTAGGAAAAAATGTGCTTTTATAATAAAAAATGAATTATATTTAACAAAATAAAATTTTCGACATCATCAAGAGAAACTCCAATGTTTTCCTCTTTTTTATTGTGCGAATAAAATTTTGGCAGTCACACTTGTTGAAATTATTATTCACAAATGTCAAAGTTGGTAGCCACATTTCTGGAAGCTGGTAGTCAAAGTTTGGCAAAGTTTTGTAAGAGTTTGTGGAAATTGGCTACCACATTTATGTCACTAATGATGTAATCAAGAGGTTCAAAACTCTATAAGTAGAATAGTAATTGAACACTTGAAGATATACCAAAATAGCGAAGCAATAGAGAGTGGAGAGAGAGAGAGTGTGTGATCTACACGTTATTTCGTAGTTTGTGAGAAAACAGTGTGAAAGTAATATTTGTTGACACCAAATTTTGACCTCTCCCGATAATAATTAATTTTCGAGTTTCTCAAATTTCAGACGTTTTAAAATAATTAGTTTGGTATTATTTAAAATAGTTTAAGGATTATTTTAATAACTTCTCGTCATTTTCTTCATGATCGTTGAGTAATATTCTTGTTTCATATAAATTTGTATACAACTAATATTTTTAAGTATTTCAAAATCGTCTCAAAATGTTTTAATTTTTATTAATTATTTCAATTCAGTCCCACGTAATTTTATAGTTTTAATTTCGATTTGCTAAAATCATTTAATTCATATTCGAATTAATTAATTAATTTCGTTAAATTTAAGAAGCTCGCTAAATTAATTTATGTGAATTCATCCTATTAATCAAATACTTTAAACCATTCAATAGACCAATTTTGGGCCCTTCCCTCACATTCCCAGCAGCCCGTCTCCTTTTCCTCGACCCGGTCCATACTCCGACTAGAGAAGCCCAACCAAAACCAGTAGCGTTCCTTTTTCCCAGAAATGACAACATAAGTTCACGCGTCTTCTACCTTCTTCTGCCTCCCAAATCGCGCGTGAAATCCTTAGAGGATAAAATTGCGACCCAACAGTGAAGCGATGCCAACGCTGCCCCTGCGCGTGGCCTGCGTCCAACGTCTCTTTTGCTTTTTCCGCCCGACCTGCAACTCTCGTCCTTCCAGCAGCACAAGCAACACGCGAGATCGTCCTTGGGGTCATGAGATTGCTCCACGTCGTGCCCAAGGCGATTGGATGAATCCGAGCCATCCAATACCCTGTACCTCGTCCAAATTTTTGGGGATATTGGCGGAATATATAAGCAGGACTCGTCCTTTGATATTTTTGAATCAAGAGGTGAGATTGAGGATGTCGATTCTACCCTTTTCCCCCCAAAATCGACAAGCCCTAATTCTTTTCGTCCTATAAATACTTCCTTATTGTTCTTCAACGTGGGATCTTTTTCTTTGAGCCGCAGAACGTATACAGAAGGAGAAAAGCTCTAAATAGAAAATCGTTTCAAAAAATTTGGGTGGGAGGTTTTCTTTTTTCGGATAGCCTTAGTTAATTTTTTTTAGTTAACAGGGAAATACAAAGAGCTTTAATATATACATATATATTATCTTAAGCACGTATCAAAGATTTTTTTCGAAAGAAGAGGATAGTAGTTTTTAGCTTTTGGGATCCAGTCTCTATCCCGATTTCTATCTAGTCTTTCAAGTTCCAGTATTGTGGTGAAGACTGTTCCTTTGCCTGTTAAGTCCCAGCTTGCTGCACCTCGGAAGGTAGTACTCATTTCGCTTCATACACATTTTGCTCTTAATGCGTTGTATGTTGATTTCAATGTGTGAACTGTTCACATGATATCGTTTGAGAATATTGGGATTCGCTGCTTATCGTGAACTAATGTGTAGTACATTTGTTCGCTTTTAGATACTGTTCAGAGTCAATTTTTCTTTATTTCTTTTGTTATTTGCTTCATCTGTTGGTTTATATTGTGACATGAGTATGTATAAGAGTTATGGAATACTGGGTTTTGATTACTGTCATACTATTTGTCTTAGTTTTTCTAAGTTTTTGATAGTCGTTTTTCTTCAAAATTCCTTATTAAGCTTAATTTGTACCTCTAAGGTGGTTGCTTGCTTTGTTCGAGGTCGGCTAGATCGACTGAAAGGGCTCTCGTGGTTGTCCCCTTTTCAACTTACTCTCGGTCTATTTTTTAAATATATATATATATATATATGTGTGTGTGTGCGTGCGTGCGTGCGTGCGTGCGTGCGTGTGTGTGTGTGTGTGTGTGTGTGTGTGTGTGTGTGAGTGAATGATAATGATGGTAGTAATATAAAATGAGTAGGAACATTCTTTTTAAAGCTTTTTGACAATGAACTTGCATCCTACTTCATTCATGGCTCATTTTTTTTCTTTCTTTCTTTTCTTTCCCATTTATTGTAGTCCTATAATCGTTAAATTACTCCGAAAGGTCCGATTAAACCAAGTTTTTTTTATCATATATATTTGACTAATTTTAGTTGGATTGTTTGCCATTTTTGGATTTTGAAAGTATAATCTTTCTTATGTGTTTTCTGTTGCCTTTATCTCGGCTTCTCTTTCACTTGTGATTGTCTTGTTTTAATAAATGTTAAGATTATGAAGTAAGGCGGGAATTTTGTTTGTGTGCTGCTGTTGATTGTCTCATGTTTGCCCTCTATTTGATCACTGTTCTGCCCTCTTTTCTCTCATTAAGACGTGGCCGTGCTTAGTCCCGACTCGTTCCCTTAGAATTATTTTGGAAGTATAAAGCGTATGATAGACTAAGCATTATCTATTTTATTATTTTACCCACAGTTTATAACCTCTCTAGTTATCATTTTCTCGGTTGGGCTACTTCATACAAGGAATACTATCGTCATGCCTTGTTGATTCTTACGTCTTGGGTTAAAACATGCGATGTCCCATGTCCCTCATACTGTTTGTTTGTCTTCATTAAGTTGTTGAAACCATGTCCGTCTGCAGCATGTTCTGTTTTGGAAAATAGACCTTTGAATGCACCTTTCCGTTCATGTTTAGAGATTAGACAATTTTTCTATGTATTTTGGATGGACATTATATGATGATTTGCTTTCACTATGCTTAGTCTTCTTTAAGGTCATGAAAGTTCTGTGGTCATTTCTTCTCAGTTAAAGGCGAAAAAATAATAATGTTGAAGGTTAGAGTAAAGTAGCATTCCTTCGTTTTTTTTATTTTATCATTTTTTTTGTTATCTCAAGTTTTTTTTTTGCCGTATGTTAGAGGTAAAGTTTTGTTTGCTGTCTTGAATTGATATCTGTTTACTATGCCTTAGCTGTTCAAGTTTTGATTTCTCCTAGTTACCTGCATCTTGCCTCTAGTCTTGAGAAATTATTTTCTTCCCCTGATCTTTTCTTCTTTTTTTTTTTCTCTTTTAGCAAAGTGTAATTTTGCTTTTGATGTTTTGGTAATTTATCTGTGTAGTTTGATTTTGGTTTTACTCGAAATTTGGAGGTAATTGGGATCACTGTTAGCTGTAGATTATTTTGTTTTGTTTGAATCATTTATTTTGCCTTAGTGAGTGGTCTTCAATCTACAGACATTAATGCATTCATTGACCTGCGATCAGCCAATCTTTCATGTCGTTTCGAGATATCTTTAGAAGTATTATCGAAGAGTACTAATTTTATTCTTATCCTTTGTTGCATGTAAAAATCTGCCCGAGTCCTCATGGACTTTGTTTTACTCCCGCACTCTCGAGAGCCGTAAAGGTTCAAGCTACTTTATCGAGTCACCCACTCCAAAATGATGAACAGGTCCCGGAGTTTAAATAATTGGAGAATTGAAGAAGTTGGAACCAAAGAATCCCGTTTTTACTTGACTATGTCGCATTGTATTTATTTTGGGCCTAAGCCCTTGTTGTCTTTTATTTATTATTATTATTATTTGCTTAGTCTAGGACAGGTACGAAAGAAAATGGGTCAAAACTCAAAAGGAAATGGGTCAAAAACCCAAAACAGGTGGGTCCAAAAACCGGTCAAGGCGAACAGAACCCGAATTTGGACCCAAATCTCTTTCCCCCTCTCTCCTTATTTTTTTAATTATTTAACTATTTTGTTTGTCGTTAGCTTAAGGTTAGAAGAATCCGAACCCCCGCAAAACGCCACTTTGATTTTAACGACTCGATCAAATCAAGTAAAAATCTTTAAAGGATTTTACAAATTAAAATTCACTTAGATAAATAAATTTTCACTTTCGAAACAATCTTGAATGACTTTTTTTTGTTTTCATTTTTCAAACAACTCTAAATAATATTTTTATCGCAATTGTAAACCTTAGCCAAATAGTTAGTTGTTGGATAACCGCAAGTTAGCGGAACGTCTTAGGTGCTTTCAAAACCTTCCTAAGACGTTAATATGAATCCACGAACCCCTCTGAATGTTTTCAAATGATGTTTCTGTTACGTCTTTTGGAAACGTTAGTTTTCTTGATTTTTCTTTAAAAAATTAAGTGTCGGCTCTTAAAAGTCGAAAAACTTACAAAATACCTTTTCGATTAAAACAGAAATGGCGACTCCGCTGGGGATATTTGAAGGATTCTAACTTTAAAACTAACATTATTTGGCTATTTGTGATAAATTATTTACTTGTTTAGTTTATCTTAGTTTTTGAAATGTTGCATATCATGGCATTCTTCCGCCAAACGGCAAATAGTATGCATTAGGAAAACGAAAGTTACGTGGCTTTCCACGGCTTTCTTCAGAAATACACAAGTGTTTTATTTGGAAGTACCAAACGAATAGTTGGAATGCGGTCATCCGACGTCGTTTGGTAGCTTCACCCC
This sequence comes from Solanum sitiens, assembly GCA_016801875.1. Classification (NCBI taxonomy): domain Eukaryota; kingdom Viridiplantae; phylum Streptophyta; class Magnoliopsida; order Solanales; family Solanaceae; genus Solanum; species Solanum sitiens. Next base: position 1,472,923 of record JABWTJ010000010.1, on the reverse strand, counting down.
GTTGTTTGTCCGACTCGGGTAACCGTCAACTTGAAAACTATTCTAGTAAGCCTAAGCTAGAGCGAAACCAAAACAAAAAATTAAGCATTAGCCTAAGTCGGCTTAATACCCAAGGTGTATTAAGTCCATTTAGTAGAAAACCGCCAAAATCGTGTCTAAGGTCTCCGACCTCACGACACATCATATTATTTGATATTTGAATGATGTATGTGTAAAAACCAATTTGGGGTGGGTAAATCTAACTAGCTTCTGTTTTATAGATATGGATCGTTTTTCAAAGTTTGATATGATCATAGCGGCGCCATCCCAACTCAAAATGTGGCATGACAATCTCGACGGGGATCATAGAAGAACCCTCAACAAGTAAGTGGGTGCTCAGACAGAATTAATCAACATGAACGGTTGGTCGGAATTAGTTGAGGTCCTCACGGGATATTGGGATAACCAACGAATGGTGTTCCGATTCGAAACCGCTGAAATTACCCCGACTTTGGACGAGATCAGAGACTGCATAGACACATTAGGTACTGGGATAGAAAGGAAGGCAAGAAAATAAGAAGACATCTTTATCCCTAACAAGCCTTCTGTAGAAGATATCGCGAACTGGTTCGGGCTGGGGAAGGACTTTGCCTACTGGTGCCAAGAATCCCACATAGCATTCAGAGATCTTTATATCAGATTTGGACATGCTAGCTTCTACGCCACTTACAACTGAGAGTTTAAGGTCTCCTACAGAGAATGAAACGAAATTCGTCCTCTAGCATTTGCTCTAGCGTTGTTGGGACCGATGGTCTTTCCACATGGTCCAAGTTTGAGCATCAATACCCGAGTTAAAACACTCGCGCATACTTTGTTCAAATGGTATGAGAACCAAGGGACAACGAAGTACTACCCTATAGCTCCGGTCATCCTGTCCGATATGTATCGAGCCTTGGGAAAATGCAAAGAAGGGCATCGATACTTCCAAGGATGCAACCTACTCCTTCAGTGTTGGATTCTCAGCCACTTGGCAAAGGGTGCTAGGACTCAGGAGCTGCATACTCTTGATAACAGGAACACCCTTAAAGATTTGAACGACATGTTGTACTGGCGGAATATGGGCAATTGGAGAACAAGGGGGAGATGGGCTCAGATTTTCTCCGAATTGAGAGAAGAAGATCTCCAATGGATGCTTGACCGCTTTATCTCCAAGGAAGTCGTTGTAGAGAGCCACAGACAGATTGTGCTTCCTCTACCAGGTATTCGTGGAATTCGCCCTTACGCACCCTTTCGAGTCTTACGACAGTTTGGAAGGAGAAAAACTGTACCTGAAGAGGCGTACTATGGCGCTTATGTATACGATATCGGGGACGATAGGGTGCATAACGCAACTGAAATGTTCAGAGAATGGAAAGGTGCCAAGCAGATGGATAAAACTACCATTGCTCCAGACCGATTTAATGCTGGATACGATGAGGGTTACAAAAAATGGTTGAGAAAAGACATACAAAGTATCTCCTCCCCAACCCCGCGCAGCTTTCGCAGCGTGACAGACAAAGAAGCCAAGGCAGTGGCCGAGCTACAAGAGGTAAAGAAAGAGGCCCAAGAAGTGTACGCTAAATTTGTCGAGAACCAAGACACACTTGAGAGGACGACTCAAGAGGTGAAAAGACTGAGGCGTAGTTATGATGATTTCGATACTTGGGTCGAGGAGAAAATTGTGAGGATGCGATACGAAAGCTTGGAAGACAAGGAACGCCTGGGTGAAGGATTCTTGTTGATGCTGAGATATATGTTTCAGCAATACAAGACTCAGGCGGACGGCGATGGAGCAGGACCATCAGGCACATCATAGTGGACTTCGCCCCTGTGTGGGGTTTTATATGTATTTATGTTTTTTTAGCCTCTGCGTAGGCCTGCCGTTATTGCACTCTCAAATGGCCCCTGCGTGGGTCTATCTTTAATGTTTTATCCTTTATTTTCCCTTTGTGAACGTTATTATTCATTTGTGAAATTTATTTGGGGGGAATTGTTTATTTGGTTCAAATTCACGCGTACATCATTCAAATGCGCTAGGCCTACCCTTGGCACAAAAGGGTCCCCCTGTATGTTTTAGGACGCGATATATGTGCTATTAACTGCTTGTGTGTTATATTGCTGTGAATGAGAATATCAAAAACCCACTCTTTTTCAGAAATTTCCAAAATATACAGAAGTCACTATCACAAATGTCAGACGAAATTTCCCGAGTCTTAAGTTTCTCACTCAAAAGACACCTCTCATACCCCAAATCCTAAAACACTACTCTACTGTCTCAGGAAAGGCAAAATCGCTGCTATGGACAAAGGAAAGGGTATTCAAGCTGAGCCAAGCGAAGAAGAGAGGATCGAGATGCAAAAGCAGCGTGGAAAGCGTCTGTACGAATCACTATATCCTCCCGAGAGCCCCGAAGAGGAAATCAACGAAGAAAATAATGAGGAGGAAAGTTATGAGGAGATACTTGCCCGCCCACCTTCTTTCGAGGGACGTCTGGCAAATGGAGACAGTAAAATTTCTCTCGAGGCGTATCCGCACAAAGGCCGGAAGAAGATAGAGGTCATCTCGTGCGCTCTCGTTTTTTAACACTATCGGTCTAGAGGCCTGCTAAGACGCGTTAAGAAAGCGTCCTCCGAAGTGGGATTAGGAGATCTCCGCAAGAAGTGTGAATGTCATCCCAGGGAGAAAGGGCATACAATAGAAGAGTGTATTGGTTTTAAAAATGCAGCCGCTTTTTATTCAGCATGGATAGTACTTCGAACACTTGGGGTGACGGCGTCATCCTTGCATGTGACGAACCGCGTTTTGACATACCGGTCACAGAGAAGACCGAATTCTATCATTGCTCATTCACGCCTTTCAAGAAAACAGTGAGGGAAATCTACTCGGATTTGGTTCAGAATGACGTCTTTACCCACTACTACAAGAATGTGGACATGCAATATTCTCTTTAGCATGAAATCCGAAAACGTTGTCCCTATCATCATCACGCCACAGACCACAACATTGAAAAGTGTCTTGACTTTCGTCACGACCTCCAATCCCTCATCGACATGGGAAAGATTCGAGTCAAGATTATCCCCCGTGGTTGAGATAACGTAGAGAAGAAAGAATGACTAAGATGTGGTCATTAGTTTTATCTTTAAAGCTTTGTTGCCTTTCAATTTCCATTGTAGCAGTTCTGAATGATTGTAATGAAAATCAATGTTTTATTTCCTATTCGAACTACGTTGGGCCTGAATTCTCCTTGTGAGATACGTAGGCAGCCTTTCAAGGCCCGGCCCCTATCTTTAAAAATTTTCATTCTCCCCTTACAGTACAAGGAAATATGAAGACCAGATCAACGAACATCGAAGAACAACTGCAAGAAGACTATAGCTAAACGTGATTTAGCCTTTCTGAGACAGTGTCAAGTTAAAAAAACAAACAAGCAAGCTCCTGCTTTGTTAAAAAATTTGTTACGTCCTTACTCGTGGGTTGAAGATATCCTCAAACATAACAACTTGTGTGTTTATCAGCTCTATGTGTGATATTATGCGTTTTGTATTCTGAATCCAAACTGACAAATCTGCCTTTGAGTTGTTTTCCTCTTCAAGTATTTTGAACTAATCTGTGTTGATTAAGTTGGCATATCATCCTTACTTCACCAGATCAAAAGGTCCCGCAGATTCCTTTCCAGGGCAAAATTCTGATAAAGGAAAGACAATTATGGGAGACAATAATGAGGAGGTAGGTCTCACTGATGTTGTGGTGGCTCAACCCACCATAGCGGACCAGAACGAGTTGATTATGCAGTTGATGCAACAAATTACAGAGATGAGGGTAGAGATGCAGAGAAGGCAGGATTTGCCTCCGCCAGGATATAACGTTAATGCTACAGATGGAAGGCCTCCTATCTACTTCCCTTTCTCGAACATGGATCCAGCTCAAGGCGTGCCGCTCGCTCAGAATCCCCCCGCTATAGATCCAATTACCCAAAATCTGCAATATGCTTCAGCCTCTTACCAAACTCCACCACCTCCTCAGAACCATCATTCTCAAATGCCCTCTCTTCCTCAAAATACCCAACCTCAATCCGCTCCACCACCTCAAAAACAAAGTCAAAATCCAAATCAGAACACTTTTAATCCCCAAACACCCCACCACCACTTGAATCAGAATATCAATTCTCAGACTTATCCTCAAAATTACCAAGCTGCCCAAAACGCCCAGAGTCCTTCCGTAGCTCCGCCCTTACCTAAAAGGACCACTTTCTAAATCCCCGTCCCTGCTGAGCACGACGTGCACGGTTTTGAGTTGGACCACTATGAGGAACAGGAAAGAGAGTGAAGGGCGAAGGAGGAAGCAAAGATAGATATAAAAGAGGAGATCAAGAAAGCCATGAAGGAGTTCCAATGCGTCCCTGATGCCGTCGGCCTAAGTTATGAAGATTTATGTATTCATCCAAATCTGGACCTTCCAGAAGGGTTCAAAATCCCAAAATTTGATATTTTCGGAGGAGTGGGAAACCCTATGGCTCATTTGAGAGCCTACTGCGACCAGCTCGTTGGAGTTGGTAGGGATGAAGCTCTATTGATGCGGCTTTTCAGCCGAAGCCTGTGCGGAGAAACTCCTGAATGGTTCACCTCGCATGAAACCAGGCAATGGCCCAGCTGGAATGCTCTGGCAAAGCATTTCATCGAGCGATTTGCTTACAATGTAGAAATCGTTCCTGATCGTTATTCTTTGGAGAAAATGAAGCAGAAATCAACCGAGAGCTATAGAGAATTCGCTTATAGGTGGAGAAAAGAAGCGGCGAGGGTGAGACCGCCCATGTCTGAGAAAGAATTGTTGAAGTGTTCGTGCGGGTGCAAGAGCCCGAATATTATGACAGGATTATGTTGCTCGTTGGAGCGAAGTTTGCCGAGATAGTCAAAATCGGTGAAACTATCAAAGACGGCTTGAAAACAGGAAAGATAGCCCGTGTAGCCGCGTCGCCCGGGTCTTCAGGGTTGTTAAAGAAAAAGAGAGAGGACATTGCTACTGTTTCATATGAGGGGAAGAAAAACCCCAGAAGATCCTCCTACTCCCAATGTCGTTCTCGATTTTCTCAAAACTCCTACCAAGCTAGTCAGAAAAATAATCCTCCTCCAGCATACCAAAATCCTCCTCCAGTCTACCAAAGTCCACCCCCAAATTACCAAAATCCATCTCACACTTACCAAAGTCATCCCCCACTATATCAAATTCCATCTCCTCACTTCCAAGGTGTTGCTCCCAACTGTGCTAACGTGCAGTCGAGCTACAGAGCACCCCCTCCCATTTATCAAGTCCAAGCTCCACTATACCAAAATTCCTCTACGAATTACCAAGCTTCATTGCCAAATTACCAGACAAACCCATATCCCAGAAGTCAGGCTCCACGTCCGAACAACCGAGGTTATCAACAGATGCCTCCCCCACAAGGAAGTTATGATCCCCCTCGACCTCGGTTCGAGAAGAAACCTTCAAGGAATTTCACCGCGCTCGCAGAAAGCCAAACAAAGTTGTACGAGCGACTGGCTGCGGACGGATATATCCACCCTATGGGGCCCAAACCTGTGGATATCAATTTGAAATTCTATAGGCCGGATCAGAGATGTGCTTATCATTCCAACAGTGTTGGGTATGATACTGAGGATTGTATCAACCTCAAGCACAAAATTCAGGATTTAATTGACCAAGAGATGGTCTCTCTCCAACCAGCTGCACCTAATGTCAATACCAATCTATTGCCGAATCATGGAGGCAGTAATGTTAATATGATAGAGACAGATGAAGATTAGTGTGCGATGAAAGTGATAACTCTAATCGTTCATGACGAGTTGGAAAAGGCTGTAGCTTCCCTAAGTGTCAAAGAGAAGAAAGAGTTCGTTATTTTGACACCCGCAAAGGTTGTTGCCTTGGTGCCATCAAAAACTCTTAGCAAGCCAAAGTTCGTGATTGAAACTGCAGCTGCACAAGCTATGACCCGATCCGGAAGATGTTATACTCCTGAGGAGCTTGCTCTCGGAGGTCAAAAGAAGGATCAGGCTAAAAGGCAAATAAGCGAAGGAGAAGCGGAGGAGTTTTGGAGAAGAATGCAACCGAAAGATTACTCTATTGTCAAACATTTGGAGAAGACTCCAGCCCAGATTTCCGTTTGGGCCCTGTTGATGAGCTCAAAGTTGCACAGACAGGCCTTGATGAAGGCTCTCGATGATACATATGTGCCCGTGGGCACGAGCAGCGATAACGTGGCCGCTATGATCCACCAGGTTATTCGAGGGCATCGAATCAGCTTTTGCGATGACGAATTGTCTTTTGAAGGGAGGTCCCACAATAAGGCGTTGCACATCACTGTTGTATGTCGTGAGAAAGTCATAAATCGCGTCTTGGTGGATGACGGATCTGGTTTGAATATTTGTCCATTGTGAATATTGAAGCAGTTACGTTTTGACTTGGGAAAGTTGGAGCAAAACCAACTCAACGTGAGGGCTTTTGATGGGGTCCAAAGAGATACCTTGGGAGCAGTAAATCTGGTCATCCAAATGGGTCCGGCAGAATTCAGCGCACAGTTCCAAGTCTTAGACATTGACACCAACTATAACCTTCTTCTTGGAAGGCCTTTTATTCATATGGCTGGAGCTGTGCCTTCTACCCTTCATCAGATGATGAAACTCGTTTGGAAGAACGAAGAGTTGGTTATTCATGGTGAAGGTAGTCACTCCGGCAGACAGGCGCCAATTATCGATGAAGTGTCTCGAGGTACAAATTTCTACACAGTGGAGCTGGTAAATGCCACTGGTGAGGATTTGGCCCCACAGCCTCCTATGCCTGCCGTATATAAGATGATAGCCACTGTAATGCTGCAGAATGGTTTTGAACCAGGTTTCGGATTGGGAAGAAATTCCCAAGGAATTATTGAGCCTATTCCGGTCCCCGTCAAAGGAGCTAGATACGGTTTGGGGTACAGCCCCACAGATGATGATATAAAGGCGAAGAAGAAGATCCATCAAGCATTGGCTAAGCCAATCCCTCATCTGTACCAATCATTCTCGGTCCGAGAGTACGCCGAGTATGATGACGTTAGGGAAGGAATCTGTGGCCTTTTCGAGGAGATCGATGCTGTTATTGAGGAAGAGGTCGAGCTAGCTGGTATCCGTGATGCTGAGCCTGGAGAGATGCTGCAGAACTGGACCTCCACGCCGATTCTGATTCCCCGAACTCCTTGGTAGAAGGCATCACTTATGCATATTTATATCGGTGGTAGTCCGGAAGAGGCCCGAGACCCACCATTTTGCATTTTCTTAATTGCGTGCATTTTAAATTTCCCTCGTGATATTTGAAAAAGGCAACATGGCCCTTTGCCATAACCAAAGTTTGCATTATTTCCTTTTGAATGAAAGCCTCTATTATTAAAATTTGATTTATTTACTTATTTGCTATATTTTACTTGTCTAACTTTGTCTATTTATGATTTCAGTAATATAAGTTTTAAACCTGCCAATATCGTGTCATGTCACGAGCTGAACGAACGAAGTGAGGCAAATGATGACGAGGTTGATGATTCCGAAGAGGAAAATGAGGCATCAAAGTATGTTGCCTAGGAATTTCAACAGTTTGAAAACCAGCATAAACCGAATCTAGAGGAAACTGAAACTGTAAATCTGGGAGACTAAGAATGTGTCAAAGAGGCCAAAATCATAGTTCATGAAACTCAAAGGAAGGATCTAATTCATTTACTCGCCGAGTACATTGATGTGTTTGTCTGGGAAGTCAGCGACATGCTAGGGCTGAGTACCAATTTTGTGTCTCACAAATTGCCGATTAATCCAGGATTCAGTCCGGTGAAGCAAAAAACTCAGAAGTTCCAGCCTGAGTTGAGTTTAAAGATTAAAGAAGAGATCACCAAGCAGATAGAGTCTCGATTGGTGGAAGTGACACAATATCCGACTTAGTTGGCCAATGTTGTTCCGGTCGCTAAAAAAGATGGGAAAATTAGAATTTGTGTCGACTACAGAGATATCAACAAAGCTAGCCCTAAGGATAATTTTCCATTGCCAAACATTCATATTTTAATTAATTACTATGCTAAACATGAAATGTATTCATTTGTGGATTGTTACGCAGGTTATCATCAGATTCTGATGGACGAGAAAGATGCAGAAAAGAAAGCCTTTATTACACCTTGGGGTGTATATCATTACAGGGTGATGCCATTTGGCCTCAAGAATGCTGGTGCTACCTATATGAGAACTATGACGACTATATTTCATGATATGATTCATAAGGAGATCGAGGTATATGTGGATGACGTCATAATAAAGTCCAGCGAGAGTTCGGACCACTTGACGCATTTGAAGAAGTTCTTTGATCGTTTGTGTCGTTACAACTTGAAATTAAATCCCGCCAAATGTGCTTTTGGAGTTCCAGCCGGAAAGTTGTTGGGATTTATAGTCAGCAGAAGGGGTATTGAGCTCGATCCTTCTAAGATTAAAGCAATTCAAGAGTTACCTCCACCGAAGACGAGAAAAGAGGTGATGAGTTTCTTAGGGAGGTTGAACTACATCAGTCTATTCATAGCTCAATCAACCGTGGTGTGTGAGCCTATCTTCAAGCTGTTGAAGAAAGACGCTCTGACAAAGTGGACTGAAGAGTGTCAGACTGCTTTCGACGCTATCAAGAACTATTTGTCAAATCCACCAGTATTGGTTCCTCTGCGAGAAGGAGTCCTTTGTTGCTGTATTTGTCCGTCTCAGATAGTGCATTCGGATGCGTGCTCGGTCAACACGACGAAACAGGAAAGAAGGAAAGGGCTATCTACTACATAAGCAAGAAGTTTACTCCATACGAGTCTCGATACACTCTGTTGGAGAGAACTTGTTGTGCTTTGACTTGGCTTGCCCAGAAGTTGAGACATTATTTGTCTTCGTATACTACATATCTCATTTCCAGAATGGATCCATTGAAGTATATTTTCCAGAAGGCGATGCCGATCGGAAAATTAGTTAAGTGGCAAATGCTGTTGAGTGAGTTTGATATTGTGTATGTGACTCAGAAGGCGATAAAAGCACAGGCTTGGCTGATCATCTTGCAGAAAATCCTGTTGATGAAGAGTATGAACCGCTTAAGACTTATTTTCACGATGAAAAAGTGTCATTGTGGGTGAAGATATTTCTGAAGCATATCCAGGTTGGAGACTATTCTTTGATGGAGCAGCAAATCACCAAGGGAAAGGCATCGGAGCGGTTCTAGTGTCAGAATCTAGTCAGTATTATCCCATGGCGGCTAAGCTCCGATTAATTGCACGAACAATATGGCCGAATATGAAGCTTGTATTCTTGGTGTGAAAATGGCCATCGACATGAAATTCCATGAGTTGTTGGTTATTGGAGATTCAGATTCGTTGATTCATCAGGTTCAAGGAAAGAGGGCTGTGAAGAACCCGAAGAGTATACCTTACGTGCAGTATGTACAGAAGTTGTGCAAAAGATTTCGTAAGATCGAGTTCAGACATACTCCAAGAATACAAAATGAGTTAGCTGATGCTCTTGCCACCATTGCGTCAACGATTAAATATACATATACTGATTATATTGATCCTCTGAATATAGAGCTGAAAGAACATCCAGTTCATTGTTCACATGTCAAAGTAGAACCAGACGGTTTGCCATGGTATTTCGATATAAAGAAGTATTTGGAGTCCGGAAATTATCATGAAGATGCTACATCCAACCAAAAGAAGTCGATACGCCGTATGACTCTCAATTTTTTTCTAAGTTGAGAAATCCTTTATAGGAGGACTCCAGATTTGGGTCTTCTCAGATGTGTTGATGCTGTTGAAGCTGCAAAACGTATTGAACAGATACATGCCGAAGTTTGTGGCACGCACATTAATGGGTTCACTTTGGCAAGGAAAATGCTTCGAGCAGGTTATTTTTGGATGACTATGGAGAATGATTGTTGCAAGTTTGTGCAGAAATGTCATAAATGTCAAGTACACGGTGATTTAATCCGAGTACCGCCTCACGAACTTAATGCTATGAGTTCACCTTGGCCATTTGTAGCTTGGGGCGTGGATGTCATCGGTCCGATAGAGCCAGCCGCTTCCAATGGACATAGATTTATCTTGGTTGCTATTGATTACTTCACCAAGTGGGTGGAAGCATCTTCTTACAAGTCGGTAACCAAGAAAGTTGTAGCTGATTTTGTTCGCAACAATTTGATATGCAGGTTTGGAAAACCAGAATCCATCATTACTGATAATGGTGCAAATCTCAATAGTCACTTGATGAGAGATATTTGTGAACAATTTAAGATTACTGATCGAAACTCAACTGCTTATCGTCCTCAAATGAATGGAGCCGTAGAAGCCGCCAATAAGAATATCAAGAAGATTCTGAGAAAAATGATTGACAATCACCGAGGTTGGCATGAGATGTTACCATATGCTTTATTGGGTTATCGAACGACTGTCAGAACGTCTACTGGAGCTACTCCATACATGCTAGTATATGGAACAGAAGCAGTCATACCTAATGAAGTTGAAATACCGTCTTTGAGAATCATCCAAGAGGCTGAGTTGAGTAATGTTGAATGGGTGAGCAAGAGAATTGATCAGTTAACTTTGATCGATGAGAAAAGAATGGTTGCCGTTTGTCATGGTCAACTATATCGACAGAGAATGATTCGTGTTTTTCACAAGAGAGTAAGAGCCAGAATTTTTGAAATCGGTCAGTTGGTCCTCGAACGCATTTTTCCTCATCAAGACGAGTACAAAGAAAAATTCGCACCAAATTGGCAAGGACCCTACATGGTTCGCAAAGTACTATCTGGAGGTGCTTTGGTCCTTTCGGAGATGGATGGCATCTCGTGGCCAAAACCGATCAACTCAGATGCTGTCAAGAGATACTACATGTGAAGTTTCAGTTTGTATTTCTGTCATTTACTTGTAATTGTTTTATTTTGCTTGTATTTGCTTTGTTTAAATTTTATCCCTCTTGTAATGAACTACGTCTGACCTGAATTCTCAAGAATGAGATACGTAGGCGGCCTATGTCGGCCTCGGTCGGTTTCTTTGTAATTTTCTTATTTTGTCAACCTTTGAGAGGGGAACTACGTTTGACCTGATTCCTGCCTCTATGGGATACGTAGGCGCCACAAGGGTTCTGTCATATGTCCCGTAAGATTTCTATTTTTCTTTACAATAGAAACTGGGACAAAATTTTTGAGAGGGACTCAAAAATTCTCAAGACGAAGATTTTTCCTCAGCAAGTCGAGACTGAAAATACTTCAAAGTTTGCAACTGGGACAGAATTTTCGAGAGGATCTCGAAAATTCCATGATTTACTCAGCGACAGTTGAAAGATAAAGCCAATACAGTTAACTGGGACAGAAATTTTGAGGGTGGCCTCAAAAATTTCAAACATGGATTTTAGCGACAAGTCTAGAGTGGCTTTGAATACTCCCCATCGAGTAATCAGATATACCTCCAAGCATCAGTCTCAAAGAAGTTCGCTAAGCCTGACGTGACATGACACTTGGCAGTGACCTTTTTCAAAATATTACTTCTCGAAAATTTATTTCTTAAAGATTTTCCTTTTATGTTTCATTTGTTTTGGCATGAAATATTTTGTCTTGTCTATCAAGAGTTGGGGATCAGAAAGATCGACCGGAGATAGCAGGACAAGGAGCAGACAACTGAAGAATTGACACAGATTAGTCCGTTTTAAAACTAACAATTTTTCTGTGGATGCAGATTTATAGTATTGCTCAGAAATCATCAAACTTCTCCGGTTGACGAATGTGAGAAGTCAAAGGGGTAGAAAGCTCTTCCCCAAAATCTATGATCTTTCTGTGAATGCATGAATTATTTTATATTGCGCATATCGAAGATTTGGGAATGTGAATGGTTTATTTCATTCAATTCTCAACAACATGAAGTCTATATGGAACGTCCAGCTAGATTCAAAGGTGAATCAAGCGGAAATCTCAAGAAAGAGTTTACGGTTTCCGTAAAGGACGTCACCCGCATCATAATGTCAGATGATATTATACATTACCCGGAGGGATCATTTATTTTATTGTCGATCAAGACAATACATCACCCGGAGGGGTCATTTATTTTATTGTCGATCAAGATGATACATTATTTGGAAAGTCATTTTACCGTTGCTGTCAATTGAGATGATATGATTATCCAGAAGGCACCCAGAAGATCACTATGTTGCTCAATTTAAGCACTGTCTTCATTTGGTACCAGGAATGCATCGCGAGTTAATACTCATGCATCGCGAGTCAATATTCATGCATCGCGGAAGATCATGCATCGCGAGTCAATATTCATGCATCGCGGAAGATCATGCATCGCGGAAGATCATGCATCGCGAGTCAATACTCATGCATCGCGACTTAATACTCATGCATCGCGAGTTAATATTCATGCATCGCGAAAGATCATGTATTGCGAGTCAATATTCATGCATCGCGGAAGATCATGCATCGCGAGTCAATATTCATGCATCGCAGAAGATCATACATCGCGAGTCAATATTCATGCATCGCGGAAGACCATGCATCGCGAGTCAATATTTATGCACCGCGAGAAGATTTCATGCCTCGCAGAAAGTTATACATCGCTAGAAGGTTTCATGCCTCGCAGAAATTATGCATCGCGAGAAGATATTCATGCCTCGCTGAAAGTTATGCATCGCGAGAACATTTCATGCCTCGCAGAAATTATGCATCGCGAGAAGATATTCATACCTCGCAGAATTTGCGCATCGCGGAAAGATTTCACACCCTGCAAGAAATCATGCATAGCGGGAAGATATTTATTCCCCGCAAGAAATCATGCACTGCCAAAGAAGGAATCATGCATCTCAAGAGAAATATTTACACCTCAACCTCAACTGCATTCTTTTATTTTGATAAAAGTAAACCTAGAAGACGACATCAAGAGAAATATCAACATTGCATCAACTTTTATTTATTTTGACATCAAATGAAGAGTACATTGAAGATTATATTGTAAACACAAGACATAAGCTTTATTTGCTTTACGTCAAACCAATCGAGTTGACGTCAAATGTCGAGGAGAACGATTAAGTTTCAACACGATAAAAGACACTGTCTCCCATTTAAATTGCATTTTTATGCTGACGAGTTTTATCTCAGTTTTTGTCGAGAGCATCCGAAAGGATGAATTCTCCAAAACAAACAACAGGTACAGACGACATCAAAAAGGACGCAGCACAACATGGAACCATTCTTAGCAGCGAACTGGGACATAGTCCAAAGAGGAGTGTCAAACTCTTAGGACGCGAGCAGAGGAGCGACTTCCACCACAATCAGACCACACCCCTGTTAGAAGACAAGTGGGTTTTTCTTTGGTTTCCTCTATTTCAGTTTCGCATCTGGAAATTCTGATATCCGCCGGAAGCAAGCTTCCAATCTGAGTGACAATGCGCCAAAAGTTTTGGAAATTATGTCCATGTAAGCTCTTAATTATGGGTGTAAAGCGCGCCACATTCATGGCTAAAAGGTTACAAGCCTCCTTTTCATTACTCGATTTAATTTGTCACTTATCCGGAACCAAAGGTTATCTAGCATAATAGATTTCCTTTTCAATCGATCGAGTCGAACTACAAACACCCTGATTCCTGAGGCTTAAGGATATGTAGGCGGACTCAACGTTGAAAACTCGATTGTATTCTAACATTCGCAATTAAATCTTATTCTCGGGCATCTTGGTATCTTCATAATTCGGTATCGAAATGACTTTTGAATTCATTCAAAATCGTGCATTAAATCAAGCTTATTGAACTACAAGTGGCCTGAATTCTCATATATCCTGAGATATGTAGGAAACCCATTTACGGGGTTCGGTCATAATTCCTAAAGTCTGTACCAAATCCCCTTCCCATAGATGAATAGGGGGTCGGTCAAAATTGGTTTGGTCAGTTTCATTTTCCCAGAATTTCTTGCATCAATCCAAGTAAAATGAGGGACAGTTGTTGACACCAAATTTTGACCTCTCCCGATAATAATTAATTTTCGAGTTTCTCAAATTTCAGACGTTTTTGAAATAATTAGTTTGATATTATTTAAAATAGTTTAAGGATTATTTTAATTACTTCTCGTTATTTTCTTCATGATCTTTGAGTAATATTCTTGTTTCATATAAATTTGTATACAACTAATATTTTTAAGTATTTCAAAATCGTCTAAAAATGTTTTAATTTTTAGTAATTATTTCAATTCAGTCCTACGTAATTTTATAGTTTTAATTTCGATTTGCTAAAATCATTTAATTCATATTCGAATTAATTAATTTATTTCGTTAAATTTAAGAAGCTCGCTAAATTAATTTATGTGAATTCATCCTATTAATCAAATACTTTAAACTATTCAATAGACCAATTTTGGGCCCTTCCCTCACATTTCCAGCAGCCCGTCTCCTTTTTCTCGACCCGATCCATACTCCGACTAGAGAAGCCCAACCAAAACCAGTAGCGTTCCTTTTTCCCAGAAACGACAACATCAGTTCACGCGTCTTCTTCCTTCTTATGCCTCCCAAATCGCGCGTGAAATCCTTAGAGGATAAAATTGCGACCCAACAGTGAAGTGATGCCACGCTGCCCCTGCGCGTGGCCTGTGTCCAACGTCTCTTTTGCTTTTCCTGCCCGACCTGCAACTCTCGTCCTTGCAGCAGCACAAGCAACACGCGAGATCGTCCTTGGGGTCATGAGATTGCTCCACGTCGTGCCCAAGTACGATTGGATGAATCCGAGCCATCCAATACCCTGTACCTCATCCAGATTTTTGGGGATATTGGCAGAATATAGAAGTTGGACTCGTCCTTTGATATTTTTGAATCAAGAGGTGAGATTGAGGATGTCGATTCTATCCTTTTCCCTCCAAAATCGACAAGCCCTAATTCTTTCCGTCCTATAAATACTTCATTATTGTTCTTCAACAGGGGATTTTTTTTTCTTTGAGCCGTAGAACGTATACAGAAGGAGAAAAGCTCTAAATAGAAAATCGTTTCAAAAAATTTGGGTGGGAGGTTTTCTTTTTTCGGATAGCCTTAGTTAATTTTTTTTTTAGTTAACAGGAAAATACAAAGAGCTTTAATATATACATATATATTATCTTAAGCACGTATCAAAGATTTTTTCGCAAGAAGAGGATAGTAGTTTTCAGCTTTAGGGATCCAGTCTCTATCCCAATTTCTATCTCGTCTTTCGAGTTCGAGTATTGTGGTGAAGACTGTTCCTTTGCCCGTTAAGTCCCAACTTGCTGCACCTCGGAAGGTAGTACTCATTTCGCTTCATACACATTTTGCTCTTAATGCGTTGTATGTTGATTTCAATGTGTGAACTGTTCACATAATATCGTTTGAGAATATTGGGATTCGCTGCTTATCGTGAACTAATGTGTAGTACGTTTGTTCGCTTCTAGATATTGTTCAGAGTCGATTTTTCTTCGTTTCTTTTGTTATTTGCTTCATCTGTTGGTTTATATTGTAACATGGGTATGTATAAGAGTGATGGAATACTGGGATTTGGTTACTGTCATGCTATTTGTCTTAGTTTTTCTAAGTTTTTGATAGTCGTTTTTCTTCAAAATTCCTTATTAAGCTTAATCTGTACCTCTAAGTCTTGGTTGCTTGATTTGTTCGAGGTCGGCTAGATCGACTGAAAGGGCTCTCGTGGTTGTCCCCTTTTCAACTTATTCTCGGTCTGTTTTTTTTAAATATATATATATATATATATATATATATATATATATATATATATATATATATATATATGTGTGTGTGTGTGTGTGTGTGTGTGTGTGTGTGTGTATAGGTGTATGTGTGTGTGTGTGTATGAATGATAATGATAGTAGTAATATAAAATGAGTAGGAGCATTTTCTTTAAAGCTTTTTGACAATGAACTTGCATCCTACTTCATTCATGGCTCTTTTTTTTTTCTTTCTTTATTTTCTTTCCCATTTATTGTTGTTCTATAATCGTTAAATTACTCCGAAAGGTCTGATTAAACCAAGTTTTTTTTATCATATATATTTGACTAATTTTAGTTGGATTACTTGCCATTTTTGGATTTTGAAAGTATAATCTTTCTTACGTGTTTTCTGTTCCCTTTATCTCGGCTTCTCTTTCACTTGTGATTGTCTTGTTTTAATAAATGTTAAGATTATGAAGTAAGGCGGGAATTTTGTTTGTGTGCTGCTGTTGATTGTCTCATGTTTTCCCTCTATTTGATCACTGTTCTCCCCCCTTTTCTCTCATTAAGACGTGGCCGTGCTTAGTCCCGACTCGTTCCCTTAGAATTATTTTGAAAGTATAAAGCGTATGATAGACTAAGCATTATCTATTTTATTATTTTATCCACAGTTTATAACCTCTCTTGTTATCATTTTCTCGGTTGGGCTACTTCATACAAGGAATACTATCGTCATGTCTTGTTGATTCTTACGTCTTGGGTTAAAATATGCATTGTCCCATGTCCCTCATACTGTTTGTTTGTCTTTCATTAAGTTGTTGAAAGTCTGTCTGCAACATGTTCTGTTTTGGAAAATAGACCTTTGAATGCACCTTTCCGTTCATGTTTAGAGACTAGACAATTTTTCTGTGTATTTTGGCTGGACATTATCTGATGATTTTCTTCCACTATGCTTAGTCTTGTTTAAGGTCATGAAAGTTCTGTGGTCATTTCTTCTCAGTTAAAGGCGAAAAATAAATAATAATGAAGGTTAGAGTAAAGTAGCATTCCTTCGTGTTTTTTTTTTTATCATTTTTTTTTATCTCAAGTTTTTTTTTTGCCGTATGTTAGAGGTAAAGTTTTTTTGGCTGTCTTGAATTGATATCTGTTTACTATGCCTTAGCTGTTCAAGTTTTGATTTCTCCTAGTTACCTGCATCTTGCCTCCAGCCTTTGAGAAATTATTTTCTTCCCCTGATCTTTTCTTCTTTTTTATTTTTCTCTTTTAGCAAAGTGTAATTTTGCTTTTGATGTCTTGGCAATTTATCTGTGTAGTTTGATTTTGGTTTTACTCGAAATCTGGAGGTAATTGGGATCACTGTTAGTTGTAGATTATTTTGCTTTGTTTGAATCATTTGTTTTGCCTTAGTGAGTGGTCTTCAATCTACTGATTTTAATGCATTCATTATCCTGCGATCAGCCAATCTTTCATATCGTTTTGAGATATCTTTAGAAGTATTATTGAAGAGTACTAATTTTATTCTTATCCTTTGTTGCATGTAAAAATCTGCCCGAGTCCTCATGGACTTTGTTTTACTCCCGCACTCTTGAGAGCCGTAAAGGTTCAAGCTACTTTATCGAGTCACCCACTCCAAAATGACGAACAGGTACCGGAGTTTAAAGAATTGGAGAATTGAAGAAGTTGGAACCAAAGAATCCCGTTTTTACTTTGACTATGTCGCATTGTATTTATTTTGGGCCTAAGCCCTTGTTGTATTTTATTTATTATTATTATTATTTGCTTAGTCTAGGACAGGTACGAAAGAAAATGGGTCGAAACTCAAAAGGAAATGGGTTAAAAACCCAAAACAGGTGGGTCCAAAAACGGTCAAGGCGAACAGAACCCGAATTTGGATCCAAATCTCTTTCCTTCTCTCTCCTTGTTTTTTTAATTATTTAACTGTTTTGTTTGTCGTTAGCTTAAGGTTAGAAGAATCCGAACCCCCATAAAATGCCACTTTGGTTTTAACGACTCGATCAAATCAAGTAAAAATCTTTAAAGGATTTTACAAATTAAAATTCACTTAGATAAATAAATTTTCACTTTCAAAACAATCTTGAATGATTTTTTTTGGTTTTTATTTTTCAAACAACTCTAAAGAATATTTTTATCGCAATTGTAAACCTTAGCCAAATAGTTAGTTGTTGGATAACCGCAAGTTAGCAGAACGTCTTAGGTGCTTTCAAAACCTTCCTAAGACGTTAATATGAATCCCCGAACCCCTCTGAATGTTTTCAAATGATTTTTCTGTTAAGTCTTTTGGAAACGTTAGTTTTCTTGATTTTTCTTTAAAAACTTAAGTGGCGGCTCTTAAAAGTCGAAAAACTTACAAAATACGTTTTCGATTAAAATAATATTATTTCGAGTTATAAGAAATAAAAGAGTTTTGAGTAGTAGTCTTTTGACACTATCAAATTTTTCATCAATATTATTGTATTACTTATTCAGGTATCATATTTACCCCATTTTAACATTTGGTGTCGTTACTCTCTTTCTATTGCTATTTAGTTTGGACATTATCATTGGTGTGATTATCATTTTTGTCCAACAACGTGGTATCAGAGCCATGATAAACAATAGTACGTTGTCCTTTTAATACGTTGTCTAAGAATGAAAATAATTCTTGGCTGTCAAGATGTTTGAGGCATTATGACAAAGGGTACACAAAATACGTTAATGAGAAAACTTTGTACTCAAATGAAAAGAAGGTCTTGTTAAAGACGAGAAAGCAAGATAAAAAAGCTCTCATTCTTATCCATTAATTTTTGGATGATGACATGTTTGAGAAGGTGGTTGATGCAACCACATCAAATGAATCTTGGAAGATTTTACAAAATTATCTCCAAAGAGTTGATAAAGTAAAGATGATAAACTTCAAACTCTAAGGGCTGACTTTGATGTTTTTAAAAATGAAAGAATCTAAATCCTTTTTGAATTTTTGTTCAAGATTGATGACTATTGTAAATCAACTAAGATGATACAGGGAGGAAGTAAATGATGCGTGTGTGGTAGATAAGATCCTTCTTTCCCTAACACCTAAATTTGATTATGTTGTGTGTGCTACTAAGGAGTCTAAAGACTTAGATTCAATGGAGATAAATCAATTCAAAGGTTCTTTACAAGCCCATGAAAAAAAGACGAAAAGGAGAAAAGAACATTCATGTCACGACCCGGATTCTGGAATCCGAACCGCAATCGGCATCGTTAACCTCTCAGAGGTCGCAACAAGCCTCTTCTTAACTTTCATCACAATCATACAGTTAAATTTGCAGAAAATTTAAAACTTTTTAATACTTAGCGAAGTATACATAGACTTCATATAGTATTGCATAAGAGTGATATTCTAATAGCTCAAACTCAACAACCATCTATCAATAGATTAAACAAATGAAATAAATGATCGTAATAATAATAATAATAGTTTGCCAATTGGCCTTATTACAAAGATTTGAATAAATACTTGAAAGAAAACACTAGGAACAGTAGTCACTAGCTAAATCTAATGTACTAAGCTAGAATAATAAAGCGTAGCATCCTCGAACTCAAGAGGACCTACCAAAGTCTGGAGATCGCTATTCAAAACTGCTTCATCAACACTTCAAACTTCTTGAGAACCTGCGCCTATAAAAATAGTAAATAGATATGGGGTTAGTACACACTTGTACTAAGTATGTGTGTATGCACATAACACATAAGGGACTATGCATGCATAAGGAAAACTTTTTCCTAAACAACATGTCAATCACGGTAATCACGTCACTTTCTTACTTGAATCGTTAATCTTGATTTATGATATGTATAACACGTTCTCATGCAATTAAGGCACACAACTCGTTTTCTATATGAACATAAGACCTTGGGCTCATGAACATAATTTTAGAACAGCTTAAACAAACGTTTACTATTTTACTTTTTAGGCCGAGAGTTACCCCTTTCATACTTAGATTATTTTTCAGTCTTTCTCTTCTTTCTATTGGGTAGTTCAATGATCTCATTTGATCTTATGTTTTACTTACAAGTGCAATGATTCATTGTAGTCCCATACCTACAATGAATCGAGTAAGCAACGCACAAGACTAAAGAAATGATTTGGCTAAATGACTTACAATTAGATATCTTCTAACCCAAGTTGAATGTGGATAAATATGTTATAAGCCAATCTTTATTGGCTATTACAATTTAAGTTGGGTATGAATGTATTATAAGCCAATCTTTATTGGCTATGCCCATTAGTTGATTATTTGAGATATATGATATTGGGACCTATATTCATACTCCAGTATTGGCACAAACCACTAGCTTGTTAAAACTTTATTCTTATCAAACACTAATGATTAATGTTCTTTAAGCTCTTACTTTACTTAGTTCACTATGAACTTATGATTCTACTTCTTTGCTCGATTGCTCACTTTGAACATGCTACTTTATTCTTTCTTGCTCTCTTAAAGAATTCTCTTAGCATTAACGGAAGTAGATCATGCGAGCTACATGAAATCCAGTTTCTCCCCCACACCAAAAAGGGGTGATTCACTGATTAAAGTGAACCAAGCTCTATTTCTTCCCCACACCGCAAAAGGGGGTTCACCGGCTAAGGTGAACCGAGTCGATGTCTTCTCCACACCGTAAGGGGGGTTCACGGCTGTAGTGAACCGGATGCTTGTCCTGAGCTATAACCGACATAGATCATGTGAGCTAAACATGAAATCCGGAGTCTCCCCCACACCGAAAAGGGGTGAAATCACCGGCCAAGGTGAGTCCTAACTTGCTAGCGTGTTTAGTGGGTGGCGTCCACTAGATAGGTGCCCCTATGTTGGCAACATAGTTCTAAGACTAGGAGACGTACTGAGACCCTGGTCCACCGTGGTGGTGATCTCATCTCATGAGACTTACATGTGCTGGCACAAGCTCATTGCTAGTCTATCGGTGCTAAGCTCAGATTTTATCTTCTTATCTTTTAAAGTTCACTCAAACATTATGGAAGCTTGCTTCTAGTTATGAGGTTTACTTACTCTATGGATGACTGGTCATCCCTATCTTTACTTGATGAATATGATCTTAAGTCTTTACTTTATTATCATGGTGCGAGTGAGACTTGTCTCACGGACTCTATCACCCTCTTATGTGAGTATTTTTGACATAACGATTAAGTGTATTTGAGACATGTCTCACTTCTTTCTAACACTCTATATTAGGTCAATTTCATAACTTAAGTTTCTAGTTATCTTTTTACTCACCTTAACTTGTTCACGTTACTTACTAGTCTTGTATCATTCTTTGTGATAATTATTATCCCTATGAAATGCTATTACGTACACAAGTTCGTGTGGATAGGGTATGTTGGGACTTGTCCCATTTATTTGCATACCCTATGTTATGAGTTCATTGATGTGGAGACTAAAATGACTTTTTGGAGTAATATGATTGGACATAGTTTTGTTAGCCAATTTGTTGGCATCATTCACAATTTTACTAGTTACTTATCATAATATTATCCCTAGCCATATCAATTATTCATAAATACATTATAGCAATATAACATGTTAAACAAGTCAACTTTAACCTTTGGTTAACATATAAACAATTCAATGAACAATTCATAACAATCTCATATTCTCGAACACAAGTAAACATTATAACATTCAACATCTCATGTAAATAACACCCTAAGTATGTGGATCTAACATGTATAATTCACTCGACATATAAATCACTAAAAAATAACATAATGATCAGTTAACACCACATACAATCAACAATGCATAGAGAATCACACTACTAATACTACAAGAATCGTAAATCGGGAGAACTAGGGAGATGAACATGCGATTCGTTGGGAACAACCCTAGTTTCGATATTCTTGAAGTAAAAACATTTGAAAAGCTTCTTGGAGAAAGAATTCCATGAGATAAAACCCATAAATTGTTGTAGAATTGAATCTACGAAGATCACTACGAATTTTGCACGAAAAACCTTGAAAACTCTTGCTAACGTTCTAGGGTTTCGCTTGCGGCTTCTCTTGTTCTCACATTGGGCGTTAATGGTGGTTAATTGAGTCTAATCTTTTAAGAACTGAATGTTAACTAATTCAGCTTAGATTATATACTTAACTAAAATAGCTTAAGTAGCTAATTACCAAAACACCCTTCCTAGATTGACTAGAATTAGAGAACTCTTTGACTTAACCGAAATTTGGGTCTTTCCTTGAGGTTTCAGTTTTGTCCAATTAATTTAATTAATTAAGTTGCTAAATTAATTAATTAAGTAACCTAGGGTAATTACTAAAGTTCCCCTAAGTTGTTAGCACCATAACCAACCCTATGGACAATCCTAGGTTAGGTACTAGGTTGTCTTTTTCTTGTCTTAACCGAAATCTGGAAATTGCTTTGTGATTTCGGTTTGTCCATTTAAATTAATTAATTAAGTTGCTAAATTAATTAATTAAGTAACCTAGTGTAATTACTAAAGTAATCCTAAGTTGTTAGGACCATAACCAACATTTTGGAACATCCTAGGTTAGGTACTAGGTTGTCCCTAAGTTAGTTAGGTTAGTTAGGTGTCACCCGACAAGGTCCTAGGTTTTTGGGTCCCTTGGATGGTCGTTCTTGGTTGATCCTAGGTTAGTTAGTTAGTTAGGTTAGTTAGTTAGGGTCTAGGACAGGTTAGGGGGCCTGGTCCCACGCGGTTGGACCTGTATGTGCGCTGTCCCCCCAACCGCCCTAACAGAATCGGTTAGGGTGGTCCCCTCGACCGGTTTGCACACGTGGTTGCACATGTGCTTGCCCATGTGCTGCTTGCACTTTCCTAACTAACTCTTCTGGAAGGTTCATTTGGAATATTTATTTATTGTCCCAAGTATCCTCACTATGTCCTTGGGTACTGCTTACTCTACATGATCATTTTAAATGGTTATGTACTAGGGTACTAGGATTGACACTTGGATGCCTAGTACCTAACATATTGCTATATATGGTGATTGAATTTTAGCTTAGGGTCTTCTTTACAGGTACAATTTCTAAACAAGCTTGGAATATATTTTGCTTATTTGGGTATTATTTAGAAATTGGCTAACACCCCTTAGCCAATTTTCTATACTATGCCCAATATTTCTCAATATTGGGCATTGGGACGCCTATGTACCCCCAATACGCATTCTTAAAGACCTATTGGGCTCTTTACTAGACATGTAATTTTCCGGAATATTACAATTCACTAGAGCAACTTCTTAAAACTCAGGTATCCTTCAAAGGATTTGAAGGAGAGAAATGTTAAGAAAATGGACAGTGGATAGGCCGTGGAAGAGGAAGAAGTTGTATCAACAAATTTATGTTGTCACCCGACAAGGTCCTAGGTTTTTGGGTCCCTTGGATGGTCGTTCTTGGTTGATCCTAGGTTAGTTAGTTAGTTAGGTTAGTTAGTTAGGGTCTAGGACAGGTTAGGGGGCCTGGTCCCACGCGGTTGGACTTGTATGTGCGCTGTCCCCCCAACCGCCCTAACAGAATCGGTTAGGGTGGTCCCCTCGACCGGTTTGCACACGTGGTTGCACATGTGCTTGCCCATGTGCTGCTTGCACTTTCCTAACTAACTCTTCTGGAAGGTTCATTTGGAATATTTATTTATTGTCCCAAGTATCCTCACTATGTCCTTGAGTACTGCTTACTCAACATGATCATTTTAAATGGTTATGTACTTGGGTACTAGGATTGACACTTGGATGCCTAGTACCTAACATATTGCTATATATGGATTGAATTTTAGCTTAGGGTCTTCTTTACAGGTACAATTTCTAAACAAGCTTGGAATATATTTTGCTTATTTGGGTATTATTTAGAAATTGGCTAACACCCCTTAGCCAATTTTCTATACTATGCCCAATATTTCTCAATATTGGGCATTGGGACGCCTATGTACCCCCAATACGCATTCTTAAAGACCTATTGGGCTCTTTACTAGACATGTAATTTTCCTGAATATTACAATTCACTAGAGCAACTTCTTAAAACTCAGGTATCCTTCAAAGGATTTGAAGGAGAGAAATGTTAAGAAAATGGACAGTGGATAGGCCGTGGAAGAGGAAGAAGTTGTATCAACAAATTTAACAATGAAGATAAAAATCACCAGTCATTTAGAGGTCATGATTGTGGTCAACGAGGTTCTAGAGAAAATGGAGCCTATCAAAGTACCAATTGAATGAGGTATGACAAATCTAAATTTGAGTGTTATAACTGTCATAAAATTGGGCATTACTCTTTGTGTCATAGTAATGTTGAAGAGAAAGTTAATATTGTTGACAACGACAAAAACAAAGACGAGTCAACATTGTTATTAACACTCAAAGAAGAAGATAGAGATGATTGCAGTTCATGGTATCTTGACAATGCAACAAGTAATCATATGCGTGGTCACAAAGACACGTTTTTGGAGATAAAGAAGACGGTGAACGATGATGTATCTTTTGGAGATACCTCAAATATCCAAATTGAAGATATAGGTACGATTCTGATATCATGTAAAGATGATGATTATAAATTGATTAACAATGTTTATTATGTGTCAAAATTATAAAGTAATATTTTGAGTTTGGGTTAACTTCTTTATAAATGATATGATATTCATATATCTCTAACTTAGATATTTGGTAACGACTTAATTTCTAAAGTGCTTATGACAAAGAATAGATTGTTCCCTTTGAATCTTGAAGCAATCGATGTATAGTGTTTGACGGCTAATGTGCAAGATGACTCATTGTGTTGGCATATGTGATTTGGGCACTTGAACTTCGAAGCATTCAAATCAATGGGAGACAAGAACATGATTAATGGGATTCCGTCAATCCACCATCCAAATCAGTTGTGTAAAACTCGTCTTCTTGAAAAACATGCAAAGAGAAGTTTTCCAAAGAGACTACATCGAGAACCAATAAGCCACTCCCACCTGTACATAGTGATGTGGGTGGTCCAATTTATCTATCTTCTTTTGGTAAAAGTAAATACTTCTTGCTCTTTATTGATGATTTTGGTTGAAAGACTTTAATATACTTCTTGAAGTAAAAATCTAAAATTTTTGTTGCTTTTAAAAATCTAAAAACACTTATTGAAAAAGAAAGTGACTATGAAATAAAAACATTAAGTTCTGATAGAGAAGGCAATTTCACTTCAAAAGAATTTGACTTTTGTCAATCTTATGAAATTTGTCACCTCTAACGGTACTTTACTTTCCCCAACAAAATGGAGTTGCAGAAAGAAAAAATAGAAAATTATAAATATGGCTAGATATATGTTGAAAGCTAAACATCTACCATTTTTTTTGGGTCAAGGCTATTTCTTGTGCAATTTATTTGAGCAACATGTGTCCAACAAAAAATGTACATGATCAAACACCTCAAGAATCATGGAGATGAAGTAAGTCAAGTGTCAAACACTTGAGAATCTTTTAGAGCATAACATATACAAAGAGCTAAACTTGAGTCAAGTATGTGTTTATGGATATGACGTGATTTTAAAAGTCTATACGTTATACAATCCAAGTAATAAAAAGGTGATGGTGAGTCGCGATGTTGAATTTGATGAAGAAGCAACTTGGAGTTGGGAGGCTCCAAAAGAAAGAATATATGATTTTCTTTCATATTTTGGAGAAGAAGAAGAATAGAAGACCATGGAACCTGCACAGGATGCAACCTCACCTCCTTCACCAGCAAATATTGCATTTTTGTCTATTCAAGAGATTTCAAGTGAAAGACCAAATAGGATGAAGAGCATCTAAGAGCTCTACGATGACACAAAGAAATTACTGATTTTAATTTTTTGTGTTGTTTCTTTGCTAATAGTGAACCACAAGTTTTGATGAAGCTGTTACTAACAAAAGGCGGATACAAGCTATGGAGGAAAAGGTCCAGTCAGTAAAGAGAACAACACTTGAGATATGATTATCGAGCAATTGGAGTCAAATGAGTATGCAAGGCAAAGAAAAAATGCGCATGGAGAGATAGAAAGATACAAGGAAAGACATGTGGCTAAAGTCTATAAAAAAGGCATGTCATCGACTATGAAGAAGTCTATGCACATGTTGCCCGCATGAAGACAATATGTCTATTGATCTCTTTGGCGGCGCAAATAAAGTGAAAATTCATCAGATAGATGTCAAATCTGCATTCTTGAATTAATATCTTGAAGAAGAATTCTATGTTGAACAACCATTGAGCTTTGTGATAAAATATCATGAATATAAGGTGTTGAGGTTGAAGAATGTCTTGTATGGATTGCTACAAGCTCCATGAGCTTGAAATAGTCATATTGACTAACACTTTCAAGATAATGGATTTACTCGTTGTCTCCATGGATATACTTTTTACATTAAAGTTCATACTAATGGAGATATTCTTCTTGTTTGTCTTTATGTTGATGATCTCATTCTAACGGGTAACAACCTAGTTTTACTTGAAGCTTTTCAAAAATCTATGTCCCTTGAGTTTGAGATGACAGATATAGGGCTCATGTAATATTGTTTGGGACTAGAAGTGAAGCAAATGGAGGAATATATCTTCATATCTCAAGAAAACTTTACAAAGGAAATTTTTGAAGAAGTTCAACATGTTTGATTGCAATCCCGTGAACACCCCAATGGAAAGTGGAACAAATTTGTCTAAGGATCATGACTTGTACGAGATCTTATATATTCTTTGTGGTTGGAGTGGTAAGTCGCTTCATGGAAGCTCATATCTCTATTCACTTGAAGGTCGCTAAAAGAATGCTACATTACCTAAAAGGTACAATTGATCTTGGACTATTTTATTTTTTTTCTAATGATTTTAGTCTTGTGGGATATTTTGATAGTGAATATGCGAGAGATATTGATGATAGAAAAAACACATTTGGTTTTGAATTTTTCTTGTATCATTGTGTTATTTCTTGGAGTTCAAAGAAACAACAAATGTTATCCTCTCTGCTTTTGAACCTGAATATGTGGCAGCGACATCATGTACGTGTCATGCTATTTGATTGAAGACATTGTTGAAGGAACTCAATTTTCCACAAACTGAAACTACAATGATTTGTGTTGATAACAAATCTGTGCAAACACTTCCAAAGAATCAATGTATCATGATCGGAGCAAACACATATACGCAAGACATATCACTTTATCCAAGAATGCATTGCTAAGAAAGAGGTAGCGTTCAAGTATGTAAAATCTCATGATCAAGTTGCGAATATCTCTACAAAGCCTCTCAAGTTTGAAGATTTCTAGAGATTGAGATCAAGCCTTGGAGTAAGAAGAAAGAACTAAAATTAAGGGATAAATTTGTGAGAACAAAAGCTTGGCAATAACTAATTTGGCAGTCACACTTGTTGAAATTACTAGCCACAAATGTGAAAGTTGGCAGCCACACTTGTTGAATTACTAGCCACAAATGTCAAAGTTGACAACCACACTTGTTGAAATTACTAACCACAAATGTAAAAGTTGACAACCACACTTGTTGAAATTACTAGCCACAAATGTGAAAGTTGACAGCTACATTTGTAGAGTTGGTAGTCAAAGTTTGGTAGAGTTTCACAGCCAAACTTTGTGAAAATTGACTGCCACATTTATGTTACTAATGATGTAATCAAGAGGTTTAAAACTCTCTAAATAGAGTAATAATTGAACACTTGAAGATACACCAAAATAGATAAGCAATATAGAGTAATCCACAAGCTATTTCTTAGTTTGTGAAAAACAGTGGGGAAGTAATATTATTGTGAATTATGAGAAATGAAAGAGTACGTGTTGAGTAGTAATCTTTTAATACTATCAAGTTTTTCATCAATATCATTGTATTACTTATTCAAATATCATATTTGCCACATTTTAACATTTGATGTCTTTGTTACTCTCTCTCCATTGATATTTAGTTTAAATATTATCTTGGATGTGATTATTATTTTTTCCAACGTCATTTACATCTTTTTCCTCATTCTAACTTTAAATTTGTGTTTTTCTTTAAACAATCATTTCAGATCCGTCTTCTATTTTTTTAGTCTCTTTTCTTCGCAATCTCAAACACTGTTGAACCATCTTCAACAACCTCCTCTTCATATATATGCCGACATCAATCTTGAAAAAAGAGGGGGAGGAGCAGTGTGTCGAGAAGAAAAATAGTGGGGAGGAGGAAGGTGAAAGTTGTTTAGTAAAGAACAAGACTGGGAGATGGATTCTTGTATTGGAGAATGACAGGGTTGCCAATTAATGGTAGAAACAAATAAGGCTCATTGTGGTTAAAGGAGAAAATATGAAAATGATGAGAAGAAAGAGAAAGAGGTTGCTGCAATTTTTTTAAAATATTGAAATATACTTTTTTCTTTTTGGGTAATTAACTAAATAGTACTAAAAATAAATTCTTACTCACAATATTTTTTTATATTAATTTGGATATATATATCATGTGTCTTTATTTAATTTGTTATTTTGACACTTATTTAGTTAGTGTGTTACACTCTTTTTAAAAAGTTTTGTTGATTATATAAAAAGTGTCAAAATGACACAATAAAACTTTATTATGACTGTCTAAAATGAATAAATTTTAGTTGAGATGTTCAAGGGAAAATTGTTATCAACTTTAGATGACCATCTATAGATTCCATCTTTATATTATGAAAAGAAGGAAAAAGAAAAAAAAGCACAAATGAGACTACCTTATTATAAGTAGGCGTTTGGCCATGTGATACCATATCACGATATGGTATCGTGAGATGGAATCAAGGTTTGGACATGCGACTTTACGTTGATTATTCCATTTCATGATTCCATATCATGAGATGTGATACTATATTCTCCAAAAATCATGATATGGAATCATATGAGAATACCATATCATGATTCGAGTTATTTTAACACAAAAATTGATCCACATGTCTATATTTTGTTAAAACAACCTCACATTTATATCTACTAACCATTTATTTCACATGTAAATAAAATTTATAATCACATCATTACTTTTTTAAATTTTATTATTCTCACCGACATAAAATTTATTATTCTCACCAACATATAATCACTTTAACTCACACTTCACGATTGTTGAGTAATAAAATCTTGAAGAGCCCGTGAAAGGTGTTTCATTTTTACTTAAATATATTGATGAAACCATTACTTAAGTGGATAAACAAATAACTTTATAATAATTTATTATACAATTTTACGATTTTTTGTTTATTTGATAAAATTGAATAAACAATTGGGGCTATTTTAATAGTTCTAGAACTTATGTGATTTTTATGTTTATGAGAAAATATACAACACCAAAATTTCATATCGCATGTCCAAACAAAACTTCAATTTCATCTCATGATTCCATATCATGATACCATATCATGATTCCATATCATGATACTATATCGAATGGCCAAACAGTTGGGTCACCACTCTTTAAAAGAAATCGTTGATTGCATCGATTAATTATTTAACATATTTGAATCCCTTAAAAGGGCACTAGGAATAAATTTATCGAATTACTTGGGTCAACAACACATATTGAATCATTTAGAAGAATTGTATTGAAAAAATTTTTTTTTAGAAATTTAGGGAGGATAGAGTGTATTTTGTCTTTACCATAAAAGTGGGATAAAAGACTATTTTCTGATAGATGCTCGACTCAAAACCCAAAAACCTAGAAAAAAATAATGAAACAAAACAACAAATTTATCAAATAATACTGCAATCAAGTATATCAATAAAATCGAACTACACAAAATGATATATCATATATATATATATATATATATATATATATATATATATATATATATAAAAAAGAAAATCTTAGACCCGCCTATGTGGCACCACCACAAATCAGAATTCCCTTTTAAATCTATTTATTTCCAAAAGTAGTCTTCCACTTTCATGAAAAGTTGACTTTTATGAACAATTGTGACTTCAATGAAGAGTTGTGACTTTTATGAAAAGTTGTGATTTTTATGAAGAGTTGCAACTTTTAGGGATAATGCACAAGTACCCCCTCAACCTATGCTCGAAATCTCAGAAACACACTTATACTATACTAAGGTCCTATTACCCCCTCAACTTATTTTATAAATAATTTTTTACCCCTTTTCGGCCTACGTGGCACTATCTTGTGGGCCCAGTGTGTGTTGACATTTTTTTCAAACTAGTGTCACGTAGGCCGAAAAGGGGTAGAATATTACTAATAAAATAAGTTCAGGGGGGTAATAGGACCTTAGTATAGTATAAGTATGTCTATGAGATTTTAGGCATAGGTTGAGGGGGTACATATGCATTTTCCCCAACTTTTATGAAGAGATGTGATTTTTATGAAAGGTTGTGACCTTTCCGAAGGGGTTGCAACTTTTCCAAATAGTTGTAACCTTTCTGATAAGGCACAATAAACATTTATGGACGTACCCTTTATTGTCTATAAATAGAGGGATTTCCTCTAATTTTTAAAACAACGAAAGTTTTAAACCTCTACTTCTTCTTCTTCACAACTAAATATTTATGTACTTTGTTCTTATTGAGTGACTCACTGACGATTGCTTATGTTATAGATCTTGGTATAATTTATTTAGTCATTAAATTATGCTTATGTTAGTAAGGATTAATGATAGGATGTAATAAATTTTATTTTTCTTTACATTATTAATGTTTGTTACCACGTAATAATCTTGTAGGTGAGATAATTTAGTGTTTTAGTTTTAATAACGAATAGATTTAAAATATGATTTTATAAATTCTCTGATATTAAGTCCCGCGTGAGGCGCGAGTAATTTTACTAGTATATATATATATATATAAAAAAAAAAAAAACGAAACTATAAGAATAACACTATGACCACTATAATTATAAAAAGGAATAACTTATCAATTTTGTTCAATATTTTATTTAATTTAATAAAATAGAGTCAAATTAAATATTTTTTTTCAAAAAAATAGTTGATTTGATTCTATTTGGATTTTTCAGCAAACACACCGCCATTCGTCGTGGAAAGCATAACAGATATATCGTTATAACTCTTTTTTTTTTTCCATAGAGAGAGAATTGAAGAAGAAGAAAATTGATCTGCTCATCTCTCAGATTTATACATATAGATAATCTGTAAGCCCCTTTTCTTCATTCAAATCGATAAAATTTTCAACTTTTTTCTTTGTATCAATTGAAATAATTGGTTCCAAGTTGTCTTTTTTGTAAGTTGATTTAGTATTGGATCTGCAAATTCATGGGAGGCCCATTTGAGGTTTATGTTTGATTTCTTGTTTTTTTTTTTTGTATGAATTTGTGATTTTGTGGTTAATCTATATTTGAGGTGTGAAGATGAAATTGGTGAAAGTATTGACTTGAATTGGTGTTTTGCTTAATGGATTAATGTCGTGAGAATTATGAAGAGCCTTCTCTGTTTGAATTTCATATGTGGATGATTCGTCTATAGATGAGCTTCTTGCAAAAATTGAATCTTAGCTGTTGTTACAAATCGATGTGTAATTTTGCAATTAGATTAGTCAATAGGGTAGCTCGAAAAAACCTTCTTTTTTATGATATGAATGTCTTGTAGGGTACCGTTTACCTTCTTATCACCCGCATAGATCCTGATTTTGTTTTTTTGTGTTAATGATGAATGTGATGAAGCTTTTAGAAGAAGACCCTTAGGGATTTTGGAACCATTTGAGCATTTCTAGATTTTCTGTTATTGGTGTCAACTTAAAGAATAAGATGATCTCCTATGTCAGCCAAGTGAGAGGTCAAGTTGGGTCTTTCTGACTACTTCTCTAATACTCTAACAAGAGAGAACTTACTCTCATGGCCGATGGCCTTGCTTAAAGGTTACTATAAATCCCCTGCTCTTCATGGGTGCCCTCAGCATCAAGGAACATGAGCTAGGGTGTTTGTATGACTCGTTTTAGATCATGAGCTGGTACAAAAGCACGAAACTCATGAATGATCTAGTAATAGGTGTTTCACAATCACATCTACCTATACCGTAACTGTACTTAATTATGAAAGTTCCTGCTCATCCATATTTCTGTATATAGACAAGTATGTTTGATTAGTTTGCAGCCAACTCCATTCCGCAACAAGATTTTGAAATTACTCGACTTCTGACTGCTCCGTTTGTTCAGGTTTCATAGACCAATAGAAACAAGATGGTCAGAGCATATTCACAAGAGCATATTTACAGGCACCCATGGGAACGAGTTACTTCTGCATCATGGCGTAAGTTCGCTGATGCTGTGAACAAACGTGTCCTATCTCACATCCTTGAGGTTGATACATTAGATCACAAGCTTGACGCCAACTTAGGGAAGCTTTACACAACTCGTGCCATCACTATACATGCACCTGGGCCATGGTTTGTTCGCAAAATCATTGGTCAAGATATATGCCACTGTATTGAATCAACAGTTGTTGATGCACAAAGTCGGTCAATGCAACTTTCTACTCGTAACATCAGTCTCCAAAATTTTATTGAGGTGGAGGAGAAAATTCGATATGATCCACATCCTGATAATCCAAATTCATGGACAGTCTGCAAGCAGGAAACTAGTATTAAGATAAAGCCTCTGTCAGCACTGGCTTCTATGGCAGAGAAAATAGAGCAGAAATGTGTAGAGAAGTTCCAGTCGAACAGCGCAAACGGTAGAGAGGTTATGGAACGGATGTGTAAGTACCTTGAAGCTGAAGCCCGTGGCACGACCAAGTTCTGACTTGCTTTTCGGCTTCTTTAGTGAGTAGCATTTCATTTTTTTTGACCTCTCTTTAAAACGAGAGGTGAGTTTTGGTGTAACATTTGTAAGCCAATTAGTGAGCAAGTTCTTGTGGGAAACACAGGATGTTATTGAGGATAAATCCTCTTACAACTTTTTGTAAACAGCATTAGGATGTTAAATCCTCAGACTCAATATGTCTGAGTTTGTAATAATAAGACCTGAATTTTCAATTTCAGTTTTGTAATTTGAAATTGATTTCAGAGCAGCTAAATCTGAAATATTCTGTAACTTGCCTCCACGACTGACCTCAATCACAAGCAATTTTCAGCCTACTATACGAATGTCCATGAACTACGATACCCAGCAATCTCAATTCATGTAGGTTCATCTCAGATCGATGTAACTTCAAAGTTCTGATGAGATTCGGTGCATGAGTGCTTGTTCAATCAACTATACGATCTAAGAGACCTATGATAACAAAAGGAAGTTCTAATAGATTCATAGTAGAAACTGTATTGCTGCTCAGGGCAGATCAATTGCACAAAAACATCAAGCTTACTCAGCAAAATAATAACACGACAGTTGGCCTTAGGCATCGGAGTATCACCACTTACAGTTGATCCATGAACAACATTTCAAGAAGACAGACAAGGAAGCTGATGATTACTTACCCCGAAAAGCAGCCCTAAAACTCATGTGAACTCTCAAAACATGATTCGTCCAAAACACATGCTGCCACATAAACAGTAGAACACCTCAACACCATCATATGGTAAATCCAGTTGCAGAAACAGGTCTTTTGAAAAAGTAAACAGCTTACCTACAAGAACAGATGCAAAACACCTACAAAGCAAGGCGATGTAAGGATAATAAACTACATTGGAGCAAAGTGAAGCCATATAACAGATCCATGCGGAATAATTTACAATGCCAGATTACAATTGCATGGATGTCAACCATGTGAACCACAGAATGACACGAAACAAACCTAATTAATATTGACCAACCCAGCACATACAAAGACTTGAAACTGGAGTCGACAAACAAATTCTATCAATGACAATGAACAGGAGTTCTTGAGCCGGTAGATGATTCTTAAATAGCCTTCACTCCCAGATTTAACGATATATCATGTGAAAGGTAGCCAATCAGAAGAAGCCCTCCTTGGATTAAAAGGACACATCAACTTTGAGAACAATAACTCCTTTTAGATCTTGTCAAGTTTTTCTGCCTTCACAACAGGATTGGCCTTTGCTATAGCATTGCGTGCAGCAGAGCGATAGTCAAATTGACAGTCATGTTTATCTGAGTAGCGGTGTGATCCGCAATAAAAGTTACCACAGCGGCATTTGAATCCAGTCAAACCAACCTTTTTCTTGCAAGTGCTGCATCGGCTAGGACCCTCCTTATTAGCCATCAATTCAGCAGCCTCACCAGAATTTGAAGATGGAGGTGATGGAAAAACCACAGATTTTGATTCCAGCATAGCAGGTTGCACATCCACAGAGCCAACAACAACAAGCCCCTTCTGACTTGTTGACCCATTTACAAAATTTTCAATTGACGACGCTGCAAGCTTTGCTTGTTCCTGTTTCAGAATCACGTCCTTGTAACACTTGGAGCACATATTCATGTTTGCAGCACTTCCAAAGAAACCACAATTGTTAATGCACAAAATAGGGCCTTCTGGATGGGGTTGACATCCTGTCTCATCATGCTCCATATTGTTACTTTTCTGCAAAAAATTGATTTAGAGGAAAACGTTAACAAGCAACTACACCTTAATCTCGATTAGTTGAAGTTGGATATATGATTCTTTGCATTAATGTGGGTTGTCTGGAGTGAGAGGAGTAGAAGAGCTTTTGAAGGTGTAGAGTTGAGTTTTTAGTCGTTAAGGAGTAGCCTTCGTTCCCTTGTGTTATGTAGGTGCACATAGAAGGTCCCATATTATATAGACGATTGGGTGGAGTGTAGATTCTTTACCTTTTTCCTTTTGGTGTACCACTACGGTCTTTTTATGGCCTTGTTTATGATATCAAATACGTTTACTTGATCAAAGAAAAAAAATGACCCTTTGAGTCTATCTGCTAATCTATTCATTCCAACACTTAATAATTTGAATTGACAAATTTAAGGTTTTCTAAAATTAAAGTTTCTTTATCTCGCACGTACACACTACATGTATGAAT
The DNA here is from genome assembly GCA_016801875.1 of Solanum sitiens. Classification (NCBI taxonomy): domain Eukaryota; kingdom Viridiplantae; phylum Streptophyta; class Magnoliopsida; order Solanales; family Solanaceae; genus Solanum; species Solanum sitiens. The sequence continues at coordinate 1,438,253 of JABWTJ010000010.1, read as the reverse complement.
TTCCAACTCCAACTTAAGTATAACAGCAACCATAATTCATTTAAACCAACTGGTTTGTATTGCTCTTAGAGATCCTTTGCTTCCATTGAGCACTCTTCCTAGGTAACTTGTATCGATTACGAAAGATGTACATCTTTTTAGGCTACTTCTCCCAAGTGATTTTAAGTATACCCCTATCAACTTCAATCATCATATTATCATACTAAAATGTACATTTTTTAAGGCACATTATCCTCTATGTGTAATATTCACACACACTGTTGACGTGATCATCTCTAAAAAAATTTAATTATCTTTGTTGACCAAACATATAGATAACGATCTCACAATTGTTCTATAGGACTTGCTTTTCACTTCACCTTGCTATCCAAAACGCTCTTTTATTTCAGCCGTTTCATTTTATTCTATATGATGCATCTACATCCATCTCAAGAGGACTAAACCAAGATTTGAATTGCCTGCATTTAGGCACCAGCAACCTATCAATCTTCAACAATAAGTTAAACTTCCTGCACCTTCCTTTCCCACGGGAAAAAATATTCTCCAACTCCGCCAGCTTCAAACAAAAAAACATAAATCTTCCCAAAGTCTGGTAACTATACTATGTCTGAAAAAGATAATTCAAACTAATCCTCAACAAGACCCTCTTCGTCGCACCACATAAAAACACAAGATAAAGAAAACATAGTCTGGGGCAATGAGTGCAGCCAGCAAACGAAGAAATCTTGCAAAATATCAAAAGAAACTACCAAAGTTTTAACAAGATCAGTACTGCAAAGTTGTAAAAGCCAAAGAAACACTGGTTAGTAAACTTGAAACTGAATCAAGTTCACAATTATGCTCATGAAATCGAGCAACATTACTAAGAGTCAGGCTCATCTCACATGTTCAATTCGACAAAAATATGTTTCTGACCAAAAATAGACTGCAGAAAACAACTTGACTTTTCTTTCAGAGGCAATATGCCTAATTCTGGCCTTTTGAAACACAATATTCCACCCCCACAGCACCTAAACCCACCAATTCAAAAGGGTACTCACAAAACTTTACCAACCATAAATCAAATGATTATCAACAACAATTTCATAAAATAACATGATTTAAATCCCAATAAGTAAAGCTGATCTCAGAAAAACAACCTATATCAAAATTAACATAAGAAAATCACAACATAATATGACTAATAAAATAAAACTCAACACCTGCATACAACAGTTGATAGATCCATCAAAGAAACAAAAGCAAAAATTATTGGCTTAGAAATTATAGATCAGAAAACAGAGAAAAATAATCTTTGTACTAACCGCTGAACAGATTAAGAGATTGTGGACAGAGGCGATGATTGAAATTTGAAAAATTGTAAAACTTTATTTATGTGCCGTTTTTGGTTCTTTGTTTTGCCTTTTTGGGTGAAAAAGGAAGTCTTTTTCGTGGCTTCTCTGCCAACCAACGTTCCTTGCTCATTTGGTGCGTCCTCTTTCGATTCCTATTTCATTTTAAATAGAAATTACACGATTAAGTAAATTTAAATTATTTAATTACTTATTATAGTTATAGTTGATATGATTATTATTTGCGATTAAAATTATATATTAATTACGTCAACTGACTTTGAGTTTCTATAATTAGTCATGTTTATAGGTATAATTCGTCAAAATATACAAATATATATGTATAATATACAATTATCTAACCGATATTTATATATAATTCACCTCTCTCTCACTCTCTGTCCTCTCTTGCTCGTCTCTCTCCTCCCTCTCCCAATCCCGCTCGCCATATATACAAATGCATATGTATAATATACAATTATATACATATACAATTCAGATCTCTCCCACTCTCTGCCCTCTCTCGCTCGCTTCTCTCCTCCCTCTCCCAATCTTGCTTGTCATATATACGAATACATATGCATAATATACAATTATCTAACCGATATACATATACATTTCACCTTTCTCTCATTTTTTTCCACTTTCTCTTGTCTCTCTCCTCTCTCTCTCCCAGTCTCGCTCGTCTCTCTCCTCCATATAACATGTAGCTACGAATTGTAATTATAAAACTATAGCTATTGGGAGTAATGAGGTTATTTTTAAGTGACTATGGGTGTGTTTGGTTGGGACAAAAGTTTTCCAATTTTCTCATGTTTGGTTGAGACAAAAGTTTTGGAGAATGTTTTTCAAATAAACTCATTTTTCTCAAAAGTTAAGGAAAACATTTTTTAAAACTCTCATTCAAATTCAAATTACATTTTTTTTTGAAATTATCAATTTCTAAAAAATTAAGTTTATTTTTAAAAAAACTATTTTCGACTTCAAATTTTAATTTTTTCACCCCGACCCTCGCCTCCACACCCTGCCCCACCTCCCAAAATAAATTTTTTACTTTGTTTTAAAAAAACAATTCTATTTCAATTTTTTGTTTCTTCACCCCTAGCCTCCACCCTCCACCCCCCCCCCCCCCCCCCCCCCCCCCCCCCCCCCCCCCCCCCCCCAAAAAAAATAAATAATTTTGATGCTTCTCATTCCTAATCACTTCTAAAGCCACACAATCTATACATAAGCAAGTATTCACATAAGTGATATCACACCACACGATGTAGACAACAAATTATACAATTCAAGTCCACATTCATGTTTTCAAGTCAACAAGGGTCACAACATAGAAAATTACATCATCATGTTTTTCACACAATCTTTTTCATTTCAAATTTTTTTATTCATTTAGGCGTATAATATGGACAATTAAACCCTTCACCCCATTCTCATTATCCCAACACACAAACAACTATTCCACTAGAATACAAGGTTTAGGAGATCACTTGCCTTAAATCAATCAATAATCACTTCAAGAGTTGATGCTTCTCATTCCTAATCACTTCTAAAGCCACACAATTTATACATAAGCAAGTATTCACACAAGCAATATCACACCACATGAAATAGACAATAAATTATACAATTCAAGTCAACATTCATGTTTTCAAGTCAACAAGGGTCACAACATGGCAATTTACATCATCATGTTTTACACACAATCTTTTCATTTCAAATCTTTTTATTCATTTAGGCGTATAATATGGACAATTAAACCCTTCACCCCATTCTCATTATCCCAACACACAAACAACGATTCCACTAGAATACAAGGTTTAGGAGATCACTTGTCTTAAATCAATCAATAATCACTTCAAGAGTTGATGCTTCTCATTCCCAATCACTTCTAAAGCCACACAATCTATTCATAAGCAAGTATTCACACAAGCAATATCACACCACACGAAATAGACAACAAATTATACAATTCAAGTCCACATTCATGTTTTCAAGTCAATAAGGGTCACAACATGGCAATTTACATCATCATGTTTTTCACATAATCTTTTTCATTTCAAATCCTTTTATTCATTTAGGCGTATAATATGGACAACTAAACCCTTCACCCCATTCTCATTATCCCAACACACAAACAACGATTCCACTAGAATATAAGGTTTAGTAGATCACTTGCCTTAAATCAATCAATAATCACTTCAAGAGTTGATGCTTCTCATTCCTAATCACTTCTCAAGCCACACAATCTATACATAAACAAGTATTCACAATCATTTTTCGAAAACAATAATAATACCCACACTTATTCTCTCCCTTGAAAAGAGGGTTAATCAAAACAAAACTCAAATCCAAAATTACTTCAAAAGTCACACAATCTATACACAATCAAATATTCAGAATCACTTTCCAGAAACACCCACATTAATTCTTTTGAAAAGAGGGTTAATCAACACAAAATCCAATTCTGAAATTTAAGGTCTGAATCTCATATTTAATTTAGTAAACATTTACTCAATGCTTTAGGAACTCATTGCGAAAAATCATTTAGAAAAGGACTCAAAAACTTTTAATAATCAAGAACTTGAGTTCTTGAATAATCTCATATTTTGATGTTAAAACCCATAATCAAAGGAACAATGAAGGTTTAGGTTATGAAAGCTTACCCCCATTGATTTAGTACAAGAAATCCTTGCAAAAATCGTCACCAAGGATTTTCCAAGCTCAAAAGTAGAAAATGGGGCTTAAATCCCAAAAATGACAGGTGAAAAACCTCTTCTGATGTCGCTCAAGGCACCAAGGTTCGCTTAAGAAAACCCTGCAAAAATGTCACGACCCAACCCGATGGGCCGTGACTAGTGTCCGTTTTGGACACTCACACACGAACCTGCTAAGTATAACTGACTGAAACTAAGACAATAAGGAATTTAATCAAATCAAGCTAACTCCAACGCCAAATATAAATAAAGTGAATCTGTCTCATAAAAAGTCATAACCATTCAACCGTAACAACATACGCGAGCCAACAAGGCTGCCACTACACAATACACAATGATGTACGAAATCCGACAACCTTGTACACGCGGGCATCCCAAACAAACCATGTCCAGACCATTATCCAAAACATACGTATACAACCCACATAATGTCTTACAGACCTCTAAGAGTATAGTAGTGAAACTCGACGGGACATGGCCCCGCCGTACTCATAGATAAGCAAAAGACTTCATAGAAAGTTATGTACCAAAACGACTGGGCTCCGAAATAGTGAAGCTCTCCAAATCAGCAGAGTAGATATCCTAGGCGAGAGGATCACCGAACTGAGCGTCTACACCTTCGGACATGAAACGCAGCCCCCCGAGGAAAGGGGGTCAGTACGGACAATGTACTGAGTATGTAAAGCATAAGGTAAAGATGACAGGATACCAACATGATAAGTCGAAACATGATATCGCTACACATGTACCTTATAAGTGAAAATCATGCATATCTTTAACATATAAGGTGCCCACCTTCCCTAGTAAGGGACTCGGCAAAATAATCATCATATATATACATCATACGTACCCGGCCCTCTAGTGAGGGACTCGGTGAAATAGTCATCACATCATCTCCGTCATCATCATCATCATAACCATCCTCATCACCAATCATATATATAATATACATACCCGGCCCTCTAGTGAGGGACTCGGTGACATATGCAAGAAACTCCGCACGAACATTACCCGGCCCGGGACTCGGTGAAATGATAAATGACTCTATGCACGAGCAGAACATTATGAGCAACCATATGCAATTAAAATCATTTCTTATAACTCAATAGAACAATCAACGTGAACCAACAAGGAGTATTACCAAAGATTAACGTTTTATCAAGATTATAAACCTTTAACACGATATGAAAACGTAAAATCTCAATGACTCTAAGAAGCTCTACCATAGATATGAGAAATCACCATAGCCTTAGACATAGCCGATATATAGAAGATTAGTTTGTGAAAGCAAGAATATACGTCACCTAGACACTCTAGAAATGAGTATCAAATCTGTACGTCATTCGCTCATTTAAAAGTCATGCCAAACCAAGAAATAAAAGATAGCGTTACATACCGTATAGTCGAGCCACACGTCCAATATTTACTGCCCAAGCTATTAATCTATAACAAGCAACAATCGTGCCGCAATTAGATAGATGTCACGCTTTACTACTTATTGTAAGCTAGCTAATAATCTAACGAAAATTCGGCAGCACTTCCCCTATATTCCTTACTTCGTCCCAATCCGACAACAACCCAAATTATCCATAGCAATACCAATAACACATTAACATATACATAACGCCAAAACAGAATTTCCCACATTTTGCTTTAATCAAAACAGCCCAAACACTAACACAACACCACTAATAATCCGATTATGATTCCGTTCATACTTAGCACAATCAATAACTAAAATGAATTTTTTTTAAGCTACTGGTCACACCCCTTCTTAACATTAATGGCTAATTAACAAAGGCATTCTAAAGAATTAACACACCAAGCAAAGAGATTACTAACCAAATTCCTTGAAGCTGCTGGCCGAGAGTTTCATGGCTGGTTTTCTCCTTTTCCATGGCTGCCTAAGCTAAGTTGAAGAAGATGATATATTTGCTGTCATTTCACCACTTCATTCATTATATGAAGTGGAGACATCACCCCACTACACATCCCACTAAGCCTAGCTCCCATCTGATTTCCTTAAATGCCTTGAGTGGTGGGGCCCTTCACTTAATTAATTTAATCCCAAATAGCCACTAATTTATGTTAAAGATACTACATCATCCACTAAATAAATCTCCCAATAATGTTTCTTTAATCACTTGGAACTTAAAATAAAATCTCATTTCCCCGGACTTACATCGACTAGCTCATGGCGCGCACTACGTATAAAAATATGAGCTCATTGATGTACCATGGTTTCACGATATTTCTAATGCTTTTTCCTTAAGTTTAGTGTGTGTCGAGAGCCTTTTTGTGTTGATTTTGATATAAGTTTCTCTTTGTTTGCAGAAAATCTGTCCAAGGATGAACGCGGGAGTTTTTGAGAAAAAAATTGCAGAAGAGACCACCTACGGAACCTATGACGGTCCGTCGCGGCTGTGACGGTCCGTAGGTGGCATCGTAGTGAAGGGATAAGTTGCTGAAGGAAATTTGGGGAAGTCTGACCAAGTGTGGGATTACGGAAGTCCATTACGGACCGTTACAGCTACGACGGTCCGTCCTGCTGGTTCGTCGTAATGATCAGAGAGTAGTCCAGTACCCAAATTCCAAGAATTGAAGTATTTTGGAACGAAGACCCTCGATGGACCGTCGTGCTTAAAACGGTCCGTCATACCTGTCCGTCGAGGGGAATGAAGAAAGCAACAGAAGAATGGTGAAGTATGGGACGACGGAGTCTATGACGGTCCGTCGTGTCCATGACGGTCCGTCATGTGGTCTGTCGACCCAGACGCATTTGGACAGATTTTTAGTAAATAGAATTCTTATTTGATTAGGTTTCGTTTTTTATTATAAATAGTTGGAAAAACCTCGTTTTTGAGGTTAGACTTTCTGGATAATTTTTAGTTTATAGTTCTTCGATTATATTATTAAATTCTTGATTTTTGGGAATTAAGATATTTTCCGGGAATTGATTATTGTGGATTTCGTTGATTAATCAAGTTAAATTCGGGGAAATTATTCGTTTTCATAAAAGTAAGTGCATGAATTCTTCCATTAACAATATGAATTGTGTAATTACGAACATGGGTAACTAAACTTCATAGCTAGGGTTGTGGAAACCATGGGTGAATAACAAGGTAATAATCTAACTTCAATAACAATTCTAGAGTGGTTTCTTGCATGTATTGATAATTCTTTCGTTTAGAAGTCTTTTTAACGGTGGCCAACGTTAGAACTCGCCTTAATTCTACTTGCCGGAACAAGGAGGTAGATAATAGGAAAAGAATTATCAACATAGATTTAGTGTATACTATCTAATAGACTAGTATTGGTTGGTACGAGTTAATAGCTTAGTCAAATACCGAATACGATGTTTAATATGAGGTAAAGATAAGGGTTAGTATAGCAACACACGTAGCCGGACCAAGGTGCGGAGTGAAATTCTCTAGATGCCGGACCAAGGATTTAGAGATACATAACTTATCACTTTACATGCAAGATATCAGGATAGAACTGTTATAGTTAGATTTACCAAGTTAGGAACTTGTGGGGAACACTAAAACCCTAGTTACTTTTATAATTTGATTAAACTCCGAAAATTGAATTTGTTAGTTGTTCATTCTTATTTAGTTAATCATTTTCATTAATTTAGAAATAAAACCCCCCTTTTTGTCTTTTGGTTTATTGGAAAATAGTTGGCTAAATAATAGTAATAATAAAATAAAGTTAAGTCTGAACTATTTTCCTTGTGGGATCGATCCCAACCTCATTAGTTGGGTTTTTTACTTGATACGACCGCTTTACTTCTTATTTGAGAAGTAAGTTTGAGCGTATCAAATTTTGGCGCCGCTGCCGGGGAAAGTAGCTTTTAGATTAACTTAAATTTATTACTAAAATTTAGTCAATATTTTCCTGATTTTACTTTTTCTGTTGTTTTTGATTTTGCCAGGTTTGACGTCCTTGTATGCCAAATACACGGAGAGGAAGAGAACCCTTGTTTCCCTACGATCATGAGTTAGAGCGTACACTACGCAAAATGAATCGAAACTTGGGTATAAATGATGATGATCCAAACCTGAACATCCCAGCTCCGGTTGATGCTCATGGTCGATTATTACCTGATGATCCTGATCAAGGTGCACAAAGGGGACATAATCCCGCTCCACGTCCTCAAGAATACTACAGAGGTTATGACAATATTGCAGATTCTGATGGGCCACTTGTCTTGCCCCCTCTACCAGAAGGTCATACCTTTGTAGTCACTAGTAGTCTAATGCAAATGCTCACGGCTAGAGGTTTGTTTTCAGGACTACCATCTGAGGACCCACATGCCCATATAGCTAAGGTGAGGGCAGTGTGTAAAAGCTGTGTAGGGAGGCCTGATTTGAATTTGGATGTAATAGGGCTAAGAGTATTTCCTCTCTCACTGACGGGAGAGGCTGCCATTTGGTTCACTGAGCTCCCTTATAACTCAATTTTCACTTGGAACCAACTGAGGGACGTTTTCTTAGCACGTTACTACCCGGTCTCCAAGAAACTAAATCACAAAGACAGAGTGAACAACTTTGTGGCACTACCAGGAGAGTCAGTTAGTAGTTCTTGGGATAGGTTCACTTCGTTTTTGAGAAGTGTCCCCAATCACCGCATAGATGATGAGTCACTGAAAGAATACTTCTACCGGGGACAGGATGATAATAATAAAGCAGTATTGGATACTATAGCAGGTGGTTCTTATGGGGAGTGTCCTTATGCTGAAATTGCCAAAAAATTAGAGAAAATCTCCCGGAATAATAAAGCATGGAGTACTAGGAAGACAGATACTGGGAGAAATACTTTTGCAGTACAATCCACATACAACCCAGCCACATATGAGATTCATGAAGAGATGGCACAGATGAGAACTGAGCTTGGGTTGGTGTTAAAACATGTCACTGGGGGTGCAGAGAAGATAAACGCAGTAAACTACTTGTCTAAACCACCACCACCAACTGATGAATATTATTATGAGGAAGATTCCTATGCAGTAAATGATCAGACGGGGGGTTTCCGACCGAATGCCCAAGGCTCCAATCAGGAGAATTGGCGCCAAGGTCAAGGAAATCAAGGTCGAAACTATGGTAACTACAACCATGAGGGTAATTATGTTCGTGATGGAAATTACAACCGCGCAACAACTTCAACAGGGGTAACTATGGTAACAGAAATGAGAGGAGTGGGCCCTATGTTCCTCCTCAAAATCGTGAAGTTGCTCCTAGGGATGGTGGAGGTAGTATGGCGCGAGTTGAGGATATGTTGCACAAGATGATGAGGAGGTTCGATGCTAGTGATGAGCACACCAAAGAGTTAAGGAGTGATGTAGCAGGTATTGGACAGAAAGTTGATACACATGCCATATCAATTAAGCAGCTTGAATTGCAAATGGCTCAGTTATCTGCAACTGTGAACACAAGGCAACCGGGCACTCTTCCTAGCAACACTGTCCAAAATCCAAAAAATGATGGACACTGCATGGCAATTACTACTCGTGGTGGAAAACAAACTATTGACCCACCTATGCCGTCTATTGTGGAAAAGGTGATGAAAGATAATGATAAAGTGGTAGAGGTTAGTGATGAAGTAGAAGATAACACTGATAAAGATGCTGAAGTGCCTAAAAAGGTAACTCCCATGCCTAGACCTCCACCACCCTTTCCTCAAAGATTAGTAAAAAAGACCGAGGATGGCAAATATCGGCATTTTATAACAATGTTGAAGCAACTTTATCAATGTCCCTTTGGTCGAAGCTCTTGAACAAATGCCCGGTTATGCCAAGTTTATGAAAGATTTGGTTACAAAAAAAAGATCGGTCACTTTTGAAGATGATGACAGAATGCAGCATTGTAGCGCTATTGCTACAAGGTCTTTGGTGCAAAAGAAAGAAGATCCGGGTTCATTTACTATTCCTTGTACAATCGGGTTATTACATTTTGCGAAAGCATTATGTGATCTAGGGGCAAGCATAAATCTCATGCCCCTCTCGATTTACAAGAAGTTGGGTTTGGGTGACCCAAAGCCCACTGCGATGCTGCTACTGATGGCCGATCGAACAGTAAAAAGGCCTATAGGGATACTCCATGATGTGCTAGTAAAAGTGGAGTCGTTCATATTTCCGGCAGATTTTGTTATTCTTGATTGTGAAGTCGATTTTGAGGTGCCTATTATTCTTGGGAGTCCATTCCTTGCCACGGGTAGAGCCTTAGTTGATATGGAAAAGGGGCAGATGAAATTTCGATTGAACAATGAAGAAGTGACTTTCAACATTTGTAGGTCCATGCGGCAGAGTGGTGAGCTCCAATCGGTATCTGCCATATCCTACAAAGTTGGTGAATCACCCGAGACACAAATAGAAGAACGTCTAGGTATAGAATCACTAGCGGCAGTGATAATGAATTTTGATAATGAAAGCATTGAAGAATATATGTCATTAGTCGCTGCTCTTGATCGTGGTAATGTTCGGTTTAAACCAAAGAAATATGAGCTAGATATGAAGAATCGCGAGTCTCCACCCGCTAAGCCATCCATAGAGGAGGCTCCAAAGCTAGAGCTAAAAGCTCTCCCACCGCATCTCAGGTATGAATTCTTAGGAAAGGGTGATACATTGCCGGTAATCATTGCATCAGATCTGAATAAACAACAAGTTGAGAGTTTGGTCAAAGTGCTAAAAAGGTTCAAAAGAGCTATTGGGTGGACCATTGCGGACATTATTGGGATCCCTCCTGGTATTTGTTCTCATAAAATCCAACTCATGCCCGATCATAAGCCAAGTATTGAGCACCAGAGACGCTTAAATCCACCTATGCAAGAGGTCGTGAAGAAGGAAATCATAAAATGGTTGGATGCTGGAGTAATTTATCCGATCGCCGATAGTAGTTGGGTATGCCCTGTTCAGTGTGTACCTAAGAAAGGGGGAATGACTGTGGTCCCCAATGAAAAAAATGAACTTGTTCCAATGAGGCCGGTGACTGGATGGAGGGTGTGTATGGATTACCGGAAATTAAATGCATGGACCGAAAAGGACCATTTTCCCATGCCCTTCATGGATCAGATGTTGGATAGACTCGCCGGAAAAGGGTGGTACTGTTTTCTTGATGGTTATTCAGGGTATAATCAGATCTCTATTGCACCAGAAGATCAAGAGAAGACCACTTTTACTTGTCCATATGGGACCTTTGCGTTCAAGAGAATGCCGTTTGGGTTGTGCAATGCACCCGCCACATTTCAGAGATGTATGATGTCAATATTCTCCGACATGGTGGAAGATACTATTGAGGTCTTTATGGATGATTTTTCTGTGGTTGGTGAATCATTCGAGCAATGTTTGAGCCATTTATCTGAGGTTCTTAAGAGATGTGAAGACTGCAATTTAGTTCTCAATTGGGAAAAATGCCACTTCATGGTCAAAGAAGGTATTGTTTTGGGCCATCGTATTTCAGAAAAGGGCATAGAAGTTGATCGAGCCAAAGTCGAGGTGATAGAGAGACTTCCTCCACCTATCTCTGTAAAAGGTGTGAGAAGCTTTCTTGGGCATGCAGGTTTTTACAGGAGATTCATCAAAGATTTCTAAAAAATTGCACATCCTTTGTGCAAACTGTTAGAGAAAGATTGTAAATTTTCTTTTGATGAATCCTGTCTTAAAGCATTCGGCGATCTCAAAGAAAAACTGGTATCTGCACCTATCATTATTTCTCCGGATTGGAGCAGTCCATTTGAGGTAATGTGTGATGCGAGTGGGGTTGCCCTTGGTGTAGTATTGGGACAAAGAAGGGACAAAATCCTTCATCCCATTTACTATGCTAGTAAATCCCTCAATGAAGCTCAGAAGAACTATACAGTCACTGAACAAGAGCTCCTTGCCGTAGTATTTGCTTTTGAAAAATTTCGCTCCTATTTGTTAGGTACTAGAGTTATAGTGCATACTGACCATTCAGCCCTGAGATATTTGATGGCGAAGAAGGATGCGAAACCAAGGTTAATTCGTTGGGTATTACTACTGCAAGAATTTGACTTTGAGGTAAGGGATAGAAAAGGGACCGAAAATCAAGTTGCTGATCACTTGTCCCGTTTAGAAGATGAAGCTATGCGAGAGTTGGGGGATAAGACTGATATTGATGACACGTTCCCCGATGAGCATGTATTGGCTGCCTCACAAGACCTGATTTCGTGGTTCACAGATTTTGCGAACTACTTAGCTAGTGATATTGTTCCATCGGACCTATCTTTTCATCAAAGGAAAAAGTTCATGTACGGTGTGAAGAAGTTCTTTTGGGATGAACCATACTTATACAGGAGCTGTGCTGATGGGCTTATTCGGCGTTGTGTGCCGGAAGTTGAGATGTTGAGTATTTTAGAGGCATGCCATTCCTCACCCTTTGGTGGACATCATAGTGGTGTCCGAACTGCTCATAAGATCTTACAAAGTGGGTACTATTGGCCAACTATTCATCAAGATGCTCATGAGTTCGCTAAAGCATGTGATAGATGCCAAAGAGATGGCGGCATTTCAAGAAAGCAAGAGCTCCCTCTAAACCCCATTCTTGTAATTGAGTTATTTGATGTTTGGGGTATTGACTTTATGGGTCCGTTTGTGAGTTCTCATGGAATGAAGTATATTTTAGTAGCAGTTGATTATGTATCCAAGTGGGTGGAAGCCATCGCCCTCGCGAATAATGAGGGGAAGAGTGTCACTGCATTCTTGAAGAAGAATATATTCTCTCGATTTGGTACTCCACGAGCGATTATTAGTGATGGGGGATCCCACTTTTGCAACAAATTGTTCAAGGGATTATTAGAGAAATATGGGGTTCGCCATAATGTGGCCACTCCTTACCATCCTCAAACTAGTGGGCAAGTTGAAGTATCAAATAGGGAAATCAAACAAATTTTGTCAAAAACAGTGAATGCTAGTAGAACAGATTGGTCAAGGAGGCTTGATGATGCGCTTTGGGCTTACCGGACAGCATATAAGACTCCCATAGGTATGTCACCATACCATCTAGTATATGGGAAAGCATGTCATCTTCCGGTTGAATTAGAGCATAAAGCCATGTGGGCTATCAAGAAGCTAAAAATGGACTGGAACAAAGCTGCAGAACAACGATTAAATGGGTTAAATGAACTCGATGAATTTCGCCTAAAGGCTTATGAAAGCTTAGCCCTCTACAAGGAAAAGATGAAGAAATACCATGACTTAAAAATTGAGAAACGAGAGTTTATGATTGAGGATTCGGTGCTTTTATTCAACTCTAGATTGCGCTTGTTTCCGGGCAAGCTCAAGTCTAAATGGACTGGACCTTACTTGATCACCCAATTATTCCCTCATGGAGCGGTTGAGTTGGAAAACAAGGAAGGTGTGCGGTTTAAGGTGAACGGACAACGTCTTAAAATCTATATAGGTCATGCGGAATCGGCGAATGAGGTGATTTGAGTCATATCATCTTGATGAAGTCTGAGTAATCGAGTGTCCTCAGTCGTGCCGCGACGTTAAATCAGGCGCTGTTTGGGAGGCAACCCAATATTTATCATCTAACCACCTTTCTAGTTTTTCTTTCTAGTAACAGTAGCATTTTTTCTATTAATGGGTTGTAAATTTTCAGGTAGCACATCTACAGGAAGTTCTGCAGAAAAGTTACTCTGCATCAGTCACCGATGGATACATCGACGGTCCGTCACGCCTATGACGGACCGTCGCATGACTCCGTCGTGCCAGGTACGCTCTCTTGTATTTTTGAAGAATTAGGGCACATGCGACGGACCGTATGACGGACCATCACAACCGAGACGAACCGTCATTGGGGTTTCGTCACGCCATTACCCAGCTACCCGACCCGACCCGCGTAAAGAATTTCAAAAGTTTAAAACGTTTCAAACCCCCCCACCCCTTCATTAACAGTTTCTTCCCCTCTTCCCTCCATTTTCTCCCCTTCCAACTCCTTTCTCTGCCCAAATTCCCCATATTCTCCCATTCTTCATCCCAAATCTTCCCTCTTGGTCGAAGTCTGCTGCTGTGAGTCTCAGTCTTCTCACTTGATTACCATCACTTTTGCATTGTTGTCTCCTCTTCCAAGGTATGTGTTCCTGATATTCTACCCATTTACTCTTTTTGTTTTTTTTGCTGTTTTTCCTTATTATTTGCATATGGGTTTTTGTTTATTAGATATTGTCTAACTTAGGTCTTTAATTCCACAAAATGACTGGATAACACTAGAGAAATTAGGGCTTTAAACTTGCCAATTTGATAGGGCTTTAAACTTGCCAATTTGATAGGGCTTTAAACTTGTCCATTAGGGATCTAAACTGTATTAGAAAATTGTTGGGTCTTTGTTTTGACTCACATGGGTGAATGTGGCACCCCCCAGTTCTGTCTCTGCTTGACAGCACGACAACCCGATGACGGACCGTCGTACCCACGACGGTCCGTCCTGCACAACCGTCGTGACGGTCAGAGACTCCTGTCCTAAGGGTCTCATCACTATTTCTAAGTGTCCACTAACGTACACATGTGACGGACCGTCATACCCACGACGGTCCGTCCTGCACAACCGTCATGACGGTCAGAGACCCCTGTCCCAAGGGTCTTATTTTTTTCCCAAGTGTCCACTGACGGACACACGTGACGGACCGTCATACCCACGACGGTCCGTCCTGCACAACCGTCATGACGGTCAGAGACCCCTGTCCCAAGGGTCTCATCTTTTGTCCCAAGTGTCCACTGGCGGACACATGTGACGGACCGTCATACCCACGACGGTCCGTCCTGCACAACCGTCGTGACGGTCAGAGACCTCTGTCCCAAGGGTCTCATCTCTTTTTCTAAATGTCCACTGACGGACACATATGACAGACCGTCGTACCCACGACGGTCTATCCTGCTGAACCATCGTATCCGTCAGAGACCCCTGTCCTAAGAGTCTCCACACTTTTTCTAAGTGTCCACTGACGGACACATGTGACGGACCGTCATACCCACGATGGTCCGTCCTGCATAACCGTCGTATCCGTCTGAGACCTTCATTCTAATACTCTTTGTTGCTAAGTATTACATGACGGACCTCATGACGGTTCGTCATAAGCACGACGGGCCATCATCAGGTCCGTCGTGCCTTACTGCTACTTTAGAACTGTTATCACTGGTTTGAGTTCTGTGTATTATTGTCTCATTTTTTCTTTTATCATGTTTTATCTCTCAAGTACTAATGATGATTCGTTACAGGGACTAGCTCTCATGGCACCTAAACAAGATCGCATTTATGCATGTGGGCGTTCTAAATCTGTCGCCCCGTCTGCCCGATTGGTGATAGGCTCTGATGATGAGCATGATCCAGAGTACGTGCCCCCAGGCACTGCTACTACAGCACGAGCTCCACGTGTACCGAGAGTCACGCCCAAGAAGGTGGCGCCTGGCGTAGTCACTGCCTCCCAGTCTGATGAGGAGGGCACACTGACCGGCACACCTTCTGGGTCAGCTGCCCAAGACGAATGAGCATCTGGCTCCTTAGGAGTTTGGTGGTCAGAGGACGCCTCCGGGTCCGCAGAAGCCTCTGCCCCCGCCACAGCTACGCAGTCTGCCTTTGATGATGAGGCTGACAGCACTGACTCCACCCCTGGCTCACCAACTGGAGTCCCTGCCCAGGTTGCCGATCAGCCCAACCGGTGGTGTGTCGACGGGCAATACAAAGTATACTTAGACGCCAAAGTGCTCAATGATAAAGGCGTCATGACACGGACCCTCACACTGGAGAGGCGGGTCCTCACGGGAAGCCTCACCACCATGCCAGACATTCACACCCTTTTCACCAGACACCGGCTGGAGTGGACGGCTCGTTCTTTGGGCCGATACAGTGAGGAGTTAGTTCGCGAGTTCTATGCCTCTTATGTGGCCACTCTTCGCTCACAGATCGATAGGCGGTCTGCCCCCGCCAAACAGGCCCCACTTGAGCATGTCCGAGTACGCGGCATCCAGGTCGACATCTCACTACCAGCCATCCGCCGATATCTGTACGGCACGGATTTTGACTCCACCAGCACACCTCTCACCGCCGAGTTTGATTACCGGTGGCAAATTGTTAAAGAGGGTAGTTTCTTCCGCCAGCCTTCACTGAGAGAGACCACCAAGAGGTGGATGGCCCAGCACCTGTCTGTTGATGGAGAGGCTGCGGATTGGGTGATGGAACCTAAGGGAGCCATCAAGAAGGCCAACTTGACCTTTACGGCCAAGTTTCTTTGGTTGATAGTCCGCCATTGTCTCTCCCCCACTGCTGCTGATAATATAGTCACCTGGGATCGTGCGGTGCTGATGGCCGCAATGATGGCAGGGTTCGAGGTTGATTTCTCTTGGCTTCTCCAAGCGGTCATGCACGAGAGGGCTTTCAAGGTCACCACGACTTACCCTTTTCCTTGCATGATTTTTTCTTTGTGCAGATCAGCAGGTGTGCCCATTTGGCACATTGACCAGCTCCGGACCCTGCAAGGAAATGTTGACATCGGCCTCATCAGGGATGAGGCCAATGAGTTGGCCCCACGCAGAGGGCCCCGCCTTGAGGTGGTCCCACTTGGTGAGAACCTGGCCGACACCATCGAGCATGCCCACGCTGCTTCCCAGACTGCTGCTGCACACACTGACACTACTCCGGTTGAGTCTATCCCGGGTAGTAGCACTGCCCCGAGCTCCTCTCGCTCGGCTCCTTCTGCAACTCTGGTCCCACTTGCTCGGGTCCAGAAACTTGAGGCACAGATGGCTACACTTCTGCATCACATCCAGCCTTGGATGCAGAAGACTATTGCTGAGGCAGAGGAGCGCATGGAGCGCAAGATGGTACAGCACACGGAGAGGAAGATCACAGAGGTACATCAGCGCTTAGACGCGTTTGAATTGCGAGTGCTAGCCCGACCAGCCCCTCCGGTGGACATGTCGACCCTTCAGGCTGCGGTTGAGAGTCTGCGAGCTGATCCTGATATGATTTTAGAGGCGAGGGTGCCTGAGTCTGAAGCCTCTTCTGCAGAGCCTGCTGATGACACCGTGATGGCTGCTTTTTTTGCCACTACTGATGTTCCACCACCTCCCCCACGAGAACATGTCAAGAGACGCAGGGGTCGAGAGGAGGATGAGGCTAGGGCGAGGAAGAAGGAGCGCCATGAGATGGAGGCTGCGAGGAGAGCCTCGATTGCTGATGAGGAGGCCCGAAAGTTGAGGGCTGTAGAAGTAGCTGCCGGGGCGTCTAGCTCCAAAATTGTAGATTCTGTGGGAGGCACTACTGATGGTGCTGTGGATGCTGAGGACATTACTGAGGATGTCCAGACTACGCAGGGAGTGGGTTCTGGTAAACCGGACCCACCAGCTTGCTGATCACCGGCGCTTAGCGCCTCAGGTTTGCTTCACTTACCCTTTTACATAGTTTAACTTTTCTATGCATTGGGGACAATTGCATATCTTTTGTTGGGGGTGGGGTAAATGGAAAGTGAATACTTGGGTGAATTTTGAGTAGCCCAAATTCACGATCCTCTTTTTGGGGTTTTCTTGCCTGTGTTCTTTTTCCCCAAAAGACTGATTACTTTTATTGTTAAACCGGCATATTATATCTTATGTACATAGCATAAATCTGAAGCATGATGGCTAAAGTAAATATGATATCTCGATAATCAAAATGATGCATGACTAGGCATAGTAAGTGAAAATTGTGTGGTTTGAAACATGAAATAAAGATAAACTACTGCATGATCCTGAATCTAAGATTTGAACTAGGTGTCGAATAATCTGGGATTGCAAAGAATGTCAAGAGAGTGTGAGGTGAAATCGAATGTCCACCATTAATACTGAGCTAGAACTTGCCTGGTTAGTCCTGCTAAAAATGAGTCAAAACAATCACTTAGGAAAGGATCATAGGCCCTTGTTCGAAATAGTCAATCGTGAGCCTAAAAATAACAGAAAACCAAATGAAGTTAATCCCTTTTTCATCCAAATGAATTGAGCTTAAAATAGATCTTTCTTTTTCACCCCAAATGATCTTCTGTGGGAACAATGTGTTGGCCCTGGTCCCTCATTGGACATGTGCACCTCAGTTTATGCCAAAAGCATAAGTTGAGGGTGGCTAATGCAGAAAGCAACCTTGTTTTGGCCCTGACCCAACCATGGGTATTGTGAACCTTGACTCATGGCAAAATCATGAGTTGAGGGTGGCTGCTATAAGGAAAACCCCGGAAAGTGTGGTTGAAAGAATGAAGAGTAAGAAAGAATAAAACAGAAGTGACTAAAAAAAATATGAATAAAAAGCAAAATAAACAAAAGAAAAGAGAAAAGTCACTTACACATAAGGATAAGAAAGGGAAAACAGCAAAGTGAAAAGAAAATTGAGTAATAGGGCGAAATAAGATGACAAAAAGATGGTTCGCTTAGCCGATATGTCAAGGAGGGCAACAAGTCACTAAAGTATACCTAAATACACCCTACCTGACCCTGAGCCTATGTTACAAGCTAAAAAAGTCCTATTGTGATCCTAAGTGCGTATGATAAACTTGAAGTAGTGAAAATAAGGGCAAGCCTATGGCAATATGTATAAATGAGTGGTGAATTTGTTCTGAGAGTGAGTGTCAAAACGTGATCCTTATACTCAAACTAAAATCATTTGTGTGAAAAATGAGGATGTTATTTGAAGTGAGGACAGGAGTTGTAATACCAGAAATATTAGCATCTCGGTGAGAAATTGAAGAGGATAGGCATCATTGCGTAGTAAATCTGGGTTATGGTTTGATTCTACACAAATCAATGCCTAATAGTGAGACCATGCATGAACATAATGAGAATAATCGGGATTGATAGCCAAATGATTGCGGAAGTTAAAATATGGATACTTTTGTACAAAGAATTTGTAGTGAGTCGTAGTGCGTCGCTTGAGGACAAACAACGAATTTAAGTTGAGGGTGTTGATGTACCATGGTTTCACAGTATTTCTAATGCTTTTTCCTTAAGTTTAGTGTGTGTCGAGAGCCTTTTTGTGTTTATTTTGATATAAGTTTCTCTTTGTTTGCAGAAAATCTGTCCAAGGATGAACACGGGAGTTTTTGAGAAAACAATTGCAGAAGAGACCACCTACGGAACCTATGACGGTCCGTCGCGGCTGTGACGGTCCGTAGGTGGTATCGTAGTGAAGGGATAAGTTGCTGAAGGAAATTTGGGGAAGTCTGACCAAGTGTGGGATTACGGAAGTTCATTACGGACCGTCACAGCTACGACGGTCCGTCCTGCTGGTTCGTCGTAATGATCAGAGAGTAGTCCCAGTACCCAAATTCCAAGAATTGAAGTATTTTGGAACGAAGACCCTCGACGGACCGTCGTGCTTGAAATGGTCCGTCATACCTGTCCGTCGAGGGGAATGAAGAAAGCAACAGAAAAATGGTGAAGTATGGGACAACAGAGTCTATGACGGTCCGTCGTGTCCATGACGGTCCGTCACGTGGTCCGTCGACCCAGACGCGTTTGGACAGATTTTTAGTAAATAGAATTCTTATTTGATTAGGTTTCGTTTTTTATTATAAATAGTTGGAAAAACCTCGTTTTTGAGGTTAGACTTTCTGGATAATTTTTAGTTTATAGTTCTTCGATTATATTATTAAATTCTTGATTTTTGGGAATTAAGATATTTTTCGGGAATTGATTGTTGTGGATTTCGTTGATTAATCAAGTTAAATTCGGGGAAATTATTCGTTTTCATAAAAGTAAGTGCATGAATTCTTCCATTAACAATATGAATTGTGTAATTACGAACATGGGTAACTAAACTTCATAGCTAGGGTTGTGGGAACCATGGGTGAATAACAAGGTAATAATCTAACTTCAATAACAATTCTAGAGTGGTTTCTTGCATGTATTGATAATTCTTTCGTTTAGAAGTCTTTTTAACGGTGGCCAACGTTAGAACTCGCCTTAATTCTACTTGCCGGACCAAGGAGGTAGATAATAGGAAAAGAATTATCAACATAGATTTAGTGTATACTATCTAATAGACTAGTATTGGTTGGTACGAGTTAATAGCTTAGTCAAATACCGAATACGATGTTTAATATGAGGTAAAGATAAGGGTTAGTATAGCAACACACGTAGCCGGACCAAGGTGCGGAGTGAAATTCTCTAGATGCCGGACCAAGGATTTAGAGATACATAACTTATCACTTTACATGCAAGATATCAGGATAGAACTGTTATAGTTAGATTTACCAAGTTAGGAACTTGTGGGGAACACTAAAACCCTAGTTACTTTTATAATTTGATTAAACTCCGAAAATTGAATTTGTTAGTTGTTCATTCTTATTTAGTTAATCGTTTTCATTAATTTAGAAATAAAACCCCCCTTTTTGTCTTTTGGTTTATTGGAAAATAGTTGGCTAAATAATAGTAATAATAAAATAAAGTTAAGTCTGAACTATTTTCCTTGTGGGATCGATCCCAACCTCATTAGTTGGGTTCTTTACTTGATACGACCGCTTTACTTCTTATTTGAGAAGTAAGTTTGAGCGTATCACTCATGACGAAAACTACGTATAAAAATACGAGGCGTAACACCCTTCCCCCCTTAGGAACATTCGTCCTCGAATGTTAAGTTAGCATCTTACAAAAAAAAATCAGCGAGGTCTCTCTAACAGTTATACCTATCAACCTGCATTCCGTAACTTACAGATGCCTCACAGAGTCACAACTTACTGCATAATCTCGTTTATCAATCAATATAGTCAAGCTAGGAATTGAATTACCTGCAGGTATGGGGAACAAGTAAGGATACTTATTCTTCATTTCGTCTTCCGCTTCCCAAGTCATCTCCTCTCTATTATTATTTCGCCACAACACTTTGACGGAAGCCACATCCTTAGTACGTAACCTTTTAACCTGACGATCAAGTATAGCTACGGGTTTCTCCTCATATGACAACTCCTCTGTTACCTGAAATCATCTACAGGGAATACTCTAGAAGGATCACCAATACATTTACGTAGCATCAATACATGAAAGACTGGATGTACCGCCTCCAAATCAGATGGTAGATCCAACTCATAGGCAACCTTGCCTATCCTACGAACAATCTGATAAGGCCCAATGTATCTCGGACTGAGCTTCCCTTTCCTGCCGAATCTCATCACACCCTTCATGGGTGATACCTTCAGGAATACCCAGTCACCAATCTGAAACTCCAAATCTCGGCGCCAATTATCTGCATATGACTTCTGTCCACTCTGGGCTGCTAATATTCTTTCCTGAATAAGCTTCACCTTGTCAACATCTTGCTGAATCATATCCGGGCCTATTAACTTAGTCTCGCCAACATCGAACCAACCAATAGGTGACCTGCACTTCCTCCCATATAAGGCCTCGTACGGTGCCATCTGGATACTAGAATGGTAACTATTATTATAGGCAAACTCAATGAGCGGCAAGTGGTCATCCCAGCTACCTTTGAAGTCAATAATACAGGCCCGCAACATATCTTCTAATGTTTGAATAGTACGCTCAGCCTGTCCGTCAGTCTGAGGGTGAAATGCTGTGCTAAGGTTCACCTGTGTCCCCAATTCCTTCTGAAATGATCTCCAAAAGTTGGCTGTAAATTGAGCTCCTCTGTCTGATATAATGGACGTGGAAACCCCATGAAGTCTCACTATCTCCCTGACATATAACCTCGCATAATCTTCAGCCGAATAAGTAGTCCTGACTGGAAGAAAATGGGCCGATTTCGTCAGCCTATCTACAATAACCCATATAGAGTCATACTTCCGTTGAGTGCGAGGTAAGCCTGTAATGAAGTCCATATTAATCATCTCCCATTTCCAAGTCGGGATCTCGATCTCCTGTAATAATCCACCAAGCTTTTGATGTTCGATCTTGACTTGTTGACAATTCGGGCACTGAGCAACAAACTCCGCTATGTCCTTTTTCATGCCATCCCACCAATATAGGCATCTGAGGTCATGATACATTTTTGTTGACCCTGGGTGAACAGAATAACGGGCAGAGTGTGCCTCTCCCATAACCTGCCGTCGTAGCCCCGCAATATCAGGTACACACAATCTGCCTTCATATCGTAACACTCCGTCAGGTGTAACCTTAAATGGGGTCTTTTCCTTTTGAGCTGCATCTCTATACCGTGCCAGAATAGGGTCCTCGTACTGGTGTCTCTTTACCTCATCTATGATTGAGGACTCAACAACCTCTCGAATAGAAACTCCACTATCTTCTGAATTATCCAGACGGACTCCAAGGCTGGATAGCCGCTAATCTCCCAAACCATCTCCCTCCTTTCTGGTCGTACATCTGTCAAGCTACCCATGGACTTACGGCTAAGAGCATCTGCTACAACATTTGCTTTCCCTGGATGATATAAAATATCAACATCATAATCCTTTAGCAACTCTAACCACCGTCTCTGTCGTAAGTTCAGCTCCTTCTGTTTAAAGATATATTGGAGACTCTTATGATCTGTATAGATGTCCACATGGACACCATATAAATAATGCCTCCATATCTTCAAGGCATGAACCACGACTGCTAACTCCAGATCGTGAGTAGGATAATTCTTTTCATGCTTCCTAAGCTGTCGGGAGGCATAGGCTATAACTTTGCCATGCTGCATTAATACACATCCTAGCCCAACACCCGAAGCATCACAATAAATAACATAGCCGTCTGGTCCCTCCGGAAGAGTTAGGACTGGAGTTGTAGTCAATTTGTCTTTCAATAGCTGGAAGCTTCGCTCACAAGCATCAGTCCACTGGAACTTGGCTGCCTTTTGAGATAGCCTTGTCAAAGGCGCTGAAATTGAGGCAAACTTTTATGCAAATCTCCTGTGATATCCTGCTAACCCCAGAAAGCTGCGTACCTCAGTAGGTGTCGTAGGTCTGGGCCAAGTCTTTACCGCCTCAATTTTCTGCGTGTCTACCTGAATACCATCAGCTCCAATAATATGCCCCAAGAATGTCACTGAAGTCAACCAGAACTCGCACTTGGAGAACTTAGCATACAACTTCTGGTGCTGAAGCACCCTAAGTACCATTCTTAAATGGTCTGCATGCTCCTCTTCTGAACGTGAATAGACCAGACTATCGTCTATAAATACAATAACAAACATATCAAGGAATGGTTTAAACACTCAATTCATTAAATCCATAAACACCGCTGGAGCATTAGTCAGCCCAAAAGACAGCACTCTAAACTCATAATGCCCGTATCAGGTACAGAATGCAGTCTTTGGAATATCAGCCTCCCTTAACCATACTTGATGATAACCTGACCGCAAGTCTATCTTTGAAAAACACTTAGCACCCTGCAACTGGTCAAATAGATCGTCAATCCTTGGGAGGGGATACATGTTCTTTACTGTTACTTTGTTCAGCTGCCTATAATCAATACACATCCGCAGCGACCCATCCTTCTTCCTCACAAACAGTACCGGTGCTCCCCAAGGTGACGTACTAGGCCTGATGAAGCCCTTTTCTAGCAAATCTCTCAATTGCTCTTTCAACTCAGCAGGTGCCATAAAAATGGGTATCTGGCAGTACATCTATAGTAAACTCTATCTCTCGTTCTGGAGAAAGGCCTGGAAGTTCCTCTGGGAATACATCGGGAAATTCATTAACTACCGGGACTGATTGAAGAGTCGGTGCCTCTGCCTTTATGTCATGCACCCGAACCAGATGATAAATATAGCCTTTTCTAACCATCTTCTTGGCCTTAAGGTATGAAATAAATTTACCTTTCGGCGATACTGTACTCCCCTTCCACTCTATAATCGGTTTCCCTGGAAATTGAAATCGAACTATCTTTCCTCTACAATCAACATTAGCATAACAAGCAGCCAACCAATCCATGCCCATGATAATATCAAACTCAATCATATTTAACTCTATTAGATCTGCTACGGTACGACGACTATATATAACCACTGAACAATTCTTATATACTCGCGTAGCTATGACAGAATCTCCTACAGGTGTAGCTACCTCAAATGGTTCTATCAACTCAGACTCTATTCCGATCCTACTAGCAACGAAGGGGGACATAAATGATAAGGTGGAACCTGGGTCTATCAATGCATACACACTTCGGGAGAATAGTGATAATATACCTGTGATCACATTAGGTGACGCCTCCTGATCCTGCCTACTAGTCAAAGCATATATGCGGTTCGAGGGACCGCTAGAACTGGAAGCTCCACCACGACCTCTACCACGGCCTGCTGGCGCCTGAATACCCTGCCCCATAGGGCGCATAGCCACAGAAGAAGATGAACCAGCAACGGACCCAGTAGGCTGTGCCATACCACCTGCACTACCTCTAAAGGGACACTCCCTCATAGTATGACCCAGACGGCCACAAGAAAAACACGCACCTGTAACCCAACGACATTCCCCAGGATGGGACCTACCACAGCGAGAACACCGAGGCAAAGGTGGCCTCGACTGGCTCAAACCCCTGCCCATCTGTGACCCTGACGCAATAGAGCTCTGACCAGCTTCTGAATATCCCGCACGATCGAACCCCCTACCCATGAAACGTGGGGGTGCACTCTGTGCTGGCTGGGACAAAAATCTAACATGCTGTTGAGACTGCCCGCCTCGAAACTCGTCAGGATAACCTGCTGATCTAGCCCTCTTATGTTGGCCTCTATTAAAATCTCTATCTGGCTGACGTCCCCGGTGCCGATCCTCTACCCCCTGTGCATATGCTTGCACCCGAGCAATGTCCATACCTGACTGAAGAGTCACTGCCATACAACCGTCAATCAGATAATGATCCAATCCCATCACATAACGATGTACCCTGTCTGCCATATCAGCCACAATAGTAGGCGCATGCCTAGCCAATGAATCAAACTCGAGACTATACTCTCGAACGCTCCTGCCATTCTGCCTCAAACGCAAGAATCTATCGACTCTAGCTCGCTTCATCTCTGGAGGCAGGAAGTGGCCCTGGAAAGCCTCCACAAATTCATCCCATACCGCTGGAGGAGCACCCTCACCCCTAGATAACTCCCAAGACTCACACCAATTAATAGCTACACCCCGCAAACGATACGTAGCCAACTCAACAGACTCAGTCTCCGAAGCCTTGATTATCCTCAATGTACGCTGCATCTGACGAATAAACTCTTGCGGATCATCCTGGGGCCTTGATCCAAAGAACTCTGGAGGATTACAACTTAAAAAGTCACGAGCCCTTAAGCTATCAGATCTGTCCGCATGATCAACTCCTAGTCCATGCCTGTGAGCCTGACCTGCCACTAATCTAGTCAGCAACTGAACCGCATCTCTCATGGCCCTATCCTCCGCCCCTGGCTGAGGAGCTGGAGGTTCAAGTGCTGGGGCCTAGGGGGCTGGTGGTGGTGTAGCAGAGCTCTCCGACTGGAGCACAATACCAGGCATAGACTGGGCACGGGCCCTAGTAACTCTCCGGGTCTGACTAGTACCTTCTGCTACCGATTTGCCCTTCTGGGCGGCTGTCGCTTTCTTTGGAGGCATAGCTGAAAACACAGGGATTCGTTAGAGAGGGATTATCTTGTTAATATAGCTCTATCGCACGATCTAGAATAAGAAGAAAGGATGACATCCTAAATGTCCTGTAGCTTCCTGTTTATAGATGTGGTGCACTACACACCGATAAACAAGACTCTACTAGACACGGTCTGTAGACACTTCCGATAAAGAACCGCTCTGATACCACTTTTGTCACGACCCAACCCGATGGGCCGTGACTAGTATCCATTTTGGACACTCACACACGAACCTACTAAGTATAACTGACTGAAACTAAGACAATAAGGAATTTAATCAAATCAAGCTAACTCCAACGCCAAATATAAATAAAGTGAATTTGTCTCATAAAAAGTCATAACCATTCAACCGTAACAACATACGCGAGCCAACAAGGCTGCCACTACACAATACACAATGATGTACGAAATCCGAAAACCTTGTACACGCGGGCATCCCAAACAAACCATGTCCAGACCATTATCCAAAACATACGTATACAACCCACATAATGTCTTACAGACCTCTAAGAGTATAGTAGTGAAACTTGACGGGACATGGCCCCGCCGTACTCATAGATAAGCAAAAGACTTCATAGAAAGTTATGTACCAAAACGACTGGGCTCCGAAATAGTGGAGCTCTCCAAATCAGCAGAGTAGATATCCTAGGCGAGAGGATCACCAAACTGAGCGTCTACACCTGCGGACATGAAACGCATCCCCCCGAGGAAAGGGGGTCAGTACGGACAATGTACTGAGTATGTAAAGCATAAGGTAAAGATGACAGGATACCAACATGATAAGTCGAAACATGATATCGCTACACATGTACCTTATAAGTGAAAATCATGCATATCTTTAACATATAAGGTGCCCAGCTTCCCTAGTAAGGGACTCGGCAAAATAATCATCATATATATACATCATACGTACCCGGCCCTCTAGTGAGGGACTCGGTGAAATAGTCATCACATCATCTCCGTCATCATCATCATCATAACCATCCTCATCACCAATCATATATATAATATACATACCCGGCCCTCTAGTGAGGGACTCGGTGACATACGCAAGAAACTCCGCACGAACATTACCCGGCCCGGGACTCGGTGAAATGATAAATGACTCTATGCACGAGCAGAACATTATGAGCAACCATATGCAATTAAAATCATTTCTTATAACTCAATAGAACAATCAACGTGAACCAACAAGGAGTATTACTAATGATTAACGTTTTATCAAGATTATAAACCTTTAACACGATATGAAAACATAAAATCTCAATGACTCTAAGAAGCTCTACCATAGATATGAGAAATCACCATAGCCTTAGACATAGCCGATATATAGAAGATTAGTTTGTGAAAGCAAGAATATACGTCACCTAGACACTCTAGAAATGAGTATCAAATCTGTACGTCATTCGCTCATTTAAAAGTCATGCCAAACCAAGAAATAAAAGATAGCGTTACATACCGTATAGTCGAGCCACACGTCCAATATTTACTGCCCAAGCTATTAATCTATAACAAGCAACAATCGTGCCGCAATTAGATAGATGTCACGCTTTACTACTTATTGTAAGCTAGCTAATAATCTAACGAAAATTCGGCAGCACTTCCCCTATATTCCTTACTTCGTCCCAATCCGACAACAACCCAAATTATCCATAGCAATACCAATAACACATTAACATATACATAACGCCAAAACAGAATTTCCCATATTTTGCTTTAATCAAAACAGCCCAAACACTAACACAACACCACTAATAATCCGATTATGATTCCGTTCATACTTAGCACAATCAATAACTAAAATGAATTTTTTTTAAGCTACTGGTCACACCCCTTCTTAACATTAATGGCTAATTAACAAAGGCATTCTAAAGAATTAACACACCAAGCAAAGAGATTACTAACCAAATTCCTTGAAGCTGCTGGCCGAGAGTTTCATGGCTGGTTTTCTCCTTTTCCATGGCTGCCTAAGCTAAGTTGAAGAAGATGATATATTTGCTGTCATTTCACCACTTCATTCATTATATGAAGTGGAGACATCACCCCACTACACATCCCACTAAGCCTAGCTCCCATCTGATTTCCTTAAATGCCTTGAGTGGTGGGGCCCTTCACTTAATTAATTTAATCCCAAATAGCCACTAATTTATGTTAAAGATACTACATCATCCACTAAATAAATCTCCCAATAATGTTTCTTTAATCACTTGGAACTTAAAATAAAATCTCATTCCCCGGACTTACATCCACTAGCTCATGGCGCGCACTACGTATAAAAATATGAGCTCATGACGCGCACTACGTATAAAAATACGAGGCGTAACAAAAAACTGGGGGTCTCACTTTTGTGAACGAAGCTCTGCTTAAGCGACCATCACTAAAGCGAGTCATGGTTCGGTTAAGCAAACCCTTCAAAAAGTTCGGTCTTCACTTAAGTGATCACATCTTCGCTTAAGCGAAAGGTTTATCGCAAAAGCGAAGGGTACATAACTCAAGCACCAGAAAAACACACAACACTCAAAACATCAAAATCACCCTCGAGATACGTTCAGAACCCTATAAACACAATCACATATGAAAATCGATTGTACTTGATGTTCTAGACTCAATGGAACCTTCAAAATATGAATCTTGAGGTAGGGGTGTGCATTCGGTTTTTCAATTTGGTTTTGCACTATTTGGTTTGGATATTTTGGTTTTTGATTTTGTAAAAGTGTAATCCAATGTGATCCAAAATAAATTTGATTTGACTTGGTTTTCCTCTATTCGGTTCGACCTTTTTCGGTTTGGTTATTCGGTTATGTCAATAATTAATAACTTAACCAAAGTAATAATATTGAATCTCTTAAATATACTTTCTAATATAAATCATAAGAAAAACTTAAAACACAATAATTCTAAGTATACATATTATATACGTTCAACCATAAAAGATAAATGAATCACCGTAAAAGGTAATAACCAAAAAGGGACAAAAGTGGTGTACTCCAACTTAAGTCTATACCTATACCTATATATATATATATATATATATATATATTCTGAAACCAAACCAAAAAACCAAACAAAGCAATTTATCAAATCCAAAACCTATCTGAAAACCAACCCAAATAAAAATTCGGTTTAATTTGATTTGGTTTGGTTATTTGGTTTAACCCGAATACTACACACCCCTAATCTGAAGTCTCCTTGAATCGACATCCATTAAAACTACAAGAAACTAACTCAATGCCCAAAAAAGCTAAAACAAGCTCGAGACCTCTCAAAAATCAACCAAGACCTCACTTAGGCCTAAATGTATCCCTCACATCCAATAGAACTCTCAAAATTTCGATCTGAGCATCCAAATCTCGAATATTGACCAAAGTCAACCTAAAGGCTAAATTTTCACAAGTTCACAACTTAGGACCTCAAATCCTTATAAAGACTTTTAATTAAAAACCAGCAACTCTCATGGATCAGATTTCATATTATGAGACTGCTTTAATCGACACAATTTCATTCAGACACTCGAAAGTCCAAAAGACACTGAAAATTACTTTTAAGCAACCTAAGTCTTCCAAACTCAAAACTTATCAAATCCTAAACTTTTAACTCCAAGTTCAAAACCAACTTTTCAAACTCAATCATAAAAGACTCAGCATCAATATCGGGAGAAGCAAAATGATAATTTTATAAGAATTATAAAAAATGACCAACTGAATCATTACAGAGGTAACCAATGGCTTAGATGACGACGCGGCTTTTGATTGAACCGAAAGAGATGCAATTGACGTTGACGCAATTCGATCCTAACCTCCGACCAAAACCAACTTTTTCGGAGGTTAGTAGGTCGGAAATGTTGTCGAGCAACGACGATGATGGCTACAACTTCATTATACTCAACATTTGTCATCTGGCTGAGTGTTGCCTAGGAATTTCTTAGAACAATATGTTCTTTATAAAAAGATCATTATTGTATTTTATATAAAAAATATTTTATTTTTATTTCATCTTGGATAAAACGAAAAATAAATTCAACTTCATTCAAAAATACTTCATCCAAACAAATAGTAACTAGGGAAGAAAATTCATAATTTTGATACAGTTTCATAAAAAAATATACTTTTGATATGTTGAAAGAGAGAATAATTTGAAAAGAAAAGCTTTGGAGAATATTAAAAGTGAAAAAAAAAATTCAAAAAAGATTTTTTTTTCTAACGAAATTCATGTCTAAAAAACACGATCATACAACAAAAAAATCAAAAAAATCTACTCTCTTTTCTTTTTGGACCAAATCAAATAAAAAATCTTATTTATTTTCTGTTTCTTTCAAATCGTTTCATCTAGATAAATAGTTTCATAAAAAAAAGGCAAAAGTATTCATTAACCCCTGAACTTGAAGCTTTTTATCCAGTGTACGCCTAAACTTTATTTCGTTTTAACTACCCCATGAACTTGTTTATTCATCCAACGTGGTTTGTCCGATCACTACAACCGTGTCTACACGCGCATGACTCCTAGATAAATATTTTGCCACCTAGATAAATATAAGCCAACTTGATTAAAACTTCAAGACTAAATGTCAAACATTCACAGTGATTAAAACTTCTAGACGAAGCTTTGCTCTAAACCTCTCCCTAAGTTTTGCTCTAAACCTCTCACCGATTATAAGAAGTGTAATCGACGATGAACTTCAAAACTTTTGGAAAGTGTAATCGACGGAGTAACGGGTAGATTTGGGTTACAGTTCTGGAGTAAGGGCTTGCTAGATTTCGTGAATTGTTTGGTCGATTGGTTGCTTTTCTTTTAATTTTGTCTGAAATTGTTCCCAAGTAAGTGATTGTCCACTCGATTTCATGAAGGCCTGATGTGTTATTGTTTGTTTACTTTACTTTTTCATTTATATTTTGCCCTATTTTTCGTTCAAGATTTCGTCATAATTTGACTAGGGTTTCATCATAGTTTCCGATTGAGTTTCCAATTAGGGGTTTTGATAGTTTTCAACTAGAATTTTCACTTATTGAATGTATTATTATGAAGTTGTTTAGCTTATGCATGCATGAGTATTAGGGTTTCTGGTAATTAGTTTAAAAAATTAAGTCTTTTTAGTAAAATTAAGGTTCTAAGTATTAGGATTTCTGGTATTGTTAAATGGTGGGGTATTTTGTAATTTCCTCATTTATATATTATGGGCTGCCTATTGTATGTTGTTGAGTAATATGACTACTAAGTAATAATTATTTTTTTGTTGCTTCTGTTTTGGTGTTGTTGTCTATGTTTTGGTTTTGTTGCTTATGTTTTGGTGTTATTGTATTTGATTTGGTGTTGTTGCCTGCATTGTACAATATATTGATTGTTATTGTGGTTATAGACTGACACTATGGCTACTAAGTACCTCAATTTAAGGTTTAAATTTGGGGGTATCTTGGTGAGTGAGGTAGGTCCAGTATATGTTAGGGGTAAGACTGAATATGTAGAGAATATGGATAAAGATCATTTTTCAATTCCTGAACTTGCAGATTATGCTAAGTCTTTTGGGATTAGTCAGTTAGGAAAAACATATGCAGTTCCATCTTTAGGGGGGTGATTTGGTGGAATTGAAAAATGGCATGACATTTGTAGCATTGCATTATTTATGCATGATGGGGACACAATAGATATTTATGTGTGTGATAACACTATTCTGGAAGATGTGGGTCCTAGTGAAGGTCAAATAAGTCAATCTTTAAGTCAAGTAGTTGAGTCTTTTAATGCACATGGGAAATCTTTAACTGCACAGCCAAAAAACCAGATCTAGGGTTAGGTTCCTCTTCTTCCTTTCCAGCTATTGAAAGAGTTGAGAATGATGGGGTTGCAAGGGTCCAACAATAAACTGATGTTGACTATTCTTCAATAGATTTGACTGATACTGAAGAAGAAGTTGAACTAACTGTCCAAAAAGGAACTGAACCTTCTAGTCAAGAAGAAGTTGAGCCAAGTGACAAAAAAATGCAGAGGAAGACATAGACAATGATTCTGTCTATTCTGACCAGTCTATTGACTATGGAAGTGATGTGCACGAGGAGTTGAGAATTGTTAAGGAAGATGTGAGAAAACTTAGAGAAAGTAGGAGGAGAAAGAAAAAAGGAAAAATCAAAAGGGTTTTTAGGTGAAGTTGGACTTGATGAAGGGTATGAGGATATTGAAAAAAGCAAAAAAAAATTTGAAGGGTAAGTTGACAGAGAATGAGCCATCTTATGACAGTTCTGACTGTGATAATTTTCAAAGTGATAGAAGAAGAACCTATTTTTGTTTCTGATGATGAACTTCAAGGAGGGAGTTTAAGGGGGAGAAAGAAGAGTAATAGGGTGATATATGATTTTTCTTGTGATATTGTAATATGGCAGTGTGGTTTGGTATTTGAAAGTGTAAAGAAATTTAGAGAGGCAGTTACAAAATATGCTATAAAAAAGGGGGATAATGCACAAGTACCCCCTCAACCTATGCCCGAAATTTCACAGACATACTTATACTATACTAAGGTCCTATTACCCCCCTGAACTTATTTTATAAGTAATTTTCTACCCCTTTTCGGCCTACGTGACACTATCTTGTGGGACCAACACTGATTGATTGTTTTTCAACCTAGTGCCACGTAGGCCGAAAAGGGGTAGAAAATTACTTATAAAATAAGTTCAGGAGGGTAATGGAACCTTAGTATAGTATAAGTGTGTCTCTGAGATTTCGGGCATAGGTTGAGGGGGTACTTGTGCATTTTCCCTAAAAAAGGAGTTGAGTTAGACAAGTATGTTAATGAGAGTACTAGAGTAAGAGTGAAGTGTAAAAGTGGTTGTACATGACTGTTGTATGCCAGCAAGGATGGGAGGAGTAAGAACTTTACTATGAAGACATACAACCCAAAACACAAATGTACCAGGACCACCAATAATATTTTGTGTAATTCAAAGTTTTTATGTAAGTATCTGAAAGATAGGATTATTTCTCAACCTAGTATAAAAGGGTGGGAAATGCAAGAATTGGTGAGGAAAGAGTTGAATGTTCATATAGGCAAGGCAATTTTTTTAAAAACAAGAAAAATTATTTTAAAGGAAATTATGGGGGATCATGTGGTAGAATTTAACAAAATCCTAGACTATAGGGATATGTTACTCCAAAAGAATCCTGGTAGCACTTGTGTTCTAAAGCTGAAAGATTCAGAATTAGAAAATGGGATGAAACAGTTTCACTCTTTTTTATATATGTTTTGATGCTATGAAAAAGGGTTTCCAACAAGGATGCAGAAGATGTATAGGGATGGATGGGTGTTTTGTAAAAGGAATTTGTAAGGGTCAACTTTTGGTGGCTGTTGCTAAGGATGCAAACAACCAAATGTATTCAATAACATGGGCAGTAATTGATATCGAAAGCAAGTTGACATGGAAATGGTTCATGACTTTTCTGAAAGATGATCTTAATCTAGGAGATGGTTCCCAGCTCACTATCATTAGTGATATGCAAAAGGTAATTGAATATCCTTTTCTAGTTTATCTTTAATTTAATTTGATAAAAAATGAACTATCTTGCCTTATTATTTTGCTTTGCAACTAAAGGGACTAATAGCTGTTGTAGATAAACTATTTCCAGAATGTGAGCATAGAATGTGTGCTAGACACATATTAGAAAACTGGTCACATAACTTCAGAGGCATAGAAAGAAGGAAAAAATTTTGGGCTTATGCTAGATGAATATTTGAGGCACAATTTAAGTAGAATATAAATGCCCTATCCAAGATGGGAACATGTATTGTTGAATCCCTTATCAAATATAACAAGAAAACATGGTTCAAAGATTTTCTCCAAATATTTTCATAGTGTGATAGTATAGATAACAACATGACAGAGAGTTTCAATTCTTGGATCTTGAGACCTAGGAACAAGACTATTGTAACTATGCTGGAAGAAACTAAAGTTAAGGTGATGAGTAGGGTGAGTAAGTCAAGAGCATTTGGTGAAACATGTAGAAATAAATATCTCCAATGGAAATAATGGTATTCAATACCAATGTAACAAGATAAATGCAGTGCAACATTGCATGGAATGGTGATGTTGGATTCGAAGTGTTAGAAGGGGTATACAAACATACTGTGAACTTGGGTCAACAGAAATATAGTTGCAGATTATGGGAATAAAAAGGTATCCTATGTGTACATGGTATAGCAACAATGAAACACTTGAACATGGATGCATCACACACAATTTCTAGTTGGTATAGAAAAGAGACATATCTGAAGACATACTCTCATTTCATTCAACCAGTCCCAAACATGAAAATGTGGCTTGAAGGCAGAAACTCAATGGTTGAACCATCTGAGGCAAGATAAATGCCTGGTAGGTCACCAAAGAACAGAAGAAGAGAAATTGGTGAAGTGAGAAAAGCTGGGAAGTTGCCAAGAATGAGGACAGTAATGACATGTTCTATTTGCAAAGGACCAATCATAACTAGAGGAATTGTCCAAAATATCCTAAACCTAAGTCTACACTAACACCCACTCAAGAGGTACATTTATATTGATTTGCTTTATAAATTATGTTAGGTTACTTATTAATTTAATTTCTTGTTGTATTCTTTTTCCACTCACATTATTCCACCACTAGGAAAAAGAGGGGTAGAGGTCACTATGAAAGAGCAAGCACCAGTAAGACTGATACAAGCAACAACAACACTGGTACAAGAAGAGGTGCCAGAAGTGGTTACAAGAAGAGGCCAAAAATTGTTGGACAAAGTGTATTTGTTGCTGATACTGAATATACGTGTATTAATGTAAGTTTCTTATAAAACTGTCAAAATTATATGTACCTTTTAAATGTGAGTCCCAAAATAATTGTGTAGTTAATATTGCAGCAAGGATTGTCTAGCAATAAGAAGATTAATATTGATGTGGTGAGTTCTGCGTATGTGACAAGTGATATTGGTTTTAAACCTACTAAGGGATTGAAATGGAAAGGCAAACAGAACATGACTCAAACAGAACTTCAAGTCCAAAGTGTTATGCGTAGTATTCAAACCAGATCAAAAGTTGCTGGCATTTAAACAAGGGCACAAGCCAAGGGAAAATCACCCTCAAAGAATACTTCTTAGTTGTTGGTTGTGTGGTTGTAACAACCAAACTTAAATTAGTGACTGTTTTTATTTTGGTGTTTGTGTGGTTGTTCAACCAAACTTAAAATAGTAACTGTTTTGTGTTTTGGTGCTTGTGTGGTTGTTCAACCAAATTTAAAGTAGTGACTGCCTTTTGTTTTGGTGGTTAACTTAAGTTATTGTGGTTTTTGGTTGAAACAATGAAACACTATGATGTTTCTGTTTGATGATCAAGAAAGAACTATATATATCCACAAACTGAGAACCCTAGAACAAAATGATCTAGCCTTAATAACAATTGCATTCACAAAAAAAATCTCAACGACACACTAAATAAAAGAACAATATCACATTACATATGAAACTAATGTCCAAAATTAGTTTCAACATTCATCTACACTTCAGTTCTTCTTCTTGTTTCTTGGTATTCTTAAAAAAAAAAAAAAATCACAATATTCGCCTGGGTATGAAATTCAGGATCATACCAATCAACAACTTACAAGAATTTTTAAATGAGGACTGCATTTCATAAAATCAAATTAAAAAAATTGTATAATACGAACTTGACAAATAAAAAGCAAAAAATAAGAAACAATACATAGCCCATAGTGTTTACAAGCGAGAAATCAACGTCCGAGATTGTCATTTGTCCGTGAAATTTCAGAATTGGAGGAGACCCACATAAAAAACAAGTCTCCTATTATAATTCATGAATTTAACAACAACAATTAAAACAAAAAAAGTGAGAAAAATTCTGAAATTTGAAAAGGGAGAACGGATTAGGAAGAATAAATAGTTAGAGAATATAGAGAGAGAAATCCTTAAATAAGCCAAATATTAAAGAAAAATAGATTTTTACGTATATTACCGTTGTAGCTTTATGATGTGGCAAAAAATTGCTTTCTCATGCGCCTTGTAGAGTGTGATTTTAATTTCTACGCCAGGTGGACAGGTGCACGCGTTGATGAATAAACAAGTTCAGGGGGATAATTAAAACGAAATAAAGTTTAGGTGTACATTGAATAAAAAGCTTCAAGTTCAGGGGGTGATGAATACTTTTGCCTAGAAAAAAATAGAATACTGATATTAGTATATAAATTGGGACCAAATGATCAAATTTTTATGAAGTTTGTGATAATTTTTGGACTAAATTTCTTTTAATACAGTATTTGGATTAAAAAAAGATATTATAACAACTTTTAGAAAACCCTAAATTCCTTACACCTCGTATATAATATGATGTTTTACCTCTCATTTTAACGCAGCTAAATCTATTGCGACGCGGAGATGAAGGGAGTTCACAAAAATAAAGAAGATATTGATGATGAAACCCGTTTTCAACATGAATTCTCTTCATCAATTCTTCAGAGTTGAATTAATGAATATCAAGTTCGTACGTTTTTCTCTTTCTTTTCTTTTTTGTTTATTTGATGATATATGAATTTATATCTGGATACTTGAATGAAGTGTCTTTTGCAAATATTCTTATTTCCTTAAAATACTTATGCTTGAATAGAGGGTCAATCAACACAAAATTCAATTTCGAAATTAAGATTTGAATCTAAAATTTAATACTAAAAAACATTACTCAAGACTTTAGGAACTCATGGAAAAAATAATTTCGAAAAAGGACTAAAAATAGTTCAAAATCTTCATTTTAGTGAAGAACTTGAGTTCTTGAAAAAACTCATTATTCACCAACTCATATTTTGATGTTAAAACCCATGATCAAAGGAAAAATGAAGGTTTAGGGTTATGAAAGCTTACCCAATTGATTTAGTACAAGAAATCCTTGCAAAATCACCACAAAAAACTTTCCAAGCTCAAAAATAGAAAATGGGGCTTAAACCCCGAAAATGACATGTCAAAGATTCCCTCTGATGTCGCTTAAGCCATCAAGGTTCGCTTAAGCAAACCTTGCAAAAACTGGGGGTCTCGCTTTTGTGAACTAGGCTCCGCTTAAGCGACCATAGCTAAAGCGAGCCATGGTTCTCTTAAGCGAAACCTTCAAAAGGTTTTGCCTTCACTTATGCGATCACACCTTAGCTTAAGCGAAACTCGCTCAAGTGGAAGGCCTATCGCAAAAGTGAATGGTACAAAACTCAAGCACCAGAAAAACCGACAACACTCAAAACATCAAAATGAACCTCGAGATACATTCAGAACCTTATAAACACAAATCCCATACAAAAAAATGATTATACTTTCGGACTCAATGGAACCTTCAAACATGAATTTGATCGAGGTCTCTTTGACTCAACATCCCTAACAACCGCAATAAACTAACACAATGCCTAAAAAGGCTAAAACAAGATCGAAACCTCTCAAAAATCAATCAAGGTCTCACCTAATCCTAAAAGTATCCTTCTAATCCAAAGTAACTCTCGAAATCTCGATCTGAGCATCCAAATCTCGAATAGTGGTGCCCTATAGTGAAACTTACTTCACTATAGCGGTCTGCACATTGTTATAGTGGGACACCACCGGCTATATGGAGAGGAAAAATTTTAAAGGCTCAGATTTCTGAAGAACAAAAAGGTCATGTTTTCACAATACAACCTCTTCCCTTGACGTTTCAACATATTTCATCCACATTAAAATCAATTTCGGGAGTTTTACCGACTCAGATTCGATTCCATAAGGCCCTATGAACTTCTTAATGTCTCTGCTACAAGATTAGCTCCACCAAGCCTAAAATTACACATCCCCCATTGTCGGATGACCCTAGACCTCACCAAGCCAAAATTTTGTCTGTGGCTAGCCTAACTTAAAATTTATAAATAGCTACCCAAAATGTTTTCTGATCTAAATTCTTTTATTGATGACTTATTCATAACAATCGGATTGGTTCGTTACAATATATATTAATTTATTCATCGCTCATCCCCTAGTGATCAAACAACAAAATTGAGCTAAAATATGCCTTTGACCTATTGCATCTACACTCTTCCTATACAAATAGTATACAAAGTCCTCATAATTGCACCTCTCATTTCCCATTATCCACATAACATTGTACAAACTACATCATATATGCACAAAATTGAAGATTAATAGATTGTTTAATTAACTTATTATCAATAACAAGTTACATTACACTTAGAAAGATCAATTGCAATAGACACACCTCCATCTCTTGCCTCTACTCTATCACTTGATAACGACCTTTTCCAAACCCGATAATAGTCGAACGTAAAATTATCCATCATTTTTACATCACGAACAACAAAAACAAATTCAAATACATGTACAGTTTATTTCAATACATTTACAATTTGTGAAATTTATACAATTTCAATTATTTGTATTTATTGCTCTCATTTGTTATTAAAATTTTATAATATATCTTGCCATTTTGGTTGTACCAACAAGTGCTACTTCACTCTGATTAGTTAAAGTACAGAAGATGAAGAAAAAGTTACAAATAATTATTTTAAGTTGATTGCTACAATTTATTATTTTATTTAAAAGAAACAAGATAATAACCTAACTATTGCTATGTCAAACACATACATAGCTTATGAATAAGTTTTCCAATTGTGTAAGAAACCAATGATTTACATTAGTCATATAGTTTTGAGTAATTGATATGTTTAAAATGAATTTCAATATTTTTATTCTTAGAGTGTAAACATCATGGTATAAGTGAAGCGAAAAATAACAATTCAGTGCATAAATTGGCAGGAGGGACACCGTCAAAACTTTATTTGAACAATAGATATTTAATTTCTTTTTTATTTAATTTTTAGGGTTAGGGTTAGAAAAAGTGAAAAAGTGGGGTTGAGTTGTTGAGTCATGAGTCTTTTCATCACTTTAAGAACTTGGGGACAAAAATACAAGTATATAAAATATCATTTTCATTCCAACACTTCAACATTAAATAAATTCATCCCTCCAAAAAATTAAATTACAATCTCGAGGAATATAAAAAAAATATTTAATAAAACAGGGTAAACGTACATTTTTTGCGAGGAAACCATATAGAACATGTTCTCAAAAAACTCTTCGTCTTCCATAAACTTGCTTTATTGAAATCATCAACCTTCATCAAACAGATCATTCTCCAACAAGTCTTCCATCTTCCATTATTGATGATTCGATAAAGAAGGTTTATGGAAGACGAAGAGTTCTCTGAGAATGTGTTCTGATGTTTCCTCAGAAAATGTTTACCCTATTTTATTAAATATTGTTTATATTCCTTGGGATTGTAATTTATTTTTTTGGAGGGATGAATTTATTTAATGTTAAAGTTTTGAGATGAAAATGATATTTTATATACTTGTATTTTATCCTCAAGTTCTTAAAGTGAGAAAAGGTTAATGGCCCAATAACCAACCCCACTTTTTCACTTTTTCTAACCCTAATTCTAAAAGTTAAATAAAAAGGAATTAAATGGCTATTGTTCAAATTAGTTTTGGAGGTGTCATCATGCCAATTATTCTCTTGTAATTACATGCAGTTGGTAACTAAAAAACAATCTTTCACACTTAAAGTATATATTAAACGTAGATATTTTCATTCCTTATAACAAAAAAATCTTGAAGAAAATAATTTTGTTTAAATCATGCATTTCTAATATATCTATCTTGGTTGAAAATAGAAAACAACATAAACCAAATTATCACAAAATTCATCAAATGAGAGGTAATTAGAATGAGTAAAGATGAAACTAATATATATTTTCAGATTAGGCCCCTGCACAGACACACCACCACTATTTTAATAATATAAGAATTTAAAAAAACTTATAAATTTCAAGTTGATAAATAAGCATGTGTAAGAGTTTGATTCAATTCAGTAGTTCTTCTTTATTTAACAAAACTGTTATGGCAATAATGTTTTATTATACATAAAAGTCTAAAATTACCCCTAGACTATAGTAAATGTTTAAAGATAGGAAAAATTATATAACTAATCTAACATTTAGTACCTAATTATACTACATGACTATAGTTTCACTTAATTATACAAAATGAGTTAGGTTTAAGAAAAGGGTTATGGTGGGTTCTAATGTTTATGTATAAAACGTTTAGAATTCAACTTTTGCTTTTATACAAACCTACTCACTATCTCTATATTCACTCCCACATAATTATCTCCTTTATTCTCTCTACTCACTATAACAACCCACCCACAAATCTCTCAACAAAATCAATTCTTATTTTGAAAAAATTGCCTAATCGTTCAAATTCGTTTATAGGTATTATTTTTATTTACTCCACCAATTTTTAATTGATTGTATTTGTATAATTTTTTCATTGTCCCCAATTTTATCATAGTTGGAAAGCCAAAATCAAGATTCTTTCGATTTGGTAATCACAATAATTCTAATCATGGAGGAACAATCTTCATCAAAGAGAAATCACTAAAGGTTCTGTTGTAAAATCTAAAAAAGAAGAGTACAAGAATAATCTTCCACTCAAAATGACTCAAAAACAATCAGAGAAGATATTTATGTCGCAATTGTAACGACCTGATTTTGTCGTTAGAGAAAAGCCAATAGAAAAAGAATTGGGGTCAGAAAAAACTTTTGGGTAGTAACTTGGAAATTCCAAGCTTAGTCCAGATTTGGAAAAAATCAGAGTCATTAAAGGTTTAGGAAAATTTGATAATGAACAAAAGATCTAATTGTGATTTGGATCGTACGAGTGGATAGCTAAGATTTAAGGAATTCATATTACTTTTCGGACTTAAATTCAGGCAAGTAGAGCTCCCAAACTGATCATAGCGTGAACGGGTATTTTTTTAGTGTCATGGTTGAAGGTGTGTTGTGAAAAGGGGTTTTGAAACTCAAATTCTAACTCTCTGTTTCCTGCAAGCTGCCAGGGTGGGATATATCCCGTTAAGGAGGGACGCTATGGCGGGATGTGGGCCCTCATAGCGGGGTATTCGCGACATAAGGCAGAAATAAGCCCCAAAACGTTATTATTCTGCAACATTCGTTCTTCAGAGCTAAGGAACGACCCAAGGATACTTCTTGAAGGTTTTCTACCTCTTCTAGCACCAAAGGTAAGGATTTTACCCCTTAATTCATTTTTCGATCCGTAGAACTTAGGTTCTTGGGGTAATTATCCATGAGGGAGGGTATTGATCTGGGATTTATGGTAGAAAAACCCTAAATTGGGCATGGGAATGATGGATTTGGCCTAGGTTCGATAATATTGATTGCAATCGGGGTAATTAGTCCTTATTTATAGATGCTTGTATTAAATTGCTATTTTTAGACCACAAACAAGTGGAAAGAATCCGGAAAGCGAAAATTCAAGTGTCTTAGAGGGATTCAAGCTTGTTTTCGAGGTAGATGATGGTTGTGATTTCATAAGCTTGTTTTCAAGGTAGATGATGGTTGTGATTTCATGTTTGTGTGATTTATGTTAGTATTTGCTTCATTGTATTGCATGTATGTATAGGAATGTTGCATTATTGATCACATATATTGTAAATGAGTATGAAGGAATGATTGTATGTCATGAATCGACACGTGATTGTATGATTGTGAAAATAGACATTGTGATTGTGATTTTAACATGTTGAATGGGTTGGGTGTCACGTTACGACACAATAACTAGGATCGGATGTCACGTATCGACATACATATTGGATCGAATGTAACGTACTGACATACATATTTGATCGGGTGTCACGTTCTGACACATTAACTTGGATCATGCCTCACGATCCGGCACACTTACAGTTTGGGTATATCTTCCATGAGAGGACCATTGAATTGTTATATATGTGTATTATTGAGAATGTGGAATTGTACATTGCTTCTGAAATGATAATGATATTGTATATGTTTGGTATATGTTGTTTACTTGTTGTAACTGCTATACATATGTTTCACTTACTAAATTAGTTGTGTGATCCTACCCAGTACATTGTGGTTGTGTATTGATACTACACTTGCTCTTTCTTTGTTGAGTACATGATATTTCAAGCTGGTGCTGACAGACCTCGTTTAGAAGATCACTGATAGTCATCGAATTCAAGGTGAGCTAGTTTTTCCAGGCTGCCATGAGTTCTCTTTTTGTTTAGTCTATTATCTTCGAACTTAGATTGATAGTTTAGATACTCTCTTGTTTAGTTTGAGTTGTACCCATTTTCTTAGACTTGTTGAACTTTAGAGTTTTGGTTTATTGACTTTCACGTTCTAGGCGTTATTTTCCACGATGTTTTAGTATGATTTTGTTAAACTTTAAGAGTTTTTTTGGAAACTCCATTTTTATTCTGCATTTAAACTTGCTTCTTGGTTAATTGATTAGTTGGGTTTTAGTAGTTTGTATTTCACACCGGAGGCTTCGTGTGGGTGTCACTCACGACGATATCTGGATCGTCACAGCAATGGATTAAAAATCATTGTGGAAGATGATTATATTGATATGGATCAACATGTAGCAGATGATTTTAAGGTAGCCCTGTTTTCATTTTTTCCATTTTGTATATGGATAATTTAAGTTGTATATGACACAATAAATGGATTGTAATTTTAGATAATTGTATATGTTTCACAATTAACAAAAAGCATGTGTATGCATAATCGATGTGTTATTGTTTATAGTTATACAAGTTCAATTGATATATTGATACAACTACAATTATGTTATTTTATATAAATATTTAAATAGGCCAAATTATACAAGTTTAATTGATATATTTATACACCATTTGTTACTATATTATATTAATTTGTTGACTTTCAGGTTTTAGGCGTTGTTTTCCGCAATGTTTTAGTATGGTATTGTTAAACTTTCAGAGTTTTTTTTGGAAACTCCATTTTTATTATGCATTTAAACTTGCTTCTTGGTTAATTGATTAGTTGGGTTTTAGTAGTTTATATTTCACACCGGAGGCTTCGTGTGGGTGTCACTCACGACGATATCTGGATCGTCACAGCAATGGATTAAAAATCATTGTGGAAGATGATTATATTGATATGGATCAACATGTAGCAGATGATTTTAAGGTAGCCCTGTTTTCATTTTTTCCATTTTGTATATGGATAATTTAAGTTGTATATGACACAATAAATGGATTGTAATTTTAGATAATTGTATATGTTTCACAATTAACAAAAAGCATGTGTATGCATAATCGATGTGTTATTGTTTATAGTTATACAAGTTCAATTGATATATTGATACAACTACAATTATGTTATTTTATATAAATATTTAAATAGGCCAAATTATACAAGTTTAATTGATATATTTATACACCATTTGTTACTATATTATATTAATTTGTTGACTTTCAGGTTTTAGGCGTTGTTTTCCGCAATGTTTTAGTATGGTATTGTTAAACTTTCAGAGTTTTTTTTGGAAACTCCATTTTTATTATGCATTTAAACTAACTTATTGGTTAATTGCTTAGTTGAGTTTTAGTATTTTGGCTCTCACACTGGAGAGTTCGTGTGGGTTTCACTCACGACGATATATGGATCGTCATAGCAATGGATTAAAAATCATTGTGAAAGATGATTATATTGACATGGATCAACAAATAGCAGATGATTTTAAGGTAGCCCTATTTTCATTTTTTCCTTTTTGTATATGAATAATTTAAGTTGTATATGACACAATAAATGGAATGTAATTTCAGATAATTGTATATGTTTCATAATTAACATCAAGCATATGCATGCATAATCGATGTGTTATTGTTTATATTTATACAAGTACAATAGATATATTTATACAACTACAACGATTTGTATAATGAAGTTATGTTATTTCCATATAAATATTTAATAAGGCTGATTATACAAGTCCAATTGATATATTTATACACGATTTGTTACTATATTATATTAACTTGTTGAATTTTAGGTTCTAGGCGTTGTTTTCCGCAATGTTTTAGTATGGTTTTGTTAAACTTCCAAAGTTTTTTTTTTTGGAAACTCTATTTATATTCTGCATTTAAACTTGCTTCTTGGTTAATTGCTTAGTTAGGTTTTAG
Organism: Solanum sitiens; assembly: GCA_016801875.1. Lineage (NCBI taxonomy): Eukaryota > Viridiplantae > Streptophyta > Magnoliopsida > Solanales > Solanaceae > Solanum > Solanum sitiens. The sequence continues at coordinate 1,394,600 of JABWTJ010000010.1, read as the reverse complement.
TAATTTGGTTCTCACACCAGAGAGTTCGTGTGGGTGTCACTCACGACGATATCTGGATCATCACAACAATGGATTAAAAATCATTGCGGAAGATGATTATATTGAAATGGATCAACAAGTAGCAGGTGATTTTAAGGTAGCTCTGTTTTCATTTTTTCTTTTTTGTATATGGATAATTTAAATTGTATATGCCACACTATATGGATTATAATTTCAGATAATTGTATATGTTTCATAATTAACATCAAGCATATGTAAGCATAATCGATGTGTTATTATTTATAGTTATACAAGTTCAATTGATATATTGATACAACTACAACGATTTGTATAATGAAGTTATGTTATTTCTACATAAATAAATAGGCCGAATTATACAAATTCAATTGATATATTTGTACACGATTTGTTACTATATTATATTAACTTGTTGACTTAAGAGACAAACATAACGGCTTGTATCAAATTCATCAAATACACAAATAAAACTATAACATATACAAATTGATCGATTAATCAAAAGTTATTCAGTTAAATTCATTTTTTGATTTAAAATATATAACGGCTTGTATAAAGTCTATTTAATATACAAAACAAACGATAACATATACAAACCTTTAGAAGAAGTGAAAAATTACTAAATTATTTTAACTTTTTGACTCAAAACATTTAACGACTTGTATAAAATCTATCTAATATATAAATCAAATAGTAACATATTCAAACTGATACAAGTACTTAAAATTACTCAATTTTATACACTTGTTTAAATAAATTTAGATATTTGTATAAAATCTATTTAATATATAAAATAAACAATAACATATAAAAAATGATACAACTAATTGAAAAACATTTAATTATATGTTAAGACAAAAAAATCACTCACAAACAATCTTAGTGTGGAATTCGATACCAATTATATACATCTATAAATGAATAGTCTGTGTTTCCTCAAAAAGAAATCTTATTTTGATAACGTATCCTAATTAAACTAACACCTTTAATTAAGGCATACTTGATTAACACTTAATTATTTAGATATAATTAAATAATTTTTTTTGTATAATTAATTATAAATAGGTAGACTTATGCTACTAAAAACGCAAGAGCTATTTAAATTATAGATATGATGCATAAATAGACAAACTATAGTTAATGAGCCTTACTTATTAGGTTTTCTATTATAGCTATTTATGAAATTTCCCCAAAAAATATCCATGTCTTCATATTTTTTACTCACGTATACCTTGAAAACTACAACCCCTATTAATTTTATTTTTAAACAATTATTTATTAAGTGTCTTTTTTAATTGGATGAATTAAAAATTTCTCACACACCTAGTTTTTCTCTACCCGACCCGAAAACATGATACCCGTCCAATGACCCAAAACTAATAAAACAAACAATAAATAATAATAAAAAATAGTCGAAAGATATTTTCAAAAATCTAATTCCATTTTCTCTTCTATGCTAAAAAAAATTGTTGGGTCATGGAGCGTGTATCATACATTCGGGGTAGGTCAAAAACGTCTAATGGGTGTGAAACTTTTAATTCATCAATTAAGAAAATAACACTTAATAAATATTTTTTACAAAATAAAATAAATTGGAGTTGTTAGTTTTAAAGGATATAAATGAATCGAATAGGTGAACAAAAGGGTAATTTTAACAAAGATCTGACTATATGTATTTTGAGATATATGTATGTTGACGTATATGAGAAAATTAAAATATTGAAAGACTGAATAATTTGAGAAGAAAAACTTTGGAGAATATTGAAAGTGAAAAAAATATTATTGAAAAAATTTATTTTATTTTCTAACGAAATTCATGTCCAAAAAACACGATCATACAAGATTTTCTTTTAAAATCTGCTCTCATTTCTTTTTGGACCAAACCAAATAAAAATCTTATTTGTTTCTATTTCTTTCAAATCGTTTCATCTAGATAAATAGTTTCTTAAAAAAGGGGGAAAATACATTAAAAAAAAACCATAAACTTGACAACAAAACTTACTTTAACCCTTAAACTACACGGTCGTTTAAATACCCCTCAACATTTTTCAAGTGATTTAAACACCCCCTAAGTGATGACATGGCAGAGAGTGAGTGTACTCTCTTTAAAGTGCACGAAAAAAGAAAAAAATTGAATCTTTTTAAAGTCCTACGGCCTTTTTTTATTGGTGAATATATAATTAATATTTTAAATAGTTTTTCTTAATATATTAACTCTCTAATATATGTAAAATATTTATTTAGAGGTATATATAATTAGTGGATCCCACTTTTAATTTCTTTAATTTTTTTCTTTTTATTTTATTGTCTTCCTCAATACACTTTTTTCTCCATTGAAACACCTTCTCATCCATCTTCCTCCCACTTAAACAAAAAAAAACTATTTTCATTTTACTAGTCCTTTAATAATCCGTAAAATTCAATATCAAAGTCATTTTTATTGACGTTGATTTCGCTCTATATTATTGGTGTTGATTTCGTAAATGTAAATTTTCTTGAATTTTGAGTGACCCATTTTGATTTCTAGATCTATTCAAATATTTCTCATAGAATTAGGGATAATGCACAAGTACCCCCTCAACCTATGCCCGAAATTTCAGAGACACTTATACTATATTAAGGTCCTATTACCCCCGTGAACTTATTTTATAAATAATTTTCTACCCTTTTTTGTCCTACGTTGCACTATCTTGTGGGCCCAGCGTGTGTTGATATTTTTTTTCAAACTAGTGTCACGTAGGCCGAAAAGGGGTAAGAAATTATTTATAAAATAAGTTCACGGGGTAATAGGACATTAGTATAGTATAAGTGTGTCTCTGAGATTTCAGGCATAGGTTGAGGGGGTACTTATGCATTTTTCCTAGAATTTATATTTAGTTGGGAAAATGCATAAGTACCCCCAACTTATTTTATAAATAATTTTCTACACCTTTCGGCCTACGTGGCACTAGCTTGAAAAAAATATCAACACGCGCTGGGTCCACAAGATAGTGCCACGTAGGCCGAATAGGGGTATAAAATTATTTATAAAATACGGTTAGGGGTAATAGGACCTTAGTATAGTATAAGTTTTCTCTGAGATTTCGAGCATAGGTTTGGCGGGGGGAGAGGGGGGGTACTTGTGCATTTTCCTATTTTTTTATCAACTTTCTTATACAATCTTCATTTCTTATTTGAGTTGTCAAGAAAAACTTGGTTTTAAGAAAAATTCATTCTCCAAGAGGATAAATTCGTGGGGGTGGGTTCGAAGAAGATAATGTGAATATCATAGTGATTTTTTTCATTCTAGTTATTTAAAGAAAAGGTTGAATAGTGAAGAAGAAGACAAGTAAGTATTAAGGTTGAAATAATGAAGAACATGGAAGAAGAAAGAGAGGGGGTGTGGGTATGCATTTATAAATTAATTAATTGAAATATTTAATATTAAAAAGTGTTTAATAAAAAATATTGAATGAGTAAGAATGAACTAAAAGTTAATGACATGGTACCTACATGGTTATGATGTGGCGCTTACGTGACTATGATGTGACGGGTGAGAATGGTGTTATAGTCTCATAGTTTCATGTAGTTTAAGTACTAAAGTAAGTTTTGCTGCCAAGTTTAGGGTTTTCTAAATGTATTTTCCCCCAAAAACAGAGCAACTTTTACATATAGCAAACATAAAAATCATACATATATGCTATAGCTATAGTTTACTTTATTGTGCTCCATAGCAAACATATATATGTATATTTCGCTATGCATATACAAAGATAACAGTTGTATAATTTGCTATACATATACAAAGAAAGTAGTTGTGTAATTCGATATACATATATAAAAGAAAGCAGTTGTAAATCTGTTTTGGTATACATATACAAAAAAGATCAATTGTATAATCTATGTTTGTATAAAGCGAAAAAGAGAGACACAAGAAAACTGGACAGGGCAAGATTGTATTTGTATAATCATAAGTGTATAGCACAAAAATATATGCATTTGTATTTGTATATACAATTTTCTCTCGCTTTAAACAAATACAAATACAATGTATACATTTGTGTTTGTATAAAGTGAGAGTGGCGAGCGAGATTTGGAGAGTAGAGAGGGAGGAACAAAATATATGTATATATACAATTTTCTCTCGCTTTATACAAGTACAAACACATTTTATATATTTGTGTTTGTATAAAAGCGAGAGAAGCGAGCAATTGCCACCAAACGAGAGTGGCGAGCGAGATTTACCAGGGAGATGGGCAAAAATAACAATAGTTTGCTATATGGTACAATTAAATCAAATTTTGTTTATAGCATTTAATTTGAATTAATAGTTTGCTATTATATACAATTTTTCAAAAAAAAAAAAGGAATACTGATATTAGTATATAAATTGAGACCAAATGATCAAATATTTAAGAAGTTTGAATTATTTTTTGGACTAAATTTCTTTTGTTACAATATTTGGACCAAACAAAATATTATAACAACTTTTAGAAAACCCTAAATTCCATATACCCCTCTCGTATATATAATGATGTTTTACCTCTCATTCTAACACAACTAAATCTATTGCGGCGCGCGGAGATGAACGGAGTTCACAAAAATAAAGAAGAAAATGACGATAATGATGATGAACCCCGTTGTCGACATGAATCCTCTTCATCAATTCTTCAGAGTTGAATTAAAATGAATAGCAGGTTCGTATGTTTTTCTCTTCCTTTTCTTTTTTATTTGTTTGTTTGATGATACATGAATTCATGTTTGGATACTTGAATGAAGTATCTTTTACAAATATTCTTATTTCCTTAAATACTTATGTTTGAATAGAACTTTTCAATTTTAATTAGTTATTATATTTGATTAAATAGAAGTGAAGTTGTGAACAATATAGATGATTTTTTGGAACTACAAAAATCCTAGATTTTTAATAAAGCTTCTAGAATAATCTAGTGTAGTCACTTAGATAAGTATCTTGTAGAAATATCTAGATAATCTAGAGTAGAAGATAATGTTACTAGATTTTTCTTTTAGATGTTCAAGAGAAATTAGATATTTGTTGAGAATCATGGAATAGACTAGCTAGATTTGTAGTATCTAGAACCATCCATATGTTAGTATAAAGTTGTTGTAGAAGAAGAAGAGTGGAAACAATGTTTAGCAGCTGAGGCTCGAGCAATAGATGTCATGATTTCCATCAATTTTGAAAGAGAATGGATCAAGGATTTAGAATATAATATAGCCGATCACTTGAAAAAGCAAGAAGCTTATGTTGTTGGCACGAAACAAGAAATTTTTTAGGAAGTTCCAAGTGGTGATATGATAGCTTCTATAGAAGAAATCATGAAACAAATTCTGAACAAGCAATGCCTAGATATATATATGTTGATGATGGCCTCTATGGAGAAGGTATTGAGGAAGATGTATGGGAAGTTAAAGTCTCTGATCAATTATCAGCCATATCGAGGGCAGTCACTGGCTTAGAGTAAATACTGGAAGCAAATGGAGATGATGAATATAAAAAAGATGAGGAAGCTGACCTTGAAGGCCAAATTTCAGGCTAAGTGATAGACGATATAACTTTTGCAAGCTCTAAAGCTGATAAACAGGTTATTGAAGAGCTCGAAAGGAAATCTGATCGTGTATATATCATCACCGACTCAGATGAAGAGGCTAATAATAATGAAATCTCTCAATATTATGGAGTTGCACCGGAAGAAGCGTGTTCTAAAATTTTGAGCATAAGAGTTCCAAACTTATCCATCATAGATGTCTCTCCAAATAGTACAACCGCAGGGAAGTTAAGAGAAAGAGGAAGTCTAGGAACTCAACGACGAGATAATTCACATGTCTCCTTCGATAATGGAAAATCTTTATCATTTGATGAATCAAGAAGAGTCTGGAAGAAGCTGTTGAGATTTCACCAAGATGTGGATCAAAGCTTCGTTTGAGCTCCTCCACGGCAAGTGTGGGGTAGTTTCCAAAAAATCACTTTAAGGGTAGTGTGAAAAATATAGATGATTTTTTGGAACTACAAGAAGTCACTTGGATAAGTATCTTGTAGAAATATCTAGATAATCCAGAGTAGAAGATAATGTTACTAGACTTTTCTTGTAGATGTTCTAGAGAAATTAGATATTTGTAGAGAATCATGGAACAGTATAGATTTTGTAGTATCTAGAACCATCCATAAGTTAGTAAAAATATGGATGGTATATTTCATTTGTAACCAACTCAATAGTAACCCAAGCAACCTAAGAAACACCAAATAAAATAGTCTTCTTCCATAAATTACTTCTCCTTTCTAGCTTCCTCTTCTTTAGTTGAATCTTCTGATCTTAGTTAACGATCTTGGGCTAGCAGAAGATTTTCCAAATTATACTTTTATTCTACTATTCTCTACAAAGTCGACCGGTGTTAAATCTTTAAAGTTGAGTTATCTTTTGCAAAAAAAATATCATATTTTCCCTCTCTTCTGGTTGAGTTGCTTCCATTTACTTTATAAGTGCTTCACACAAATACATTTCTCTTCTTGCTGCTCTTATTGTTAGTATCACACAAGTGATATTTTAAACAATTACAGAAACCATCAGTGGGATGAATAATATTAATCTAGATTCAATCGTCTTGTGAACTCGCTTAGTAGAATATTTTCTACTTTGCCTAATGCATACTACATGTACCTGAAAATTAAATTATACATTGGTGCTAAAAATATGCATCAGGTGTATGCAGTATGCATAAGTCAATGTTGAAGATGTTCTATTAAGCTATTTTTCACAGATCATTCAATTTGGATTTATGTTAATCATCTTAAAGTTGGCTGCTTTGGTTGTTTCAATAACCGCTTGTGTGATACTAACAATAAGAGAAGAAAATGACACTTATAAATCAGATGGAAGGAACTCAACAAAAAGAGATAAAAAGTTTGAACAACAGCACTGCATTTGTTCAAACAAATCACGATCTTAGAGTTTTATAATCTTAAAAAATAAGACATGTAATAATTTATAAAATGTAAAAGTTAAATAATAGTTTGATAGTGATTTTTCCATGATTTGTCTACATTTTGGTTTATGAGATGTTTCTCTAGATAGTTTCGTTATAGTTTCTACAATATATCATGAGGGATATTATCTATTATAATTATTTTAGTTGCTTCATTTGTATTAGCATACTTATCTTATTGAATGTGTCTAGCAGAGTAGTTAATAATTTGTTAGTGCAAGATAATAGTGTAATACATTTAAAAAATAATTATTGTAACCTACTGAAAAACCTTGTTGTGTTGTAGGTTTACTATAATATGAAAAAAAAGTCATATATGTCGATATGTTATGGATGTGTGTAGATATATCTTAGATGGTTACGATAAATGGAAGTAGAAGTCGATTCAGAAACCAATATGGTAAAAGAGATTAAGGTAGAAGTCGACTTAGAAACTAATTTCGTCCTTTTAAGATTAATCTCTTTTAACATATTGGTTTCTGAATCGACTTCTACTTTCATTTTTTCGTAAACATCTAAGATATATCTACACACATCCATAACAGATTGACCTATGGAACTTTTTTTCATATGATAGTAAACCTACAACACATTAAGGTGTTTCATTAGGTTATAATAATTATTAAAGAATTTAAATGTTTTACACTATTACCTTGCACCAAAAAATTATTAAGTACTCTCCTAGGCAAATCTAATAAGATAAGTATGCTAATACAAATGAAGCAACTAAAATAATTATAATAGATAAGATTCCTCATGATATAATGTAGAAAGTATAACGGAACTGTCTAGAGAAACATCTCCTAAATCAAAATTTAGACAAATCATAAAAAAACTACTATCAAACTATCATTTAACTTTTACATTTAATAAAATATCACATGTCTTATTTGTAAGATTACAAAATTCATATTTTATAAACTCTTACCTGTAAGAATACTTTAAATTACATGATTTTATCTCGTTATAGCTAGAATATTATCGAGTCATCCACCTTGTTACAGTTGGACTATTATCGAGCATCCACCTCAGTTGAAATATTCTCGATTCATCCACCTCGTTATAGTTGGAATATCATCGAGTCATCCACCTCGTTACAACTAGAATATTATCGAGTCATCCACCTCGTTACAGTTGGAATATCATCGAGCCATCCACGATATTACAACTGGAATATTATCGAGTCATCCACCTTGTTACAGTTGGAATATTATCGAGTCATCCACCTCGTTACAATTGGAATATTATTTATTCATCCACCTTGTTACAACTGAAATATTATCGAGTCATCTACCCAGTTACAGTTGGAATATTATCGAGTAATTCACCTCGTTACAACTGAAATATTATCGATTCATCCATCTCATTACAATTGAAATATTATCGAACTTCCACCTCCTTGCAGTTGAACTATTATCAAGCATCCACCTTGCTGCAGTTGGATTATTGTCAATCCATCTAGCTCGTTGCAGAGATCATCAGAGTTCTCCATGCACAAAACAAGTAATGAAAACTCTGAATTCTCATCAAATCATCATTTAATCGACATACGGTGTTCGAAAGCACGGTCCATTATATTTTACTCTCAATACTATTTTATTGTCTCATTTAGTTAAAAAAGATGTTTATGCTTATCTATAAATATATATTCATTATTATATGAATAATCTCTCTTTATTTTCTGATTCAAGATGCTAGCTTAAGCGACACTATGTCTACTAATTATTTACTTTGAGCGTGCAGATTCTGAGCTTACCTATATGTCATCTTTCTAAGCAAGAATGATTTAAACACCAAGACAATGGCGTATCCACAAAAAATTGGAAGAAGATAACTAAAAAGTATCGTAAGAGATGCTACTACTGTTTCTAATTAAAGTTTATACTAACAAGTTTATTTCAGTGTTTGTCGAGAGCATCGAAAATGATGAATTCTCAAATTAAACCACAGGTGCGGACGACATCAATAAGGATGCAACACAACATGGAACTTTTTCTTAGCAGCGATATGAGACATAGTCCGAAGAGAAGTATGAAACTCTTAGGACGCGATCTGAGGATCGACTTTCAGCACAATCAAAACACACCCCTATCAGAAGGCATGTGGGTTTTTCTTTAGGTTTATTAGTTTTAGTTTCGCATACTGAAAATTTTGGTTTCCACCGGATGCAACTTTATAAACTGAGTGACAATGCACCAAGAGCTTTGAAAATTATATCCGTGTAAGTTCTTAGTCATGGGTATGAAGTGCATCCATTCATGGCTAAGAGGTTACAAGCCTCTTTTTCATACTCGACTTATTTTGTCACTCTTCCCAACCGAAGGTTATCTTAGCATAAGAGATTTCCTTTTCAATTGATCGAGTCGAACTACGAGCAGCCTGATTCCCTAAATTGGGGGATATGTAGGCAGGATCAGTGTTGAAAACTTGAATGTACTCCGAAATTTGCTCTTAAATATTATTCCCAAGCTTTCCGGTCTCTTCATAATTCAATATTAGAATGACTTTTGAATTCTTTTAAAATTGTGCGTTAAATCAAGTGTATCGAACTACAAGTGGCCTGAATTCTCATATAGTCTGAGATATGTAGGAAACCTATTTCCAGGGTTCGACCATAATTCTTAAAGTTCGTACCCAAAGCCATTTTTATAAAGGATGAAGATGTGGTCGATCAAAATTGAATTCGTAAATTTCATTTGCCTCGAATTTCTTTCATCAATCCAAGTCAAATGAGGGACAGTTGTTGACACCCAATTTAGGACCTCCACATATAGATTAATCACCGAGCTTCTTCAATTTCAAAAGATTTAAAATAATTAGTTTTATAAATTTCAATAAAATAGTTTGCAAGTTATTTTAAATAGTTTTGTCACTTTTTTTTATAATTTTAAAATAATATATATATATATTTTAGATAATTATGTATATAATTAGTGCATTTTATAAATATTCAAAAATCGTCTAAGAAAAAAAGAATTTAATTTCGCTTAATTAGTCGGTTAATTGGTTTAATTAGTTAATGCTTATATTTTTGAGTTATAGTTTATAATTAAGTTAACTATTTTATTTCGTTAAGATTAAGAAGCTCATTAATTAATGTTTTATTTAATATCTAACTGATTTCTCTGAAATTAACTCAATATGGTTACATTCTAAACTTTCAATGGCTACGATTGCAATTCATGAGGCCACATCTTAATTGCAAGCCTAACCAACAATATCAAAAGAAGCCCATTAGAATACCATACAATACACACAAACACCCATATATTCAAGGGATAATTGTACATAATAGCAAACTAATAATCTAAAATAAATGGAGTAGCTACTGTTTGATTTAATTGTGTCCCATAGCAAACGTTTGGCCAGCGAATTATACAATTGCAGCGAAATAGGCCAGCGAATTGTACAATTGCAGCGAAATAGGCCAGTGAATCATACAATTGTATATGTATAGCGAATTATACATTTATATGTTTGCTATGGAGCGCAATTATGCAAACTTTGATATAACATACACATATGATTTTTTTGTTTGCTATATGTGAAAGTTGCCCTATATTCAATGATCCAAACACATAGCAGCGTTCACGCGACCCAACCCGACCCCACATCGTTTCTTCTTCTTTTTCATGTGAAACCCAGAACACTCCAGCAACAAATCGCAAGCAGCAGCCCATTCTTCCTCTCCGTACAAAGAATAATTCAGGTGTTACAATCTTGTAGCTCGCTCGTCCTTCCTCTCTAAATCATTGTTTTTCCGTTGGGAATGGTACCGAAATCCATTAGCAACTCCTGAATTTCGAATTCAGAAAATCCATCTCGATTTCCCCCAAAAAATCAGCCTAGTATAAACTCTTTCTTTTTTTCAGTGTTAGCAAGGGCGGCTTGAAATAACTAGAGGCCTAAAGTGAAATTTTAGTTAGACGCCTAAATCTAATAAACTTCACGTATATTTATTTTAAAATTATTTTTAAACTTTTAGATTTATAATTAGAGGCCTAAGTTCTAAATAAACTTCATATGTATTTAATTAAAATTATTTAGATGTAAATTTTTGCTTAAAGTTTCTTTATAGATGATTTCTTCAAAAAAAAAAAATTACTATTATTTTTAGGTAAGATTTTATCAATCCAATATTAGCAAACACCTTTCACTGGGGTCATTACTATATAAATTGTTAACAAAATTCTTAGTAATAAGTTGACAAACTTTAAATTAAAAAAAAGAGTTTAAAATCATAGAATTTAATTCAAGAAGTTTGATAATTTGGTATATCCTACTTTAATATGTTTGTTGTATTGCTTGAAAATTTAAGAAGAAATGAAAAAAAAATGTAATTTACTTTTTTCAACACCTTTGGACTATTGATTCATATTTTTGACAGACTATTACTCTACCTTATCAAAGATTTGAGAAAAAAGAGTTAAAACAAATAAATAATATGAGTGTTAGCGAAAAATATTTCATTTCTTCTATATGAATGGGATTAAGAGAACAAAATAGTATAATTTTATGTAAAAAATTAATATTTTTTTTATCTATGGCAATAATTTGAGGCCCCCCAAAATTGGGGGCCTAAGACATATGCCTCAAATTTTGTATGCAAGAGCCGCCCCTGAGTGTTAGAGGTTGGAAGAAAGTTGAAAAAAAAACAGCTGGGGAAAAGAGATAGAATAGAACGAAGAGAGTTATAAAGAAATCGATTTAGTTATTCTAGAATCCTTTTTGGTGCGACTACTTTGAAAGCTTTTCATTCAAGCCTTTTTCGGGTAAAGTTCGAGTTCTAGTGGACTTTGTTCAATATCTTCATTCAAGTTTCCTGGTTTTCCTCATTGTGTTGAGAATCCAAGGTTCGTTGTGTCACTTCGCAACTGCCCAAGAAGAGGTGAGAATCTGGTCTTTATTTCGATTCATTGCTTCAGAGGCGAACCCAGAGTTACTAGTTGCTTCTGTTACTAAGAATACATGCGTGTATCATTGTGAGGTTTGGTCCACTGTTATAAATAATTTGGTTGTGTTGATTTATCATCAAAATGAGAAGATTGTTGTTGCATCCAAATAAATTGTTTAATATTTTTGTAAAGTCTTGTCAATGTCAGTTATCAACTGTTATCTCCTTTTGTGCATGAACCTCCTCATCCAAGTTCACTTTGAACTCCATCTTTGCCTATCCTCGAGTTTAAGTTTGAGCAAGCCTCATCGTTGTTCCAGTGAAAGGAAAATCGAAATCAGGTGGAAGAAGTTGATATACGTGCTGATATACACTGGTTAGTATACATAATGATACATCGAATATACAGAAGATACGATTATATACATGATATACAGTGATTGTATACACTATGTATACAAATATGGAATGGGCCAAGAAGCCCCAAATTCCAGAAGTTTGTTCTTTTGATGTAATTGGGCTAAAAGCTTGTATATTTGTAGGACAGGTTAAATGGGCTGCCCCCCCCCCCCCCCCCCAGATATATTCAGTTTTAGAACAGGTGAAAAAATTGGACCAAAAAGGCTAAAATAGAAATTAGCCCCATGTGCTAGCATAGGCGGACAAAAAAACAAAATTGGGCCCATTTTTTTTATTTACTAAGTCTTATATTTGCTCATTTATCATTATTTGCATATTTATCTTTTTAATTAGTTTTAAGGTTGTCACAATTCAATTTCCCTAAGGATAGCCATTTCGAAATAATTTTTCCAAATTTAAGTAAGCACACTTTCACTTGATTTTAGAATATTTGCAAATAGTTTATTTCAATAATATTTTTAATATTTCCCTTTTCCCCATAAGATAACTTTAAAGTTTTAAAGTTGAAAGCATGCTTCATATTTTAAAACAATTAGTCAAATATGCTGATATGAACCCCGAACCCCCTTTAGTATTTTCATTAGATTTTATCTTTTAATCTAGTGACCTTAACACTTACGAAAAATTTAAATTTCCCAGTAAAATCCTACTCACAACGAAGGAAGATCCGAGTATAAGCTCAACTTTTTTTGGGGTGTTACAAACACTTGTCTTAAATCAATCAATAATCACTTCAAGAGTTGAGTCTTCCCCTTCCAATTCACTTTCAAAGCGATACATCTATAAATAAGCAAGTATTCACAATAACTTTTCGGAAACAATAATACACACTTATTCTCTTTTTAAAAGAGGGTCAATCAACGCAAAACTCCAACCCAAGATTACTTGAAAAGTCACACAAGAAAGTATTCACAATCACTTTCTGAAAACACCCGCATCAATTCTTTTGAAAAGAGGGTCAATCAACATAAAATCCAATTCCGAAATTAAAATATGAATCTAAAATTTAATACTAGAAAACATAACTCAAGGCTTTAGGAACTCATTGGAAAAAAAATCATTTAGAAAAGCACTGAAGAACAGTTCAAAATCTTCAATTTGTAGTCAAGAACTTTGAGACCCTGAAAAGCCTCATTATTCACCAATCAAAATCTCATACTTTGATGTTAAAACCCATAATCAAAGGAAAAATGAAAGGTTTAGGGTTTATGAAAACTTACCCAATTGATTTAGTATAAGAAATTCTTGCAAAAATCACCACCAAAGATTTTCCAAGCTCAAAAATAGAAAATGAGGCTTAAACGTCGAAAATGACAGGTCAAAAACCTCCTCCAAGGTCTCTTAATCCACCAAGGTTCACTTAAGCAAACCCTGCAAAAATTGGGGGTCTCGTTTTTGTGAACTAGGCTCTGCTTAAGCAGCCATCGTTAAAGCGAGCCATGGTTCGCTTAAACAAACCCTTCAAAAAGTTTGTCCTTCACATAAGCGATCACACCATCGCTTAAGATAAACTCGCTTAAGCGGAAGTCTTATCGCAAAAGCGAATGGTACAAAACTCAAGCACCAGAAAATAGACAACACTCAAAACATCAAAATGATCAGCGAGATACATTCAGAGCACCATAAACACAAATCACACACAAAAACCGATTATACTTGATGTTCTTGACTCAATGGAACCTTCAAAACATGAATTTGAGGTCTCCTTGACTCGACATTCGTGATAACCACGAAGACCTCACCTAGGCTTAAAAGTATCCCTCAAATCCAAAGAAACTCTCAAAATCTTGATCTGAGCATCCAAATCTTGAATATTGACCATATTCAACCGAAAAGCTAAAATTTTACAAGTTCACAACTTAGTACCTCAAATCCTCTAAATTAAAACCAACAACTCTCATGATTTACGTAGTGAGCTTCGTGGTTAAGTCCTAGTTTTGTTTTGGTTTTGGATTCTTTTTTAGTTATCATGTTGTAATTCAAGTTTTGATATATTGAAATATGTAATTAATAATGAGGTAGATCGTATTATATGAATACAATTAAAATTATGTTATTTGAAGAAAATTGAAAGAGTTGACATATGAATTTACGTCAAGATTAGGAGCTTGATTGTATATTTGAGTGAGTTTTTGAGTCTAGACTAGACATAGTAATGTGGGTGTTGTTAGTCGTGAAATCTTATTGTGGTCATTTATTTGAATAGATTTCTTTGAGTTGGAAGTTCAACGAAAGGGGAAGGCTCAAGTACAAAGTGAATTTTTGATTGATAGACACAAGTAGATTTCTAAACCCTTGTTAAGTGTATGAAATTCGTGTATTTCCTTGTAATATGTGTTTGGGAGTACTGAGACTTGGTGATGGGTTGACTTCTCCACATTGATTAATTCTAAGGATGGAAAATGGGTAATAAAAGGCAATGCGATTAATTGTTTGTGAGTGATGTGTTGAGAATGGTTTGAAAGGCTTGTTGAATCATTGTTGGTGTTATGGTTGTGTTATTTTGAATTGTGAAATGTTATGAAAATGGTCATCTCCTCATTATTTTCGTGAACATGTCATTTGCATTGTTTTGAGACACGGTTGTGACAAGTGTTGTGTGAATTAAGAAAGAATAAGAAATTAAAGAGGATGTACCATTTGAGGGACATATTGTGCGCCAAGATGGATTCTATATTCGAGAAACATATTGCACGCCGCGATGGATGCACGAACATATATGTTCCCCATTGGGCCCGGAATAAAAGACAACGGGTGTGTATCAATAAGTCAGACATGCATCACTGTACTTGACATTGAATTCCATTGCATTGCATATATTTATCATTAGTGAACTTGATATTGTGTCTTATTGATCTTGTGAGTGCCTTTTTGTGGAACTTTGATTAATGAATATTGAGCTTATTGTTGAGGATATGCAATTGTTAGAGTATTGTTGTTAAGCTGTGTGCTATGTGAATTATGAACGGTTAGGTTAGACTGGTTTTATGCAGGTTGTAGTAGTAGAGGTTGTGATTGATGAATATTGAGCTTTTTGTTGAGAATATGTGATTATTAGATTGTTGTTGTTGAGATATGTGCTTGTAATTTGAAAATGTTAGATTGTGCTGATTTTATGCAAGTTGTAGTTGTGGAGGTTCTGTTGGGGTGTAAGGAGTACCCGTATTCTATCCTTTTAGCTTGTGTTTAGAGTTTACTTGTTGAGTACCGTGTGGTTAGGTACTCACCTGATGTTTCTATATTTTTGTAGGTTACTAGCCTGGACCTTTGTGTTATTTTCTCTTCTCCTTGTCTTAGGCTTCTTGTGGAGGTTTGTGAGGTAGTTGCTTGTCATTTCAACAGACATTCTTACTCCTATTTATGAACTCGTTCTGCTTTAGAAAAAAGGTCATTTGAGACTTGTATTTTTCTTTGAATCAATTGTAACACTTTAGAGGTGTGTACACGTGACAACCAGGTTTTGGGGGTATTTTTTTTATTATGAAATTTACGCATTGTATTATAATGGTTGAGTTTTAGGCTGATTATCTTGGTGGGATAATACGAGTGCCATCACGTCCAGTTTTTGGTCGTGACAAAATGGTATCAGAACCCCATGTTCATAAGTCTCACGTGTATACAAGTCGAGTCTAAGTAGAGTCTTGAGGATCCGTACAGAGACGTTTGTACTTCTCTTCGAGAGGCTATAGTGACTTTTAGGAAAAATCTTCATTTCTTAGATCTCTATCGTGCGTACTTTATTCGGTTTGATTATCCTTGCTTCATCTCCATTCACTCTCACTTATAGTGATGACTCGTGCGTAGTTCCTCATATTAGCCATTGGCGTGTTATGTATTGATATTAGTATATAAATTGGGACCAAATGATAATTTTTTTTTAAAAAAAATGTAATAATTTTTGGACTAAATTTCTTTTTGTCATACTATTTGGACCAAAAAAAATATATTATAACAACTTTTAGAAAACATAAATGCCTTACCCCTCGTATATATAATGATATTTTACCTCTCATTTAGCGCAACTAAATCTATTGCGGCGTGGACATGAAGGGAGTTCACAAAAATAAAGAAGAAAATTATGATGAAATCCGTCTTCAACATGAATCCTCTTCATCAATTCTTCAGAGTTGAATTAATGAATAGCAAGTTCGTAACTTTTTTTTTCTTTTTTTGTTTGTTTGATGATATGAATTTATGTCTGAATACTTGAATGAAGTGTCTTGTGCAAATATTCTTATTTCCTTTAAATACTTGTGCTTGAATAGAGGGTCAATCAACACAAAATTCAATTTTAAAAATAAGGTTTGATTCTAAAATTTAATACTAGAAAACATTGCTCAAGGCTTTAGGAAATCATTGGAAAAACTCATTTCGAAAAAGGACTCAAAAACCGTTCAAAATCTTCATTATAGTCAAGAACTTGATTTCTTCAAAAACCTCATTATTCACCAATCTAAGTCTCATATTTTGATGTTAAAACCATAATCAAATGGGAAAAAAATGAAGGTTTAGGGTTATGAAAGCTTACCCAATTGATTTAGTACAAGAAATCCTTGCAAAAATTGTCACCAAGAATTTTCTAATCTCAAAAAATAGAAAATGGGGCTTAAACCGCCGAAAATGACAATTTAAAAACCTCCTCTGATCTCGCTTAAGCCACCAAGGTTCGCTTAAACAAACCCTGCAAAAACCGGGGATCTCGCATTTGTGAACTAGGCTCCGCTTAAGCGACCATCGCAAAAGCGAGCCATGGTTCGCTTTAAGCAAACCCTTCAAAAAGTTTGGTCTTCACTTAAGAGATCACACCTTTGCTTAAGCGAAACTCGCTTAAGCGGAAGTCCTATCGCAAAAATGAATGGTACAAAACTCAAGCACTAGAAAAACAGACAACACTAAAAACATCAAAATGACCCTCGAGATACATTCAGCTTCCCATAAACACAATTCACATATAAAAAATTATTATACTTTTGGATTCAATGGAACCGTCAAAACATGAATTTTAGGTCTCCTTGACTCGACATCCATAAGAACCACAAGAAACTAACGCAATGTCTAAAAGGGTTAAATCAAGCTCGAGACCTCTCAAAAATCAACCATAGACTAACCTAGTCCTATAAGTATCCTTCAAATCTAACGGAACTCTTAAATCCCAATCTGAGCATCCAAATCTCGAATAGTGGTGCCGCTATAGTGAAACTTACCTCGCTATAGCGGTTTGCACAATGTTATAGTGGGACATCACCCGCTATAGCGAGAGAAAAAATTTCAAAGACTCATTTATCTGAAGAAAAAAGGACATGTTTTCACAGCATAACGTCTTCCCTTGACGTTCGAACATATTCCATCCACACCAATATCAATTCCGGGAGTTTTACCTACTCAGATTCGATTCCATAAAGTCCTATGAACTTCTTAATGTCTTGATTGCAGGATTGAATCCACCAAGCCTAAATATTACACCTCACCCATTCCCGGATGACCCTAGACCTCACCTAGCAAAGATTTTTTCTATCGCTGGCCGAACTTAGAATTTATACATCGCTAACCAAAATGTTTTATGACCTAAATTCTTTTTAGTATTGATTTACTCATAATATATATATATATATATATATATATATATATATATATATTATTTAATTCATCGCTCGTCCCCAAGTGATCAAACAAGAAAATTGAGCTAAAATATGCCTTTGACCTATTGCATCTACACTCTTCCTAAACAAATAGTATACAAAGTCCTCATAATTGCACCTCTCACTTCCATTATCCGCATAACATTGTACAAACTACATCATATTTGCACAAAATTTAAGATGAATATATTGTTTGATTAACTTATTACCAATAACAAGTTACTTTACACTTAGAATGATCAATTACAATTGACGCACACCTCCGTCTCTTGCCTCTACTCTATCACTTGATAATGGCCTTTTCGAAACCCGATCATAGTAGAACGTAAAAATATCCATCATTTTTACATGTACTGTTTATTTTAATACATTTGCAATTTGTAAATTTATACAATTTCAATTATTTGTATTTACTGCTCGCATTTGTTATTAAAATTTTATGATATATATTTCCATTTCAGTTGTATTAACAAGTGCTACTCCACTCTGATTTAGTTAAAGGACAAAAGATGAAGAAAAAGTTACAAATAATTATTTTAAGCTGATTGCTACAACTTTATTATTTAATAGATACAAGATAATAACCTAATTTTGCTATGTCAAACACATATATAACTTATGAATAAGTCTTCAATTATGTAAGAAATCAAAGATACATTAGTCATATATTTTTGACTAATTGATATGTTAAAAATGAATTTCAATATTTTTATGCTTAGAGCGTAAACATCATGGTATAAATGAAGCGAAAAATGATAATTCAATGCATAAATTGGCATGGGGACACTCCCAAAACTTAATTTGAATAATAGTCATTTAATTTCTTTTTGATTTAATTTTTATGGTTAGGGTTAGAAAATGAAAAAGTGGGGTTGGATTGTGGGGTCATGGGTCTTTCCATCACTTTAAGAACTTGGGGAAAAAAATACAAGTATATAAAATATCATTTTCATCCCAATACTTCAACATTAAATAAATCCATTCCTCCAAAAAATTAAATTACAATCTCAAGGAATATAAAAATATTTAATAAAATAGGGTAAACAATTTCCAGGAAACCTTAGAACACGTTCTCAAAGAACTCTTCGTCTTCCATAAACCTGCTTTGTCGAAAACATCAACCTCCATAAAACAGATCATTTTCCAACAATTCTTCCATCTTTCATTATTAATGATTTCGATAAAGTAGGTTTATGGAAGACAAAGAGTTCTCTGAGAATGTGTTCTAAGGTTTCCTATTTACCCTATTTTATTAAATATTTTTAATATTCTTTGGGATTGTAATTTAATTTTTTTGAGGGATGAATTTATTTAATGTTGAATTGTTGGATGAAAATGATATTTTATATATTTGTATTTTTATCCTCAAGTTCTTAAAGTGATGAAAAGACCCATGACCCCACAAGCCAACCCCACTTTTTCACTTTTTCTAACCCAAACCCTAAAAATTAAATAGCTATTGTTCAAATTACATTTTTGGAATGTCCCTCATGCTAATATTCTCTTGTAACTTACATGAAGTTTGATCATTAAAATACAATCTTTCACACTTTGTGTATATATTAAACACAGATAGCTTCATTCCTTATAACAAAAAAATTCTTGAAGAAAATAATTTTGTTTAAAGCATGTATTTCTAATATATCTATTGCTTGGTGTGTTTCGAACCTATCTTGGCAGAAAATATAAAAACAATAGAAACCTAATTTGATCAAATTTCTCTAAGGTTCACAACTTAAAGTTCTAAAATTTTATGATAATTCAAGATTTCTAAAGGTCACAACTAAAAGTTCTAAAATCCTACAATAATTCAAGATTTCAAAAGTTCATATCTAAAAATTCTAAAATCCTACAGAAATTCAAGTTCACATCTAATTTCTAAAATTAGTTCTATATAAACTTCGAATTCCAGAATTTCTAAGTGTAAGAATTTCTATGTTCAAGAATTCAAGTAACCCAATTTCAACTTTCAACTACTAAATTCAAGAATTTGTAAGTGAAAAATTCAGCTAATCTAATTTCAAGTATCATACACTACCCAATATTTTTCCAATTTTAAAGTAATCTAACTTTCATACACAATTCAATATTTTCTGACTTCAACTTTCAAACATACTTAATTAAAGAATTCAAAGTTGGAAAATTCAAATAATCTAGTTGGAAAATTCATTTAATCTAACTTCTAACTTCTTATTTATTTGTTAGTTCTAACTTCTAATACTCAATTCACAATCATATTTAAAAATCCAATAATTAAAAGAAAATAATAAAATAGTGAATCCACAATTCTCTCTCTAACTAACAATAATCAAATATACAAATTAACAATTGAAAAACATGATTCAATCAACTAAAACAATATACTAACTAACAAATCAAATATAATTAATAGATTTTAAAAAAAAAACTAAAATTGAACCCTAACCTTTTAGCAAGGGGGAGAGGCAGTGGATCAAGGACGATGGGGTGGCGGCAACGGGACTAGCGGCGGTGGGTGGGGATGAGGGGATAAACCGGTGGTGACGTTGAGCGGTGGTGGCAGCGGCCCGACGGAGATTTGCTCTTATAGGGAAGGGAGAGAAGAGATAAGATATAGAAAGAGAGATGAAAAATTGGGGAAAAACTTGTTTATGTCACAACATAGTTAAACAAAAAGCAATGGATATCGTCTCTTTGTCCGTCGCTTTTTAAATACAGTTGATCAATATTTTGACTAAAAAGCGACGGACTAAGAGACGATGATCATAGCATTTTTTAAATGTTTGACAAGATATTTTGACCAAATAACGACGGACTAAGAGATGCAGTCCATCGCTTTTAAAAAATAATTAATAAATTAAAATTAATTAAAAATGACGGAAAGATCGTTTAATTTATGAAGAATTATTCTTGACAAAAAATGACGGATGACATCTCTATATATATTAAATAAATAACTATATAGATGTCATCCGTCACTTTTTGTAAAATAATTATTTTTGTTTACAAGTGATGGACAGTGTGGAAAATGGCATCGGTTATTTGGAGAGGCACTATCCGTCTCTTTTTGTAAAATAATTTTTAAGATAATTTTTATCATTAGAAAATTTATAGTTAGTGTGGAAAATGGCGTCGCTTTTTGGAGCGACACCGTCCGTCGTTTTTGAGCAGATCTTTAATAGTGACATCACCTCAAACCCTTCACTGAGGTATTAATTCATGATCCAAACCATTGTCAGTGGCATCCACACTTGACCACCTAATGGGAAAAGCAATTGATAACCTCAAGAGATCCAAAACACCGTTTATAAAACAAAGTTAATCATGATAAGAAATATAACAAGTTAAACAACTAAGGATTGGAGTCCCCATAAACTCAGTGTAGAAAAACAACCCCTAAGAACTGAAAATCATCATACCAAAACTCTAATAATATATACTGAGGATGTGACCCTGAAAGTAAACATAAAACTAATGTCTAATATATGTGCCCGAAGATATGGACAAGAAGAGGCAGAAGAACCCATGGAAGCCTGAATGATGTAACTCACCCTTAGACTTTTAGTTAGATGGCCCTTAACTGACGCCTTGGATCAGCCATTGAAAGATGTTTTGTACTCAATAAGGAAACGAACATGTGTAATATCAATACACAATCATAGTGTACTGGTAGGATCACATGGTCAATCCAAGATATGAGTGTAAACAGTTCACCACAAAGTAGTAAAACAAAACAAACACATAACAACAATTATCAACCGTATTGACTCTCGTCACATTTCATAAAACAACAATCACGACCCAAAAATGGGTGTGATGGCACTCGTCTTAACCCACCAAGACAAGTCAGCCTAAAATCCAATATCTAACAAAGTGCGGAAGTAAATAACAATCCAACATCAATTTCTATTATGAAACCAAGTCATATTAATTCAATCCCCAAAACCAGGTTGTCACGTGCACAAGCCTCTAATGTAAATTTAGAACTGAAATAAAATAAAAGTCTAAAATAAAGTTGTCTTTCAAGTAAAAACAAAGTCATAAACTGGAGTAGGAAAGTTTGCTGAGATGACAAACAGCTACCTCACAATCCTCCACAAGATGCCTCGGAAACGAAAAGAATGAGAGGTATCGAAGATCCGGGCTCGTAACCTACAAAAATTTGTAGAAGCAAGGGGTGAGTACCAAACCACACGGTACCCAACAAGCAAACTTCTAAACACAAGTTAAGTGAACAAAATACGGGTACTCCTTACACCCTATCTAAACCTCCACGCTACAGCCTAACAGTTCACAGTTACCAAACACACAACTCAATAACCATACTCTATCAGTTTACACATTCTCAATAACAACTCAATATTCAGTAGTCACAAGTTTCACAGAGAAACACTCACAAGATCAGCAAAACAAGTGTTCAAGTTCATCAATAATAAAAATGTGTAATGCCATGAGATGCAATGTCAAATATAGTGATGCATGTCTTCCCTAACGATACACACCCGCTGTCTCTCAGTCTGGGACCCATGGGGGACATATCTGTCCATGCATCTGTCGCGGCGCACGACATGACCCTCGATAATAGTAACCGTCGCGGCACGCGATACGTCCCTCAAAATATAATATCCATCACGGCGCGCGATACGACCCTCGAAATGGTACATCCTCTTATCACGTAAGTCTTATCACTACCATGTTTCAGATGCAGTGCAAATTACATGCTCAAATAAAAATGAGGAGATAGCCATTTTGATAACAAAGCACAATTTGCAACAAGGAATACAACACCAAAAAATAAGCAACAACTCTCCAAATCATTCTCAACACCATACAAGGAAATACACGAATTTCATATGCTTAACAAGAGTTTAAAAATCCACTTGCCTTAGCCAATCGAATCATCACTCTAGGATTTGAGACTTCCCTTTCCGTTGAGCTTCCGAATCGATGCAACCTGAATGCAGTTCGCAACCTGCGATGCCGAAACCCTTGTCCGCTCCTTTTTCCCCTTTTTACTTCTTTTCTCAATTAATTATGTACTAAAAGTGATAAATTTAACTCACTTATTTTTATTGAATATAGGCTAAATGGTATAGGGTCTTAAATAAATTATCACTTTAGCCATTAACTAACAATTAAGTCATTTATCTACAATTATCCATCAGTTATTTGACTCAAGTTAAACGAATATTTAAAATTTCCAAAAATGACCTCTGGGTCATCACATGCATGCATGTCCCATTTGATCATAATGTAAATGTCCGGTTCACTTATGGAACCATAATCACATATCTAGTCCTTTCATGGAATCCAAACCCAAACTATTAGTGTACCTGTGCGGTACCCTAACCATACTTTGTTAGTCTAGCGGCATGGTACAAGTGTCATCCATAGTTAGTGTATCGGCATGGTACCCGATCCAACCAACAATAAAAAACAATCATTAACAATAAACAATGGCACCTGAAAACCACAAGTCACAATAACAAATTCATTGCATGAGACTATCAACATGATATCATTGCATATTGTTCCCTAAGGATTTCCTACCATGCATTACATCAATGGAACTATAAATAGACATACATACATACATAATCGTTTTATCTTATAATAAAAAATAAACCATCTTTAATTTACCACAAGTTTCAACATCAATAAAAATTGGCGGGAGAAGTAAAAGAAAGATAGAATCCATAATTTCTACAAAAGAACATCATGCCTCATCAACAAAAGAAGTCTCGTCGAGCAAAAAACCTAAAATACAATAAAATTGAAGGTTAGACAAAATATGCATCCCACGGTATCCAAACTACTTGAGAATAATTGGCATGGGAGGGACCCCCAAATCTTAATTTGTACAATAGCCATTTATTTTTTTTTAAATTTAATTTTTAGGGTTAGGCTTAGAAAATGTGAAAAAGTGGAATTGGGTTGTGGGGTCATGGGCCTTTTCATCACTTTAAGAACATGGGGATAAAAATACAATTATATAAAATATTATTTTCATCCCAACACTTCAACATTAAATAAATTTATCCCTCCAAAAAATTAAATTACAATCCCAAAAAATATAATTTTTTTAAATAAAATAGGGTAAACATTTTCCGAGGAAACCTTAGAACACGTTCTCAGAGAAGTCTACATCTTCCATAAACCTGTTTTATCAAAATCATCAACCTCCATAAAACTGATCACTCACCACAAGTCTTCCATCTTTCATTATTGAAAACATAAAGAAAAAGAGATCCTAGAATCGTTCCTGAAAACGAAGTGGAGTTTGTCTATTATCAATCTTCTTCCCACGTTTAGTTGAATCTTTTTCAATCTTCTTCCCAAGTTCAGTTGAATTTTTCTCAATCTTCTTTGTCTGAAGTAAGTTTAATCGTGTTTCTAATAAATTTTAGCCTATTTGATTTTCTCATTGCGATAGTGTAGCCTAGTTTAGATGTTTGCTTAAAGTTATAAAATCTCACCCCTTTTAGTTCATGCTTTTAATTAGGAATAAATACTGACGATTTTCTTTGGATAATGTGAAGAAAATTTTGATTTTGTATGTTTATCTGACCTATCGATTTGAAAATTTTTACATTATTTTGGTCGACTTTAATGGTGTTTATGCCAATGGCATTGTCGAGTTTTATTGGAACTGGTACTTGTTATGCATTTTGTTTAGCATTACTCTGTTTGTGTTAATAAATTAGTGACCGATATTTTGATATGAAAATTATGTTTTTGTATATAGTACAATATGACTAAAACTAGAGGCGGCATCGTTAAACAGTTGTTCCTAAGGCTTCTAAAAATAAGAAAAAAAAGTCTAAAGAAGTTTCCAAATCTTCAAAAAAGAAAAAAATTGTAGTTGAAGAACCTAAATCTAACTTAGATTCTAATACAATTGTTGGATTGACAACGATGAGAACAGGAGTGCTCAGGCTAGTGATGATGTTGAATCTAGCGAAGAAAAAATGACAATGGAGATGAAGAGAGTAGTAGAGATACCCCAGATACTGGAGATGAGGATGATAATTCCCTGATTTGTGAAAGAGAAATCTCTAGTAAGTCGTATCATCTAACGACATGGGTGGATGAGTTAGGATCGTTTCCAGCGAAAATTTCTGTGAGAGCAAGCATGACTCTTTATCATGATTTTAGAAAACTTTTAGTTCAAAAAAAATTACAATGACTTTAAAGGTACTTGTTTCGGACAATTGAGGCATATTCCAAAATATTTCAAGTTCAATGGACAGATGGTCCATTATATATTGTTGAGATGTTTTAAAAATGATGAAAAATATTTTTGCATGAGATGTGGTTTTGTGTGAATGACAAGCCTGCCTGTCCTCAACTCATGCATTTTTTTTATCATTTTTAAACGTCGCAATAACATAGATGGAAGTGGAAAAGAATAGCTACGGATTTTATGGTTGGTCTCGCCAAGACCTTGGGGAAGTTTGACTCTATTTGGGTTGTGGTTGATAGATTGACTAAGTCAAGCCATTTTATTACGGTAAGGATAGATTACAATGCGGAACAACTAGCTAAAATCTATGTGAAGGAGATAGTGAAGTTGCATGGGGTGCCCCTTTCTATCATCTCAGAACGTGGTACATTTTTCACGTCCAAATGTTGGAGAAAGTTGCATGATATATTGGGTACGCAACTCACTTTTAGTACAACCTTTAATCCCCAGAAGGATGGACAATTGGAAAGGACTATTCAAGTGTCGGAAGACATGTTGAGAGCTTATGTGATAAACTTTGAAGGGCATTGGGATAACTTCTTACAACTATGCGACTTCTCTTACAATATTAGTTATCACTCCAACATTGATATTGTGTTATTCGGAAAGAAAAATAATTTTATATAAGTTTTGAGACTTTTTAGAGTCGCCATTCCTGTTTTAAAGGCTTTGGAAAATATATTTTTTATAAGTTTTTGACTTTGTTAGAGTCACCACTTAATTTTTTTGAAAAAATTAAGAAAACCTTTGTTTTCAAAAGATTTAAACAGAAAAACCGATTGAAAACCTTAAGGGGGTTTGGGGATTCACATTTATATTTTAGGAAGGTTTTTACGGCACCTAAAATATTGGCTAACTTGCAACTATCCGGCAACTAACTTATTTGTCTTAGAATAAATTTTAACTTTATTTCCATTTTTTGAAATTCTTGAAATATCTTTTTTATCTAAAGCAAAATGCAAAATTTTCATTTTTAGAGTTATTTAGAAAATGATCAACTTGATTATATCGTTAAAACTAAATGAAGCGCCTTTCGAGGATTTGAAGTTTTTAAACCTAAGACTAACGCATATATTAACACCAATAATAACGTGATGAAGTGAAAGGAAGGGAGAGAGAAAGAGAGAGAGAGAGAGAGAATTGGGTCCAACTCCGGTTTCTGTCTGCCTGGATCGGTATTTGAACCCTTTCTGTCTTGTACCTGTCCTATACTAACTAAAAGATTAATAAACAATAAATACAGGGAAAAAAAAACGACTGGGCTTAGGCCCAAAGATAACAAAATACAATATAAAAAGAACAAAATAAAGTGGGCCTCCGGGCCCAACTTCTTCAACTCTTCTACTTTGTTCTCTTTGCTTCGGGACCTGTTCATCGGTTTTGTGGCTTCTAATACGAGGGGCAGGAATTCGAGTCTTAACGACTCTTTCAAAAATGCGAGAGGAAGAGTTCGTAATGAACCCGGATGTATTTCACATGCAAAACAACAAATAAAATACGTAACTACTAAAATTACAAGAAGTATTGAACGGGATGATACACCATGCAACGGTAAGTTAACAATAATTCCCAAAATCAACCAATAACTCATTTTTCTTGACAGAAAGATTTGAAACATACACAAAGATGCTTATAGAAATATACATACAGAAAGATTAATTAGACCAGATGTAGCATGCAATAGTATCATGTATTTATAAAGAAAGACAACAACAATTAATCTTAAAAAGGACATACTGCCTGGATAAAATGGCCTAGGCTCTACACACCCCTAACATGTTCATTACAGTAAAGAAAAACATGCTCGATTCCAATCATTTAATCAATGACCCACAAAACTAAACCGGAATTCGAACTCAAAGTTTACCATAATCAGTACAAACTTCTTTTCCAGTGAACATATGAAACACACAGGAGCATGCTAAACTGAAGACTTCTTACCATTTTAAATTTAGAAAGTGGCAGTAAGATATGCATGATTGAAGACTAAACAGGCTATAGACAGTGGCAAATGGATTCAGCAAAATTTGACAAAAAAAAAATCGAAGACAATGAATAATACACGCACATGCTTACTCTATCAATGACAAAAGACGGGGAAAGAAAAAAGAAAAAAAATCCCATATACCCGTTGAGATAGCTAATTTATGAGACCCTCTACATCTATTTGAGGAAAAATATCAATTATATGAGATAAACTTATGCTTGAGAGTTATGCAAATAATACAAAGAAGACTCGACACTCGAGAGATAAGTGAAGAAAACGATGAGATACACTCGAATAGTGAGACACAGAGTCAGCGAAATTGGTACTAGAACGACAAAATTTAAACTCCATAGTGAAGCTAGCTCATGGAGTCGCATAAGAAATTGAAACATAGCGTGTTCAAACTACCAAAATTCGACATTTAGTAAAGAGGACATTAAGCAAGTAGTTGAACAAGGAAAAAGGCTGACAACAATCTTGAAGAACTTGAATAGTTAAACCTCCGCGCGAATCGATCTTAATCATTAACTAATAGCCAACAACCACAAGCAACAAAAATTTCTTACGAACATCGAAAGCTACTTAAGAGTGGAAGAATAGACGGAAAGATCATTATGAAGGGATTTTACCTTTAGTGTTGCGGCGAGCGGGGACGATCGAGCAGAACACAAGGCAACTTACACCACAAAGGAGAAAAAAGAATCTCGAATTTCCAACGAGAAAATGAAGATCTAGGCGGGAGCAAAGAACCAAACACAGAAACTGTAAGACTCCTTTGCTTACAAAATGATTTAGAGTATTTAAAGTGTTGTTCTCAGCTTTCTTAATGTCTCCTTTCTAGTTGAGAAAACAAACTAAGAAAAATTTACAAACTCCGAAAAAAATCACTCTCCCTCTTCCATTCTATGTTTTCTGCCCCTTTTTCAAGAAATTTTCTTCTCCAAAGAATCCCCCCCCCCCCAACTGTTTCTTCTAACTCTTTCTGCCTCCCTTCTCTCCGTTTTTCCTTCAATTAAGAACTTTCAACGGCAAGTCCCCCCAAAAAAATCAATAATCTCCTACTTACTAAGTGTGTTAAATGTGGATTTAGAGTACTCTGCTCATTCTATATATTTTTTCTTACAAGAAAGACTCCACTGAAAGAAGTTCAACTCAAAAAAATTCTCACACTTTTCTTCTTCTTCCCAAAAATAATCCCCAGTATAGTGAAAGTGAGAAAGTATTTATCCCAAAAAATTAGGTCAAAAGATAGGAGGAAAAGACGGAAAAAAAAATAGGGGCAAATTTGAGATTCCCAATTCAAAAATAAAAAATCCCCCTTCCAAGGACAGGGATCAAGTTGTCCTTGTACGAGAATTTTCCCCAAAATCCCTCAAAATCGGGAGGATGCAGGGAACGGATGGCTCGGATTCACCCCCATCGTCCTTGAGTGATGACGTGGCGCAATCCAATGGTTGCAAGGACGAGACCCATGCTGCCATCGCCGAGCTTTTCTGCACAAAAGTAATCTCAGAGTGAAGAAAGCAACGTTACAAAACAGTACTTTTGACACTTCAAGGCGTGAGCATCTGTTGGAGATGCGCTTTTTGGGAATGCACGCTTCTGGGTCCTTTGAAGATAAGAGCATGGGTTGGGTCGGGTCAAGGAGAAGATTGGGCTGGAAGAATTTAAAATTGAAGGATTCTTGAAGTAATGGGCTTGGGTTATCCGTTCTATCAGTTGGGAATTGGATTCGGAATAAGGGAAATTGGTTTGGGTTGACTGGAATCTGGAGTGTGCCACTGGAAATAAGTAAAAAGGGCCCAAATTTTGGTTTTCTAATGGGTTTAAATACCTGGTAATTAGGTGAGATGAATTAATATAAATTAATTAAATAAGCTTCTTAATCTTAACGAATAATAAATAACCGATTCAGTTATAAGATAAATAAATAAAAGAGAAAAAAAAACTGTAAACTTCTATACGACTAAACTAATTAGTAGAAAAAACTGTTTACACAAAACTAAAATCTTTTTGAGATGACTTTCGAATAATCATAAAATATACTAATCGTATACATAATTATATAAATCATATATATTATCTAAAATTATAAAAGAGCGAAAAGATTAATTTAGAATAAGTCAAAAAACTTTTAAACTTTAATAAAATCTAATTATTTCAAATCTTTTAGGATTAAGAAACTCGTCAATTAATTATTATCGGGGAGAGTCAAAATTGGGTGTCAACAACTGTCCTCATTTTACTTGGATTGATGCAAGAAATTCGAGAAAAATGAAATCGATCAAACCAATTTTGATCGACCACATATTCATCTTCTTGGAAAAAAGATTCGGTAAGAATCGACCGAATCCCGAAAATGGGTCCTACATATCTCCGGCTATATGAGAATTCAGGCCATTTGTAGTTCAACATGCTCGATTTGACGCAGGATTTTGAAAGAATTCAAAAGTCATTTCAATACCTGTAACGACCCTTTTGATCGTTTCGAGTGCTAAAGTCTTGTGTTTCATAAAATATTTTTCGACGGATTCTAATTGGGTATTTTGGACTATTCGTAATTAAAATTATGAAATTAAGGGGGTAGTTTAAATAATTAATTTAGTTGGTGGTTAAAGAAAATAAAATTACAATTAGTGATGGGTCACTTTCACTATTCATATAATTACTCTTATATTATAATTAGGGTATAATTAATCTCTAGAGGAAAATAAGTTAAGGAGTTTATTAATTTTTTTTGGTCATAACACAAAGTGATTGCCGCACAAACCCTTAGAGGAGAGAACGACAAGATCTATCGCATGTAAATAATTTCAATTGAAATCTCTTATCTGCCAATGCTATGGTTGCTTGAATATAGTAATTTATTATTCGTATGATGTTATGGGTAGAATTTAATGGATGTACAAACTTAAATTGACAAATTTGGTTGCTTTGGCTTATCTACTTAGTTCTCCGAATCAAGTTACTTGTAAATTGATGGTCCTTATCTTATTGTATTGTCATAGGATTATTATATTGTAAAACACTGTGATTATATAAGGATGTCAATTGAATATTAATGGTGCATTGTGATTGGAAGGTGGAGACCAAACATTAGTGAGTAGGAACAAAGTTTGTACTATGATTGTTTATCAAATATGGTTATGGGCG
This sequence comes from Solanum sitiens, assembly GCA_016801875.1. Classification (NCBI taxonomy): domain Eukaryota; kingdom Viridiplantae; phylum Streptophyta; class Magnoliopsida; order Solanales; family Solanaceae; genus Solanum; species Solanum sitiens. The sequence continues at coordinate 1,364,283 of JABWTJ010000010.1, read as the reverse complement.
TGTAATGGAATTGGGTTTGAATTACTGTTAGTTTTTCTGCTAACCAGTGGCCTTAACTTTAATTACTTACTATTATTACTATTATCCTATATTATAAAGTGGAAGTGTACATTTGTTATTGTTAATATAATATATTATAAAGTGGAAACGTACATTTGCATAGCATTTGATGTTAAATGAATGTTGGTAGAAAAGTTAGGCCAGAACGTTAATAATGTAAAGAATTAGAGTATTAAAGTGTGGGTGTAAGGTGTTCATTGCCTCTTGAACTTTTAAACATTAAAATGTTTTTATCTTATTTTAAAATATATTTTTGATGCAATAAGATAGGTAATAAATATTATGTGTCTCATATTATTTAAATTTCATTAAAAATTATGCTAATTGGAAGAATTTAGAAAACCCATAGGCTTGAACTTTAGAAAATTGATTATAGTTTTGAGTATTTATAGATTCGTTAACATAAAATTTACGCATATGGCATAGATTGGAAGTTTCGGAGGCATTGAGGAAAGGAAAGGTAATGAAGAAGTAGCTTGCTTGACTACGGTTCTTCGGTGGAGGTAGGTTATGATTTATGCTATTTAATATTAAACTCTTAATAGTGATTGATATGCATTGAATGATATTGTGAAGTTTTCTATGTACTTGATTGTGTGGTTGTGTGGCTTGGTAGTGTGTTTTGTGATTGGTCTGAAATCCCGAGATCGTGGAATTTATAATCTTAAACCATCTCTATCGAAGTAATGCCTTGAATAAAGAAGGCTCGATGAAATATTATTAACGAATGGAAAAGTGGTGATATTAAATGACAAATTAATGACATTATTGGATCGGAATGTCACGTTTCGACACGGTATTCTTGAATAGGAGTGTCACATTCCGACACGGTATTTTTAGATCGGAGTGTCACGTTCCGACACGGTATTCTTAGATCGGAGTGTCACGTTCCGACACAGTATTCTTGAATCGGAGTGTCACGTTCCGACACGGTAATATTAAAGGAAAAACATGTTGAATTAATGGAAGGTACTCAATCTCAAAGAACTCAACTCCCAAAATGATTTGGTTGGAGGCATGAGTCCTCATGTGTGATCTTGATATCGTTGACTTATTACGTGCTTACTTTAATGTTGTTGACACTTTTTCATGTTGCTTGTTGCTTATCACCTGTTAAGTGCTATAGTTGAGTTCATACTATTATTCATTGTATATTAGTTTCTATTTTGGGTTGGCCGATGATACCTACTCAGTACATGTTGCCCCGTACTGAGCCCTACTTGTGTTTTCCTTTGTTTCCTTTTGTGGAGTACAGTGAGTGTACCAGCGACTTTTACTCGCCTTCAGCTCTAGCCATTCTCAAGTATATCACGTTCCAGGTTGAGCTACTCATTCAAGCGCTTGTTGGATTCTCTTGGTCATAACATGATGTCCTTAGTTTGCGGACACAAATTAATGTATTTCATTTATTTTGGTTCTTTAATATACCTACACTTAGTATTGGAGATTAGATGTCCTTGTTGTGATGACTTTCAGTTTTGGGAAAGGATATTTAACTAGATTTTGAGCTTCCGCATTATTCTTGTATAATATAATTTAAGGTTTAATTCATTGGTTCTCCCACCTAGGTAGTTAAGTGTGGGTGCCACTCACGACTCGATTTGGGTCGTGACAAACTTGGTATCAGAGCGTTAGGTTCAGTGATCTCATCACACAAGGACAAGTCTAGTAGAGTCTTGAAGAATGGTATGGGGACGCCTTTACTTTTCTTGAAGAGGCTATAAGACTTTAGGAAAACTCATTTCTTTCTTTCTTTCGTGCTACTACTTGAATCCAATTGGTATCTAGGTGATACAAATTGGTATATAAACTTCTTCACTCTATTTCGCATATTGCTAATACTAGAGTAGTAGAATTGGAAACACCAACGCTAACAAAGGAGGAGGTGTCCTTATAAATAGATATGTTTTCCCGATTTACTATAGGTATGTAATGATTAGTGACTAGTATGATCTTTTTATTAAGTTCTTAAAGTTGCAACCCTCATTCTTCATAGGTATTGATCATGAAGATGTTTATGCGTTCATTGCTGATTGTTTTGAGTTGTTTCATAAGATTGATATGGTAGTGCGATTTTTGTATTGAGTTTATGGCATACCAATTTCAAGGAGATGGTAGTAGTCTTAGGTTAAGTGTCTATTATCAAAGACACTAATTAATACTTGGAAAACATTTTTCTATTTTATCATGGGGAAGTATGTCCCTAGATTTTGAGGAATATGGAGAGAGATGAGTTCCTGAATATTGATTAAGGGAAGATATATGTTCTTTCTTCGGAGGCCAAATTCTTGCTTTATCCATATATGCGACTTAACTTTGCTTCAGTCTAAAAGAGTTGATTCACTGCTTTGTGAAGAGATTGAGGTCAGATTTGCATGTTAAAGTTTTATAAATGGTTGTTTCAACAAAATCATTTTATGAAGTAATTGATTTTGGTGATGGAGGTAGATGGGGTGAAGCAAGATGACTTTGCCAAGGTTACAACATTCAAGAAGTTTTGTGAGGGATGGATAGATAATGAACATCATTTCTTCGAAAATAACAGTTAGTAAAGTTATCATAACATATATGAATTGAGAATTATTATTTTTTGGAAAAAAGAAATAAAATTAAAAAAATTAGTGGTGGATCTTTGGTATGGTATTGATACATTTAGGGTGTGAAATATATATTGAGAATTCTAAATGAGGGCTGATGATTTTGTCTTAAGCTTTAAAGGAGTAGATTGATACTAGAATGACAAACTTATAGGAAAATAAAGTCCTAGTGAGTATACTTTGGGTAAAGTATATTGAAGATTTTACTAAGAAAATACTTATAAAATTGAATTAGTCCCTTAAATTTGGTTGGTATACCGGAGTTTAAGGTGTCATGTCGAGGAAAAGATTCATATCTTGATGATGAAAAGGTCTAGCTAAGCAAAGAGAAAGTGATATATGACCTATATGATTTATGTTTGTTGTACTAGTATCGAAAATTCTCATTTAGAATCAGTTTTAGTGGCAACAAAGTCTTGAAAGTGTTTCACCGGTTCTGATATCGAATTTAGTATTCGATTACGAGTTGGAAACTAAGCCTAATCCTACTGGAAAAAGTATTGAAATTATTCTCTTTATTTGGTTTCCAATTCTATTAGGAAAAGAATTGGAATTGTAATCCTATTTGTAGTTGATTTTGACTTTGTAAGAAAAAAAAACACAATTGTATAAATAGAGGATGGTCTTAAGAGAAAAATTGAACTACTCATTAGTATTCTCCTTGAAATACATTAGGACATAAGAGAGGTTTTGAGAGTGCTTTCAACAAGTGAGAAGAGAGAAGAGAGAAGAGAGAAGAAAAAGATTTATTTTGCTGCATACCTTTTCTCCGATCAGCAACCTTCAGATCGTGTTTCTCACTTACCTAACCGTTGGATCGGGTTAACATTTGAACTAAATGCTCCTGACATCTTGGTGTTTGATATGAACCGTGGAGATTAGATTTGAATGTCTGTAAGATCATTTTCTTTTGATTCCGTACAACAGCTGCGTTTAGGTGATACTTGCATTAAAATTATAGAGACATTGTATTTATAGTGTGTATTATGAGGTGTTTTAACATAATATTTAATAATAGGAATCTTAATTTAAGACAATGGAGGTGGTTAGAGTTAATAATGATGATAAGGGATTGATGAGGAATTATGATTGGGATGAAACTATATAAATACATTTTATTTTATTTTCGTTTTGTTTTTGTTAGATAAATTTCGTTTGGTAATAAGTACTGGTGAGTATGTAAGGTTGTTATTTCTACTATTCAGTGATTAACGTGATTGTATGGAAAGTTTGAGGAATGTTGGGTCACCACTCACATAGAATTAAAGGAGCTAGATTCGTATTGTAGTATAGCCTTTAAAAAAAGGTGAGAACAAGAATATTTTCTCTAATTTACAAGGGCTAAAGAGGTATCTTTAGGAAGTTGAGAATTGGATTCAGAGACGTGTAGTTTATATATTTTACTATGGTTATTGTAATAGTGTCACATGTTTATTAGATTGGTTAAAAACAATGGAATAAGACTTAAGAGAGGAGTGTACCTACGTTCAGCTTGAGTGTGATGATAAGTTCTCTTGTGATTTTGAGTTTGTTAATGACTACGGTTAAATTTTTAGCAAAGGATATGATAAGATCGATGAAGGGACGATCAATGATAAGTTAAGATATGTAAATTCATAAAAATCTTCAAGGTATCAGTCATGTTGATAGATAAGGAGATTGAGTTACATTGTTCGATTTACAATTCAAATATTTCATTTCGAATCTACTTTTGTGGTGGTATGTTTTATAAAGGTATGAATTGGTGAGGTAAAATAAAAATAAATAATATATTGTTTACATCAGATATTAAACATATGGAAGGACTAATGCATAGTTTTGATTGAATTTTTTTTTGTCACGTTTGATTATTAAAGGACCGAGGGAGGATTTCACTTTAAAGTGTTAGTTTAGAGTATAAGGTAAGAAATTATAGATTATTGGTTGAGGAAAAGATCGGTAAGCGAGCTAGAGAACAAAAGTCTTAAGTATTGAAGGGTTGATATATTTAGAATTTTGCACCATGGAAAGAATTTGAGAAAAGTGACGGAATAAGACCTCTTTTATAAACTCTTGGGGTGATTTAATAATTTTATCTTGATGAATAGGTATTATCAAACTCGAAATTAGTCATATTGGCCTTGTTTGGGAACTCATATTGTTTTTATTAAATGCTTAAATAGAAAGAGAGATAGTCATAGTTTGAACATGTTTTTGATAAGAATACTTTGATAGTAATGATGGTTTGAGAGTAAGGTAGATGATCGGTGTGGTTATGATGCATTGTTAGTATTAAGAGTGTTAACTTCATGTGGGGTTCGATAAACAAAGTATTTGTGCAATTATAATAGGGACTAAATTGGTGATAGTGGGTACTTGATCATTTCATATTTGGAGCAGATGAATTGAATCTCCTTGATGATTACGTGATGTCTAAAAATCATATTTTTATAGCTTAAGTCCGAGGAAATATTATGTTGTGAGGATGACATCTTGATAAGGTTTGTGATGGTTTGTGCATTACGAGTGTGTGGTGGTTGATTTAGGTTCACTTCTTATTGGAATCCATATTGATTCAACATTTTATCGTGGTTATGTGATAAAGATTCAACCTAATGGTTGTGTCAAGGTCCTTGAGAACATTTTGCATATGTGTGTACGATTAGCTTTGATGGCTATTGAGAATACAATTGTTGTTAGTTGAGTTTACAGACAACAACAATTATCACTAGAGTAGTGAGATGGACTCATTTAAGGCATTGTATGGGAGGAGGTGTAGATCGCCAATTGATTGGTTTAATACTTTTGATATAAGACCTTGGGTACTACTATTTTGAATGAATTGTTGAGACAACTAGCCTTTCCTGCCTTTCCATCCGTTGATCGTTCGAGGACGAACGATGGGTAATTGGTATTTATTGTAACGACCCTTTTGATCGTTTCGAGTGCTAAAGTCTTGTGTTTCATAAAATATTTTTCGACGAATTCTAATTGGGTATTTTGGACTATTCGTAATTAAAATTATGAAATTAAGGGGGTAGTTTAAATAATTAATTTAGTTGGTGGTTAAAGAAAATAAAATTACAATTAGTGATGGGTCACTTTCACTATTCATATAATTACTCTTATATTATAATTAGGGTATAATTAATCTCTAGAGGAAAATAAGTTAAGGAGTTTATTAATTTTTTTTGGTCATAACACAAAGTGATTGCCGCACAAACCCTTAGAGGAGAGAACGACAAGATCTATCGCATGTAAATAATTTCAATTGAAATCTCTTATCTGCCAATGCTAATGGTTGCTTGAATATAGTAATTTATTATTCGTATGATGTTATGGGTAGAATTTAATGGATGTACAAACTTAAATTGACAAATTTGGTTGCTTTGGCTTATCTACTTAGTTCTCCGAATCAAGTTACTTGTAAATTGATGGTCCTTATCTTATTGTATTGTCATAGGATTATTATATTGTAAAATACTGTGATTATATAAGGATGTCAATTGAATATTAATGGTGCATTGTGATTGGAAGGTGGAGACCAAACATTAGTGAGTAGGAACAAAGTTTGTACTATGATTGTTTATCAAATATGGTTATGGGCGTGTAATGGAATTGGGTTTGAATTACTGTTAGTTTTTCTGCTAACCAGTGGCCTTAACTTTAATTACTTACTATTATTATTATTATCTTATATTATAAAGTGGAAGTGTATATTTGTTATTATTAACATAATATATTATAAAGTGGAAACGTACATTTGCATAGCATTTGATGTTAAATGAATGTTGGTAGAAAAGTTAGGCCAGAACGTTAATAATGTAAAGAATTAGAGTATTAAAGTGTGGGTGTAAGGTGTTCATTGCCTCTTGAACTTTTAAACATTAAAATGTTTTTATCTTATTTTAAAATATATTTTTGATGCAATAAGATAGGTAATAAAATATTATGTGTCTCATATTATTTAAATTTCATTAAAAATTATGCTAATTGGAAGAATTTAGAAAACCCATAGGCTTGAACTTTAGAAAATTGATTGTAGTTTTGAGTATTTATAGATTCGTTAACATAAAAATTACGCATATGGCATAGATTGGAAGTTTCGGAGGCATTGAGGAAAGGAAAGGTAATGAAGAAGTAGCTTGTTTGACTACGGTTTTTCGGTGGAGGTAGGTTATGGTTTATGCTATTTGATAGTAAACTCTTAATAGTGATTGATATGCATTGAATGATATTGTGAAGTTTTCTATGTACTTGATTGTGTGGTTGTGTGTCTTGGTTGTGTGTTTTGTGATTGGTCTGAAATCCCGAGACCGTGGAATTTATATTCTTGAACCATCTCTATCGAAGTAATGCCTTGAATAAAGAAGGCTCGATGAAATATTATTAACGAATGGAAAAGTGGTGATATTAAATGACAAATTAATGATATTATTGGATCAGAGTGTCACGTTTCGACACGGTATTCTTGGATTGGAGAGTCACGTTCCGACACGACATTTTTAGATCGGAGTGTCACGTTCCGACACGGTATTCTTGGATCGGAGTGTCACGTTCCGACACAGTATTCTTGAATCGGAGTGTCACGTTCCGACACGGTAATATTAAAGAAAAACCATGTTGAATTAATGGAAGGTACTCAATCTCAAAGAACTCAACTCCCAAAATGATTTGGTTGGAGGCATGAGTCCTCATGTGTGATCTTGATATCGTTGACTTATTACGTGCTTACTTTAATGTTGTTGACACTTTTTCATGTTGCTTGTTGCTTATCACCTGTTAAGTGCTATAGTTGAGTTCATACTATTATTCATTGTGTATTAGTTTCTATTTTGGGTTGGCCGATGATACCTACTCAGTACATGTTGCCCCGTACTGAGCCCTACTTGTGTTTTCCTTTGTTTCCTTTTGTGGAGTGCAGTGAGTGTACCAGCGACTTTTACTTGCCTTCAGCTCTAGCCATTCTCAAGTATATCACGTTCCAGGTTGAGCTACTCATTCAAGCGCTTGTTGGATTCTCTTGGTCATAACATGATGTCCTTAGTTTGCGGACACAAATTAATGTATTTCATTTATTTTGGTGTCTTTAATGTTTTATTTTAAAAATGCTATTATTTTAAAAAATGGAAAGAATTTGACTAAGTTTCGGAAAATCAATTAATCTTATTATTTAAGAAAAATTGACTTTCTAAATTACGGAGTCGCCACTTGATTTTTGATAAAATCAAGAAAAAATTTCAAAAGATTTAAAAACAGATTAAAAAATCGATTGAAAAGGTTCGAAGTTCAATGTACATCCCGAGAAGGTATTAGGCCCTCGGGATGTCCGCTAACTTGCGGTTGACCGGCGATTTGACTAAATGACTTTTAAAATAAAATTCTTAACTAAGTAAAGAGAAAATTCGCTTTAACATATTTTATTCTATTTTTTATTTATTTCTAAAGGAAAAACATTTAAAGGAAATTAATTTAAGGAAAATTAAATGGTGAAAAAAAAAGTGAATAAAAAAAAAATAAGTAAATAAAATAATAAAATAATGAAAAATGACTGCCCTTTAGGAGATTATTAAAATTCTATCAAAATATTAATTAATTCAAACAAATAAATAAAGAGAGAATAATATTTGAACTTGGGCTTGATTGCCCAAATTCATTCATTTGGGCTTTGGCCCACCTGTCCTAAACTAATTTCAAAATTTGGGCCCTTTTTAACAATTTAAGAATCCTGCAAAACAATCATTTGTGGCCTTTGGCCCAAATTCTGCTGCACCATTTTTTTGGCCCTTGAACCTATTTTCCTCCAACATTTCAGCGTATACACTGGATGTATACCGCAGTATACGGATTGTACTTCGATTTATTTTTTGTATATTTCCGTGTATACTCAGTATATATGCAAGGATTCAGCTTCCCAAACACCTGCACTAATTTTGGACATGTATATCGCATCTTATGATTGTATATCAGTGTATACAACGACATTAGCAGCCCCTTTCAGAGCTTGGAGACCTGCAGATTAATTCCCAGCAACATATTTGCTGCTTTTTGACCTATGCATCATGTTTTCCAAGGGCTGAACGACTCGGAGATGCGAGGGAGATAAGTCCGTCATGGACTCAAAGCGGATCATGCAACAAAAAAATAAAATAAAGAAAGAAATAAATACTTGAGATAAGAAAAACAATTAAAACGAGACTTAATTAAAATAGAAGTTTATGAAGAAACATGAGCAAGGATACAATATCATGCCAAGAAAGAAAATATAAAAAAATAAATAAAATAAAATAAACTTCAAAGCAACAACATTTAACACAGAACTTGAACCAACACATTTGATATTTCTATGAATCAGTTGCGTAAACACATAATTAAATTTTATTATTATAGGAACAAGTATAAGGGATAAGGCCGAAATGAACATTAATATTTAAGACCAAATCAGGTGATAAATATAAATAGAACATCACAAAAAATTAAAAAAAAATAAAAAAAATAAAAAATAATAATAAATAAATAAATAAATAAATAAATAAACTAACCGTAAATAAAACAAGGAACAAGAGAAACGCTACCAAAATGTCATACCAAAACCTAATACACGAAAGCTAAAACAAAGCTAATTAACACATAACAGATAGAAAAGCTAGAAATTAAATAATACAAAGCTAAGAAAGAATTTACCTGGTTCTGGGCAGCGAACCGGAACTACGAGTTTGACGGAGACGATTCCACCACCTCTCCAAACTCAAACAACCGCAAAACGTTTAAAAAATATTAAACTATGGAACCAAGAATTCCCAAAAAATTTCTGGGTACCCTTTGGTCTCCTCCTTTTTTTTTCTTCTCTTTGGTGTAATGAAGAGGGGCTTATATAGGCCAATTTTTTGATTCCAAATAGATGTGGGAAGCGATGTGGGACAAATGCAAAAGACCAAAATTGGTCTATTGAATGGTTTAAAGTAATTGATTAAAAGGATGAATTCACATAAATTAATTTGGCGAGCTTCTTAAATTTAACAAAATAATCTAATTGATTCGAATATGAATTAAGTGATTTTAGAAAATCGAAATTGAAACTATAAAATTACGAATTTTTTAAAATGTTAGGCCAAAATTGGGTGTCAACAGCTGTCCCTTTCGTTGTGTATGATTGATGAAAGAAATCGTGGACAACAAAAATTGACAAACCCAATTTTGACCGAACACATGACCTTTGTAGTGAAGTGCGGTTGAATGTGGTGGAAGTCGCTCCTCTGCTCGCGTCCTAAGAATTTGACACTCCTCTTTGGACTATATCTCAGTCCGCTGCTAAGAAAAAGTTCCATGTTGTATTGCATCCTTTTTTATGTCGTCCGCACTTCTGGCTCCTCTGAGAGTGCATCCGCTAAAATGTTCTAAAAAAACAAAGATAAAACTCATTAATATAGGCAAAACTAAAAGAAAAAGGGTAGCATCTCTTATGATACGATAAATGGAGATAAATACAGGTCCCTTGGTAGGACGAATGAAGATGATGATCAATCTGTAGGATTTGGAATGTATGTCCATCGGTAGGACGAATGAAAAAAATGATGATCCATCGATAGGATTTTGAATGCATGTCCATCGATAGGACAAATGAAAAGATTATCCATCGGTAGGATTTTGAATGCATGTCCATCGGTAGGACGAATGAAAAGATTATCCATCGGTAGGATTTTGAATGTATGTCCATCGGTAGGACAAATGAAAAGATTATCCATCGGTAGGATTTTGAATGTATGTCCATCGGTAGGACAAAATGTAAACATCTTTCAACGCAAGTTTCCATCGACTTAAACGTTGAAAAGATATGGTGCACATCCTTCACCTCCGAATAGATGCGTCTTAAATGCAAATATCTTTCAACGCAAGTTTCCACCGACTTGAACGTTGAGAAGATATGGTGCACATCCTTCACCTCCGAATAGATGCGTCTTAATATGCAAACATCTTTCAACGCAAGTTTCCACCGACTTGAACGTTGAAAAGATATGGTGCACATCCTTCACCTCCGAATAGATGCGTCTTAAATGCAAATATCTTCTTGGCGATATATAAACTTTTGCGAGGGATGAAATCTTCTCGCGATGCATAAATTTCGCAAGGTATGAAATCTTCTTGCGATATGTAAACTTTTACGAGGAATGAAATCTTCTCGCGATGCATGAATATTAACTCGCGATGCATGATCTTCTGCGGGGCATGAATATCTTCCTGCAATGCATAAATTCTGCAAGGTATGAATCTTCATGCGATATGTAAACTTTTGCGAGGAATGAAATCTTCTCGTGATGCATGATCTTCCGCAATGCATGAATATTGACTCGCGATGCATGAATATTGACTCTCAATGCATGATCTTCTACGGGGCATGAATATCTTCCCGCGATGCGTGAATATTAACTCGCGATGCATGAATAATAACTTGCGATGCATGATCTTTTGCAATGCATGAATATTAACTCGCGATGCATGATCTTTTGCTATGCATGAATATTGACTCTTGATGCATGATTTCTGCGATGCATGATCTTCTACGGGGCATAAATATCTTCCCGCAATGCATAAATTCTGCAAGGTATGAAATCTTCTTGCGATGCATGAATTTCTGCGAGGTATGAAATCTTCTCGCTATGCATGAATTTCTGCGAGGTATGAAATCTTCCCGCGATGTATTAATATTAACTCTCGATGCATGAATATTAACTCTCGATGCATGAATTAACTCGCGATGCATGATCTTCTACGGGGCATGAATATCTTCCCGCGATGCGTGAATATTAACTCGCGATGCATGAATATTAACTTGCGATGCATGATCTTTTGCAATGTATGAATATTAACTCGCGATGCATGATCTTTTGCTATGCATGAATATTGACTCTCGATGCATGATTTTCTGCGATGCATGATCTTCTACGGGGCATGAATATCTTCCCGCAATGCATAAATTCTGCAAGGTATGAAATCTTTTTGCGATGCATGAATTTCTGCGAGGTATGAAATCTTCTCGCTATGCATGAATTTCTGCGAGGTATGAAATCTTCTCGCGATGCATTAATATTAACTCTCGATGCATGAATATTAACTCTCGATGCATGAATTAACTCGCGATGCATGATCTTCTACGGGGCATGAATATCTTCCCGCAATGCATAAATTCTGCAAGGTATGAAATCTTCTTGCGATGCATGAATTCCTGCGAGGTATGAAATCTTCTCGCTATGCATGAATTTCTGCGAGGAATGAAATCTTCTCGCGATGCATGAATTTCTGCTAGGTATGAAATCTTCTCGCTATGCATGAATTTCGCAATGCATGAATATTAACTCTCGATGCATGAATATTAACTCTCGATGCATGAATTAACTCGCGATGCATGATCTTTCGCAATGCATGAATATTGACTCACGATGCATGATTTCTTGCAATGCATGAATATTGACTCTTGATGCATGATTTTCTGTGAGGTATGAAATCTTCTCGCTATGCATGAATTTTGCAATGCATGAATATTAACTCTCGATGCATGAATATTAACTCTCGATGCATGAATTAACTCCTGCGGGGCATGAATATCTTCCCGCAATGCATAAAGTTTAACTCGCGATGCATGATTTTTGTAGTTGCTATCAAGCTTCTCGCAGTACTTATCAGAATTTTGAGGTCTTCCTCAAAAATTCTGTCCCAGTTAGAATTTTGACAAATCTCAAAATGATCTTCAATCTTGACTTGTTGGCGATAACACCTCTATTGAGAATTTTTGAGATATTTTCAAAATTTTGTCCCAGTTTTTATTGTAAGCACTGGTATATGACCGAGCCGTCGTGGCACCTACATATCCTGTTGATCCAGGAATCAGGTCAAATGTAGTTTCAAACTTGTAGATGATGAATACTGCAAAGAATCTGAAAGAAAATCATCAGTAGAAAATGTACAATATGAACATGATGAAATAAGAAAATAATATTCTATGTGATATTCAAAGCCTAGAGATATATAAAAAAAAAATATGTCATATTTTGGGGACGGACAATCCATAAAGTAAAATAGGACTCTCACACATACGAGATTAACCCGATGACACTTTTTTACAATGAACAACTCAAAAGACAATTTTTTTTTTATAAAATTGAAAGACTCTTAAAAAGGTTTTAAAATATTAAAGAATGAGTGTTTGCTCACTTTTTCTTTTCTTTTTGAAAAAATAAAAATATGATGAGATAGTCAAACCTTCACTACAATTGGTACCAACAGTTAAGATTGCAGGTAAATCTCTCGTTCCTTTAATTTTTTTTTTTTTTTTAAAAAAAAAAATTTGAATTTAAGGTAATTCCTACAGCTTCGAGCGGTACCTCCGATATACTTAAGGATCAACATGATCTGTTCATCTTGCTTCAAACAAAGGTTTTGAATTGTATCAATCCTCATGTTTCAAGTGCCCTCACAAAAAAAAAACTTGTCCTATTTCACACGTATTTGAAACATTTGATTTTAGGACATTTTGAAAGTCCACTCACACTCACAAGAATGTTCCATGCATACAACTGTGATACCATATGCTTGACCCTTATGTAAATCTCCACTAATGTGAGAACATTCGGAATGAGATCATGTAGGGCTTGTCATTGGCTTGTAAAATAGGCTTAGGGACGGGTAGGATATTTATTTGGGATAAAAGTGACTGAATTCCTCCTTGAGCGTCACACAGAATTTGTGCTCTTAATGATTGGTACGCCTTTGGCGTTAGATCCTCTTCATTATTCTCTGCCCTCTCAAATTCTTTTGAAATCTCATTTTTAACGTTTTGCCCTTCCCTTTTTTTCATTTTTTTGGAGCTTTTATCTTCTTCTCTTTCTTCTTCTTCTTTTGAGTCCTTATTGCTTGGAGCTTTTCTTTTATTCACTTCTTTATTATAATAATTTTTCCTTTCTTTGTTGGAGTATTTTCCTTCCCACTTTTCATTGACTCTGTAAAGGTATTTTTTTACCTTTCTTTATTTCTTCCACCTTTTTTTTTCCTTTCTCTTTTTTCTCTAGAGTCTTTGCTTCCTTGATTTTGGGGGACTCAATATCTTTGCTTTTGAAAATTTCAAACATGGATCTCCTCTTATAATTTGCACATTCTTGGTGCACTCAAGAAGATTGGGCCAAGAGAGGATAGTGCTTGTAAGCACTCAAAAGGGTAGTGGTTAAGATGTGGTTGTCCAAAGAAACGTTTCAGGCTCAAAATGAAAAAACTAGGGATTAATGTAATTTGGTAGGCTTTGAAAGGCACAATCGGGTCAAAAAGGCCTACAATCCTTTCTCAAACCAAATATTACTCAGGATTTCGCCTCGAAAAACATTCAGGTCAAGTTCTAGATCAACAGTGTAACACAATTGAACTTTGATCAAAAGCTCACCACACAATGCACATGAAACATAAGGTTAGTTTTATTCTTATCTTGATTGAGTGCAAGAGAATTTTCAAACATCACAAAAGTACAGATAAGAGGTACCACGAGAATCTATAGTTTACCGCAAAGTCAATCTTTTCCATCATATCAAATATATTTACATGATCTTAACTACATAGGTCCCAATCGAGTTGAAGACATGACTCTTACATTATGTACAAGCTATTTATTTTTTTTGAAAGAATGATTACCGAACCCGAGAAGGGCTGCCTACGTATCTCATTAAGATGAGAATCAGGTGTGCCTAGTTCATGTAGATAGAACTTTGAAAATATTAACAAACTATTTTTTTTTTTACCCTTTTTTTTTTTTTTACTTTTGGAAAAATAATACCGAACCCAAGAAGGGTTGTCTACGTATCTCACCGAAATGAGAATCAGGTTCGCGTAGTTCGTGTAGATATAACTTTGAAAATATTAACAAACAATTTTTTTTTTTACCCTTCTTTTTTTTTTTTTACTTTGGGAAAAATAATACCGAACCCAAGAAGGGTTGCCTACGTATCTCACCGAAATGAGAATCAGGTTCGCGTAGTTCGTGTAGATAAGGCATATAATAATTTAAAGATTTAAACAACTCAAACAAATTCCTAGGTCTAGCCCCACTAAAATTTGTAGTCATGATTTTTTTTTTCCGCACCAATATATTTTATAGCCACTTAATCGTCAATATTTATACTGTCTGTTGAATGTAACCTACGAATTTCTACAGTAATGATTTGTTGTACTCTTTTTGGATGTTTTCTTGGACCTTTGTCTCTTCCCATTTTTCACGAGATCCAGACATTATTATGACCATCCCCGACTGATGTCGGGGACGGTATTCCTACAAAAATATGAGAAATATGTGAGAGCAGGAACATCATGCAAAATAATAATAAAAATAAATGGATGCGACCTCATAGTCAAATACTCCCCTGATTTATCGTTTTGACTTAATATCTTGTGAAATACAAGGACTCGCATTTCACTAATCCTCTTGTCTCTTGCGACTTCGGACAAATAATGATTTCTGAAATCGGACATAAATCAATTTTTCGCTGTGAAGAAGAACAACTCAAAATGTAACAGTTAGTTCTTGTACATAATGGATAATGCAAAATATCACACAAATAATGAATAAAATAAATAAATACTATTTTAATTAAAGAAAAACTGTAATATATCACATAGCATACAAACAATGGATATAATGCTTATACAAATGTGCATCGAGTCTTGTGTCATGCTTAATATAAGATTTCGGCTTCGCTCTACACTAGATGACTAAGAGTGGGCTTTGAATGACTGGGAACCTAAGCGGACAACTTAGGCTGGAACTCGCAACAACCATTGGACGCATGACGAACCAATAAATTGTCGCTAATTCCGAAAAAGGGTGAGTATAAAAAAGTTCGGCTACGGTTCCGCAAATCATCCTTTAATATACTATACAATATATATCGGAAATATGTCATGATATGCAATGCCAGTTTATAATTTTAACAAATTAATCACATATAAACAATTTAATAATACAATTAGTCCACATAGTCAAATCATTTTGGTTAGAACTTAATTAATCCCCAGCAGAGTCGCCATTTCTGTATTATTTTAAAAATGCTATTATTTTAAAAATGGAAAGAATTTGACTAAGTTTTGGAAAATCAATTAATCTTATTATTTAAGAAAAATTGACTTTCTAAATTACGGAGTCGCCACTTGATTTTTGATAAAATCAAGAAAAAATTTCAAAAGATTTAAAAACAGATTAAAAAATCGATTGAAAAGGTTCGAAGTTCAATGTACATCCCGAGAAGGTATTAGGCCCTCGGGATGTCCGCTAACTCGCGGTTGACCGGCGATTTGACTAAATGACTTTTAAAATAAAATTCTTAACTAAGTAAAGAGAAAATTCGCTTTAACATATTTTATTCTATTTTTTTATTTATTTCTAAAGGAAAAACATTTAAAGGAAATTAATTTAAGGAAAATTAAATGGTGAAAAAAAAAGTGAATAAAAAAAAATAAGTAAATAAAATAATAAAATAATGAAAAATGACTGCCCTTTAGGAGATTATTAAAATTCTATCAAAATATTAATTAATTCAAACAAATAAATAAAGAGAGAATAATATTTGAACTTGGGCTTGATTGCCCAAATTCATTCATTTGGGCTTTGGCCCACCTGTCCTAAACTAATTTCAAAATTTGGGCCCTTTTTAACAATTTAAGAATCCTGCAAAACAATCATTTGTGGCCTTTGACCCAAATTCTGCTGCACCATTTTTTGGGCCCTTGAACCTATTTTCCTCCAACATTTCAGCGTATACACTGGATGTATACCACAGTATACGGATTGTACTTTGATTTATTTTTTGTATATTTCCGTGTATACTCAGTATATATGCAAGGATTCAGCTTCCCAAACACCTGCACTAATTTTGGACATGTATATCGCATCTTATGATTGTATATCAGTGTATACAACGACATTAGCAGCCCCTTTCAGAGCTTGGAGACCTGCAGATTAATTCCCAGCAACATATTTGCTGCTTTTTGACCTGTGCATCATGTTTTCCAAGGGCTGAACGACTCGGACATGCGAGGGAGATAAGTCCGTCATGGACTCAAAGCGGATCATGCAACAAAAAAATAAAATAAAGAAAGAAATAAATACTTGAGATAAGAAAAACAATTAAAACGAGACTTAATTAAAATAGAAGTTTATGAAGAAACATGAGCAAGGATACAATATCATGCCAAGAAAGAAAATATAAAAAAATAAATAAAATAAAATAAACTTCAAAGCAACAACATTTAACACAGAACTTGAACCAACACATTTGATATTTCTATGAATCAGTTGCGTAAACACATAATTAAATTTTATTATTATAGGAACAAGTATAAGGGATAAGGCCGAAATGAACATTAATATTTAAGACCAAATCAGGTGATAAATATAAATAGAACATCACAAAAAAATAAAAAATAAATAAAAAAAAATAATAAATAAATAAATAAATAAACTAACCGTAAATAAAACAAGGAACAAGAGAAACGCTACCAAAATGTCATACCAAAACCTAATACACGAAAGCTAAAACAAAGCTAATTAACACATAACAGATAGAAAAGCTAGAAATTAAATAATACAAAGCTAAGAAAGAATTTATCTGGTTCTGGGCAGTGAACCGAAACTATGAGTTTGACGGAGACGATTCCACCACCTCTCCAAACTCAAACAACCGCAAAACGTTTAAAAAATATTAAACTATGGAACCAAGAATTCCCAAAAAATTTCTGGGTACCCTTTGGTCTCCTCCTTTTTTTTTCTTCTCTTTGGTGTAATGAAGAGGGGCTTATATAGGCCAATTTTTTGGTTCTAAATAGCTGTGGGAAGCGATGTGGGACAAATGCAAAAGACCAAAATTGGTCTATTGAATGGTTTAAAGTAATTGATTAAAAGGATGAATTCACATAAATTAATTTAGCGAGCTTCTTAAATTTAACAAAATAATCTAATTGATTCGAATATGAATTAAGTGATTTTAGCAAATCGAAATTGAAACTATAAAATTACGAATTTTTTAAAATGTTAGGCCAAAATTGGGTGTCAACATTTAATATACCTACACTTAGTAGTGGAGATTAGATGTCCTTGTTGTGATGACTTTCAGTTTTGGGAAAGGATATTTAACTAGATTTTGAGCTTCCGCATTATTCTTGTATAATATAATTTAAGGTTTAATTCATTGGTTCTCCCACCTAGGTAGTTAAGTGTGGGTGCCACTCACGACTCGATTTGGGTCGTGACAATACCGGATTATGAAGGGACTAAGATGCTCGAGAATAAGATTATGAGCGAATATCGAAATACAACCGAGTTTTCAACACTGAGCCCGCCTACATATCCTTAAACCTTAGGAATCAGGCTGTTTGTAGTTTGACTCGGTCGGTTGAAAAGGAAATCTATTATGCTTGATAACCTTTGGTTTTGGACAAGTGACAAATTAAGTTGAGTATGAAAAGGAGCCTTGTAATCTCTTAGCCGTGAATGTGGCGCTGTAACATTCCGGAAAATTTCATGTCTAGTAAAGAGCCCAATAGATCTTTAAGAATGTGTATTGTGGGTACATAGGCATCCCAATGCCCAATATTGAGAAATATTGGGCATAGTTAGGGGTGGCAAACGGTCGGATTGGATTGGATTTGCATGGGTTGAATATGGTTTGAGAAAAAATGGGTTGGATCATAATCCATCCAAATATAATATGGTCAAATATGGATTTGGTCAGATATGGTTTGGTCAAAATGGTTCTAACCGTTTAACCAAATTTGTTTTTCAAAAACATAAATGTACCCCTCTCCACATACCCCCCCCTCCACCTTACACCAACCTACTCCTAAAAAAAATTATTTTTCAAAAATAAAAAAAATCTGTTTTTCAAAAAAAAAAAAAAAACTTACCCCGCCCCCGGGCAACCCCCTGCCCCTCACCCCACCTTCCACCAACATACCCTATTTTTTTTTCAAAAAGAAAAGTGTATTTGCAAAAAAAAAAGTTTGACCTCTCCTCCCGGGCATTCTCCGCCCCCCACTCCCACCCCACCCCACCCCACCCCAACTTCCACCAACCTATCTCTAAATTTTTTTTTATTGAGTGAAAGTGAAAATAAGTGATCTAATATGGATCAAATGGATACCCATATTGAACCCATTTTGACCATATTTGAAGAGACTTTCAAAATAGCTTGAAGCCCATATTTGACCAATTATAATATGAGCGATCCAATTCATTATATATGGTCAAAATGGGATCATTTTATTAATATGGGCTGAAATTGCCACCCCTAGGCATAGTATAGAAAATTGGCTAAGGGGTATTAGCCAATTTCTATATAATACCCAAATAAGAAAAATATTGGGCATATTAGAAAATATTGGCTTAAAGGGTGTTAGCCGATTTTCTAACATTAATGAGCTTGTCCAAGAAATGTACCTGCAATGAAGACCCTAGGCTAAAATGCTTTTTCCTTTAACTCACAAATTGGGTATGAGGCATCCAAGTGTCAAGCCTAGATACCATAACACATGACCATTTAAAATGATCATGTAAATTAAGCAGTGCCCAAGGACATGGTGAGGATCCTTGGGACAATAAGTAAACATTCCCAAAGAACCATAAATAATAGTTAGTTAGGAAAGTACAACCAACCCATGTGCAAGCACATGTGCAAGACATGTGAAGAAGTGGCCAAGGAGGGGACCACCCTAACCGAATTCGGTTAGGGTAGTTAGGGGGGGGGGAAAACGTGCACAAGGGACCCCTCCATGTGGGGCCTAACTTCCTAACTAATTCTAGACTCTAACCTACTGCCCTAAATAGCTAACTAACCTAGGACCAAACGAAATAAACTAATTAGTGCACCCGACAACCTAGGACCAAAACCGGGTTGACACTAACCTAGTACTAGTTAAAGAGACAACCTAGTACCTAACCTAGGATGGTCCAAAAGGTTAGTTATGGTCCTAACAACTTATGGGTACTTTAGTAATTACCCTAGGTTACCTAATTAATTAATTTATCAACTTAATTAATTAATTTAAAAGGGCTAAAACCGAAACTACAAAGGAAATTTTCAGATTTCGGTTAAGACAAGAAAGGGACAACCTAGTACCTAACCTAGGATGGTCCAAAGAGTTAGTTAAGGTCCTAAAAACCTAGGGATACTTTATTAATTACCCTAGGCTACTTAATTAATTAATTTAGCAACTTAATTAATTAATTTAAAGGGGAAAAACCGAAATCACAAAGCAATTTCCAGATTTCGGTTAAAACAAGAAAAAGACAACCTAGTACCTAACCTAGGATGGTTCAAATGATTGGTTATGGTCCTAAAGACTTAAGGGTACTTTAGTAATTACCTTAGGTCTCCTAATTAAATAAATTATCAATTTAATTAATTAGTTTAAATGATCAAAACGAAATTCTTACACTAACCTAATACAACTCAAGAAAAATCCTAGTACTTAACCTATGATGGTCCAAAAGGGTTAATTTTGGTTCCAATGACTTAGGGGTACTTTAGTACTTACCCTAGATCCCTAAATTAATTAAATTAAGGATTTAATTAATTAATATAAAGTCAAAATGTTGACCAAAACCATAGTCAATACCAATTTCCAGATTTGACTAGGTGTTATGTTCTTCTATGTTTAGTCAACTTAGGAGGGGCGTTTTGGTAATTGGTTAATTAGTTTATTAAATAAACTTATTAAACCTAAGTTTTATAATTCAAGATCAGTTCTTAAAGATAAAAATCACGTCCAAACTTATAGAAAAGGCGACACAAAAACAGCAAGCAACGAACGAACGAAAAAAACAGAACATTTATCGATTTCTCTAGGGCGATTTCAAGGTTTCTTCAAGGTTTCGTTCAAGGTGGTCTTCGTAGATTAAGTTTTACATAAGGTATGGGTTTCTCTCCTGAAATTCTTTCTCCAAGAGTATTTTCCTTCGAACGATTCATAAGATCTTGAAAACTAGGGGGAACCGTCGTTCTCGTCGAACTTCCCTTCCCTAGTATCCTTTTCGATATCAATGTTGAATAGGTTAGAGATCATGTTGTTGGTATGTGGTGCTGGCTGTTCTTAACATGTATTGTTCTTGAATGATGAGTATTGAATGGACTTATTAACTTGTAATTGCGTAAAGTTAATCTTATTATGATAATTAAGGATCGATAATATAGTAAGATAAGTCCGTAATGTGTTAAGTGAATTATGTGCCTTTGGGTGAACGTTGACTTGCTGTTGTTGTGATGTTATGAAGATGCTAAAGCCATCAAATGTTAATATAATGCTGTCCAATATGTTATTAAAACGTGACACTAAAAGCCATAAACTAAGAATTGGCTCAAAGACATCTATGAAATCATATCTTGAATAAATTGGCTATCTGATTCCAATAAAGATGGCTAACTCTATTTGGTCAAAATGAATATATGCTAATGGCTAGGAACTTATGTAAATGATTAAAAGATTGGCTAATGGTTCATACATATGGCAATTTAAATATGAACATACGTAAAAATTGGCTTATGCCAAAAAGATTGAATTGGTTAGTCTAACATACCCTATCCACACGAATTGTGAACGTAAAAACATTAAATTATTCTTGTAAGTTAATCAAAGGTTAAAAGTTCAAGTGTAGTGAAAGTTTGGCTTATGCCAATAAATTGGCCCACAATATTATCTCCAAAAATATATAATAGAATTGGCTAATGATTCCATGAAATTATATTTGAATGAATGTTTGGCTTGTGCCAATAAATTGACTATGAAGTTATTTCCAAATTTTCTAGGCCAATACTAATCATATGCCAATCTTGTGTAGCCAAAACAATGAAATGACAACTCAAGTACTTCTATACTAATTTAATGAATCCATAACCAAGGGCATTCCATTCATTGGGACAACTCCCAACATGCTCTACAAGAATGAACTATATGAACATATGTAACTCCTTGAAAAAAGTGCTCATCGTCTATAAACGATGAAATGAAGCTACTACACTAAAGTAAAGAAGTAACGTGAGTTATAACATAATTAAAGGGATCTAAATTAAGTAAGTGACCAGAATGGGGTGTTAAAGGAAGTGAGACAAGTCTTACTTACACCAAAGCTAATTTGTTAAAAGAATACTCACGAATGAAGGTGTTAGAATGTGTGAGATTAGTCTCATTAACACCTATGGATGATATGTAAGGACAATTCACATTCATCAATGTAAAGTAAGGATGATATGTATGGGCAATTTACATTCATCAATGTAAAGTAATGATGATATGTAAGGACAATTCACATTCATCAATGTAAAGTAAGGATGATATGTAAGGTAATTCACATTTCATCAATGTAAAGTAAGGATGACAAGTCATCAAAAGAGTAAATAAGTCTCAATCATACTCTATATGTAAGTGTAAGGACAGTTCACACTTAAAACTAATGATGAGATGAGAAATCATCTAATGAGCTATGATGTCCTCATGCTAGAAGCCAGCTTCCATGATGTATGCGTTGAATGTAATGGAACTTTATACTGAGCACCGATAGGCTAGATATGAGCGGTGATGCCTTCCTTCGGGAAGGGCAGAGGTTCACGTAACTCTCATGAGATGAGACTGTCCGGCATGCCGGGTATGGGTATCCTTATATCTCCTAGTCTTTGAACCTATACTGCCAATATAGGGATCTAGCAGGGTTCAATTTCCGTATATATGCTAGCATGTTTTGGTTTCACCTTGGCCAGTGACTCCACCTCTTTTCGGTGTGGGGAAGATCTCGGATTTCATGATGCTCACATGATCTATGTCGGTTAAGGTTGGAGTTCCTCAAAGTATGAAAGATAATGAAATGAACGATACCGAAGGTGTTTGTGCAAGACAATCAGGAGGTGAAATCAGATTCAAGTAATGACATTAGGTTATTCTTGGTCAGTGCACTTCATGATCCCGATGAGAGTCTTAAACTTCATCCTAGGTATAGATGGTGTTTACATCAGCCTACGAATGAATGAAATGAATAATGTGAAGTACGAATGAATGAATGAAGCAGACTCTGTGTTTGCTAAAGAAGGCCCTCGGGTTGAGGTCTCATATGTTGGGTCCTCTCTTGAGATGTCGTAATGTTATATCAACGATTCTAAGGTCTCGTGTATATGAAATGTATAATATATAAAACATGAAATTAATGAAATCAATGGCATAATTAATAGATAATGGCTTATGAAATGTAATGAATACTTGATGTAATGAATAACTTGTTGTAAGGATAGTCAAATCCTGTCCAATAAAGTTTACAATAAGTAAAGGGCATATCTAATAATGAATCCTCATGTTATGAAAATGATAAAGCCAAATAAATTGGCTTATAATGACTTTATATAATTGGCAAAAGATATTAGCCAAATAAGATTGGCTTATAATGACTTCTTACATTAGGCCAATGATACAATAATAGGAATAGTCACTAAAGATTGGTTTATGAAGAATTCCTGCCCAAAGTAAGCAAGATCATAAGCTTTAATGATATGCCCAAGAACTATGCACATTATGCAATAAACTAAAGAATTAGTATAGTCAATAAGTATTGACTTATAAATATATTCATGCCCCAAATTATAGTTAAGTCATTTCCTTAATCTTTTGAATTACTTACTTGATTCATTGTGGGTATGGGACTACAATGAATCATTGCACTTGTAAGTAAAACATAGGACCAAAGGAGTTATTGAACTACACAACAAGAAGAAGAAAAATACTGAAAAATAATCTAAGTGTACAAAGAGGAGCTCTCGGCCTAGAGGATCAAAAATTCAAATCTTCGCCCGAGTGGTTCTAAAATTATGTTGATGATACTAATGTCTTGTAATCATATAGAAAATGAGTTGTGTTCTTTGAATGCATTAAAATACATCATATTCATACTACAATTCACAACTAACGAATTAGGAAAGTCTACTAACTAGACTTTCCAGAAATGGCATGTTGCTTAGGAAGACCTTTCATTGATCATGCATAGCTTTATGTGTATATGTGCATACACCCATACTTAGTACAAGTGGTGTACTAACCCCCTACTATTTACTATTTTTATAGGTGCAGGTCAGAGGACAGGTTGACGACACTTGCAGCGGTTTGGACTTCAGCGTTTCTCCAAACCATTTGGTAGGTCCTCATGATTTTGAGGATGCTACAGTTTTAGTCTAGCCTTAGTCTTAGACATAGTTAGTGGATGTTGTCCCTAGCGTTTCTTTCGTACTTTCATTTGGAAGCTTTGTAATAAGGCCGTGTTTGGCAAACTATTTATGATATATTCATCTTCAGTTTCGAATTAATTCTTTATAATAGATGGTTGTTCTATTGATGTTGATCTTAGTATATAATGTTTAATACGTAATGACTATATGAAGTCTAAGTAAACTTCATACGTTTAAAAAGTTTTAAATTTTCCGCAAATTTAACTAGATGAATGTGATGAATGCAAGATGAGGCTTGTCTGCGACCTCTGAGAGGTCAACGACGCCGGTGGCGATTCGGATTCAAGAATCCGGGTCGTTACAAACTTTGTATCAGAGCATGAGGTTAAATTACCTAGGATCTAAAGCTCAACACAACCACGTTACGTAGTTTCTAGCTTATGGTTGTTAAGCGCACCACAATCATGACTTAGAGACTACACGATGATAGGAAATTCTCCGTTCTTCTACTCTTTATCATGCTAACTAGAGCTTTGACACTTTGTGTCATTCTAAGTATCTAACTTACTTCTTGTGTGAACGCGTAGAAGAATACACACAAGAATTAAGATGACCAAGTGGTCTAAGGCGCCAGACTCAAGATCTAGCCTTCCCAAGAAGGGAAATGGTAGAAATGCCCAGCGTGACTGAAGGATGTGTAGTAAGGATGACCGTTCACATGGAGATAAATACATGGTAGAGTCTAAATGCATGCTGCGTATTAATGAAGAGGAGAAGGCTGAATTGGCTGCATACGAGCCCAGGGATGTGGCTCAGGTATGGATTGGCTCCATAAAGTATTATGCTACTATAGACTGTCGAAACAGGATAGTGAGAATCCAGTTCCCAAATGAGTTAAAGCTGGAATGGGAAGGGCGTGGTTCCAATCCAGTAGGCCAAATCGTTTTACATTTAAAAGCCAATAAGTTGATAGCTAAGGGGTATTTATACCACTTAGTTAGAGTCAAAGACTTAGAACAAGAAGTCCCTTCCATAGACTCTATGTCCGTATTAAATATAAGATCCCGTTACCCTCACTTGTTTAGTTCTTGAGGTTAGATATACTCTTCCTAGATGTGATTTTGGTTAAGGAACTCTGAGATTTTAGTGCATTAGTCGATTTGGTATTTTAAGTCCATAATCGTGCGTTTTATACTTGCATTAAATGAGTTAAAATAAGTTTATGCGTGCATTATGTTGCTGTTTTTGTATAGCATAGACGTAATTTTATGTGTTGCATGAGTTGTAATGTGCATTAAGTTAAGTGTGATTGAAAAGGAAGTTCCTCGATCTTGAATATAAAGCTTCAGATAAGCTTAAGTAAGAATGCATCATCCAGAATATGTGTGAATCAGATGTTCACAAACGATAACGTGTTAAGTATGTTTAAGTGTTTTCGAAGTTCCCTCTTGTTTTAAAATGATGTGTAAGTGTCATTCGGGGACGAATGTTTCTAAGTGGGAGATAATGTAACATTCCAAAAAATTTCATGTCTAGTAAAGAGCCCAATAGATCTTTAAGAATGTGTATTGGGGGTACATAGGCATCCCAATGCCCAATATTGAGAATTATTGTGCATAGTATTGAAAATTGGCTAAGGGGTATTAGCCAATTTCTATATAATACCCAAATAAGAAAAATATTGGGCATATTAGAAAATATTGGATTAAAGGGTGTTAGCCAATTTTCTAACATTAATGAGCTTGTCCAAGAAATGTACCTGCAATGAAGACCCTAGGCTAAAATGTTTTTTCCTTTAACTCACAAATTGGGTATGAGGCATCCAAGTGTCAAGCCTAGATACCATAACACATGACCATTTAAAATGATCATGTAAATTAAGCAGTGCCCAAGGACATGGTGAGGATCCTTGGGACAATAAGCAAACATTCCCAAAGGAACCATAAATAATAGTTAGTTAGGAAAGTACAACCAACCCATGTGCAAGCACATGTGCAAGACATGTAAAGAGGTGGCCAAGGAGGGGACCACCCTAACCGAATTCGATTAGGGTAGTTAGGGGGGGGGGAAACGTGCACAAGGGACCCCTCCATGTGGGGCCTAACTTCCTAACTAATTCTAGACTCTAACCTACTTCCCTAAATAGCTAACTAACCTAGGACCAAACGAAATAAACTAATTAGTGCACCCGACAACCTACGACCAAAACCGGGTTGACACTAACCTAGTAGTAGTTAAAGAGACAACCTAGTACCTAACCTAGGATGGTCCAAAAGGTTAGTTATGGTCCTAACAACTTATGGGTACTTTAGTAATTACCCTAGGTTACCTAATTAATTAATTTATCAACTTAATTAATTAATTTAAAAGGGCTAAAACCGAAACTACAAAGGAAATTTTCAGATTTCGGTTAAGACAAGAAAGGGACAACCTAGTACCTAACCTAGGATGGTCCAAAGAGTTAGTTAAGGTCCTAAAAACCTAGGGATACTTTATTAATTACCCTAGGCTACTTAATTAATTAATTTAGCAACTTAATTAATTAATTTAAAGGGGAAAAACCGAAATCACAATGCAATTTCCAGATTTCGGTTAAAACAAGAAAAAGACAACCTAATACCTAACCTAGGATGGTTCAAATGATTGGTTATGGTCCTAACGACTTAAGGGTACTTTAGTAATTACCTTAGGTCACCTAATTAATTAAATTATCAATTTAATTAATTAGTTTAAATGATCAAAATGAAATTCTTACACTAACCTAGTACAACTCAAGAAACATCCTAGTACTTAACCTAGGATGGTCCAAAAGGGTTAATTTTTGTTCCAATGACTTAGGGGTATATTAGTACTTCCCTAGATCCATAAATCAATTAAATTAAGGATTTAATTAATTAATATAAAGTCAAAATGTTGACCAAAACCATAGTCAATACCAATTTGCACATTTGACTAGGTGTTATGTTCTTCTATGTTTAGTCAACTTAGGAGGGGCGTTTTGGTAATTGGTTAATTAGTTTATTAAATTAACTTATTAGACCTAAGTTTTATAATTCAAGATCAGTTCTTAAAGATAAAAATCACGTTCAAACTCATAGAAAAGGAGACACAAAAATAACAAGCAACGAACGGACGAAAAAAACAGAAAATTTATCGATTTTTCTAGGGCAATTTCAAGGTTTCGTTCAAGGTGGTCTTCATAGATTAAGTCTTACATAAGGTAGGGGTTTCTCTCCTGGAATTTTTTCTCCAAGAGTATTTTCCTTCGAACGATTCACAAGATCTTGAAAACTAGGGTTGTTCCCGTCGTTCTTGTCGAACTTCCCTTTCCTAGTATCCTTTTCGATGTCAATGTTGAATAGGTTAGAGATCATGTTGTTGGTATGTGGTGCTGGCTGTTCTTAACATGTATTGTTCTTGAATGATGAGTACTGAATGGACTTATTAACTTGTAATTGCTTAAAGTTAATCTTATCATGATAATTAAGGATCGATAATATACTAAGATAAGTCCGTAATGTGTTAAGTGAATTATGTGCCTTTGGGTGAACGTTGACTTGATGTTGTTGTGATTTTATGAAGATGATAAAGCCATCAAATGTTAATATGATGCTGTCCAATATGTTATTAAAATGTGACAATAAAATCCATAAACTAAGAATTGGCTCAAAGACATCTATGAAATCATATCTTGAATAAATTGGCTATCTAATTCCAATAAAGTTGGCTAACTCTATTTGGTCAATATGAATATATGCTAATGGCTAGGAACTTATGTAAATGATTAAAAGATTGTCTAATGGTTCATACATATGGCAATTGAAATATGAACATACGTAAAAATTGGCTTATGCCAAAAAGATTGAATTGGTTAGTCTAACATACCCTATCCACACGAATTGTGAACGTAAAAACATTGAACGGTTCTTATAAGTTAATCTAAGGTTAAAAGTTCAAGTGTAGTGAAAGTTTGGCTTATGCCAATAAATTGGCCTACAATATTATCTCCAAAAATATATAATAGAATTGGCTAATGATTCCATGAAATTATATTTGAATGAATGTTTGGCTTGTGCCAATAAATTGACTATGAAGTTATTTCCAAATTTTCTAGGCCAATACTAATCATATGCCAATCTTGTGTAGCCAAAACAATGAAATGACAACTCAAGTACTTCTAAACTAATTCAATGAATCCATAACCAAGGGCATTCCATTCATTGGGACAACTCCCAACATGCTCTACAAGAATGAACTATGAACATATGTAACTCATTGAAAGAAGTGCTCATCGTCCATAAACGATGAAATGAAGCTACTACACTAAAGTAAAGAAGTAACGTGAGTTATAACATAATTAAAGGGGTCTAAATTAAGTAAGTGACCAGAATGGGGTGTTAAAGGAAGTGAGACAAGTCTTACTTACACCAAAGCTAATTTGTTAAAAGAATACTCACGAATGAAGGTGTTAGAATGTGTGAGATTAGTCTCAATAACACCTAAGGATGATATGTAAGGACAATTCACATTCATCAATGTAAAGTAAGGATGATATGTAAGGATAATTTACATTCATCAATGTAAAGTAATGATGATATATAAGGACAATTCAAATTCATCAATGTAAAGTAAGGATGATATGTAAGGATAATTCACATTTAATCAATGTAAAGTAAGGATGACAAGTCATCAAAAGAGTAAATATGTCTCAATCATACTCTATATGTAAGTGTAAGGACAGTTCACACATAATACTAATAATGAGATGAGAAATCATCTAATGAGCTATGATGTCCTCATGCTAGAAACCAGCTTCCATGATGTATGAGTTGAATGTAATGGACTTTATACTGAGTACCGATAGGCTAGCTATTAGCGATGATTCCTTCCTTCGGGAAGGGCGGAGGTTCACGTAACTCTCATGAGATGAGACTGTCCGGCATGCCGGATATGGGTCTCCTTATATCTCCTAGTCTTTGAACCTATACTGCCAATATAGGGATCTAGCAGGGTTCAATTTCCCTATATACGCTAGCATGTTTTGTTTCACCTTGGCCAGTGACTCTACCTCTTTTCGGTGTAGGGAAGACACCGGATTTCATGTTGCTCACATGATCTATGTCGGTTAAGGTTGGAGTTCCTCAAAGTATGAAAGATAATGAAATGAACGATACCAAAGGTGTTTGTGCAAGACAATCAGGAGGTGAAATCAGATTCAAGTAATGACATTAGGTCATTCTTGATCATTGCATTTCATGATCCCGATGAGAGTCTTAAACTTCATCCTAGGTATAGATGGTGTTTACATCAGCCTACGAATGAATGAAATGAATAATGTGAAGTACGAATGAATGAATGAAGCAGACTCTGTGTTTGCTAAAGAAGGCCCTCGGGTTGAGGTCCCATATGTTGGGTCCTCTCTTGAGATGTCTTAATGTTATATCAACGATTCTAAGGTCTCGTGTATATGAAATGTATAATATAATACATGAAATTAATGAAATCAATGGCATAATCAATATAGAATGGCTTATGAAATGTAATGAATACTTGATGTAATGAATAACTTGTTGTAAGGATAGTCAAATCTTGTCCAATAAAGTTTACAATAAGTAAAGGGCATATCTAATAATGAATCCTCATGTTATTAAAATGATAAAGCCAAATAAATTGGCTTATAATGACTTTGTATAATTGGCAAAAGATATTAGCCAAATAAGATTGGCTTATAATGACTTCTTACATTAGGCCAATGATACAATAATAGGAATAGTCACTAAAGATTGGTTTATGAAGAATTCATGCCCAAAGTAAGCAAGATCATAAGCTTTAATGATATGCCCAAGAACTATGCACATTATGCAATCAACTAAAGAATGAGTATAGTCAATAAGTATTGACTTATAAATATATTCATGCCCCAAATTATAGTTAAGTCATTTCCTTAATCTCTTGAATTACTTACTTGATTCATTGTGGGTAGCGGAGTACAATGAATCATTGCACTTGTAAGTAAAACATAGGACCAACGGAGTTATTGAACTACACAACAAGAAGAAGAAAAATACTGAAATATAATCTAAGTGTACAAAGAGGAGCTCTCGGCCTAGAGGATCAAAAATTCAAATCTTCGCCCGAGTGGTTCTAAAATTATGTTGATGATACTAATGTCTTGTAATCATATAGAAAATGAGTTGTGTTCTTTGAATGCATTAAAATACATCATATTCATACTACAATTCACAACTAATGAATTAGAAAAGTCTACTAACTAGACTTTCCGGAAATGGCATGTTACTTAGGAAGAGCTTTCATTGATCATGCATAGCTTTATGTGTATGTGTGAATACACCCATACTTAGTACAAGTGATGTACTAACCCCCTACTATTTACTATTTTTATAGGTGCAGGTCAGAGGACAGGTTGACGACACTTGCAGCGGTTTGGACTTCAGCGTTTCTCCAAACCATTTGGTAGGTCCTCATGATTTTTAGGATGCTACAGTTTTAGTCTAGCCTTAGTCTTAGACATAGTTAGTGGATGTTGTCCCTAGCGTTTCTTTTGTACTTTCATTTGGAAGCTTTGTAATAAGGCCGTGTTTGGCAAACTATTTATGATATATTCATCTTCAGTTTCGAATTGATTCTTTATAATAGATGGTTGTTCTATTGATGTTGAGCTTAGTATATAATGTTTAATACGTAATGACTATCTGAAGTCTAAGTAAACTTCATACGTTTAAAAAGTTTTAAATTTTCTGCAAATTAAACTAGATGAATGTGATGAATGCAAGATGAGGCTTGTCTGCGACCTCTGAGAGGTCAACGACGCCGGTGGCGATTCAGATTCAAGAATCCGGGTCGTTACAGGCACGCTTCACACCCATAATTAAGAGTTTACATGGACATAATTTCCAAAGCTTTTGATGCATTGTCACTCGGATTGGAAACTTGCTTTCGGCGGAATATCGAAGTTTCTGGATGCGAAACTGAAATTGACAAACCTAAAGAAAAATCCACATGCCTTCCGATAGGGGTGTGGTTTTTGATTGTGGTGGATGTCGCTCCTCTGATCGCGTCCTAAGAGTTTGACACTCCTCTTTGGACTATGTCCCAGTTTGCTGCTAAGAAAAAGTTTCACGTTGTGCTGCATACGTTTTGATGTCGTCTGCACCTGTTTTTTTTTTTTTTTTTTTTGGAGAATTCATCCTTTAAGATTCTCTCGACAAAGACTAAGATAAAACTCGACAACATAAGAATGCGATTAAAATGGGAGATATTGTCTTTTACCTTTTGACACTTAATTGCTTTACTTCAGTATTTGACGTCAACTTGATCGGTTTGACGTAAAGCAAATAAAGCTTATGTTTTACGTTTACAATATAATCTTCAATGTACTCCTCGTTTGATGTAGAAACAAATAAAAGCAGATGCAGTGTTGATATTTCGCTTGATGTCGTCTTCAATGATTTTTTTGGTGTTCAATGTTGCCAAATAAAAGACGCAGTTGATGTTGATGGGTAAATATTTCTCTTGAGATGCACGATTTTCTTCTCTGCTGTGCATGATTTTTCTTTCGCAATGCATGACTTTTCCGCGATGCATGAATTTTCTCTTGCAATGCATGACTTCTTCTCCGCAATGCATGATTTGTTCTCCGCAATGCATGACTTTTCCGTGATATATGAATTTCTTCTCGCGATGTATGATCTTCCGCGATGCATGAATATTTTCTCGCGATGCATGACTTTCCATGATGCATGAATATCTTCTCGCGATGCATGAATATTAACTCGCGATGCATGATTTTCCGCGATGCATGAATATTAACTCGTGATGCATGACTTTCCGTGATGCATGATTTTCTGCGGGGCATAAATATCTGCCTGCGATGCGTGATTTCTTGCGGGGCATCAATATCTTCCCGCGATGTGTGATTATTAACTCGCGATACATGATCTTCCGCGATTCATGAATATTAACTCGCGATGCATGATCTTCCGCGATGCATGATTTTCTGCGGGAAATGAATATCTTCCTGCGATGTGTGATTTTTTACGGGGCATGAATATCTTCCCGCGATGCATGATTTCTTATTAGGCATGAATATTAACTCGCGATGCGTGATTATTAACTCGCGATGCATGATCTTCCGCGATGAATGAATATTAACTCGCGATGCATGATTTTTTGCAGGGCATGAATATCTTCGCGTGATGTGTGATTTCTTGTGGGACATGAATATCTTCCCGCGATGCGTGATTATTAACTCGCGATGCATGATCTTCGGCGATGCATGACTTTTCGCGATGCATGATTTTCTGCGGGGCATGAATATCTTCCCGCGATGCGTGATTTCTTACGGGGCATGAATATCTTCCCGCGATGTGTGATTTCTTGCGGGGCATGAATATCTTCCTGCAATGCATGATTATTACTCGCGATTCCATCCTTGGTACCAAATGAACATAGTGCTTCAATCGAGTAACATAGTTATCTTCTTGGTGCCTTCTGGATAATCGTATCGTCTCAATTTACAATAATGGTAAAAGGACCTCTCCGGTAGTATATCATCCCAATCGACAATGGAACTAAACTGACCCTCCAGGTAGTGTATCGTCTCAAACACAATACCAATAAAATGACCCTTCTGGTAGCGACACTATCGTGTCTGATAATGTGATGCAGATGACGTCCTTGACTAAAAACCGTGAACTATCCTTTTTGGGATTTTCATTTAATTCATCTTTGAATCTAGTTGGATGCTCCTTATAGACTTAATGTTGTTGGAAGTCGAATGAAATAAAACCATACATATTCCCAAGTCTTCTATATAAGCAATATAAAATAATTCTTGTATCCACAGAAGAATTGTGAATTTTGGGAGAGCTTTCTCCCCCCTTGACTTTTCCATATTCGTCGATCGGAGGAATTTGCTGAGTTTAGAGCAAACCTATAAACCTGCGTCCACATAAAAATCGTTAGTTTTAAAACGAACTGATCTGTGTCGATTTCTTCAGTTGTTTGCTTCTCGTACTGCCATCTCCAGTTGATTTTTTGACCTCCCGACTCTTGATAGATAAGACAAAATATTTTATGCCAAAACAAATGAAATATAAAGGGAAAATTTTAAGAAAAATAAATTTTCGAAAAGTAGCATTTTGAAAAAAAGTTACTGCCAAGTATCATGTCACGTCAGGCTTAGCGAACTTCTTTGAGTCTGATGCTTGGAGTCTATTTGATCATTCGCTAGGGAGTATTTAAAGTCACTCCAGACTGCCGATAAAACCATGTTAGAATTTTGAGGTCATCCTCAAAATTTCTATCCCGGTTACATGTCTTGACTTATCTTTAACTGTTAGTGTATAAATACCGGAACTTTTGAGATTCTCTAAAAAATTTTGTCCCCGTTGCAAATCTTGAAGTATCTTCAGTCTTGACTTGCTGAGGAAAAATCTTCTTTTCGAGAATTTTTTAGTCCCTCTCAAAAATTCTGTTCCAGTTTCTATTGTAAAGAGGAAAATAGAAATCTTATGGGAGATATGACCGAACGCTTGTGGAGCCTACGTATCCCGTTGAGGCAGGAATCAGGTCAAACGTAGTTCCCCTCAAAGGTTAACAACAATAAGAAATTATACAAAGAAACCTATTGAGGCCGACATAGGCCGCCTATGTATCTCATTCTTGAGAATTCAGGTCGAACATAGTTCAAATACGAAGAAATATTGAAAGGGATAAATGGGGGTGACCGAGGCCGACATAGGCCGCCTATCTATCTCATTTTTGAGAATTTAGGTCAGACATAGTTTATTACAAGCAAATTAACGATTATAGGGAAATGACATAAATATAAACTGATTTCACGCGTAATATCTCTTAACAACATCTGAATTGATCGGTTTCGGCCATGCGGTGCCATCCATCTCCGACAGGACCAAAGCACCTCCAGATAATACCTTACGAACCATGTAAGGCCCTTGCCAGTTTGGTGCAAGTTTTCCTTTGTACTCGTCTTGATGAGGAAAAATGTGTTTAAGGACCAATTGACCAATTTCGAAATTTCTGGATCTTACTCTTTTGTGGAAAACACGAACTATTCTCTGTCGATACAGTTGACCATGACAATGGAAACCATTCTATTCTCGTCAATCAATGTCAATTGGTCAATTCTTTTGCTGACCCATTCATGATTACTCAATTTTGCTTCTTGGATGATTCTCAAGGACGGTATCTCGAATTCAGCAGGTATGACTTCTTTTGTTCCATATACTAGCAAATATGGAGTAGCTGCAATCGATGTTCTGACAGTCATTCGATAACCCAACAAAGCATACAACAACATCTCATGCCAACCTCTGTGATTGTCAATCATTTTCCTCAGCATCTTCTTGATGTTCTTATTGGCAGCCTCTACAGCTCCGTTCATTTGAGGACGATAAGCGGTTGAGTTTCGGTAAGTAATCTTAAATTGGTCACATATATCTTTCATCAAGTGACTGTTGAGATTTTCACCATTATCAGTAATAATGGATTCTTGTACTCCAAACCTGCATATCAGATTGTTGCGAACGAAATCAGCTACAACCTTCTTGGTTACCAACTTGGATGAAACTGCTTCCACCCATTTGGTGAAGTAGTCAATGGCAACTAAAATAAATCTGAGTCCATTAGAAGCGGAGGGCTCTATCGGACCGATGAAATCAATGCCCCAAGCTACAAATGGCCAAGGTGAACTCATAGCATTGAGTTCGTGAGGCGGCACTTGGATCAAATCACCATGAACTTGACATTTATGACATTTCTGCACAAACTTCCAACAATCATTCTCCATAGTCATCCAAAAATTAGCGGCTCGAATGATATTTCTTGCCAAAGTGAGCCCATTCATGTGCGTACCACAAACTCCATCATGTATTTATTCAATAAGCTTCGCAGCTTCAACATTATCGATACATCTGAGAAGACCTAAGTTTGGAGTCCTCCTGTAGAGGATTTCTCCGCTTAGAAAGAAGTTGAGGGCCATATGGCGTATCGAATTCTTCTGGATAAATATGCATTCTAAGGATAAATCCCAGACTCAAAATACTTCTTGATATCAAGATACCATGGCAAACCGTCTGATTCTGCTTCTACATGTGAACAATGGACCGGATGTTCTTT
This sequence comes from Solanum sitiens, assembly GCA_016801875.1. Taxonomy (NCBI): domain Eukaryota; kingdom Viridiplantae; phylum Streptophyta; class Magnoliopsida; order Solanales; family Solanaceae; genus Solanum; species Solanum sitiens. The sequence continues at coordinate 1,329,260 of JABWTJ010000010.1, read as the reverse complement.
CAGCTCTATATCCAGATGATCAATATAATTAGTACCCGGATACTTAATCAACAACGCGATGGTGGCAAGAGCATCGGTCAACTCATTCTGTGTTCTAGAAGTATGTCTGAACTCAATCTTGCAAAATCTTTTGCACAACTTCTGTATATACTGCACGTATGGCGTAATTTTTGGGTTCTTCATAGCCCATTCTCTTTGAACCTGATGAATCAACAGATTCGAATCTACAATAACTAGAAGTTCATGAACAAGCATGTCGATGGATAATTTTAAACCGAAGATACAAGTTTCATATTCAGCCATGTTGTTCGTGCAATTAAATTGGAGCTTAGCTGCCATAGGATAGTGTTGACCGGATTTTGACACTAAGACTGCTCCGATACCTTTACCTTGGTGATTTGCCGCTCCATCAAAGAATAATCTCCAGCCAGGATATATTTCAGAAATATCTTCACCCACAAACGATACCTCCTAATCGTGAAAATAAGTCTTGAGCGGTTCATACTCTTCATCAACAGGATTTTCTGCAAGATGATCAGTCAAGGCCCGCCTTCTGGGTCACATACAAAATATCAAATTCACTAAAACGCATTTGCCACTTAGCTAACTTTCTGGTCGGCATTGTCTTCTGGAAAATATACTTCAACGGGTCCATTCTGGAGATGATATATGTAGTATAAGAAGACAAATAATTCCTCAATTTCTGGGTGATCCAAGTCAATGCACAACACGTTCTTTCCAAAAGAGTGTAATGGGACTCATATGGCATAAACTTCTTGCTTATATAATAAATGGCTCGCTCCTTTTTCCCTGTTTCGTCATGCTGCCTAAGTACGCATCCAAATGCGTTATCTGAGACAGACAAATACAACAACAATGGACTTCCTTCTCACGGAGGAACCAACACCGGTGTATTGGACAAATAGCTCTTGATAACATCAAAAGCAATCTGACATTCTTCAGTCCACTTTGTTAAAGCATTTTTCTTCAACAACTTGAAGATAAACTCACACACCACGGTCGATTGAGCTATGAATTGATTGATGTAGTTCAACCTCCCTAGGAAACTCATCACTTCCTTCTTAGTCTTCGGAGGAGGTAACTCTTGAATCAATCTTGGAAGGGTCGAGATCAATGCCTTTTTTGCTGACTATAAATCCCAACAACTTGCCGGCTGGCACCCCAAAAGCACATTTAGCGGGATTTAACTTCAAGTTGTAACGACGCAGATATTCAAAAAACTTCTTTAAATGCACGAAGTGGTCCAAATTCTCACGGGACTTGATTATGACGTCATCTACATACACCTCGGTCTCCTTATGAATCATGTCATGAAATATGATCGACATAGCCCTCATATAAGTAGCGCCGTCATTTTTGAGACCAAACGACATCACCATGTAATGGTATACACCCAAAGGTGTAATAAAAGCTCTCTTTTCTGCATCTTCCTCGTCCATCAAGATCTGATGATAACCTGCGTAACAATCTACAAATGACTGCATTTCATGCTTAGCACAATTATCGATCAGAATGTGAATGTTTTGCAACGAGAAATTATCCTTTGGGCTGGATTTGTTGAGATCTCTGTAATCGACACAAATTCTAATCTTCCTATTTTTTTTTGGAGACCAGAACAACATTGGCCAACCAGGTCGGGTATTTTGTCACTTCCACCAATCGAGACTCAATCTTTTTGGTGATCTCTTCTTTAATCTTCAAACTTAACTCAGGGTTGAACTTCCGAGCCTTTTGTTTCACTAGACTGAACCCCGGATTGATCGGCAACTTGTGAGACACCACATTGGTACTCAGCCCTAGCATATCGCTGACCTTCGAGACGAACACATCAACGTATTCAGTAATCAAATGAATCAAATCCTTTATTTGAGCTTCATTCAAATGGACACTGATTTTGACCTCTTGGACACACTCTTTGTCTCCTAGATTCACGGTTTCTGTCTCTTCCAAATTTGGTTTATGCTAATTTTCAAACTGCCGAAATTCCTCAGCAACATACTCTGGTACCTCATTTTCCACTTCATACCCTTCACCCTCGTCATCACTAGCCTCATTTTGTTTGTTCAACTCGTGACATGACATGACATTGACAGGGTTTAAATTAAAATTACTGAAATCATAAACAGACAAAGTTAGGGAAATTAATAGCAAATAAATAATTAAACAAGTTTTTTAATAAAGGAGGCTTTCAATTAAATTGGAAAATAGCGCAAATGTTGGACATGGCAAGGGACAGGTTGCCTTTTTAAACATCACAGAAAAATTTAAAAGTTCAGTTAATTAAAGGAAAGCAAAATGGTGGGTCTCGGGCCTCTTCCAGACTACCACCGATTTAAATATGCATAAGTGATGCCCTTCTACCAAGGGATTTGGGGAATTCGAACCGACGTGGAGGTCCAATTCTATAGCATCTACCTAGGCTCAGCATCACGGATTCCTGTCAGCTTGATCTAGTCCTCTATGACAACATCAATCTCTTCAAAAAGGCCACAGATTCCTTCCCCAAGGTCATCATGATCCGCATACTCCCAGACTGGAAATGATTGTACAGATGAGGGATTGGCTTAGCCAATGCTTGATCACTGTTCTTCTTCATCTTCATCTCATCATCTGTGGGGATGTACCCCAAACCATACTTCGCTCCTTTGATGGGAACTGGAATAGGTTCCATAATTTCTTGGGAATTCCTTTCCAATCCGAAACCTAGTTCGAACCCATTTTGCAATATCACAGTGACGATCATTTTGTACACAACATGCATGGGAGGCTGTGGGGCCCAGTCTTCACCGGTGACATTTATCAGCTCCACCGTGTAGAAATCAGTGCCTTTCGAGACTTCATCAATAATCGGAGCCTGCCTGCCGGAGTGACTCCCTTAGCCGTGAATAACCAGTTCTTGGTCATTCTAGACGAGTTTCGTCATCTGGTGAAGAGTAGAAGGCACAGCCCCAACCATGTGGATGAAAGGCCTTCCCAGAACAAGGTTATATGTGATGTCAATATCCAAGACCTGAAATTGCGCACTGTACTCTGCCGGACCCATTTGGATGACCAAATTCACTGCTCCCAATGTGTCCCTCTGAACCCCGTCGAAGGCTTTTACATTGACTTGGTTTAGTTCCATCTTTCCTAAATCGAACCTTAAGTGCCTCAGACTCGACAATGGGCAAATGTTGAGACCAGACCCATCGTCCACCAAGACACAGTTTATGACCTTTTCACGACATATGACAGTGACGTGCAATGCCTTGTTGTGCGAACTCCCTTCAAAGGGTAACTCGTCGTCGAAGAAGCTAATCCGATGCCCTCGGATAACTTGATTGACATTACTTCCACATTATCGCTGCTTGTGCCCGCGGGCACATACGTATCATCAAGAGCCTTCATCAAGTCCTGTCTATGCAATTGGGAGCTCATCAGCAGAGCCCATACAGAAATCTGGGCTGGAGTTTTCTCTAAATGCTTAACAATTGAATAGTCTTTGGGTTGCATTTTTTTCCAAAAACCTCAGTGTCGCCCTCACTTATCAGTCTTTTCCCTTGATCCTTGTTTTGTCCTCCAAAAGCCAACTCTTCAGGAGTATAACACCTCCCAGATCGGGTCATACCCTGGGCGGCAGTGGTTTCAATCACAAACTTTAGCCTAGTAGGAGTTTTTAATGGCACCAAGGCAACAGCCTTTGCGGGTGTCAAGATCACGAACTCCTTTTTCTCTATAACGCTCAGCGAGGCCACAACCCTTTCTAACTCATCATGGAAAATCAGAGTTATCACATTAGTCACGCACCAGTCATCATCCGTCTCTATCATGTTGATATTGACGCCTCCATGATTCGGCAAAGGGTTGGTGTTGACATTAGGCGCTGCTGTTTGAAGAGAAACAACTTCTTGGTCGATCAAATCTTGAATCTTGTGTTTGAGGTTGATACAATCCTTAGTATCATGTCCAACGTTGTTGGAGTGATATGCACACCTTTGATCGGGTCAGTAGAATTTGGAACTGGTATCCACCGACTAGGTCCCCACCAGGTGAATGTATCCGGCCGCAACCAGTCGCTCGTACAACTTTCCTCGGCTTTCTGCGAGGGCGGTAAAGTTTTTGGTGGGCTTCTTCTTGAATCTTGGTCGAGGGGAATCATAGCTTCCTTGTTGGGGATAAGGCATCTGTTGATAATTTCGGGTATTTGGATGGGGATTTTGGTTTCTTGGATAAAGATTTGTTTGATAATTTAGCGATGGAGCTTGGTAATTCGTTGGGGTATTATGGTATACTGGAGCTTGGACTTTATATATTGGTGGGGGTACTCTGTAGCTTGACTGCACATTGGAATGGAGGAGGAGTATTTGGATAACTAGCTTGCGTGTAGAAAGCCTAGTAAGAATCCTGAGAAGGTCGAGGACGACCTTGGTAGGATGATGGTCTTCTGGGAATCTTCCTTCCCCCATAGGAGACAGCAGAAACGTCTTCTCTTTTCTTCTTCAACAAACCCGATGATCCGGGTGACGCAGAAACACGGGTAATCTTCCCGGTTTTAAGCCTATCTTCGATAGTCTCACCAACCTTGACTATCTCAGCAAATTTGCTCCAACAAGCAATATGATTTTGTCATAGTATTCGGGCTCCTGCACCCGCACAAACACTTCAACAATCTCTTTTTTGGACATAGGAGGCCGAACTCTAGCTGTTTCTTTTCTCCACCTGTATGCGGACTCTCTGTAGCTTTCAGTGGACTTTTTCTTCATCTTTTCTAGAGAGTAGCGATCGAGAATGATTTATATGTTGTAAGCAAACCGATCGATAAAATCCTTGGCCAGGGCAATCTAACTGGGCCATTTTCTGGTCTCATGGGAAGTGAAACATTTGAGAGCCTCTCCGCATAGACTTCGGCTAAAGAGTCGCATCAACAAAGCTTCATCTCTACCAACTCCAATAAGTTGGTTGCAGTAGGCTCTTAGATGGGCCATAGGATTCCCTAATCCTCCAAAAGAATCAAATTTTGGAATCTTGAACCCTTTTGGGAGGTCCAAATTCGGATGAATGCACAAATCCTCATAGTTCAGACCAGCAACGTCGGGGATGCATTGGAACTCTTTCACTGCTTTCCTGATCTCTTCTTTTATATCCACCTTTGCCTCTTCCTTCGCTCTCCACTCTCTTTCCTGCTCCTCGTAATGGTCTAGCTCAGAACCATGCACATCGTGCTCAGTTGGGACGGGAATCTGGAAAGTTGTCCTTTTAGGTAGGGGTGGAGCTACTAAAGGACTTTGGGCATTCTGGGTAGTATAGTAGTTTTGCGGATATGTTTGAGGATTGGTATTTTGGTTTAACTGGTGGTGGGATGTTTAGGGATTGAAAGTATTTTGGTTTGGATTTTGGCTTTGGTTTTGTGAAGGTGGAGCGGTTTGATGATGGGTATTTTGGGGTGGAGGTGGTATTTGAGAATGATTATTTTGAGGAGGAAGTGTTTGGAAAGAAGCCAAAATATACTTGGGGTTTTGAGCAGTCAAGTCTATAATGGAGGGAATTCGGGTAGGTGGAACCTTCTGAGCAGGCTCCACGTTCGAGGAGGGAAAGTATATCGGAGGCCTTGAAGCAAAACCTGGTGGAGGCAAGTCTTGCATCCTCTGCATCTCCACTCTCATTTCTGCTATTTGGTGAATCGACTGTATAAGAAGTTCATTCTGATCAGCCGCGACGGGTTAGGCCACCGCAATGTCAGTAAGGTTGTTGCCCTCATTAGTATCGCCCATTCTTTCTTCTCCTCTATTTGACCCTTTTCTGGTAAAGGAATATGCGGGCCCTTTAGATCTTGTGAAGTGGTGATGATCTACCAGCTTAATCGACATAGACCAGTTTCAAAGTACCTGAGGAGGAAAACAACTCAAAGGCAAATAGGTCAGTTTAAGTTCAGAATACAAAATGCATAATATCACACAGAGAGCAGATAAACACACAAGTTGCTTTGTTTGAGGATATCTTTAACCCACGAGTAAGGACGAAAATGGATTTTTTAACAAGAAGGAGTTTGCTTGCTTTTTAGTTCGACACCATCTCAGAAAGGCTAAATCATGTTGAGCTAAGTTCTTCTTGTAGCTGTTCTTTGACGTCCGTTGATCTGGTCTTCGTATCTTCTAGTAACATAAAGGGGGAAAATGAAAATTTTTAAAGATAGAGTCCGGGCCTTGGAAGGCTACCTACGTATCTCACAAGGAGAATTCAGACCCAATGTAGTTCGGGTACATAAGAAATACTTTTTCATTCATTCATTTTTTACGATTACAAGGAAATTTAAAAGATAACAGCAAAGCTCTTAAAGGACAAACGCGACCCATCCTAATCGTTCTTCTTCTTGTTGTAACATCAGCCACGAGGAGAAGACTCGACTTGAATCTTTCCTATGTTGATGAGATATTCCACTTCGTGGTGGAATGCTAGGAATTTTCCAATGCTATGGTATTCGGTATTGTGATAAGGGCAACGCTTTCGAACTTCGTGCCAAAGGGAATATGACACGTCCATGCCTTTGTAGAAAGGGGTGAAGACTCCATATTGAACCAATTCCGAATAGATTTACAGCATCGTTTTCTTAAAAGGTGTGAATGAGCAACGATAGAATATAGCCTCTTAGTGACTGGTATGTCGAACCGTGGTTCATCACATGCAATGATGACGCTGTCACCGTAAATGTTCGGAGTACTATCCATATAGAGCAAATGGCAGACTGCATTCTTGAACTCTATGCACTCCTCTATCGTATGCCCTTTCTGGTTGGGATGACACTCACAAGCTTGCGAAGGTCCCTTGATACCACTTGGGAAGATACTCTCTCGACGGGCGTCAACATATGCCTAGACCGATAATGCTCGAAAATGAGGGCACACGAGATGACTTCCCACCCTATTTGGTACTGTAGTGGATATGTTTCGAGAGTGATTTTCTTGTCCCCTCATGCCAGACGTCCCTCGAGGGAAGGTTTGCAGGTAAGCGCTTCCTCATAACTCTCTCCGATGCTTTCCTGCTCGGGGCTCTCAGGAGGAAACAGTAGGTCATATAGACGCTTTCCGTGCTGCTTTTGTATGTCGATCATTTCTTCTTCAGTTGGTTCAGTCTGAATATTCATTCCTTTGTCCATAACGGTGATCTCACATTTCCTGAGATGATCAGAGTAGTGTTTTAGGATTTGGTGATAGGATTTTGCTTTTGTTTGGGAAACTCAAGACTCGGAAAATTTGGTCGGACTTTGTAATAGTGACTTGTATATTTGTGGAATTTCTGACAGAGAGTGGGTTTACGATATCTTTAATCACAGAAACATAGCACATAAACAGTTAAAAACACATATATCGCGTCCTAAACATACAGGGGACCCTTTTGTACCAAGTGTAAGCCTAGCACATTTGAACGATCTACGCGCGGAATTGAACCAGTTAATTAACGCCCCCCCAAATAAATTTCACAAATGAATACTTAATGTTCACAAGGGGAAATAAAGGAACAAAATACAAAAGGACAGACCCACGCCGGGGCCATTTAAATGTACGAAAATGCGATAAAGGCAGGCCCACGTAGTGGCTGAAAATAACAGAAATACATATAGAAAAACCCGCACAGGGGCAAAATCCACTATGTTGTCCCTAATGGCCCTGCTCCTCTGCTGCCTTCCTGAGTCTTGTACTGCTGAAACATGCATCGTAGTATTAGAAGGTAACCCTCACTCAGGCGTTCTTTTTCTTTCCAATCCTCGTATTTCTTCCCCTCTATCTTCTCTTTGACCCATGAGTCAAATTCATCAAAACCGCGTCTTAGCCTTTCCAATTCTTGAGTTATCTTCTCAAGAGCATCTTGATTTTAAATAAACTTGACGTACATTTCTTGTGCTTCCCGCTTTACTTCCCTTAACTCAATCACAACTTTGGCCTCCTTGTCTTCTACACTGCGACAACTGTTCGGAACTAGAGAGGAGATACTTTGTATGTTCTTTTTCAACCAATCTTTATCAGTCTCATCATATCCGGCGTCGAAACGATCTGGAGCAATGGTGTCCTTCTTCATTCGCTTGCCCCCTTTCCATTCTCTTAGCATTTCTAAAGCGTTGTCTACTCTGTCATCCCCAATATCATACACGTAGGCGCCATAGTACGCCTCTCGAGGGATGGTTTGCCTCCTCCAAAACTATTGTAAGACTCGAAAGGGTGTGTAAGGATGGATTCCCCAAATACCTGGTAGTGGAAGCACGAGTTGTCTGTGGCCCCCTACGATGACATTCTTTGAGATAAAGCGATGAAGCAACCATTGGAGATCTTCTTCCTTTATCTCCGAAAATATTTGTGCCCATCTTTCTCTAATTCTTTGATTTTCCAGATTTGCCCAGAACAACATATTGTTCAAATCTTTGAGAGTGTTCTTATTGTCCAAGGTATACAACTCTTGAGTCCCAGGACCTTTTGCCAGGTGACTTAAAATCCACCACTAAAGGAGCAGTTTACATCCCTGGAAGTAGCGATGTCCCTCTTTGCACTTTCCTAAGGCTCGATATATGTCCGACAGTATAACCGGAGCGATGGGGTAATACTTCACTTCTCCTTGATTCTTAAGCCCATTGAACAATGTCTATGCAAGCATTATCACTCGAGTGTTGATGCTCAGGCTCGGAAATGTAGAAAGACCATCGTTCACAATAATGCGATGGCAAATACCAAAGGTCGAGTTTCGTTCCATTTTATATAGGTAACCTTGAACTCTTGGTTATAATTTGCATAAAAGCTCGCGTGCCCGAACCTGACGTAGAGATCCCTGAATGATACGCTAGATTCTTAGCACCAGTAAACATATTTTTTTCCTAACCCGAACCAGTCTGCGATATCTTCGACAAAAGGTTTGTTAGGGATCAGGATGTCTTCTTGTTTTCTCACTCTTCTTTCTAGCCCTGTACCCACTGTGAAAATGCAGTCCCGAAGTTCCTCGATTGTCGGGGTGATTTCCACAATTCCGAATCGGAACACCATTTTCTCGTTATCTCAATAGCCTGAGAGGACTTGGATTAGCTCTGGCCAACCATTCATGTTGATCAACTCGGTTAGGGCACCCACATACTTGTTGAGGGCTCTTCTATGATCTCCGTCAAGGTCGTTATACCATAATTTGAGTAGAGGCGGTGCTTCTACGACCATGTCGAATCTTGGAAAGCAATTCATACCTATCAAACAACACCAGGTTAAGTTTACCCACCCTACATTTGGTTTCCACATGTACATCATTCAAATGTCAAGCAAAATGATATGTCGTGAGGTCAGAGACCTTGGACATGATTTTGGCGGTTTCAACTAATGGACTTAATACGCCTTGGGTATTAAGTCGTCTTAGGCTAATGCTTAAGTTTGGTTTTAGTTTCGCTCTATCTTAGGCTGACTAGAATTTGTTTCAAAGTGACGGTTACCCGAGTCGGACAGACAACGAGGTGAAGCTAACAAACGACGTTGGATGACCGCAAGCTAACTACTCGTTTGTTACTTCCAAATGAAGACTTGTGTGTTTCTGAAAGAAGTCGTGTTAAGACACGTAACTTCCGTAGTCCTAATGCAACTATTTGCCATTTGGCGTAAGTATGTCATGGAAATGTAACAGTTTTTAACAATATAACAGAGAAAACAAGTAAGCAAAATATTTACACATAGCCAAGTAAATTAGTTTTAAGGTTATAATCCTCAAGCTCCCCAGCAGAGTCGTCATTTCTGTTTTATTCGGAAAGAAAAATAATTTTATATAAGTTTTGAGACTTTTTAAAGTCGTCATTCCTATTTTAAAGACTTTGGAAAATATATTTTTTATAAGTTTTTGACTTTGTTAGAGTCGCCACTTAATTTTTTTGAAAAAAGAAAACCTTTGTTTTCAAAAGATTTAAACAGAAAACCCGATTGAAAACCTTAAGAGGGTTCGAGGATTCACATTTATATTTGAGGAAGGTTTTTACGACACCTAAAATATTCGCTAACTTGCAACTATCCGACAACTAACTTATTTGGCTTAGAATAAATTTTAACTTTATTTCCATTGTTTGAAATTCTTGAAATATCATTTTTATCTAAAGCAAAATGCAAAATTTTCATTTTTAGAGTTATTTAGAAAACGATCAACTTGATTATATCGTTAAAACAAAATGAAGCACCTTTCGGGGATTTGAGTTTATAACCCTAAGACTAATGCAAATATTAACAAACCAATAATAACGTGATGAAGTAAAAGGGAGGGAGAGAGAAAAAGAGAGAGAGAGAGAGAGAGAATTCGGTCCAATTCTGGTTCTTGTCCGCCTGGACCGGTATTTAGACCCTTTCTATCTTGTACCTGTCCTATACTAAACGGACGATAAATAAACAATAAATATAGAAAGAAAAAAACAAAAACGACAGGGCTTAGGCCCAAAGATAACAAAATACAATATAAAAAGAGCAAAATAAAGTGGGCCTCTGGGGCCAACTTCTTCAACTCCTCTACTTTAATCTCCTTTGCTTAGGGACCTGTTCATCAGTTTTGTGGCTGACCAATACGAGGGGCAGGAATTCGAGTCTTTACGACTCTTTCAAAAATGCGAGAGGAAGAGTTCGTAATGAACCCGGATGTATTTCACATGCAAAACAACAAATAAAATATGTAAGTACTAAAATTACAAGAAGTATTGAAAGGGGTGATGCACCATGCAACGCTACATGCAACGGTAAGTTAACAATAATTCCCAAAATCAACCAATAAATCATTTTTCTTGACAGAAAGATTTGAAACATACAGAAAGATGCTTATAGAAATATACATAAAGAAAGATTAATTAGACCAGAAGTAGCATGCAATAATATCATGTATTTATAAAGAAAGACAACAACAATTAATCTTAAAAAGGACATACTGCCTGGATAAAATGACCTAGGCTCTACACACCCCTAACATGTTCATTACAGTAAAGAAAAACATGCTCGATTCCAATCATTCAATCAATGACCCACAAAACTAAACCGGAATTCGAACTCAAAGTTTACCATAATCAGTACAAACTTCTTTTCTAGTGAACAGATGAAACACACAGGAGCATGCTAAACTGAACACTTCTTACCATTTTAAATTTAGAAAGTGGCAGTAAGATATGCATGATTGAAGACTAAACAGGCTATAGACAGTGGCAAATGGATTCAACAAAATTTGACAAAAAAAAAAAATCCAAGACAATGAATAATACACACGCATGCTTACTCTATCAATGACAAAAGAGAGGGAAAGAAAAAAGAAAACAAATCACATATACCCGACGAGATAGCTAATTTTTGAGACCTTCTACATCTATTTGAGGACAAATATCAATTATATGAGATAAATTTATGTTTGAGAGTTATGCAAATAATCTAAAGCAAACTCGACACTCGAGATATAAGTGAAGAAAACGACGAGATACACTTGAATAGTGAGACACAGAGTCAGCAAAATTGGTACTAGAACAACAAACTTTAAACTCCATAGTGAAGCTAGCTCATTGAGTCGCATAAGAAATTGAAGTATAGCGTGTTCAAGCTACCAAAATTCGACATTTAGTAAAGAGGACATTAAGCAAGTAGTTGAATAAGGAAAAAGATTGACAACAATCCTGAAGAACTTGAATAGTTAAACCTCCGCGCGAATCGATCTTAATCATTAACTAATAACCAACAACCACAAGCTACAAAAATTTCAAGGGTGGAAGAATATACCGAAAGATCATTATGAAGGGATTTTACCTTTAGTGATGCGGTGAGCAGGTACAAACGAGCAGAACACACAATAACTTACACCACAAAGGAGAAAAAAGAAACTCGAATTTCTAGCGAGAAAATGAAGATCTAGGCTGGAGCACAAAACCAAACATAGAAACTGTAAGACTCCTCTGCATACAAAATGATTTAGAGCATTTAAAGTGTTGTTCTCAGCTTTCTTAATGTCTCCCTGCTAGTTGAGATAACAAACTAAGAAAAATTTCCAAACTTCAAAAAAAAATCACTCTCCCTCTTCCCTTCTATGTTTTCTGCCCCTTTTTCAAGAAATTTTCTTCTCCAAAGAAGTCCCCCCCCCCCACCAACTGTTTCTTATAACTCTTTTTGCCTCGCTTCTCTGCATTTTCCTTCAGTTAAGAACTTCCAACGATAAGTCCCCCCCAAAAAATCAATAATCCCCTACTTACTAAGTGTGTTAAATGTGGATTTAGAGTACTCTACTCATTCTATATATTTTTTCTTACAAGAAAGACTCCAATGAAAGAAGTTCAATTCAAAAAATTTCTCACACTTTTCTTCTTCCCAAAAATCATCCCCTGTATAGTGAAAGATAGAAAGTATATATCCCAAAAAATTAGGTCAAAAGAGAGGAGGAAAAGACGAAAAAACAGGGGCAAATTCGAGATTCCCAATTCAAAAAATTAAAAATCCCCCTTCCAAGGATAGGGAGCAAGTTGTCCTTGTATGAGAATTTTACCCAAAATCCCTCAAAATCCGGAGGATGAAGGGAACGGATGGATCGGATTCACCCTCATCGTCCTTGAGTGACGACGTGGCGCAATTGCACGGTTGCAAGGATGAGACCCATGCTGCCATCGCTAAGCTTTTATGCACAAATGTAATCTCAGAGTGAAGAAAGCAACGTTACAAAGCAATACTTTTGACACTTCAATGCGTGAGCGGCTGTTGGAGACGCGCTTTATGGAAATGCACGCTTCTGGGTCCTTGGAAGATAAGAGCATGGGTTGGGTCGGGTCAAGATGAAGATTGGGTTGGAGGAATTTAAAATTGAAGGATTCTTGAAGTAATGGGTTGGGGTTATCCGTTCTATCAATTTGGAATTGGATTTGGAATAAGGGAAATTGGTTTGGGTTGACTAAAATCTGGAGTGGGCCACTGGAAACAAGTAAAAAGGGCCCAAATTTTGGCCTTCTAATGGGTTTAAATACTTGGTAATTAGGTGAGATCGATTGATATAAATTAATTAAATAAGCTTCTTAATCTTAATGAAAAATAAATAACCGATTCAGTTATAAGATAAATAAATACAAGAGAAAAAAAACTGTAAACTTCCATACGACTAAACTAATTAGTAAAAAAAGGTTTAAACAAAACTAAAATCTCTTTGAGACGACTTTCGAATAATCATAAAATATACTAATCGTATACATAATTATATAAATCATATATATTATCTAAAAATTATAAAAGAAAGATAAGATTAATTTAGAATAAGTTGAAAAACTTTTAAACTTTAATAAAATCTAATTATTTCAAATCATTTAGGATTAAGAAACTCGTCAATTAATTATTATCGGGGAGAGTCAAAATTGGGTGTCAACAGATATGACACCATTTGAGGTGTTATATGGGAGGGGATGTCACCCATATGTTGGTTTGAGGCTGGAGATGTAAAACCTTTGGGGGTCGACTTAGTGAAGGATGCTCAAGATAAGGTGAGGAGCATTCAAACTAAACTTCTAGCCGATCAGAGTAGACAAAAGAAGTACACATATCATAAGGTGAGGGACATGGAGTTTCAGACGCCCGAAAATGTCCTTCTGAAGGTATCACCCATGAAAAGGGTGATGAGATTCGATAATAAGGGCAAGTTGAGTCCGCGATATATTGGTCCCTTTGAGGTTCTTGAATGCGTAAGACCAGTGGCATTTATATAAGCGCTACCCCCTAATTTGTCCGAAGTACATACCATATTTCATGTGTCTATGTTGAAGAGATATCAAGGAGACGATGACTATATCATTAAGTGGGATTCAATTGTTGTAGATAAAGACCTCCAATATGAGGAGGAACCGATTGCTATTCTTGATCGTGATGTGTATAAGTTGAGGACCAAAGAAATAAAGACCGTGAAGGTTTAATGGAAGCATCGCCCAATCAATGAATCTATTTGGGAGACTGAGAGGGACATGCGAGACAAGTATCCGCATTGGTTCACTAATTCAGGAACTACTTCGCTCTTTACTTAGACCTTTTTCCTAAATTTTATCACTCGAGGAAGAGTGATGGGTAAATTGGTATCTATTGTAACGACCGGGTTCCGTCGTTATAGAAATACCAACGAGAGAAAAATCGACGCAGGAAAACTTTTTCGTAGTATTACGATTTTTCCAACCTTGTCCAGATTTGGAAAATTGGTGTCATCAAGGTGTAGGAAAATCTGGTAGTAATTGGGTGGAGTAAATATGAATTTGATTACATAATTGGTTAGATAATTCGTTAAAGAATCCATACAACTTTACGGAATTGAATTTGGATAAGTAGATCGTCGGGAATCGATCTTAGCGTTAAAGTTATTTTCTGAGCCTAATGTGTTAAGAATGTGTTGTAAATAGGGGGAACTGCAATTCTCTAAAAAGTATTCTCTTTCCAATCGCGCCGCTGTAGCGCGAATTATGCTGCTACAGCGACGCCGCTACAACGGGATGGGAGTCGTTGTAGCGAACGAGATGGGGGAAAAAAAGTTGTAGATTTTGGGATTTTCAACGAGACTCACTGGTCCAAAAGATGCCGCTGCAGCAGGATTAGTGCCGCTGCAGCGACGCCGCTGTAGCGGTACAGTCGCAAATAAAGTCGTAAATAAAATTCCTAAACAACCTTATTTGACACTTTTTGACTCTTAGAGATAAAGAACGACCCCTGAGCTATTCCAATTCATTTATTACCATTCTTGAAGCTAAAGGTAAGCTTTTCACTCCCCAAATGTGCTTTTTAATCAGTAAAACATAATATAATGTGTCAGAGAGTGAAGGGTTTCTTCATAGATTATATGGTGTAATTAACACTAATTTGACTAGTTGAGATCATGAGTATGATCTAGGGTTTTTATAATTGTTAGTAATTCGGATAATTGGTGATTTTTTATCTTCCGTGTTATTGTGATTGTTTGTAGACCAAAGTGTCAGACACATAATTTTTGACCAAACATAAGGTTTTATTCTATTTTTTATTCCTTAAATATTTCTTTTATGTTTAAGTTAGATATTTCAAATTTTGTCTTATTTTTATTAAGTTATTTTTATAAATTCGGAAACAACAAAAATAGAATTATTTTTTAAGATAAGTTTTTTAAATTGTTAAAAAAATATAAATGAAAAGCTACAAAAATATATCTTCTTATAATTTAAATGTAATAAATAAACTAATGATTCTTAATTATATTTTTTATTAGTCATTTAGTTTTTTAGTTGGTTCTAGATAATTAATATTTATTGTTTATAATTTTGATATATTTAATTTATAAGAATATTATCCATTATCATCACATCTACCCACAACCCCACTATCACTTCTCACACCCTCACATGATCTTCTCCACTCACCCACATACACTACTACACACTATATATATACACACAAACAAAAAAAAAAAAAAAAAAAAAAAATTCAGCAAAAACACATGAAAAAAAAAAAGAAAGAGAGGAGAAGAATCACTCTCAAATCTGAAAATTTTCAGCAATAAAAGAAAAATCAAAAACACACCCACACACAACAAAAGAAACAGAAAGGAAAAACACAACACACATTCATATACAAAAATTGTGAGTTTTCTACTCGAGGTTCAGTCAAGATCTTTGCGGTAATCAACTTTAACTTATCTCTTTTAATTTATCTATGGAATGTGATGTAATTTTATGGATTTTTTTATGTATATAGTTTTGTTTCATTCATAATTCAATTGAAACAAAATGTAAAATTAAATGTATTTGTTGTATTTATTGTTGTACAATTTTGATGTTTTGAATATGTTTCTAGTTAGTGTCACGTAGAATCTCATTGAATATAAAAAAATTAATTAAGGATTTAGAGTTAGTACATTGAGTTTTGAAAAAATATTAGTTGTGATCTCTTAAAATGAATGGGTCATAACATTTTTCTTGTTTGATTTAAATAATAATGATAAAGTAGGTATAGCTAGACTAATGTATAAATAAATAAACAAAAGAAATGATTTTTGTTTTATTTTATAACACAAAAAACTATTTATTTTAACAAATTGTTATTATTTTGTTGTGGTAAAAAGTGTAAGTTTCATTTTGACATTAACTTTAAGAGTAATAAAAATATAAAATATTAACATATAAAATAAAAGATATAGAAATAGTGCAAATTATATATTGTATCCTCAACATTTATATTTATTTTACATTATTTAGTTTTATGTATGAAGGAAAAATATTTGTTTTAATGACTATGAGCTTTAGTCATATTAATATATATTTATTTCGATTAAGAATGCGGTTACGCATCTTTTTTGAGACATTAAAAGTTCAAGGATGTGGTGACGCACCTTGTTTAAAAATATAAATAACTTTATTAATTTAAAGTAACACTTATAGACAATAATTAGGTGGGAGGAACTTGAGAGATGAAGACAATTATGTCTCCAAATGTCAAAATCGAGAATGCAGTTATGCATCTGATTTGAGACCAAATAAAAGTTCAACAATAAAAATGCAAACAAGTGATGACCTAAAAATAATATATCCAAAAATATTATAAAATAAGTATAAGTCAATAAAAGCGACCGTGCTGGAACCACGGTACTCGAGGGATGCCTAATACCTTCTCCTCGGTCAACAGAATTTCTTACCTGAATCTCTGGTTCGCGGACCAAAAAAAAGAGTCATTTCCTTTTGGTTAGGGATTAAAAAGAAAAGGTGACTTGGAACATCGTAAGTCAATTCTAAGTGGCGATTCTGAAAGAAAATAACCCCTTAATTAATACCGTCACTTAAATTAGAAAAACCATACCGGTTGCGCGAAAAAGGGGTGTGACATCTCTGGCGACTCTGCTGGGGACTAACAAGAATTCGAGCTTTGTTATACTGACATTTACTTGATTTTATTACTTATTTTTGGATATGTTGCATATCATGGCCTAATGTGCTACTTGCTGCTCATTTATTACTTTTTATATTGCTGAACTATACTGAATTATTTTCTCACGCATACCTATTGAGTCTTTGAAAACACTTCACACATTCACAGGAATGCAGTTATGCATCCTACTTTTCCTTGAGATAAAGCTGGAGTGTCTTGGCACCTAGTGAAAGATATTTAGTCACACATGTTAGGCGGGGGTGAACAAGCAATTAAGTCGAAATAGCGCTGCTACTGATAAGTTGCCCCTCCATGGCTCGAGTTATCCACTCGAGTAAGTTAGTCTAGATATCTATCTCCTTCAGGTTTGAACCTACTAAAAGTAGAATATATACATGGTTATCCCTAAATGACTCCGAATATTTGCATGTAACTGAGTGAGCCTCTGAACAAGAGTTGGATACATCAAGAAAAAGTATCTCTCTCTTACTTGACTATGTAGAACATTTTATGTGCTACATGAAAATGCATTTATTTAGAAAATCTCTATAAGTTAACTCATTTTGGTGTGATTAGTGTAATAAAAAATGTTATCTTGCAATTTTTACAACAAAAAAAAAAGGAAAAACATAAAAAAAATTCTTCTTTTAGGAGTTATTATACCTTTTTAAAAAAATGAAATGAAAGATTTCTCACTAAACAAAAATTCTTTTAAAAAAATATTTAAATTATTTTGGTATAATTAATTAAAAATTAAAAAAACTTAATAATACATTGAGAAATATTGCATTTGTCAAGTCAAGTATTAATATCTATAAAAAAAATAAAAAAATAAACCGTTCAATTTGAACAAACTACACACACCTGATTCTCACCCGAATGAGATACGTACGCAACCCTCTTTGGGTTCGGTGATCTTTATTAAAAAAATTATTTTCAAAAATTCAAAAAAAAGCTCTAATTTTTTATTAATAATAAGTTTCCCTTTTAGTAATTCAAAAGAAAAATAAAGGATTTTAAAGATGAGAATTAAAAAAAACTTAGTTATTAAGTTTTAGAATAAATGCAATGATCTTTAGTCATGCTCTCAAATCATGTTACAGATTTGATCAATGCATTATCAATTTTTTTTTTGAAAATAAAAATAAATAAAAAAATTAATAATTAAGAAATGTCTAACCCTAACAAACTTTATCGTTCATGATGTAACGACCCGGATTTTTGAATTCGAATCGCCACCGGCGTCGTTAACCTCTCAGAGGTCGCAGACAAGCCTCATCTTGCATTCATCACATTCATCTAGTTAACTTTTTATACATATGAAGTTTACTTAGACTTCATATAGTCATTACGTATTAAACATTATATACTAAGCTCAACATCAATAAACAACCATCTAATATCAAGAACATTTCAAAACAAACGATGAATAGAATATATTAAGTTGCCAAAACGGCCTTACATCAAAAGGTTCGAAATGAAATGTGAAAGAAACTCTAGGGACAACATCCACTAGCTATGTCTATATCTAAAGCTAGACTAAGACTCTAGGGACAACATGCTTAATTTAATTAATTTAGGGAACTAGGGTAAGTACTAAAGTACCCCTAAGTCATTGGAACTATAATCAACCCTTTAGGACCATCCTAGGTTAAGTACTAGGATGTTTCTTGAATTATACTAGGTTAGTGAAATGATTTCATTTTTACCATTTAAATTAATTAATTAAATAACTAATTTAATTAATTAGGTGACCTAAGGTAATTACTAAAGTACCCTTAAGTCGTTATAACCTTAACTAACTCTTTGGACCATCCTAGGTTAGGTACTAGGTTGTCCCTTTCTTGTCTTAACCGATATCTGGAAATTGTTTTGTGATTTCGGTTTTGCCCCTTTAAATTAATTAATTAAGTTGCTAAATTAATTAATTAAGTATCCTAGGGTAATTACCAAAGTATCCCTAAGTTGTTAGGACCATAACCAACCTTTTGAACCATCCTAGGTTAGGTACTAGGTTGTCTCTTTAACTTATACTAAGTTTGTGTCAACCCGGTTAAGTCTTAGGTTATCGGGTGCACTAATTGGTCCATTTCGGTTAGTCATAGGTTAATTAGCTAGCTAGGGCAGTAGGTTAGAGTCTAAAATTAGTTAGAGAGCTAGGCCCCATATGGGTGAACCCATGTGCACGCCTGCCCCCTAACTACCCTAACCAAATTCGGTTAGGGTGGTCCCCTCTTGGCCGTATCTCCCCATGTGCTTGCACATGGGCTTGCACATGGGATGCTTGTACTTTGCTAACTAACTATTATTTATGGTTCTTTTGGGAATGTTTGCTTATTGTCCCAAGGACCCTCATCATGTCCTGGGCACTGCTTAATATACATGATCATTTTAGATGGTCATGTGGAATGATATCTAGGCTTGACACTTGGATGCCTCATACCTCAGCGAATACTTGGAAATCTATGTTTTTAGATTAGGGTCTTTATTGCAGGTACAATTCTTAAACAAGCATCATTAATGTTAGAAAATTGGCTAACACCCCTTTAAGCCAATATTTCTAATATGCCAAATATTTTGCTTATTTGGGTATTATATAGAAATTGGCTAATACTCCTTAGCCAATTTTCTTCAATATTGGGCATTGGAATGCCTATGTATCCCCAATACGCATTCTTAAAGACCTATTGGGATCTTCACTAGACATGTGATTTTTCGGAATGTTACATTATCTTCCTCTTAGGAACATTCGTCCCCGAATGACACTTACACATCATTTAAACAAAGAGGGTGACTTTCGAAGGTTACTTTATCATACTTAAACGTTTCTTTTTTGTGAATATCTGATTCACATTTATTTGGATGATGAATATCATTCAAGCATATCTGAAGCTTCATATTTGAGATTGAGGAATTTCCTTCTCAATCACACTTAACTTAATGCACATCACAAATCATGCAACACAAAAAACATGCCTATGCTACACAAAAACAGACAACATAAAATTCAACATAACTTCGTTTTAACTCACATAGTGCTATTATAAGATATACAATTAGTGACTTATAACACCAAATTGACTAAAGCACTTAAACTTAGAGTTTCTTATACAAAACAAGACTTAGGAAGAGTATATCTAACCTCAAGAACTGAACAAGTGAGGGTAACGGGATCTCATATCGGCCTCGGCCTCCCATCTTGCCCCCTTAACAAGGTGCTTCCTCCATAACACCTTCACGGTGAGAACCTCCTTGTTCTTCAGTCGCTTCAATTGACGATCTAAAATTGCAATGGGAACCTCTTCATAAGGAAAGATTCCCATCGACTCCTAACCCCTCGACGGGTAGAATGTACGTTGGATCGCCTAAACACTTCTTAAGCATCGAAACGTGAAACACTGGATGAACAGGAGCCAAGTCGTTTGGTAATTTTTCCTACTTACTGTAAGATCTCATAATGACCTATATACCTCGGACTCAACTTCCATTTCCTACCAAACCTCATATTTACTACGGACATAGAGTCTATGGAAGGGACTTCCTGTTCTAAGTCATTGACTCTAACTAAGTAGCTTAAGTATCCCTTAGATAACATCTTATTGGCCTTACGATTTGAAACTATTTAGCCTGTTGGATTTGAGCCACGCCCTTCCCATTTTAACCCAACTTATTTGGAAACTGAAGCCTTACTACCCTATTTCGACAATCTATGGTAGCATAACACTTATGAAGCAAATCCATACCTAAGTCATATCCTTGAGTTGGTATGCAGCTAACATAGCTTTCTCCTCTTCATCAGTACTCATAAGACGATTTTAGAACCTACCATGCACTCACCTCCATGCGGACAGCCACACTCCCACACAAGTTTCGTTCACACTGGGCGTTTCCATTATTGCCCCTTCTTGGGAAGGCTAGATCTTGAGTCTGGCGCCTTAGACATCTTGGCCATCCTAATTCTTGTGTGTATTATTCTACGTGCTCACACAAGAAGGATGTTAGATACTTAGAATGACACAAAGTGTCAAAGCTCTAGATAGCATGATAAAGAGTAGAAGAAAGGAAGATTTCCTATCATCGCGTAGTCTCTAAGTCATGATTGTGGCGCGCTTCACAACCATAAGCTAGAGCTACGTAACGTGGTTGTTTTGAGCTTTAGTTCCTAGGTAATTTAACCTCATGCTCTGATACCAAGTTTGTAACTGTAATGACCCGCGAGGTTATTTTTGGAAAATTTGAATTCTTCGTATAACTTGAATTAATTATTTATGGTTAATTGTAGATAATAGAATTAATAAATAGTTAATGGGCTAAAGTGATCATTTATTTAAGATCCTATACTATTAGGGTCATGTATAAAAAAAATAATAAGTTAGTGGTTTTAGTTAGTTTAATACCACTTAATCCATATAGGAAAATATATTATTAGGGCTAAAAGTTTTTGGGTCAGAATTTAGGAAAAGAAAAAGAGAAGACAGGAAACTCACTTGTGAGGCGGAAACGAAAGTAAGGTTCGTGGAGGTGCGGCTTGAAAACAAACGGTATTGAGGTACATAAGAAATACATATGCGTGAAGCAAATTTGTTTTCCCTTCGTGTACATATATGAATATATTATTTAATTGTATTTATGGAGAGGGTATTACTTAAATTATTAATATGGTTGGCGGGTGAAACAATACTAGGATAGTGAGATATGTTTCTGTTGGTTAATATTTTATTTTATTTCTTTTAAGAGTCGATAAAGTGAGGCGGATTGCTGTATGTGTTGTTAATAAGCAAAAGGGGTTTGTGAATTTGTTTTGGCATTACTGGAAATTCTTGGGTGTTAATGTAATAAAGATGGTGGCCAATGATTGGCATTATGAGCCAATGATTGGCCATAATGAGCCAATCATTGGTTGGAATAATGGTTAGTCAAAGTATAGAATAGGAAAAATAAAATAAAAATAAAAATAAAATTATCCTTATGCATCATGTTATTGTGTGAAATTTCTAATTATTTCTAATGCATGCAATGTTAAATTGTGATTTTATAATTATTATCACTGTCAGTAATAGTGTAACTTCACAAATATTATAGTTAGGCTTTAAGAAGATGTCGTTAAGGTGCTCAATCAGAGAATGATGAGTGGAAATTAAATACCAACTATTTATAATTTTGTATCTTGATTTCTTTGGAATTCGTGAGTTTCATAATTAAATTTGAATTTAATCCTAGGCTTGAAACTTGGAAAACATGATTGTTGAAATGTTAGTTGGCATCAAGAATTATGAACTTGACTATAAATTTGGGGTGAATTTTTAGATCAAGGTTAAACACATAATAATATGGGTATTGTTAGTTTTGAAACCTTATTGTGAATATATATACTTGAATAGATTCCATCGATTTGGAAGCTCAACGAAAAGGGAAGGCTCAAGTCCCGGAGTTTATTCAATAAGGCAAGTGGATTTCTAAACCCTTGTTAAGCGTATGAAATTCATGTATTTCCTTGTGTGGTGTTGAGAATGATTTGGAGACTTGTTGCCTATTTGTTGGTGTTGTATTTGTTAATGTAAATTGTGTTTTGTTATGAAAATGGTTATCTCCTGATTTTTATTTGAGCATGTCATTTGCATTGCATCTGAGACATGGTTGTGAAAAGATCTAGATATGTGATAAGTGATGTACCATTTCGAGGGTCGTATCGCGTGTCGAGATGGTTATTATATTTCGAGGAACGTATCGCGCGCCGCGACGGTTACTATTATCGAGGATCGTGTCGTGCGCCGCGACAGATGCATGGATAGATACGTCCCTCATGGGTCCCAGACTGAGAGACAGCGGGTGTGTATCGTTAGGGAAGACATGCATCACTATACTTGACATTGCATTCCACTTCATTGCACATGCTTATCATTAGTGAACTTGATATTGTGTTTTCTGATCTTGTGAGTGCCTTTATGTGAAACTTGTGACTGTTGAATATCGAGTTATTATTGAAAATATGTAAACTAATAGAGTGTGGTTATTGAGTTGTGTGTTTGGTAAACTGTGAGCTGTTTGTAGTGTGGAGGTTCAGATAGGGTGTAAGGAGTACCCGTATTTTTTTCACTTAACTTGTGTTTAGAGGTTTGCTTGTTGGGTACCGCGTGGTTTGGTACTCACCCCTTGCTTCTACAAATTTTTGTAGGGTACGAGCCCGAATCTTCGTGATACCTCCCATTCTCTTCGTTTCCGAGGCATCTTGTGGAGGATTGTGAGGTAGCTGTTTGTCACCTCAGCGAACTTTCCTACTCCAGTTTATGACTTTGTTTTTACTTGAAAGACAACTTCATTTTAGACTCGTATTTTTATTTCAATTCTAGTATTTACATTAGAGGCTTGTGCACGTGACTACCAGGTTTTGGGGATTGAATTAAGTTGAATTATTTTCGTATTAGTAATTGTTATCAGACTTTGGTTTAATTTCCGCATTTTATCAAAATTATTGGGTTAGGCTGATTAAGTGAGAAGTATGCCCAAGTCTTTGATGCCAAAGCTGAGTATCTTGACTTGATATTCCTGCAGCCATTACTTGTTGCTTACATTTGTCTGTTTTATTCAATGTTGAACCACTTTTGAACATGTATAAACCTCCCTGCTCCTTACCAATCCCCTTCACCCTGCCACTGAAGAGGTCCTGGAAAACACAGAAGTCATGCTAAAATGATACAAAGCAAGACAGTTCCCTTGTTATCTTGGACACTGACAACAAATTGAACTTGAAGTCTGGTACATGCAGTACATTTTTCACAATCTCATTATCAAATATAGCTGATTCACCAGTGTGATTTACATTTACTCTATCCCATGTGGGTAAATGTACCTGGTTCTTGTGTGACTTATTCAATTCATGACTCTTGAACAGTGACTGCTTATGTGTTGTGATATGATGAGTTGCACCAGAATCTACAATCTAGTCGTGTGAGATAAAATTTGACATTAAACAAGTTGTAATACCTGCCATGTTGACTCTCTTTGGCTCCTCTTTGTTCAGCATCTCCAAAATTTATTTATAATCTTTCTCTGTGAACACTTGTGCCCTTGCCAAACATGTGTCATCTTCTGCACTTTGACTGGTTGAGGTTAGTTGAGACCGATCATAGGAACTGTTGGAATCACCAGCCACATTGTTGGCTATATGTGGACCTCCATAACCAGCACTAGAGCCACCACTGGTGTTCTTATTGCCATAAACTAATTTCTTCCTAAACTTCCAATCACTTGGATAACCAATTAGTTTATAGCAATTATATCTAGTATGACCAGTAAAGTGACAGTAATCACATTTCTTGCCCTTAAAAACTTCCTTCCCTTGAGTTCTACTCACATTCATCACCATTGAGTTTGGCTTATCAACAACATTGACTGTGCATGTTGAATGTTGAATTTCATCCTCTATGATCATGGAATATGCTTGGTTTAGAGAAGGTGTAACTCCTTTAAGCAATATCTGTCTACGAGGTTTATCATACGATTAATTCAAGCCACTTAAAAAGTGAATTAGCCTCAATTCATGAAGGTGATCTACATACTCCTTAGATTGTGGACATGAGCAACTAGGATGTGGTGTCAC
The DNA here is from genome assembly GCA_016801875.1 of Solanum sitiens. NCBI lineage: Eukaryota > Viridiplantae > Streptophyta > Magnoliopsida > Solanales > Solanaceae > Solanum > Solanum sitiens. The sequence goes on along the minus strand of JABWTJ010000010.1, from coordinate 1,304,786 downwards.
AGCATCATATTCACTCCATAAAGTCTTAAGATTAAAGAAATAGCAAGACACAGAATTTGTACCTTGTGTGAGTGCAGTGATCTCCTTGTGCAACTGGTAAATTCTCATTCGATTGACCTTATCAAACCTTTCTTGAGATCTGCCCAAACAGAGAATACAGTTGTGGCATAAACTATACCACTGAGAAGCTCATCACTCACAGTGTTCATTAACCACGACAAAACTATGGCATTACATGTTTCCCACTGTTCGTGTAGTTCATCTTTGTACAATGATTTGGTGCAGGTACCAGTTACAAAACCATATTTCCTTTTTCCTAAGAGTGCAATCCTCATGGATCTGCTCCAAACGCCATAATTCTCAAAACCAGTCAGCTTGATAGGAATCAACATAGCTCCTGATGAGTCAGATTATCCAATATACAGAGGATCACTTTGATTAATTCTAAAAATAGCCATTATCGAGCTTATCAATCAATCCACACAAAAATTAACTAGCTAGATGAGATCTAAACTCGCCTAGAAGAAGAAAAACAGTTTCACAACCAATCGACCAACACAAAATCAATTAGCTAGATGAGATTTAAACCCTTCCAGCAGAAACAAAAAATCACAAACTCGAACAGCTAGAGGAGATCTAAACTCCACTAGATTCCTGCTCTAGATTAATCCAGCATCTTCCTGCTCTGGATGAACAGAAGCCAAGTCGTTTGGTAATTTTTCCTACTTGCTGTAAGATCTCATAATGACTTATATACCTTGGACTCAACTTCAATTTCCTACCAAACCTCATATTTACTACGGACATAGAGTCTATGGAAGGGACTTCTTGTTCTAAGTCATTGACTCTAACTAGGTAGCTTAAGTATCCCTTAGATAACATCTTATTGGCCTTAAGATTTGAAACTATTTGGCCTGTTGGATTTGAACCACACCCTTCCCATTTTAACCCAACTTATTTAGAAACTGAAGCCTTACTTCCCAATTTCGACAGTCTATGGTGGCATAACACTTATGAAGCAAATCCATACCTAAGCCATATCCTTGAGTTGGTATGTAGCCAACTTAGCTTTCTCCTCTTCATCAGTACTCATAGGAGGCTTTTAGAACCTACCATACACTCACCTCCATGCGGACAGCCACACTCCCACACAACTTTCGTTCACGCTGGGCGTTTCCATTATTGCCCCTTCTAGGGAAGGCTAGATCTTGAGTCTGGCGCCTTAGACCACTTGGCCATCCTAATTCTTGTGTGTATTGTTCTACGTGCTCACACAAAAAGGAAGTTAGATACTTAGAATGACACAAAGTGTAAAAGCTCTAGATAACACGATAAAGAGTAGAAGAAAGGAAGATTTCCTATCATCGCGTAGTCTCTAAGTCATGATTGTGGCACGCTTCACAACCATAAGCTAGAAACTACGTAACGTGGTTGTTTTGAGCTTCAGTTCCTAGGTAATTTAACATCATGCTCTGATACCAAGTTTGTAACGACCCGGATTCTTGAATCCGAATCGCCACCGGCGTCGTTAACCTCTCAGAGGTCGCAGACAAGCCTCATCTTGCATTCATCACAGTCATCTAGTTAAATTTGCGGAAAATTTAAAACTTTTTATATGTATGAAGTTTACTTAGACTTCATATATTCATTACGTATTAAACATTATATACTAAGCTCAACATCAATAGACAACCATCTAATATCAAGAACATTTCAAAACAAATGATGAATAGAATATATTAAGTTGCCAAAACGGCCTTACATCAAAAGGTTCGAAAAGAAATGTGAAAGAAACGCTAGGGAAAACATCCACTAGCTATGTCTATATCTAAAGCTAGACTAAGACTGTAGCATACTTGAAATCAAGAGGATCTACCAAATGGTTTGGAGAAACGCTGAAGTCCAAACCGCTGCAAGTGTCGTCAATCTGTCCTCTAACCTGAACCTATAAAAATAGTAAATAGTAGGGGGTTAGTACACCACTTGTACTAAGTATGGGTGTATGCACACATACACATAAAACTATGCATGATCAATGAAAGCTCTTTCTAAGCAACATGCCATTTCTGGAAAGTCTAGTCATTAGACTTTCCTAATTCGTTAGTTGCGAATTCTGGTATGAATATGATGTATTTTAATACATTCAAAGCGCACAACTCATTTTCTATATGATTACAACACATTAGTATCATCAACATAATTTTAGAACAACTCGAGCAAAGATTGGAAATTTGGATCCTCCAAACCCGAGAGCTCTTTCCTTGGGACTTAGTTTATTTTTCAGTCTTTTTCTTTTTCTTGTTGTGTAGTTCAATAATTCCTTTGGTCATATGTTTTACTTACAAGTGCAATAATTCATTGTAGTCTCATACCCACAATGAATCGATGTAAGTAACCCAAGGACTAAGGAATGATTTCCCTACCTTATAGTGAGTCATTCTTTACACTATATATTCATTACATTTCATAAGCCATTATCTATTGATCATGCCATTGATTTCATTACTTTCATGTTAGGAAAGTTATGGGGTATTTAGTTAACGTTATGTTTCTACTTCCCTTTATTGGCATCATATGGGAAGTCATTATAATCGATGGCTCTTCCTAATCAACATGCTTTCTTAGGAGGTCAAGTCTCTGGACTTGCCTAATTCGTAATAGGAAGGTCATACCATGAATATGTCACACATCATACACATAGGTTCATATAACATACATTTCATGTTTCATATATTATACATTTCATATCCACGAGACCTTGGAATCGTGGATGTAGCACTAAGACATCTCAAGTGAGGGCCTAACATATGGGACCTCAACCCGAGGGCCTTCTTTAGCAAACACAGAGTCTGCTTCATTCGTTCATTCGTAGTTCACATTATTCATTTCATTCATTCGTAGGCTGATGTAAACACCAACTATACCTAGGATAAAGTTTAAGACTCTCATCGGGATCATGAAGTGCAATGACCAAGAATGACCTAATGTCATTACTTGAATCTGGTTTCACCTCCTGATTGTCTTGAATAAACACCTTCGGTATCGTTTATTTCATTATCTTTCATACTTTGAGGAACTTCAACCTTAACCGACATAGATCATGTGACCATCATGAAATCCGATGTCTCCCCCACACCGAAAAGAGGTGGAATCACTGGCCAAAGTGAAACCAAAACATGCTAGCTTATTGGGTTCGAACCAAGCTAGTTCCCTATGGTGGCAACATAGTTCAAAGACTAGGAGATTTAGGGAGACCCATACCCAACTTGGTGGACAGTCTCACCTCATAAGAATTACGTGAACCTCCGCCCTTCCCGAAAGAAGGCATCACCACTCATAACTAGCCTATCGGTGCTCAGTTTAAAGTTCATATTTACATTAAATTCATACATCATCGAAGCTTGCTTCTAGCATGAGGTAGTCATAGCTCATTAGATGATTTCTCATCTCTTCTTTACGTATTAAGTGTGAATTGTCCTTACACTTACATATAGAATGTGATTGAGACTTGTCTCTTGATATTCAACACTCTCTTAGGTGAGTACTTTTAGTGACCTTTACTTAGGCTTGGTTGAGACTTGTCTCACCATTCATCTTAGCCGCTTATCATGTTGTCACCATTTTCATTAGCATCATAGTTTAACATAATTACTCACCTCATTGCGTAGATGTTCATTTCTTCATCTTGTCGTTAACTTACATCATATGCCATGCACATGGCCTTTAGTGTACTTTACACTCATAGTACCCCTTTCGGGTTGCTCATATTTGGCTAAGTGTTTTTGGTTAAATTAAGGTGGTCGGTTTGTGGTTAGGCTGACATCTCATCCCTATAATACAAGATCCAAAGGAAAAAAGAAAATGGTCCAGAAAGATGGGAATGAGTTGGACAATGATGAGGTTCGAAACCAGATGACCTCACAACAAAAAGAGTCAACAGAAGAAGTAAGGATATTAAGACAATATATGACAGAGATGTACGAAGCTTGGATGAGTGGACAAGCTCCACCATCTTCAATTTCCGACTATATAAATACAAATATGTCACCCCTATCCAAGTGTCAACAAATGATCCAATTTATCCACCTTGATTCGGCCCCTATGCTAACACATCCAACGCCGCTGAAACTTCTATGGTGCGCCCTTTGAGTATACCTATGATGATTAACCCACTCTTTTGTGCGAACTGCACCGGCTAATAGCATTCCACAACCAACTATGGCGCCCAAATCCAATAATGATCCCTAATCCCAAGTTCTTCATGACCATGGCTACACCCGTGAGGCTCTTAAAATTTCAAACTCTCATCCTCAAACTCATCAGTATAGTTTTTCTATTGAAGCTGAAAAAGCTGTTAAGAACGAGGAACATGAAGAAATGACTATAAGAAAGAAGAGTTTGGAACAAAGTGTAAGAGATATGCAAGGATTGGGAGGTCACAAAAGTGTCTCATTCAATGATTTGTGCATGTTTCCCCACGTTCATCTACTCATTTGTTTTAAAGCTTCAAAATTTAAAAAATATGATGGACATGGAGATCCTGTAGCTCATTTAAAGAGATATTGCAATCAATTGAGAGGGGCTGGAAGTAAAGAAGAATTGCTCATGGCCTATTTTGGGAAAAGTTTGATGGAAATTACCTCAGAATGGTTCATAGATCAAGATACTTCTAACTAGCATACATGGGATGATTTGGCTCGATGTTTTGTTCAACAATTTTAATATAACATCGACATTGTTCCAGATCGTACTTCACTTGCCAATATGAGAAAAAAGACCACCAAAAATTTCCGTGAATATGCTATTAGGTGGAGGGAGCAAGCTGCTAGGGTCAAGCCACCGATGAAAGAGTCTGAAATGATTGATGTTTTCCTTCAAGCGCAAGAACCAGACTACTTTGACTATCTACTTTCCATTGTTGGAAAAACGTTCGCCGAGGTTATTAAGATTGGTGAAATGGTGGAAAATGACATCAAGTCCAGAAAAATTGTTAGTCAAGATGCCTTGAAAGCCACCACACAGGTGATTAAAAATGTATCAAGAAATCTTGGGGGAAAGAAAATGAAAGAGGATGTCGCAAATGTCGTGCCTGACACACAAAAAGGTCAAAGGAATCCAATTTATCAATATGCACCACCTCAATTTCATCATTATCTCCCCATGAAAGACACAAAATACTCTATTTTCCGACCTCAATATGCAGTCTATGGTGCACAACAATATGCATATCCACCAAACTATCCTCAATGGCGAGCGCCAACATATCAAAATGTTCTTCCTTCTTCTCAGAATTTTCAAGCACCTTATAATCCCTGTCCCAGACAAGGATATGAAGGAAGTCAAAGGGCTAGGAACAATTTCACACCAATTGGAGAGTCTTACACAAGTTTATTTGAGAGATTAAAACATTTGAAGATGATAGAGCCAATTCCTCAAAACTATGTGGATCCATATGCAAAAGGTTTCAATCCCACAGCGCGATGTGTATATCATTCTAATGCTACAGGGAATAATATTGAAGATTGTCAAAATTTTAAAAAAAAGGTGGAAGAGATTATTCAAACGAAGATGATTGTGATTCAAAATGATGACCCCCCAAATATTACTAAGAATCCCCTATCGGCGCATCAAAGCAGTGGCTGAAAAGTACAACTTGATGATTAGAAGACACTCTTCTTCTCTCTAAAAGAGTGCATGGATAGTTTATTTTATCATCATTTCTTCTATGCAATTCAATTTTTATTTTATTTTCTTTCTATCATTTCTCTTATGCGTTTGTTTGTTGAGTCTTGTCGTAGTTTGGATTATTATAGAGTTGTGATCTAAATTTAGTTTGTTGTTTTGTCACCAAGTCTTTTTATTTAATATAATCTTTGTTTTGTGTCACTTTGATCCTTTCTATTTGACTTTTCACATATGCACTTTTCAATTCAATTTTGTGACATGATATGCAAGAGAGATTTCGTTACATCTCAAGATTTTATCTACTCATGAAATGAACACACCAAAGGAAAAATATATTCGAGGAAAAGAATAAAGGACTTAAACACCTTGATACGTCCTTTAGTATTGAAAATGCTTAAAAGAATAAATTTTATTTAAATTGACACATGTCATTTGTTGTCAAGAAGGTATTACTCAAATGAAGATTTAGAGCTGACAAATATGTAATGTTATACATATCAATCAATGCATGTGTTGCAAAAGAGATAATGTATGATTTTCACATCTTAAAGGGCATTTTGTATTTTACATGTGTGATAATTGAAATGACGAAGGCATTTTATTCTACTATCTCATCACTGTGTAATTCTTTGCTACCCCTTTTGAACCTTTATTTTATTTTCTTTCATATCCCTCTTTTGGAATCAAAATACAGTAAACAAAATGAGTCACAAATTAAAAAAAAAGAAAAAAAAAGAAAAATAGAAGTCACAAGAAAGAGTCTCAAAAAAAAGAGTGGGAAACAGTCGATAAAAAAAAAAAAAAAATCCTGAACTACGTTCGACCTGATTCTTGCTTTGACAAGATACGTAGCCAACCTTATTTTGGGGTTCGGTCCAACCAAAAAAAAAATCTAGAAACTCCTCATCACAAAAACTGGGGCAATTATTATTATTATTTTTATTTTATTTTTGCAAGAAAAAATCGATTCCAAAAGTTGTACATCTTAACCATGTTATGAAGTATGTTTGAGATTTCATGCCGATAGTTTCTTTGTACCCTGTACAAAAGCCACATTACAATCCAAATAAAGACCTTCTGATCAATTTTTAACAATGACAAGGCAAGCAAGCTTTCACTGTTGATTATCATATAAGAAAAAAGGTCATGTCATTCGCATAAGGAGTGAAAATGAGAGAGTCTTATTGGTGAAAACCTTCATGGCACTATAAGACGATGGTGAGTGAGAGACATACAAAATGAGTGAAATTTTTGGTAAAAAACCTTCCGAAGCACAACAAGTTGAATGTGGCATGAATCTACTACAAAAATTGAATTATGGAAGTTTGACTTCAAAAGGATGGAAGTTTGACAAAGATAAAGTTTAGATTGATTGGACGAATCAAGCTATTTCATCTCACATGCATGTCATGATCATTTGAATTTACCACCACTCTCAAATGAGTCCTTTTTTTTTCATTTTTCTTTTTCTCTCAAAAGGAACAAATATATTATTTTTTAACTTTTTTATTATTATTATTATTATTATTATTATTATTATTATTACTATTATTATTATTTTGGTATATGGAAATTCTATTTGCACTTCTTCCTTGAGTTAGTCTTCATTAAAGCATGCAGAAAATGATTTCAAAGTTACTACTATCTCTTCAATTGCACAAAATAAAGTTTGATCAACACATCAGATGTGACATGATTCAAGAAATAGCGACATGCATAGTAACTTGTCAACAATTGTCAAATTTTGAGAATATATATGAATACAAGATTCAATGATTGTTGGAAGATGGAAACAATGTAACAAATCTGAAGTGTGAAGTTCTGAACAACTAGAGGTGCTTACAAGGTTATCAAGGTGAGTTGAATAGTGAACGAGCACAGTCCATCTCAAGTTGAAATTAGCTTCACATGGGGCAACAACAAGAGCAATCATTCTCAAAGCCAATGCCACAAATTGACCACCATAAAAAAAAATCACAATTTACTTTTTTTTTCTCTTTCTTTAAAACAGAGGAATGTTCCTGACATAAAGGATATGTTGAAGACTCAAATTTGTTAAGGTTATTGCAATAAAATAAATAAATAATAAATTACATGCATTTTTTTCTTTTTCCTCTCCTAAGATAAACATTTCGTAATCTGAGATATTTATTTCTTATTATCACCTAAGATAAATACTTCCTAATTGGAGATATTTTAAAACTAAATGTTATGTTGATTATATTTGATGATTTAGATTAGCAGGACCCTCCTACATAATGGGACTAGCAGGACCATCATACATAATGAGATTTAGATTAGCAGGACCCTCCTATACAATGGAATTAGCAAGACCCTCCTACATAATGAGATTTAGATTAGAAGGACCCTCCTACAAAATGGGATTAGTTTGACCCTCCTACATGATGAGACTTAGATTAGCAGGACTCTCCTGCATAATGGGATTAGCAAGACCCTCCTACATAATGGGATTTAGGTTAGCAGGACCCTCCTACATAATAGGATTAGAAGGACACTCCTACATAATGGGATTTAGATTAGAAGGACCCTCCTACACAACGGGATTAGAAGGACCCTCCTACATAATGGGATTTAGCTTAGCAGGACCCTCCGATATAATGGGATTAGCAGGACCCTCCTACATAATGGGATTTAGATTAAAAAGGCCCTCCTACAAAATAGGATTAGCAGGACCCTCCTACATAATGGGATTTAGATTAGAAAGACCCTCCTACAAAATGGGATTGGAAGGACCCTCCTACACAATGGGATTTAGATTAGCTGGACACTCCTACATAATGGGATTAGCAGGACCCTCCTACATAATGGGATTTTGCAGGACCCTCCTACATAATGGGATTTAGATATTTTCTCCTAGGATAAACGCTTCCCAGTCTGAGACCGTTATTTTTCATGTTCTCTTAGGATAAACACTTCCTAGTCTGAGACTGTTGATTTTTATTTTACCCTATGATAAACACTTCCTAGTCTGAAATGTTATTTCTTATTTTCTCTTAGAATAAACAATTCCTAGTCTCAGTTTATTTGTTTATTTATTTTAATTAACATTTGTTAATAACTCACAAAATTTTTCAAGTGAAACTGGGGCAAAATTTTTGTTTATCTCTTTTGTTTGTGATGGTTTTCAGGTTTCTTCAAGCGAAACATGGATTTAAAATTCAAGAAAAAAAGTTTCAATTATTTTCAGAATGATCAATCCCCATGATCACCTGAAATTCGCTTCTGCAATGCATAGAGCAACCTGACTTCCTAACACCTTCTTCTATTCGGCTACTGATTGAGAAAACGTGCACTCATTCAAGAACATTTTCGAATTTGTAATTTTGAAGAATGTCCAAAACTCACTCTCAGTGACAAGTTAAGCATCGGATCCATTCAAGATCAAGATACTCATCAAAATCAAGGTGATATATGAAAGTCAAGACTCAAGTGAAGACTCAAAAGAAGCTGCATAGATAGGAGCTTGTACTTTTATTTTCCTTTTGACTATTAGTTTTCATTTTTATGTAAATAAGGATAAGATCCGTGATCTTGAGCCTCGATGGTACCTCACTTAACTTTCAATTTATCACATCATCTCCTTGAACTACACGTGACCTGATTCCCTTACAACTCGGGATATGTCGGCTGTCCCAAACAAGGGCTCGGTCAGATATTTTCTTTCAAATAAGAGTTCGGTCAAAACTTGTCGCTTTGTCAACTTCTTTGTCTGAAAACACTTCGTGTTTCCAGTCATAGAGGGGCAAACTATAGACACGTAATTTTTGACCAAACATAAGGTTTTATACTATTTTTTATTCCATAAATATTTCTTTTATGTTTAAGTTAGATATTTTATATTTTGTCTTATTTTTATTAAGTTATTTTTATATATTCGGAAACAACAAAAATAGAATCATTTTTTTAAAGATAAGTTTTATTTAAATTGTTAATAAAAAATATAAATGAAAAGCTACAAAAATATATCTTCTTATAGTTTAAATGTAATAAATAAACTAATTTTCTTAATTATATTTTTTATTAGTCATTTAGTTTTTTAATTGGTTCCAGATAATTAATATTTATTGTTTATAATTTTGATATATTTAATTTATAAAAATATTATCCATTATCATCACATCTACCCACAACCCCACTATCACTTCCCACACCCTCACATGATCTTCTCCACTCACCCACATACACTACTACACACTATATATATACACACAAACAAAAAAAGAAAAGAAAAATTTCAGCAAAAACACATGGAAAAAAAATGAAAGAGAGGAGAAGAATCACTCTCAAATCTGAAAATTTTCAGCAATAAAAAAAAATCAAAAACACACCCACACACAACAAAAGAAACATAAAGGAAAAACACAACACACATTCATATAAAAAAATTATGAGTTTTCTAGTCGAGGTTCAGTCAAGATCTTTGCGGTAATCAACTTTAACTTATCTCTTTGAATTTATCTATGGAATGTGATGTTATTTTATGGATTTTTTTTATATATTGTTTTGTTTCATTCATAATTCAATTGAAATAAAATGTAAAATTAAATATATTTGTTGTATTTATTGTTGTACAATTTTGATGTTTTGAATATGTTTCTAGTTAATGTCACGTAGAATCTCATTGAATATAAAAATTAATTAAGGATTTAGAGTTAGTACATTGAGTTTTGAGAAAATGTTAGTTGTGATCTCTTAAAATGAATGGGTCATAACATTTTTCTTGTTTCGATTTAAATAATAATGATAAAGTAGGTATAGCTAGACTAATGAATAAATAAATAAATAAAACAAATTATTTTTGTCTTATGTTATCACACAAAAAATAATATTTATTTTAACAAATTTTTATTGTTTTGTTGTGGTAAAAAGTGTACGCTTCATTTTGACATTAACTTTAAGAGTAATAAAAATATAAAATTTTAACATATAAAATAAAAGATATAGAAATAGTGCAAAATTATATATTGTATCCTCAACATTTATATTTATTTTACATTATTTAGTTTTATGTATGAAGGAAAAATATTTGTTTTAATGACTCGATGAGCTTTAGGCATATTAATAAATATTTGTTTCGATTAAGAATTCGGTTACGCATCTTTTTTGAGACATTAAAAATTCAAGGATGCGGTGACGCACCTTGTTTAAAAATATAAATAACTTTATTAATTTAAAGTAACACTTATAGACAATAATTAGGTGGGAGGAACTTGAGAGATGAATACAATTATGTCTCCAAATGTCAAAGTCGAGAATGCAGTTATGCATCTGATTTGAGACCAAATAAAAGTTCAACTATAAAAATTCAAACAAATCATGACCTAAAAATAATATATCCAAAAATATTATAAAATAAGTATAAATCAATAAAAGCGACCGTGCTGGAACCACGGGACTCGAGGTATGCCTAATACCTTCCCCTCGGTCAACAGAATTCCTTACCTGAATCTCTGGTTCGCGGACCAAAATAAAGAGTCATTTCCTTTTGGTTAGCGATTAAAAAGAAAAGGTGACTTGGAACACCGTAACTCAATTCCAAGTGGCGACTCTGAAAGAAAATAATCCCTTAATTAATACCGTCACTTAAATTGGAAAAACCCTACCGCTTGCGCGAAAAAGGGGTGTGACACCAAGAACATTCGGAATGAATCCGAAAATGGGAAGATCAAGTTTCTTAGGATTTCAAGCTTGTTTTCAGGTAGGTGATGGTTGTGATTTCATGATTGTGTAATGTATGCATATTCTTTCTTCATTATGATACTTGTATGTATATGAATGTCGCAATATTAATCATGTCGTTGTAATCGAGATAGACAAATAATATATCCATGAAATCATGATGTAAATATATGGTCTTGATGATGTACTTGTGATTGTGATTGTGATATGGATTGGGGATCGAATTGTCACGTTCCAGCAAGCTAACTTGGATTGAATTTCTATGTTCTGGTATAAATATTGGATTGGATTGCCATATTCCGATACAAGTATGAGATCAAATTTCCACGTTTCGGCAAGTTAACAAGGATCGGGTACACCGGTGCACTAACAATTTGAGTTTGGGTTCCGTGAGAGAACCAATGATATGTTAAGCATATGAAATGTGTTGTTGAATTGTCATGTTGATACTGTTGTTTATGTTGATATATATGCATGTGATTATAATGTTTCTTTGACTTATTTATATTGCACTAGTGGGATAGTCGTGTGATCCTACCAGTACACGGTAGTTTCTACACTTGCTCTTATTTTTGTTGAGTACAGGGCATCTTCAAGCAGATGTTGACAGACGCGCTTAGGAGATTAGAGATTATTGCATCGACTTAAAGGGTGAGCTGCATATTCCGGGCTGCTATGAAGTTCTCTTTAGTCTGTGTCCACCATTTCCGAACTCAGACCATTGTTTTAGTTAGTTGAATAGTTCATTAGTATTTTCCTTTTTAGACTTGGTTATCACTAGTAGTTTTGGTACATTGACTTTTAGATTTTAGGTTTAACTTCCACAACATTTAGTTGTTAGATCTTTTTTTAGTAATAAACTTCGTTTTTAGTTATTTAACTTGCTTCTGTAACTTAAATGTCTTAGTTGTAGAATAATTGCTTTAGTTGGATTGTAGTAGTGGTTTTCCTACCGGCTTGTAAGTTTGGGTGCCAATCACGAGGGGTTTGGGTCGTGACATATAGTTTGCATAATTGCGCTCCATAGCAAACATAAATATGTATATTTCGCTATACATATATAAAGAAAGCAGTTGTCTAATTTGCTATACATATACAAAGAAAGTAGTTGTATAATTCGCTATACATATATAAAAGAAAGCAGTTGTATAATTTGTTTCGGTATACATATTGAACAGAACAATTGTATAATATGTGTTTGTATAAAGCGAGAAAAAGAGAAAGACAAGAAAACTGGGCAGGGAAAGATTGTATTTGTGTAATCATAAGTGTATAGGACAAAATATATGTATTTTATATTGGTATATACAATTTTATCTCGCTTTATACAAACACAAATACAATGTATACAGTTGTGTTTGTATAAAGTGAGAGAGGCGAGTGAGAGTGGTGAGCGAGATCTCAGAGAGGAGTGAAGTTTGTATAAAGTGAGAGTGCAAGCGATATCTCGGAGAGGAGAAAGAGGCGAACAAAAATATATGTATATATATAATTTTTTTCTTGTTTTTTACAAATACAAACGCATTTTATACATTTGTGTTTGTATAAAAGCGAGAGAGACAAGCAAGATTGTCACCAAACGAGAGTGGCAAGCGAGATTCCACCAAGGAGAGAGACAAATTAGCAAAACTTTGCTATAGGGTACAATTAGATCAAACTATGTTTATTGCATTTAATTTGATTTAATAGTTTGCTATTATATACAGTTTTCCAAAAAAAATAAAAATAGAATACTAGTGTATAAATTGGACCAAATGATCAAATTTTTAAAAGGTTTGTAATAGTTTTTGGACTAAATTTCTTTTGTTACAATATTTGGACCAAACAAAATACTATAACAACTTTTAGAAAACCCTAAATTCCATATACCCCTCGTATATATAAAGATGTTTTACCTCTCATTCTAACACAACTAAATCAATTATGGTGCAAAGATGAAGGGAGTTCACAAAAATAAAGAAGATAATGATGATGAAACCCTTTTTCAACATGTATCCTCTTTATCAATTCTTCAGAGTTGAATTAATGAATAGCAGGTTCATATGTTTTTCTCTTCCTTTTCTTTTTTATTTATTTGTTCGATGATACATGAATTTATGTTTGGATACTTGAATGAAGTATCTTTTGCAAATAATCTTATTTCCTTAAAATACTTATGTTTGAATAGAACTTTTCAGTTTTAATTAGTTATTATATTTGTTTAAATAGAAGTTAAGTCGACCGGTTTTAAATCTTTAAAGTAAAGTTATCTTTTGCAAAAATAATAATAATCATATTTTTCGCCTCTTCTTGTTGAGTTGCTTCCATTTACTTTATAAGTGCTTCACACAAATACATTTTTCTTCTTGCTGCCCTTATTGTTAATATCACACAAGCATGGGCGGATCTACATGGCACAGTGGGGGTGCCACGGCACCCAGTAATCTCGGAAAAAATGTTGAATATATATGTATATATGTATATTAATTGAATATATATTAGTTTTGCCACCCAATAATTGTATTGCAAAATAGCTCAATTGGCGAAGGAGAGGATCTCCCACCTAGCCAATGCGGGTTCGAACCTAGCCAAAAACACTATCTTTTTTGCTTGCTCCTTTTTTTTAATCTCTTTTCTTTTTCTCCACTCATTCTTATTTATTTATTACTATTCTTTATTAATTCAAATTTTTTTCTTTTCTTTTTTCTACATTCATTCTTATTTATGAGTACCATTCTTTATTAATTCAAATTGATCCCTTTTCATAATTAATTTTGAATTTTTTTTTACTTTCTCTTGCACTAATTATTAATCTCTTGATATGAGTGTAACGTGTTTATTTTTTTAAAAAATTAGTGAATACTAAATTATGAGCGTCAAATAAATAGTAGTTTTAAAAAAAAATAAGTTTCAAAAAGATTTTTTTTTTAATTTAAAGGTTGTTTCGATCTTCATCGACGTTTTTGCTATGTAAGATGACTAGGCTGAAACCACACATTTTTTTATTTCTCAACTATATATCTCCAACAACACATAAAGTCAATGGAAGAGGAATATATTATGTTAATACTATTAGATGGTTTATACAAACTCAAATTTAATGTGAAATTTTTTTTCCTAAAAGTTTCAACGAATAAGACATCTAATTCCAAAAAGGAAATAGAAATTGAATTTTTAGTTATCTCTAATTACATAATATCTAAAAGAAAATATTACTACATGCATATTTGATAGATTTGTTTATAAAAATAAAAATATTAATAACCTGAATTGCAACCCAAAATTAAAGCAATCGGTCCTTTTATCTTACTTGAACGTTGTGGCACCCCGACCTCCAAATCCTACATCCGCCTCTGCACACAAGTGATATTTTAAACAATTAAAGAAACCATCAGTGGGATGATTAATACTCCGTCCACTATTGTTTGTCATGATTTCTATTTTTAGAGTCCAAGTATAAAAACCTTGACTAACATTCTAAGATGTATTTTTTCATTATATTGATATGGAAAAAATTGCAATTTATAGTAATTTTCATATAGTTTTTGAATATCTAAATTCTTTTTCAAAAGTATCGAATTAATATAATCTAATTTAACTTTGAAAATTAGTCAAATTGACTTTCAAAAAATGCAACATGACAAATAAAAATGGACGGAGGGAGTATTAATCTAGATTCAGTGGTCTTGTGAACTGGCTTAGTAGAATATTTTCTACTTTTCCTAATGCATACTACATGTACCTGAAAATTAAATTATACATTGGTTCTAACAATATGCATCATGTGTATGCAGTATGCATAAGTCAATGTTGAATGTAACACCCCGTAGCCAAAATAGACCAAAAATTAGTTTTCAGAAAAAAAAAATTGCGGACAGTTAAGGGGAAATGCAGTTGGGTCAACTTAAAATGATCATAACTCTTATCACAAAATGAATTATGTCTCTCATGACCTACCCACAGATACATAATTGAATTATCTTTCCATAGCCACCGACCGTGCTAAAATCAGACCTCCGAGTAAAACGTTATGCCCATTTTAGTAAAGGCCTGTCGAACAGGCCCTCACGACGGATCCAACGACGGGGCGTCGGGAACACGACGGACCGTCAGTCCTGGCCGTCGTGTGGCCCGACAGCAACCTTCCCAGGGGTCTTTTTTACCTTTCCCACTCCGTTTAAACCATAAGTTACGTCGTTTTGACCTTAAATCATCAGATTTTAGTCAGTTTAATCCTAGAAACATAATTAAAACATATCCAAGTCAAATCATTAAATCAAAACCTAGAAAATTAGAAGCAAGAGAGGAGAAAAAAAAAGCTCAAGAACCCTAGTTCAAGAACGCCACAAGCTCCAGCAGTTCCAGCCCAGAAACTTAATTATTTTTCCGTGGTTATCATCACCAGGTATGCGGGATTTCACTAGTGGGTTCCTTTCATCCATTGGGTCCCTAGTTTTCAGTCAGATTCTTGATTTTCTTATCATGATTAAACCTAGGGTTTCTAGAACTTTGATAGAACTTCATGAATTTATTAAATATATGTTCCAAATCAGATTATCATTCTATTACTCAGATTATCGCATGAATTTCAGAACCCTAGCTTTGTATTTCTTTAGTCCTTGAATTACACATGCTAGGTCAGATATTTCAGACACTTCAGATATACATGCCTCAGTTATAAATTCATAATTACCAGATTAATTGTTGCATTCTCAGTTTGCATGTTCAGTTTCGAGCTATCCAGTATTTACAGAAACTCAGACATAATCAGTTAATTTACAGAATTCATTGGGAGTAGCATAATACCGAGTTGGACTAGGGTTTAGCGTACCCAATAGTCCCAGAACTACTAGCCAAGTAGGTTGTAAGTCCCCTCTGTGGGCAATCAATTTAGTGATCACGCCAGCATGCCTTTATACCTTTGGCAGGGTATATTGGGTCCTCTCGATGGGGCGTATACATCGGACTCCACATTTAGCTCATGTGGTTTTATTATCGGTTATTAGTATCTCCCACAGTTCAGTCAGACTCTCTGCATGACCATTTATCAGTATATTCAGTATTCAGTTTTATCATGTTATAAATTGGTCATTGCATTCAGTTAGCTCAGAAATTCAGTATATCATGTTCAGATTATTATACTTGCTTTTGTGCTTGTTCAGTTATGTTTTATTTCAGCTTTACTCTATCCTACATGCTCAGTACCTTTCAAGTACTGACGCATACGTGCGCTACATCTTCTCGTGATGTAGGTTCAGGTTCTCAGCATCCAGATCACACATAGATCGATTTCCCGATCTCCAGTTCAGCAGATTCAGTGGTGAGTCCTCATTCTCCGAGGACAAGAGTCATGAGTTTCATTTCAGTCTTTAGTCATTTAGTTTCAGTTTTTGCTAGATTTAGCTGGGGCCTGTCCCAGTATTTCTAGTCCAGTTTAGAGGCTATTTTCAGACATAGTTAGTTTCAGCTTAGTAGTGAGTTAATATTTCTTTGTATTAAACTCATCAGTTTTTCATATATCTCAGTTTTAGCATATGGGTATTTCCCATCTTTTCAGATCAAATTATGATTTAGCTTCCGCATCAGTTTATTATTCTTTAGTATGCTCATGATCATGCCAGCAGGGTTAGCTTGGGATCACTTGTGGTCCTAGGTTCCGTGTCCGCGTCTCGGGGGTAGCTCGGGGCGTGACAAAACTTGGTATCAGAGCACTAGGTTCAAGAGTCCTAGGATGTCTGAAAAGCCGCACTAAGTAGAGTCCTTTTCATGGGTGTGAAGTGCACCACATCTAATGAGAGGGAGGCTATGAAGTGTTTTAGGAAAACTTCATTTTCTTGTTACTCTTATCGTGCGTAAGGTTTGATCTTATTCCTTTCTAACTTGACGTTCTACGTTTCAGATCATGCCTCCTCGTAGAGCTAACGCTAGGAATGCGAATGCCAAGAATGCAAACGCAGCTCCTCCAATCCCAGATCAAGAAGTTTCCAATGCTGAGTTCAGGAATGCCATACAGATGTTGGCTCAGAGTATGACCCACCAGAACAATCAGGTTCATGCTCCTATGAATGAAAATAATGGATCAGCAGCAACAAGGGTCCGTGACTTTGTTAGGATAAATCCGCCTGAGTTCTTAGGATCGCAGACTAATGAAGATCCTCAGAATTTCTTGGACGAAATCAAGAAGATCTTTGAGGTGATGCAGGTTACTGGGAATAATCGGGTTGAGTTGGTGTCATACCAGTTGAAAGACGTGGCTCATATCTGGTACACTCAGTGGAAGGAGAATAGGGGTGCAAATGCAACTCCTATTACTTGGGAGTGCTTCAGTGAGACTTTTCTCGACAGGTTTTTCCCAATAGAGTTGAGAGAAGCAAAGGCCCAAGAATTCATGAACTTGAGGCAGGGAAACATGATAGTCCAAGAGTATGGGCTGAAGTTTAACCAACTCTCCAGGTATGCTCCTCATATGGTTGCTGACTCCAGGGCTCAGATGAATAAGTTCTTGTATGGAGTATCAGATTTGGTGAAGACAGAGTGCAGAAATGCTATGTTGCTGGGAGATATGAACATCTCTAGGCTTATGACTCATGCTCACCAGGTTGAGGGTGATAAGCTTAGGGAACAGGCTAAGGAAAATAAGAAGGCTAGGACTGGGAACTATGACTATTCTCAGCAGAAATCGGGTGGTGGAAATCGCTCGCAGGGTCAGCAAAAGTTTTCAGCTCCAGCCCCTTCATCAGCTAGTGTTCCATCCTCCAAGAATAGGTATGACCAGAAGGGCAGAGCACCAGGCTCTAAGTCTCAGGGAAGTGTTTCAGGCACCAACACTTACCCCACTTGCCCTAAGTGTGGTAAGAACCATCCGGGCGTGTGTCTTGCAGGAAAAGAAGGATGTTTTGGATGTGGTCAGTCTGGTCACAGGTTGAGGGACTGTCCTTCTAGACAGGGTCAAGGAGGTGGTAATGGTAGAGCTCAGTCTACAAATTCAGCTGCACCAGCAAGTCGCCCAACTCAGCAAGGTAACTCATCTGGTACAGGTGGCGGTCAGCGCCAGAATAGACTTTATGCTCTTCAGGCTCGCCAGGATCAGGAAGGTTCTCCTGATGTAGTCACTGGTACGTTACGAGTCTTTGACCTTGATGTTTATGCATTGTTAGATCCAGGGGCTACTCTTTCTTTTGTAACTCCTTATATAGCAGTCCAATTCAGTGTCAGTCCAGAAACTCTCTCAGAACCCTTCTCAGTCTCTACTCCAGTCGGTGACCCAGTTATAGCTCGACGGGTATATAGAAATTGCCCTGTCACAGTCTCTAAGAAAGTCACCTCAGCAGATTTAGTAGAGTTAGAAATGGTAGACTTCGATGTCATTCTAGGCATGGATTGGTTACACTCATGTTATGCCTCAGTCGATTGTAGAACTAGGATTGTTCGCTTTCAGTTTCCAGACGAACCAATCTTAGAATGGAAGGGTAGTAGCCTAGCGCCTATGGGTCGATTTATTTCTTACCTTAAGGCCAGAAAGATGATATCTAAGGGTTATCTCTATCATCTAGTTCGGGTTAAGGATTCTAGCCTTGAAACCCCAACTCTTGAGTCAGTTCCAGTAGTCTGTGAATTTCCAGAAGTATTTCCAAAAGATCTTCCTGGGATCCCTCCCGAAAGGGAAATCGACTTTGGAATTGATCTCCATCCAGATACCCAGCCTATTTCTATTCCTCCTTATAGAATGGCTTCAGCAGAGCTTAAGGAATTGAAAGAGCAGTTGAAAGACCTTCTAGATAAGGGATTCATCAGACCTAGTATTTCACCATGGGGTGCACCAGTATTGTTCGTAAAGAAGAAAGATGGTTCTCTCAGAATGTGCATTGACTATAGACAGTTGAACAAGGTCACAATCAAGAATAAGTATCCCATCCCCAGGATTGATGACTTGTTTGACCAACTTCAGGGTGCTAGTCATTTCTCAAAGATAGACCTCAGATCGGGTTATCATCAGCTCAGAGTCAGAGATAGTGACATTCCGAAAACAACCTTCAGAACTCGGTATGGTCATTATGAATTTGTAGTTATGTCATTTGGACTAACCAATGCTCCTGCAGCTTTCATGGATTTGATGAACAGAGTGTTCAAACAGTACTTGGACTTGTTCGTTATCGTCTTTATTGATGATATCCTCATTTACTCTAGGAGCGAGGAAGAACATGCAAGTCATTTGAGAATTGTTCTACAGACTCTCAAGGATCGCCAGTTATTTGCTAACTTTAGCAAATGTGAGTTTTGGTTGCAATCCGTTACTTTTCTTGGTCACATTGTATCTAGCGAAGGGATCCGCGTAGATTCACAGAAGATAGAAGCAGTGAAAAAATGGCCCAGACCTACCTCTGCTACAGATATCAGAAGTTTCTTAGGTCTAGCGGGTTATTACAGGAGGTTCGTGGAAGGATTTTCATCAATAGCCTCACCATTGACTAGGTTGACTCAGAAGATGGTCAAGTTCCAATGGTCAGATGATTGTGAGAAAAGCTTCGCAGAATTGAAAATTAGATTGACTACAGCTCCTGTCTTGACTATACCAGAGGGTTCAGATGGTTATGTGATCTATTGCGATGCATCTAGAGTTGGCCTTGGTTGTGTGTTGATGCAAAGAGATAAGGTTATATCTTATGCCTCTAGACAGCTTAAGGTGCATGAGAAGAACTATCCAACTCATGACCTCGAGCTTGCAGCAGTGGTGTTTGCACTCAAGATATGGAGACACTACTTGTATGGTGTTCATGTAGATGTGTTCACCGATCATAAGAGCCTTCAGTATGTGTTCACCCAGAAAGAGTTGAATCTTCGCCAGAGGAGATGGCTTGAGTTCCTTAAGGATTATGATATGAGTGTGCATTATCATCCTGGAAAGGCGAATGTAGTGGCCGATGCTCTTAGTAGATTATCTATGGGTAGTGTAGCCCATGTTGAGGAAAAAAGAAAGGAGCTAGTGAAGGATGTTCACAGGCTTGCTCGCTTGGGAGTTCGCCTTATGAGCATATCAGACAGCGGTGTAACAGTTCAGAATGGGGCAGAATCGTCTTTGGTAGTGGAGGTTAAGGAAAAGCAAGAGAGTGATCCGATCTTGCTTGAACTAAAGGGTGCAGTCAACAATCAGAGAGTGGAGGTTTTCTCCCAAGGGGGAGATGGTGTACTTCGCTACCAAGGTAGATTGTGTGTTCCTGATGTGGGAGAGTTGAGGAAGCATATTCTTGCAGAAGCTCATAACTCCAGGTATTCTATTCATCCAGGTGCCACTAAGATGTACCGCGATCTGCGGGAAGTCTATTGGTGGAATGGCATGAAGAGGGATATAGCAGACTTTGTGAGTAAGTGCCCCAATTGCCAGCAAGTCAAGGTAGAACATCAGAAACCAGGAGGTATGACTCAAGAGATCGATATTCCTACTTGGAAGTGGGATGTGATCAATATGGATTTCATCACAGGGTTACCTCGTACTCGCAGACAGCATGACTCAATTTGGGTGATAGTCGATAGGATGACTAAGTCTTCTCGCTTTTTGGCGGTCAAGACTACGTATTCGGCAGAGGACTATGCTAAGCTTTACCTTAATGAAATTGTGAGGTTGCATGGGGTTCCTTTGTCTATCATCTCAGATAGAGGTCCTCAGTTTACCTCTCATTTCTGGAAGTCATTTCAAAAAGGTCTTGGTACTCAAGTTAACCTTAGTACAGCATTTCATCCACAGACGGATGGGCAGGCAGAGCGTACCATTCAGACCTTAGAGGATATGTTGAGAGCTTGTGTGATCGATTTCAAAGGTAGTTGGGATGATCACCTTCCTCTTATTGAGTTTGCCTACAATAATAGCTACCATTCCAGCATTCAGATGGCCCCTTATGAGGCTTTATATGGGCGTAGATGTAGATCTCCTGTTGGTTGGTTTGAAGTAGGTGAAGCAGCTTTGATAGGGCCAGATTCAGTCCTTTATGCTATGGAGAAAGTTCAACTCATTAGAGATAGACTTAAGACAGCCCAAAGTCGTCAGAAATCTTATGCAGATGTAAGGAGAAGGGAGCTAGAGTTCCAAGTTGATGATTGGGTTTTTCTGAAAGTCTCACCAATGAAAGGGTGATGAGATTTGGAAATAAAGGGAAGCTCAGTCCTAGATATGTAGGACCTTACAAGATATTGAAAAGGGTTGGCAAGGTGGCATATGAGTTAGAGTTGCCAGCAGAATTAGTAGCAGTGCATCCGGTCTTCCACATCTCACTCTTGAAGAAGTGTGTGGGTGATCCAGCCTCTATAGTGCCATTAGAGAGTGTGGCGGTGAAAGATAGTCTTTCTTATGAGGATGTACCAGTTGAGATTCTTGACCGTCAGGTTAGAAGGTTGAGAAACAAAGAAGTCGCTTCATTACCTTTTTCCTTCCGATTCAACTCCAGCTTGAGGTAATAGTTCCTCTTCAGTTTTACAGTCATTCATTAGAATCATGTTCCCTCAGTTTGTACTTGCATTTTCAGCGTAATTACATGTACTCAGAACTCAATTCAGTCAGAAACTCAGTTCTCAGTGTTTAGTAGTGGGGTTTGCAGCTCTCTCCCTCCATTTCAGATAGTTTAGTCTTCATTCGAGGACGAATGTTTCCAAGGGGGAGATAATGTAACACCCCGTAGCCAAAACAGACCAAAAATTAGTTTTCAGAAAAAAAAATTGCAGACAGTTAAGGGGAAATGCAGTTGGGTCAACTTAAAATGATCATAACTCTTATCACAAAATGAATTATGTCTCTCATGACCTACCCACAGATAGATAATTGAATTATCTTTCCATATCCACCGACCTTGCTAAAATCAGACCTCCGAGTAAAACGTTATGCCCATTTTAGTAAAGGCCTGTCGAACAGGCCCTCACGACGGATCCAACGACGGGGCGTCGGGAACACGACGGACCGTCAGTCCTGGCCGTCGTGTGGCCCGACAGCAATCTTCCCAGGGGTCTTTTTGACCTTTCCCACTCCGTTTAAACCATAAGTTACGTCGTTTTGACTCTAAATCATCAGATTTTAGTCAGTTTAATCCTAGAAACATAATTAAAACATATCCAAGTCAAATCATTAAATCAAAACCTAGAAAATTAGAAGCAAGAGAGGAGAAAAAAAAGCTCAAGAACCCTAGTTCAAGAACGCCACAAGCTCCAGCAGTTCCAGCCCAGAAACTTAATTATTTTTCCGTGGATTTCATCACCAGGTATGCGGGATTTCACTAGTGGGTTCCTTTCACCCATTGGGTCCCTAGTTTTCAGTCAGATTCTTGATTTTCTTATCATGATTAAACCTAGGGTTTCTAGAACTTTGATAGAACTTCATGAATTTATTAAATATATGTTCCAAATCAGATTATCATTCTATTACTCAGATTATCGCATGAATTTCAGAACCCTAGCTTTGTATTTCTTTAGTCCTTGAATTACACATGCTAGGTCAGATATTTCAGACACTTCAGATATACATGCCTCAGTTATAAATGCATAATTACCAGATTAATTGTTGCATTCTCAGTTTGCATGTTCAGTTTCGAGCTATCCAGTATTTACAGAAACTCAGACATAATCAGTTAATTTACAGAATTCATTGGGAGTAGCATAATACCGAGTTGGACTAGGGTTTAGCGTACCCAATAGTCCCAGAACTACTAGCCAAGTAGGTTGTAAGTCCCCTCTGTGGGCAATCAGTTTAGTGATCACGCCAGCATGCCTTTATACCTTTGGCAGGGTATATTGGGTCCTCTCGATGGGGCGTATACATCGGACTCCACATTTAGCTCATGTGGTTTTATTATCGGTTATTAGTATCTCCCACAGTTCAGTCAGACTCTCTGCATGACCATTTATCAGTATATTCAGTATTCAGTTTTATCATGTTATAAATTGGTCATTGCATTCAGTTAGCTCAGAAATTCAGTATATCATGTTCAGATTATTATACTTGCTTTTGTGCTTGTTCAGTTATGTTTTATTTCAGCTTTACTCTATCCTACATGCTCAGTACCTTTCAAGTACTGACGCATACGTGCGCTACATCTTCTCGTGATGTAGGTTCAGGTTCTCAGCATCCAGATCACACATAGATCGATTTCCCGATCTCCAGTTCAGCAGATTCAGTGGTGAGTCCTCATTCTCCGAGGACAAGAGTCATGAGTTTCATTTCAGTCTTTAGTCATTTAGTTTCAGTTTTTGCTAGATTTAGCTGGGGCCTGTCCCAGTATTTCTAGTCCAGTTTAGAGGCTATTTTCAGACATAGTTAGTTTCAGCTTAGTAGTGAGTTAATATTTCTTTGTATTAAACTCATCAGTTTTTCATATATCTTAGTTTTAGCATATGGGTATTTCCCATCTTTTCAGATTAAATTATGATTTAGCTTCCGCATCAGTTTATTATTCTTTAGTATGCTCATGATCATGCCAGCAGGGTTAGCTTGGGATCACTTGTGGTCCTAGGTTCCGTGTCCGCGTCTCGGGGGTAGCTCGGGGCGTGACATTGAAGATGTTATATTAAGCTATTTTTCACAGATCATTAAATTTGGGTTTATGTTAATCATCTTAATTAATGTTGGTTGCTTTGGTTGTTTCAATAACCGCTTGCGTGATACTAATAATAAGAGAAGAAATGACACTTATAAATCAGATGGAAGGAACTTAACAAAAAGAGAGAAAAAGTTTGAACAAAAGCACTGCATTTGTTCAAGCTAATCACAATCTTAGAGTTTTGTAATCTTAAAAAGACATGTAATATTTTATAAAATGTAAAAGTTAAATAATAATTAGATTGTGGTTTTTCTATGATTTGTCTACATTTTGGTTTATGAGATGTTTCTTAGATAGTTCTGTTATAGTTTATACATTATATCAAGAGGAATCTTATTTATTATAATTTTTTTAGTTGCTTCATTTGTATTAGCATACTTATCTTATTGAATTTGCCTAGCAGAGTAGTTAATAATTTGTTAGTGCAAGATAATAGTGTAAAACATTTGAATTCTTTAATAATTATTGTAACCTATTGAAAAACCTTGTTGTGTTGTAGGTTAACTATCTTATGAAAAAAGTCTCAGATGTCGATATGTTATGGATGTGTGTATATATATCTTAGATGGTTACGAGAAAATGAAAGTAGAAGTCGATTCAGAAACCAATATGATAAAAGAGATTAAGGTAGAAGTCGATTCAGAAACCAATTTCATCCTTTTAAGATTAATCTCTTATACCATATTGGTTTCTGAATCGACTTCTACTTCTATTTTCTCGTAACCATCTAAGATATATCTACACACATCCATAACGGATACACATATGAAACTTTTTTTCATATGATAGTAAACCTACAACACAACAAGGTTTTTCATTAGGTTACAATAATTAATAAAGAATTTAAATGTTTTACACTATTACCTTGCGCCAACAAATTATTAACTACTCTCCTAGGCAAATCCAACAAGATAAGTATGCTAATACAAATGAAGCAACTAATATAATAGATAAGATCCCTCATGATATAATGTAGAAACTATAACGGAACTATCTAGAGAAATATCTCCTAAACCAAAATGTAGACAAATCATTAAAAATCTACTATCAAACTATCATTTAACTTTTACATTTTATAAAATATCACATGTTTTATTTTTAAGATTACAAAACTCATATTTTATAAACTCTTACATGTAATTATACTTTATATTACATGATTTTATCTCGTTACAGTTGGAATATTATCGAACCATCCATCTCATTACAGTTGGACTATTACCGAGCATCCACCTCGTTACAATTGGAATATTATCGAGTCATCCACCTCGTTACAGTTGAAATATTATTGAGCCATCCACCTCGATACATCTAGAATATTATCAAGTCATCCACCTCGTTACAGTTGGAATGTTATCGATCCATCCACCTCGTTACAACTGGAATATTATCGAGTCATCCACCTCGTTACAATTGAAATATTATCGAGCCATCTACCTTGTTACAACTGAAATACTATCGATCCATCCACCCTTTATAGTTGGAATATTATCGAGTCATACACTTCGTTACAACAGGAATATTATCGAGTCATCCACCTTGTTACAGTTAAAATATTATTGAGCTTCCACCTCGTTAAATTTTGACTATTATCAAGCATCCACCTCATTGCAGTTGGATTATTGTCAAGCCATCCACCTTGTTAGTTGGAATATTATCGAGTCATCCACCTCGTTACAGTTGGAATATTATTGAGCTATCCATCTCGTTACAATTTGAATATTATCAAGTCATCCACCTCGTTACAACTTGAATGTTATCGACCCATCCACCCTGTTATAGTTGGAATATGATTGAGTCATCCACATTGTTACAGCTGGAATATAATCGAGTCATCCACCTTGTTACAATTGGAATATGATCAAGCTTCCATCTAGTTACAGTTGGACTATTATTAATCATCCACGTCGTTGCAGTTGGATTATTGTTAAGCGATCTTGCTCGTTGCAGAGATTATCGGAGTTCGTCATGCACAAAACAAGCAATGACATCTCCAAATCCTCAAAAAATCATGATTTAATGGACACACGGTGTTCGAAAGAGGTATTCATTATCATTTACTCTCAATACTTCTTTATTTTCTCATCTTTTAAAAAAAGATGTTTATGCTCATCCATTAAGATATATTCATTATTATATGAATGATCTTTCTTTATTTTCTGATTCAAGCTGCTAGATAAAGCGGCACTATGTCTACTAATAATTTACTTTGATTGTGCTGACTTATATTGAACATACCTATATGTCATCTTTCAAAGCAAGAGTGATTTTAAAACTCCAATACAATGGTATAACCACGGAAACTTGCAAAAAGATAACTAAAAAGTATCATAAGGACAGGGAAATTGGGCCAAAGGCCCATCAATTTTTTTGGCAGCCTTATTGTTAGTTTAGGACAGGTTAAATGGGTTGAAAGCCCCCCATATATTTCAACATATATTTAGTTTCGGACAAGTGTAAGAATTGAACCAAAAGGCTAAAACAGAAATTAGACCCATGTGCTAGCACAGGCAGACAGAAAACCAAACTTGGGTCCATTTTTTTTATTTACTAAGTCTTATATTTGCTCATTTATCATTATTTGCATACTTGTCTTTTTTATTAGTTTTAAGGTTGTCACAATTCAATTTCCCTAAGGATAGCCATTCCGAAATAATTTTGCCAAAATTAAGTGAGCACTCTTTCACTTGATTTTAGAATATTTGCAAATAGTTTATTTATATAATATTTTTAATATTTCCCTTTTCCCCTTAAGGTAACTTTAAAATTCTAAAGTTGAAAGCATGCTTCATATTTTAAAACAATTAGTCAAATAATTAATTACCATATAATCACATGTTAGCGAGCATTTTGGGTACTTTTAGACCCTTCCCGAAATGATAATATGAACCCTGAACCCCCTTTAATATTTTCATTAAATTTTCTATTTTAATCTGGTGACCTTAAAACTTAGGAAAAATTTAAATTTTCCGATGAAATCCTACTCACAACGAAGAAAGATTCGAGTCTTAGCTCAAAAACATTTCGGGTGTTACAAACACTTGCCTTAAATCAATCAATAATCACTTCAAGAGTTCAGTCTTCCCCTTCCAATTCACTTTCAAAGTGATACATCTATATATAAGCAAGTATTCACAATAACTTTTCGGAAACAATAATACACACTTATTCTCTTTTTAAAAGAGGGTCAATCAACACAAAACTCCAACCCAAGATTACTTGAAAAGTCACACAAGAAAGTAT
Organism: Solanum sitiens; assembly: GCA_016801875.1. Taxonomy (NCBI): domain Eukaryota; kingdom Viridiplantae; phylum Streptophyta; class Magnoliopsida; order Solanales; family Solanaceae; genus Solanum; species Solanum sitiens. The sequence continues at coordinate 1,277,601 of JABWTJ010000010.1, read as the reverse complement.
TCACAATCACTTTAACACCCACATCAATTCTTTTGAAAAGAGGGTCAATAAACATAAAATCCAATTTCGAAATTAAGGTTTGAATCTAAAATTTAATACTAGGAAACATTACTCAAGGCTTTAAGAACTCATTGGAAGAAAATCATTTCAAAAAAGCACCGAAAAATAGTTCAAAATCTTCAATTTTTAGTCAAGAACTTGAGACCCTAAAAAGCCTCATTATTCACCCATCAAAATCTCATATTTTGATGTTAAAACTCATAATCAAAGGAAAAATAAAGGTTTGGGGTTATGAAAGCTTACCTAATTGATTTAGTATAAAAAATCCTTGCAAAAATCACCACCAAGGATTTTCCAAGCTCAAAAATAGAAAATGGGGCTTAAATCTTGAAAATGACAGGTCAAAAACCTCTTCTGATGTCGCTTAAGCCACCAAGGTTCACTTAAGCAAACCTTGCAAAACTGGGGGTCTCGTTTTTGTGAACTAGGCTCCGCTTAAGCGGTCTTCGTTAAAGCGAGCCATGGTTCGCTTAGACGAACCCTTCAAAAAGTTCTTCCTTCACATAAGCGATCACACCATCGCTTAAGTGGAAGGTCTATCTCAAAAGCGAATGGTACAAAACTCAAGCACCAGAAAAATAGACATCACTCAAAACATCTAAATGATCCGCGAGATACATTAAGAACCCTATAAACACAAATCACATACAAAAATTGATTGTACTTGATGTTCTTGACTCAATGGAACCTTCAAAACATGCATTTGAGGTCTCCTTGACTCGACATCCATGATAAACACAAGAAACTAACTTAATGTCTAAAAAGGCTAAAACATGCTCGAGACCTCTAAAAAATAAACCAAGGCCTAGAAGTATCCCTCAAATCCAACGAAACTCTCGAAATCCTGTTCTGAGCATCCAAATCTTGAATATTAACCAAAGTCAACTCAAAAGCTAAAATTTCACAAGTTCACAACTTAGTACCTCAAATCCTTTAAATAAAACCAACAACTCTCGTGATTTAGCTAATGAGCTTCGTGGTTAAATCCTAGTTTTGTTTCGATTTTGGATTTTTAGTTATCATGTTGTAATTCAAGTTTTGATATATTGAAATACGTAATTAATCATGAGGTCTATTGTATTATATGAATACAATTAAAATTATGTTATTTGGAGAAAATTGAAAGACTTGACATATTAATTTACATCAAGATTAGGAGTTTGATTGTATATTTGAGTAAGTTTTTTAGTCTAGACAAGACATAGTAATGTGGGTGTTGTTAGTCATGAAATCTTATTGTGTTCATTTATTTGAATAGATTGCTTTGAGTTGGAAGTTCAACGAAAGGGGAAGGCTCAAGTAACGGAGTGTATCTTTTATTGATAGAGGCAAGTAGATTTCCAAACCCTTGTTAAGTGTATGGAATTCGTGTATTTCCTTGTAATATGTGTTTAGGAGAAATGAGACTTGGTGTGGATTGACTTGTCCACATTGATTAATTCTAAGGATGAAACAGGGGTAGTAAAAGGCAATGCGATTAATTATTTGTGTATGATGTGTTGAGAATGGTCTGAAAGGCTTGTTGAATCATTGTTGGTGTTGTTATTGTGTTATTGTGAATTGTGCAATGTTATAAAAATGGTCATCTCCTCATTATTTCCGTGAACATGTGATTTGCATTGTTTCGAGACATAGTTGTGACAAGTGTTATGTGAATTAGGAAAGAGTAAGAAATTAAAGAGGATGTACCATTGAGGGACATATTGCGTGCCATGATGGATACTATATTCGAGGAATGTATCGCACGCCGCGATGGATGAATGAATAGATATGTTCCACATTGGTCCCGGACTGAGAGACAACGGGTGTGTATCAATAAGTCAGACATGCATCACCTTACTAGACATGGAATTCCATTGCATTGCATATATTTATCATTAGTGAACTTGATATTGTGTTTTGTTGATCTTGTGAGCGCCTTTTTGTGGAACTTTGATTAATGAATATTGAGCTTGTTGTTGAAGATATGTAATTGTTAGAGTGTTATTGTTGAGCTATGTGCTATGTGAATTATGAATGGTTAGGTTGGACTGGTTTTATGTAGGTTTTAGTAGTGGAGGTTGTGATTGATGAATATTTAGCTTGTTGTTGAGAATATGTGATTGTTAGATTGTTGTTGTTGAGACACGTGCTTGTAAATTGAAAATGTTAGATTTTGCTGGTTTTATGCAGGTTGTAGTTGTGGAGGTTCGGTTCGGGTGTAAGGAGTACCCGTATTCTATCCTTTTAGCTTGTCTTTAGAGGTTTACTTGTTGAGTACCATGTGGTTTGGTACTCACCCCATGCTTCTACATTTTTGTAGGTTACTAGACCGAACCTTTGTGTTAGTTTCTCTTCTCCTTGTCTTAGACTTCTTGTGGAGGTTTGTGAGGTAAATGCTTGTCATATCAACAGACCTTCTTAATCCTATTTATGAACTCGTTATGCTTTAGAAACAAGGTTATTTGAGACTTGTGTTTTTTTTGAAATAATTGTAATACTTTAGAGGCGTGTACACGTGAAAAAAACCCATGTTTTGGGGATATTTTTGAGTTGATTGTGAAATATTCGCATTGTATTGTAATGGTTGAGTTTTTAGCTGACTTATCTTGGTGGGATAATACGAGTGTCATCACGTCCACTTTTTGGTCGTGATAAAATGGTATAAGAACACCAGGTTCATAGGTCTCATGTGTGAACAAGTCGAGTCTAAGTAGAGTCTCGAGGATCCGTACGGAGACGTATGTACTTCTCTTCTAGAGGCTATAGTGAATTTTAGGAAATATCTTCATTTCTTAGATCTTTATCGTGCGTACTTTGTTCGGTTTTAAATATCTTTGCTTCACTCCATTCACTCTCACTTATAGTGATGACTCGTGAGTAGTTCCTCATGTTAGTAGTTGGTGTGTTGTGTATGGCTTGGAGGTTAAATTTGATTTAGATATGATAAACTTATAAAAATGATATATGGTCAAATTCAGAACGTTAAGCGACTTGAAGGGGTTAAGATAGGTGACGGCTTGCCAAAATAATTTGAAAATATCTAAGAGATTAGGTTGCATAGTAATTTAAGGGACTTCATAAGCGTCTTATACCTTTTTAGTCTAGAAATCTAGTAGTGGGATTAGTACTTGTGTGGTATAGGCAATATCTAAAGTGATTTGACAATTGAAAGTGGAACGATTTTAAAAAGATGGATAGATAATGGATATTAACTTTGGGAACTGCAATTGGTAAGATTATCATAACATGTATGCGTTGCTTAACAAATAATAAAAAATGATGTTGCGCTAGTTGAGGTCAGAATTTCTACTATTATTTCATAGATTGCGTGTATATCAAAGAGGGTCATGATATGATTAATACAATTATATTGATGATTACTTGGTTAGAACTATGGAGTGTGTTACTTTTACTATCAATCTCGCTTATGAAAGAATACATAAATCTTGGGCTAGATATGGAATGAATTCAGAAATATTTTTACAGCTATTCGATTGGTAAAAATGTGTGGGCTATTTGGGTACGATCTTCTCGGTAGGTATGATGTGTTCTTGTGGTGGATCTTACAAAATTTTGTGGTATGGTACTAGTGGTAATGTAAAAATTAATATGTTGGTATTCAAGTACGAATATTAACTACTTAAAAGAGTCATCAATTGTATCATATGCTCGTATAATGAGATTTGATGTTGCATCACATTTGAGAAACCAACTAGGTTGTTATTAAAGATGTTTGGGGTTAATCAGTGTGTATAAGAAAGATTTTAGTGGTGGATCGTTGATACGATATTAATGTGTTAAGTTGAGAAGTGTATTCTCAAGGTTCTAAATGAGGACCAGTGATATCATGGGAATGGATAGGTACCAGAATGAAAAGCTTATAGATAAAATAAGCCTCAAAGAATATACTTGTGTGAAGGTAATTGAGAACTTTAGTAAAAAGTGCATATAAAAGTGGGTATAATTGGGTTTAAGGTGTCATATTGATGAAACTCTTAACTTTGTGGTGATGGCAGGAGCTAATTAAGCATGATGGTAATAAGAGTTCGTGATGAATTGTGATTGAGATGCAATTATATAATAAAGATTGTTAATTAAATGAATTTTGTATAGTAATAACGACTCCGAGTATCTAAGGTTGTTATTTTCTACTACTTGGTGAGTAACTTAGTTGTATGGAAAGTTTTAGGAGATGGTGGAACACTGCTCGAATAGAATTTAAATGTGCTAGAGTAATAATGAAAAAAAATAAATTAGTAAGATATAATGTAGCCTTTGAAAAGAGATGAGAGTAAGAATATTTTTTGTGATTGCAAGGGCAAGGATGTATCTTTAGAGGGGTTGAGAATTGGGTTCAACGACACGTGGTTTCATCCGTTTTGCTCTGGTCATGGTAATAGTGTCATGGGTTAATCAGATAGGTTAAAACGATCGGATGAGATTTGAGAAAGAAGTCTATAGGCGTTCAAGTTGAATATGGTAATAAGTCTTTTTGTGTTTTTGAGTTTGATAGCTAGTATAGCTTAAATCAGAATTCAATCTTTTCATTGGAAGTCTATGTTCGTGGTAGTATGTTTTGTCAAGGTATGAATAGGTAAGGTAAGAATTGATCGATCACATCAACTATTAAGCATTTAAAAGAACATGTGCAGGGTTTGGATCGTAGAGTTTGTTACTTTTGATTGTTAAAGGGCCTAATTGGTTTAGAGTATAAGATAACATGTCTTGGGTTGTTTGCCAAAGAATAAGATTAGTAAGGGATCCAGAAAAGAAACAAGAGTCTGGTGTATTGAAGAGTTTATGATATTTAGAGGTTTGTATCATAAGAAGAATTTAAGAAAAGTGAAGGAATAAGATCTCTCGTATATACCTTTTGTCCAGAATGAAAGGTTATATGGATTTTTGCCTTTGAATTAAGATATGACTATGAGATGTGGACTGGTTTGGCACAAACTTACTAGGGATTTATCATAGACTTTTATAAATATTGAGTTTTGGGTTTAGGTGAAAAATAGTGTGGTATGGAAAATTTAGTATTTTACATGGGGTAGATTGCTCAAATTATGATAGATGACTTATGAATGATGTACAAGATGAGATATAGTTCTATATGGTTATTAACAATTTAGAGTTGGATTAATACTACTCTAGATGATGGGACTACATAGAACATTATGATGTGTTACATAGACATATGATAGTGAATAAAGGTTATGAGTTTATAGTATACAAAATTATTTGGGTGACCAAGAATTTCTCTAAGTGTTGGTATGAGGTATGTGATGGTTTGGAATGGTAGTTAAAGGATGATATGTGGAAGTGGCGTGGAGTTGAATTTGGGTGTCATTTAATAGTTTTATTTCAGTGGAAAGGAACTATTAAATTTGAAATTAGTGTTATTAGCCTTGTGTGGGACTTGTATATATCATAAAATGCTTATTTAGAAAGATAGAGAGCCATAGTTTAAAATTTTTATAGGGTACAGTGTGTGTGCTAAGAAGACTTTGATACTAGTAACTACTTTAGAGTAAGTTAATCAGTGTTGTTATGATGATTTGTTAGTATTAGGAGTGTTGATTTTAATGGAGTACATTGTGAAGATCATGTGGGGTTCGACAAACCAAGTATATGTGTGCAATTATAATTGAGACTAGATTGGTGATTGTGGGTGGCTAGAAAATCAAAGATATAAAGTCATATGAATGAAAATATATGATATGGGCACTATGGAAGAAGTATTAAGTGTTATTCGACCTTGGTTCTGTATATTCTAATGTGATGACCTACTTCGTTTTGTATATGATCTGAAGTGTGATTAGTTGTCTATGCCCACACATGTTTCCACATCTTTGGGTGAATTCCTAGTGGTGGATCGGGTGTACGATCATGTGATTGTCCTCTTAGTAGGGTGGCATTCTTGAGCATACTTGGTCATTTCAGTTATAACATATTTGGTGTTGTTTGGGATAGTTAAAGTATATCGGTGGTTCTACACGCATGGCCTTGCATATGAGAACTTATAAAAGAGCGTCTATGAATAGTTACAGTTATATGATAATATTGTTAAAGGTTCTGCATATTGGTGTGTACCGCTTGTTAGATGGTTACTTGATCTTATTCTTCTTTGGGTTAGATAAGTTTGGTTATTCCTTGATTGGTACCAGATGTCTAAAGATTAGATGTTTATAACTTAGGCTCCTGAAAAGATTGTGTTGTGAAAATGAAATCTTGAAAAGATCTATGATGGCATGTGCAATATGAATATGTGGTGGTTGGTTTAGGTTCACTTCTAGTTGTAGCTGGTATTGATTCAGAATGTTATCTTGGTTATGTGAGAAAATATTTGTTATGATGAAAGTGTTGTGGTCCAGTGGGTTTCAGTTTACATTGGGTTAATAGGTTTAGTTTATGGCTTAGTAATCAATACTGATTTGTATATCTATCAAATTTTGATTCAAAAGTTCATTTCTTAATAGTTATTATTGATGAAATGGTTTTAAAGAAGAACTCACATAGAGAGATGACCGACTAGTAGGTCATAACTTAGAATTTTGGTGACGTTGGTTATTCTTCCTTCATCTTGTTCCTTATGTTCGAGGACGAACATGATTTTTAGTGGTGGATAATGTAATGACCTGGACCGAAATGTGTTTACTTTTATAATTTCGAATAGTCATTTAACTATAGTTAATTAATTTACGGATAATTTATTTATTTTCAATAATAATGAGTCAAATTTGAAGTATTATAATAAGTTAGTAGGTATTATTCCATAGAATTCTATTTTTGTTCTTAATTCTCTTCTTATCAATTAAACAATGAGCACTATATAAACATTTAAACAAACAATTAATAATTATTGAATATTAATTAGGTAATAATGACTACATGACAAAATTCAATTTAGAGGAATTTATTGTTGGTTTGGATCATATGTTGAGACGTCTCACTGGAAATTCTCACGGGTGACAAATAAGTGGCAAACTATTATGGTCTAATCACTTCCTTCATTTATAAGGTAATTATTTTCGTATAATGTTCGTGATTTAGCTAATGAGCTTCATGGTTAAGTCCTAAGTTTGGTTTCTCTTTTAAATTCTTTTTATAGTTATTATGTTGTAATTTAAGTTTTGATATATTGAAATATGTAATTAATCATAAGGTGTATTATATTATATGAATAAAATTAAAATTATGTTATTTGGAAAAATTGAAAGAGTTGACATATTAATTGACATCAAGATTAGTAACTTGATTGTATATTTGAGTGAGTTTTTGAGTCTGGACTAGACATAGTAATGTGGATATTGTTAGTCTTGAAATCTTATTTGAATAGATTGCTTTGAGTTGGAAGTTCAACGAAAGGGGAAGACTCAAGTTACGGAGTTAATTATTGATTGATTGAGGCAAGTGGATTTCTAAACCCTTATTAAGTGTATGAATATTCGTGTATTTCCTTATAATATCTGTTTAGGGGTAATGAGACTTGGTGATGGATTGACTTGTCCACATTGATTAACTCTAATGATGAAAAAAATTTAATAAAAAGGCAATCTGATCAATTGTTTGTTGTGATGTGTTGAGAATGGTTTGAGAGGCTTGTTGAATCATTGTTGATTTTATGATTGTGTTGTTGTGAATTGTGCAATGTTATGAAAATGGTCATCTCCTCATTATTTGTGTGAACATGTCATTTGCATTGTTCTGGGATATGGTTGTGACAAGTGTGATGTGAATTGGAAAGAATAAGAAATTAAAGAGGGTGTACCATTTCGAGAGACATATTGCACGACGTGATGGATACTATATTCGGGAACGATAGATACTATATATCGATGGACGTATCGCTCACCGCGATGGATGCATGAACACATATGTTCCCCATAGGTCCCGAACTAAGGCCTCATTTGTTTTCATTAAGATTAAGAGGTCTGAATATGAATACACACCTGAATATTAAGATTTGCATTAAGATTCAGGTGTTTTGATCTGAATACACATCTTAATATTAAGATGCGGTCTCTAAATTTGAACACTAAATAATTAATATTGTTTGTTTTTAATATCTGAATGTGCATGTGAAATTAACATTAAATTAATAAAATATCATAAAAATTTCATTTCAACAAAATTTATCACTTTGATTAAAAAAAGGTTTTAAAATTTTTATTAATCATGATTTGGAGTACTATTTTTTCATTCAAAAATCTTGATAAACACCAATACACCAATAGCGTTCTTGACACAGTCAATACAAGAAAATTATTAATATAAAAAAATATTTGAAAAGATATATGAAAACTTACTAGCTCAAGAAGGAAATAATGGTGTTTGATTGAAAAAAGAGAGAAAGAAAGTTTTTAGTTATGAGATAAAAAGGCATGTTCAAAGCAAAGAAGCGATTATTTATTATTTGATAACTTATTAAATGAGTCTGAATGTTGTTAAGAGTCTCCTACATATCTGAATGTTGTTAAGAGTCTCCTACAGATCTGATTCATTCAGACCTCTTCAGACCCATTAAGAGGCTTTTTAAAAAATAAAACAAATGAACTTAATGGGTTGAATCTGAATGATTCAGATTCAGACCTAAAAAACAAACGTACTTAATAGGCTGAATCTGAATGATTAAGATTCAGATCTCCATTAAGTGCAAACAAATGAGGCCTAAGAGACAGTGGGTGGGTATCACTAGGTCAAACATGCATTACTATACTTGACATTGCATTCTACTGCATTGCACATATCTATCATTAGTGAACTTGACATTGTATTTTGTTGATCTTTTGAGTGCCTTTTGGTGGAACTTTTATTGATGAATATTGAGGTTGTTGTTGAGGATATGCAATTGTTAGAGTTTTTTTTTTGTTGTGTGCTATGTGAATTATGAAATGTTAGGTTGGACTGGTTCTATGAGGTTGTAGTTGTGGCGGTTGTGATTGATGAATATTGAGCTTATTGTTGAGAATATGTGATTGTTAGATTGTTGTTGTTTAGATATGTGCTTGTAAATTGTGAAATGTACGTTGGGATAGTTTTATGCAGGTTGTAGTTGTGGAGGTTTGGTTGGGTTGTAAGGAGTAATCGTATTCTATCCTCTTAGCTTGTGTTTAGAGGTTTACTTGCTAAGTACCGTATTTTTTGGTACTCACCCCTTGCTTCTACATTTTTGTAGGTTACTAGCCCGAACCTTTGTGATATTTTATCTTCTCCTTGTCAGTGGCTTCCTGTGGAGGTTTGTGAGGTAGATGTTTGTCATTTCAGTGGACCTTCTTACTCCTATTTATAATCTTATAGTGATATAGAAAAAAGGTCATTTGAGACTTGTATTTTTCTTTGAATTAATTGTAATTCTTTAGAGGCTTGTACACGTGACAACCAGGTTTTGGGGGTATTTTTGAGTTGATTATGAAATTTCCGCATTGTATAGTAATGATTGAGTTTTAGCTGACTTGTCTTGGTGGAATAAGACGAGTGTCATCATGTCCACTTTTGGATCGTGACGATAGAATATTGATATTAGTATATAAATTGGGACCAAATGATAAAAAAAAATTAAAACAAAGTAATAATTTTTGGACCAAATTTCTTTTGTCACACTATTTGAACCAAAAAACTATCATAACAACTTTTAGAAAACCCTAAATTCCTTACCCCTCGTATATATAATGATATTTTACCTCTCATTTTAACGCAGCTAAATCTATTGCGGCGCGAAGATGAAGAGAGTTCGCAAAAATAAAGAAGAAAATGATGACGAAATCCGTCTTCAGCATGAATCCTCTTCATCAATCCTTCAGAGTTGAATTAATGCATAGCAGGCTCGTAACTCTTCCTTTTCTTTTTTTGTTTGTTTGATGATATATGAATTTATGTCCGGATACTTGAATGAAGTTTCTCTTGTAAATATTTTTATTTCCTTGAAGAACTTATGCTTGAGTAGAGGGTCAATGAACACAAAATTCAATTCCAAAATTAAGGTTTGAATCTAAAATTTAATACTATAAAACATTGTTCAAGTCTTTAGGAACGCATTGGAAAAACTTATTTCGAAAAAGGACTCCAAAACAATTCAAAATCTTCATTTTAGTCAAGAACTTTATTTCTTGAAAAACCTCATTATTCACCAATCAGAATCTCATATTTTGATGTTAAAACCCATAATCAAAGGGAAAAAATGAAGGTTTAGGGTTATGAAAACTTACCCAATTGATTTAGTACAAGAAATCCTTGCAAAAATCGCCTCCAAGAATTTTCTAATCTCAAAAATAGAAAATGAGGCTTAAACCGCCGAAAATGACAAGTCAAAAAAACCTCCTGTGATGTCGCTTAAGCCACCAAGGTTCACTTAAGAAAACCCTGCAAAAACTGGGGAGATCGCATTTATGAACTAAGCTCCGCTTAAGCGACCATCGCTAAAGCGAGCCATGGTTCACTTTTAGAAAAGCCTTCAAAAAGTTTGTCCTTCACTTAAGAGATCACACCTTCGCTTAAGCGCAAAGTCCTATCGCAAAAGTGAATGGTAAATAACTAAAGCACCAGAAAAACAGACAACACTCAAAACATCAAAATGACCCTCGAGATACATTCAGAACCGCATCAACACAGTTCACATACAAAAACTTATTATACTTCTGGACTCCATGGAACCTACAACACATGAATTTGAGGTCTCCTTGACTCGACATTCGAAAGAACCACTAGAAACTAACGCAATGCCTAAATAGGTTAAAAGAAGCTCGAGACATCTCAAAAATCAACCATAGCCTCACCTAGTCCTATAAGTATCCTTCAAATCCAACGGAACTCCCGAAATCTCGATCTGAGCATCCAAATCTCGAATAGTGGTGCCACAATATTATAGTGGAACACCACCCGCTATAGCGAGAGGAAAAATTTCAGAGACTCACATTTCTGGAGGAAACAAAATGCCATGTTTTCACAACACAACCTCTTCCCTTGATGTTCGAACATATACCATTCACACCAATATCAATTTCGGGAGTTTTACCTACTCATATTCGATTCCATAAGGCCCTATGAATTTTGTAATGTCTTGGCTACAGGATTGACTCCACCAAGCCTAAATATTGCAGCTCACCCATTCCCGAATGACCCTAGACCTCACCTAGCCAAGATTTTGTCTATGGCTGGCCTAACTTAAAATTTATCAATCGCTACCCAAAATGTTTTCTGGACTAAATTCTTTTATTGTTGACTTACTCATAACGATCGGATTGGTTCGTTACAATATGTATTAATTTATTCATCCTCATCCCCTAGTGATCAAACAAGAAAATTGAGCTAAAATATGCCTTTGACCTATCGCATCTACACTCTTTCTATACAAATAGTATACAAAGTCCTCATAATTGCACCTCTCACTTCCCATTATCCACATAACATTGTACAAACTACATCATATTTGCACAAAATTGAAGATGAATAGATTGTTTGATTAACTTATTATCAATAACAAGTTACTTTACACTTAGAATGATCAATTAAAATAGACACACACCTCCATCTCTTGCCTCTACTCAATCACTCGATAACGACCTTTTCCAAACTCAATCATAGTCGAACATAATAATATCCATCATTTTTACATCAAGAACAACAAAAACAAATTCAAATACCTGTACAGTTTATTTCAATACATTTGCAATTTGTGAAATTTATACAATTTAAATTATTTGTATTTATTGCTCTCATTTGTTATTAAAATTTTATAATATATCTTGTCAGTTTAGTTGTACCGACAAGTGGTACTTCACTCTGATTAGTTAATGTACAGAAGATAAAGAAAAAGTTACAAATAATTATTTTAAGTTGATTGCCACAATTTATTATTTTATTTTAAAAGAAACAAGATAATAACCTAACTATTGCTATGTCAAACACATACAAATAAGTCTTCAATTGTGTAAGAAACCAATGATTTACAATAGTCATATAGTTTTGAGTAATTGATATGTTAAAAATGAATTTCAATATTTTTATTCTTAGAATGTAAACATCATGGTATAAATGAAGCGGAAAAAAATAATTCAATGCATAAATTGGCATGTGGGACACCGTCAAAACTTAATTTGAACAATAGATATTTAATTTCTTTTTTATTTTATTTTTAGGGTTAGGGTTAGAAAAAGTGAAAAAGTGGGGTTGTGTTGTTGGGTCATGGCTCTTTTCATCACTTTAAGAACTTGGGGATAAAAATACAAGTATATAAAATATCATTTTCATCCCTACACTTCAACATTAAATAAATTCATCCCTCCAAAAAATTAATTACAATCTCAAGGAATATAAAAAAATATTTAATAAAATAGAGTAAACGTACATTTTTTCCGAGGAAACCATATAGAACATGTTCTCAAAGAACTCTTTGTCTTCCAAATCTGCTTTATCGAAATCATCAACCTCCATAAAACTGATCATTCTCCAACAAGTCTTCCTTCTTCCATTATTGATGATTTCGATACAGAAGGTTTATGAAAGACGAAGAGTTCTCTGAGAACGTGTTCTGATGTTTCCTCAGAAAATGTTTACCCTATTTTATTAAATATTTTTTATATTCCTTGGGATTTTTATTTTTTTTTGGAGGGATGAATTCATTTAATATTGAAGTGTTGAGATGAAAATGATATTTTATATACTTGTATTTTTATCCTTAAGTTCTTAAAGTGATGAAAAGGTCCATGACCCAATAACCAACCCCACTTCTGCACTTTTTCCAACCCTAATCCTACAAATTAAATAAAAAAGGAATTAAATGGCTATTGTTCAAATTAGTTTTAGAGGTGTCATCATGCCAATTATTCTCTTGTAACTTACATGCAGTTGGTCACTAAAATACAATCTTTCACACATTGTGTATATATTAAACGTAGATAGCTTCATTCCTTATAACAAAAAATTTTTGAAGAAAATAATTTTGTTTGAATCATGCATTTCTAATACCTCTATCTTGGTTGAAAATATAAAACCACATAAACCTAATTTTATCACAAAATTCATCAAGTGAGAGGTAATTAGAATGAGTAAAGACGAAATTAATATATATTTTCAGATTAGGCCCCTGCTAAGCACAAACACACCACCACTATTTTAATAATAAAAGAATTTAGAAAAAACTTATAAATTTCAAGTTGATAAATAAGCATGTGAAAGAGTTTGATTCAATTCAGTAGTTCTTCTTTATTTAACAAAAGTATTATTGCAATAATGTTTTTTTATACACAAAAGTCTAAACTTACCCCTCGACTATAGTAAAGGTTTAAAAATAGGAAAAATTATATAACTAATCTAACATTTAATACCTAATTATACTATATGACTATAGTTTCACTTAATTATACAAAATAGGTTAGGTTTTAGAAAAGGGTTATGGTGGGTCCCAATGTTTATGTATGAAACGCTTAGAATCCAATTTTTGCTTTTATTCAAACCTACTCACTATATCTCTCTTCACTGCCACATAATTATCTCATTTATTCTCTCTACTCACTATAACAATCCACCGACAAATCTCTCAACAAAATCAAATTCTAATTTTGAAAAATTGCCTCCTTATCGTTCAAATTCGTTACAGGTATTATTTTTGTTTACTCCATCCGTTTTTAATTGATTGTATTTGTATAATTTTTTCATTTTCCCCATTTTTTTCTTAGTTGGAAAGCCAAAATCAAAATTCTTTCGATTTAGTAATCACAATCATTCTAATCATGGAGGAATGTAACTACCACTAGGTCATTTTGAGAACTAGGATTATTCTGATTTTCTTTTTTCTCAGAAAATTTCAAGAAGTATTTTAAATTATTCGGTAACTAAGAGTATCTACTTGCTGAAAATTTTATTAAATAATTAATAGAGTTAATAGTTAGTGGGCCAAATCCATAATTCATTAATATCCAAGTATTTGGCCCATGTAAATAGATGAATTAAGATTAATTGAGGGTTTATGGTTCTTTGTCATACCTCAATCTATCTTAACCTCTATGTGCACACGACTAAGGAAAAACTACCGCACTAGTAAAACAAGAAACGAAAGTCTCCAGGTAACGAAAAATAAAATAGCTACCCCTTTGATATTTCTGTTTATGTATGTATTGAATTATTAGATATATTATATTGGTTTATGGGATAGGCATATGTGGTAGTAATTGTCCAAGGAATCACTGGCAGCAGGTTAAGAATTAACCCTTAAAGTATTGACCAATGACATAAGCTCTCTGTTGAAAAAAAAAATATGTAAATAAAGTCAATTCTTTTTGGAGTTTGATGTTGTTGTACACGTAAATAATTGTTAGCCATAGGAAATTTGGTTCCGGCAGTAACGTAGCGCTAATGTGGGGTTCTGGGTTTAGAGGGGGAGGGATAGGTTGATTTCTTAGAAGCTAGAAATATCACTGGTAATATACATGGTTTCTATGTGCTAAAATTTGGAGGAAACATATCCCTTCCATATATGGAAATATAAGTACATAAGCAAAAACGTACAAGTATTTTAAAAAATATATATTATTCGTTGGTAAGGTGTCATTGGACTAGGATAGGAAAAATGTTGTCATATATAAGAATGTGTAAAAGTTGGAATGTATAATTTCTTTATTTAACTATTTATTTTTGGTATTAAAAATAGTGGGGGGACAAGAATATTAGGTCAATCATTGGGCAATCATGACAATGATTGGGCAATCATGCCAATAATTGGCATTTAGGAGATGTTCTTTTTAAAATTTAGCATGCTGCGTACATAATTTAATTTTTAGGAAAAAAGAAAAAGAAAGAGAGGTCACGTTGTGTGGTTAATCGGGGGAAATTGGTTCTCATATTTTTTTTAATCAAATCAAGATACTATATGGAGAGAGGTAATTAACTATTAGATGTATATTATATGATCTAACATTGAATTTCAGGATATTTTAGAAATTAAAGTTCAATTCTTGACTTAAAATTTGACAAATATGAAAATTTTGGCATATAAATCATATCAAGATTTGGGGTATGATTAGAGATATGAGTGATTTTTAGGGTCTATGATATACCTATAATAATTTGAATGTCTACAAACTCGCTTACTTACGAATATTGCATCATTGGTAGATCGTGAATGTTCCAAAACTTTGCAAAAAGGGAAGGAACTATCTTGAGGATTCGTGGCACGAGTTCGGCACTTGAAGTATGTTAAGGCTTTTCAGACTTGTTGAAGGACGTTTTCCTAACTAAAGATTAAAAATGAAATAGACAAAGGGGTAAGGGCGAAAGATGGGGGTCTCTTATCAATGGTGTGACGGGCATTGGTACGGTACCGGTGTTACAAAAGGGAAAGTTACTACTATAGAATGTGTATTTTAATTTGAGAATGCCAAAGCATATGGGCATTAGCCGATATATTATTGACTTGAAATCCTTGTGTGATTGTGTTTTCTTTATTACACCCGTATAGTTGTGATAATTGAGGTGGTTATGTATTATGTTGATACTTGACTGATTGAGGTGCATCATCATCCCCTTGTTTGAAATAATATTGTGTACATGCATTGACATGAGATTGAGTATAAGTTGGGCACATGGAAATCGTCCGTGCTGGGGATGGTGAGATGTTAATATTGTAATTTGGGCACGTGGAGACCGTCCGTGCGGAAATTATTTGATTTTATGAAAGTGCGTTGAGATTGTCCGCACAGACACTTGGAGATCGTCCCTGTCGGTATATGGACCTCGCGAGTCCCCCATGGATCATGAACTCTCGATGTATTTCCGAGGAGTATCATGTATATACGGTTGAGAGAGTACTGGCTATTCTGAGACATATCATTTCATGGTATTATATGCATTGCATTGCATCACATCCTTCATTCTTGACGATTATGTGTTTTATTTGGTGGTTAAAAATTATTTAATGTTTGATTACCTCTATTTGATGAAACTTGACTGGTAAGTGTAATATAGACTTGTATAATTAAAGAATTGATTTTTCTTATATAAACTTCTGTCACTACTTTTTTTTTGTCGGTCAATGAGATATACCGGGTACACGTGGTTTCGTACTCATACTACACTTGTTGCACTCTTTGAGGTGCATATTTGATTCCGAGTAGGAGCACATCTCGTGGAGCAATTTGAGTCCGAGTTTGGAGTGTCTTGGAGTTGTGGTGAGCTGCTTGGCTGTTTCGTGGCCCACACCTCCCTCTATCTTTTACTTATTTAATCAATTAGTATTCAGACAGGGTATTTAGATTTGTCATTTTAGTTTCAGACTTGCATCGTATTTTAGAAACTCTTGTACTTATGACACCAATTCTTGGGTGATTTTTTTTCTAGCTTTCCGCAGTTCAAGAGCTTTATGTTGGAGATTTTCACTTAGTTTTTTTTCACTATTTAGTTAAA